>OY740788.1:84073476-84673476 GCA_963514005.1 Raja brachyura | reverse complement strand
ATCTACCTGCACTCAGACCATACCCCTCCCTTCCCTTCCCGTCCATATACCTCTCCACTTTACTTTTAAATGTTAAAATCGATCCTGCCTCCACCACTTCTGCTGGAAGATCATTCCACACAGCCACCACTCTCTGAGTAAAGAAGTTCCCCCTCATGTTACCCCTAAACTTCTGTCCCTTAATTCTCATGTCATGCCCTCTTGTTTGAATCTTCCCAACCCTCAATGGGAAAAGCTTATCCACGTCAACTCTGTCTATCCCTTTCATCGTTTTAAAGACCTCAATCAAGTCCCCCCTTAACCTTCTGCGCTCCAAAGAAGGGACAGCATGGAAATAGGCCCTTTGGCGAACCACGTCTAGATGGACCAAGATGGAGGTTGGCAGATTCTTGATTAGTACGGGTGTCAGGGGTTACGGGGAGAAGGCAGGAGAATGGGGTAGAGGGAAAGATAGATCAGCCGTGATTGAATGGCGGAGTGGACGATGGGGCCAAATGGCCTAATTCGCAGCTCGGAAACAGGCCCTACGGTCCGGCAATGCAGTCCAATGTAATTCTACTGAATGACCCTCAAAAGTGCACCCATCTTGTTTGCCAATGACACAATGGGAATTTCCAAGATTTGCAATTGGAGACAAATCTGTTCCTGACTCAGTGATGTTATTGGAGGAATTTCCCAAATTCCTGTTCATGGCATTCCCACAAGAAAAAAAGACTTGCATCTATATAGAACTTTTTACAACTCCCAGATATCCTAAACTGATTTCTCAATCCCGCAACCACAACCTCTTTGAGTTTGGGGCTATTTTCTATGTATAAGCACACAAACTAGAAGCAGGATTAGGCTACGGATTCAACGCCCTCACGTTAGTTCTGCTGATCCGATTTTCAATGTCAACACTGCCTTTCTATTGACTCATCTACCCTTGGTAACATGTCACCAGTTTGCTTATCAAACATTTATCCATCAAAATATTCAAAGACTGCTTCTGCCATGCCCCGATAAGGGGGGATCCAAAGATTTGCAGCACTCAGAGTGTACTTCCATTCTGTCTTAAATGGGCACCCCTTTTTATTTTACCCCTAGTTCTAGATTCTCCCACGTGAAGACGTTTCCTCCACATCCACCCCCCCCCCCCCCCGGGCCACTTTAGGATCTTCATTCTCCCGTTCTTCTTCCTGTAATGCTTGCTCCTCTCACTCCATTGATCTCTCAGTCCCTTCCTAGTTTGTCTTCCCTTCCGCTAACCTGCTCTTTCCTGCTACCTATCTTTCCTGCTCCCCCTCTTAGAAACATAGAAACATAGAAAATAGGTGCAGGAGTAGGCCATTCGGCCCTTCGAGCCTGCACCGCCATTCAATATGATCATGGCTGATCATTCAACTCAATATCCTGTACCTGCCTTCTCTCCATACCCCCTGATCCCTTTAGCCACAAGGGCCACATCTAACTCCCTCTTAAATATTGTCAACGAACCGGCCTCAACTACCTTCTGTGGCAGAGAATTCCACAGATTCACCACTATCTGTGTGAAAAATGTTTTCCTCATCTCGGTCCTAAAGGAATTCCCCCTTATCCTTAAACTGTGACCCCTTGTTCTGGACTTCCCCAACATCGGGAACAATCTTCCTGCATCTAGCCTGCCCAACCCCTTAAGAATTTTGTAAGTTTCTATAAGATCCTCCCTCAATCTCCTAAATTCTAGAGAGTACAAGCCGAGTCTATCCAGTCTTTCCTCATATGAAAGTCTTGACATCCCAGGAATCAGTCTGGTGAACCTTCTCTGTACAAGAATGTCTTTCCTCAGATTTGGAGACCAGAACTGTACGCAATACTCCAGGTGTGGCCTCACCAAGACCCTGTACAACTGCAGTAGAACCTCCCTGCTCCTATACTCAAACCCTTTTGCTATTCATCGCTTCCACCCTTCAAAAAGAGTTGTGTGTTTTGATCAGGTTCCCGACCGACTCCTCAACGCGATATTAATTGAAGGGATGTAGACTGATCCAGTACTAATGGCCCATCCCTAATTGCCCTTGAGAAGGTGCTGGTGAGCTGTGCCTTGAACCTCTGCAGTAATTGAGTTGTGCGTATACCGGCCATGCAATTAAATACCGTAACCATATAACCATATAACAATTACAGCACGGAGAACAGGCCTTCTCGGCCCTTCCAGTCCGTGCCGACCATTTATTTTCCCCTAGTCCCATCTACCTGCACTCAGACCATACCCCTCCATTCCCTTCCCGTCCATATACCTATCCACTTTACTTTTAAATGTTAAAATCGATCCTGCCTCCACCACTTCTGCAGTAAGATCATTCCACACAGCCACCGCTCTCTGAGTAAAGAAGTTCCCCCTCATGTTACCCTTAAACTTCTGTCCCTTAATTCTCTTGTCATGCCCTCTTGTTCGAATCTTCTCAATGGGAAAAGCTTATCCATGTCAACTCTGTCTATCCCTTTCATCATTTTAAAGACCTCATTCAAGTCCCCCCTTAACCTTCTGCGCTCCAAAGAATAAAGACCTAACTTGTTCGACCTTTCTCTGTAACTTAGTTGCTGGAACCCAGGCAACATTCTAGTAAATCTCCTCTGTACTCTCTCTATTTTGTTGATATCCTTCCTATAATTAGGCGACCAAATGGTATTTCAAGGACCATAGTGAAGTTACGGCAATATATCACCAAGTCAGGGTGGAGTGTGGCTTAGAGGGCAGCTTCAAATAAATGGTGCTCCCATGCTTTTTCTGCCCCTGTCCTTATTAGCTGGTTGAGGCTGCGGATAACCCACCCATTCCAGTTAATAATCTCGTAAAACCTTCTCTAAGTTTTCTTCCAAAAACATTTACTTCCTTCCTTAAATCAGGAGGCCAATGCTACACATGATATTACAGATGTGGTCTCAGCAAGGGCTTGTACGCACTGAAGCCTGACCTCGCACTGGTAGCACTAAATCCCACACTGACTTGCGTTGTTAATAGCAAACAACCCACAACCTTACAAGGCCAAATAGCAGTATGGAGTCAAATGAATTGGATAGCACAGTGGCGCTGAGTGCCAGAGACCCGGGTTCGATCCTTACTGCGGGTTTGTCCCTTCTCCTGTCACCACCTGGGTTTTCTTCGGAGCTCTGGTCTCCTCCTACACTCCAAAGACATGTAGGATTGTAGGTTACACAAAAAGCTGGAGAAACTCAGCGGGTGCAGCAGCATCTAAGGAGCGAAGGAGATAGGCGACGTTTTGGGTCGAAACCCTTCTTCAGACTGGTCAGGGATCAGGGTAACGAGAGATATAGACGGTGATGTGGAGAGATAAAGAACAATGAATGAAAGATATGCAAAAAAATATCGATGATAAAGGAAACAGGCCATTGTAAGCTGTTTGTAGTGTGAAAATGAGAAGCTAGTGCGACTTGGGTGGGGGAGAGATAGAGAGAGAGGGAATGCCAGGGCCCGAGGTCTGAGGGAGAGGTGGGAAGGGGAGGAGGCAGCCAGGGTTAACAGAATTGAGAAAATTCAATGTTTAAGCCCAGAGGATGCAGACTCCCCAAGCGGAATATGAGGTGCTGTTCCTCCAACTTGCGGTGTTGCTCACTCTGGCCGTGGAGGAGGCCCAGGACCGAGAGGTCCGATACGGAATGGGAGGGGGAGTTGCCGTGCTGAGCCACCGGGAGGTCGGGTTGGTTATTGCGGTCCGAGCGGAGGTGTTCGGCGAAACGATCGCCATGCCTCCGCTTGGTCTCACCGATATAGATCAGCTGGCATCTGGAGCAACGGATGCAGTAGATGAGGTTGGAGGAGGTGCAGGTGAACCTCTGTCGGACTTGGAATGACTGCTTGGGTCCCTGAAAGGAGTGGATGGGGGAGGTGAAGGGACAAGTGTAGCATCTCTTGCGGTTGCAAGGGAAAGTGCCCGGGGAAGGGGTGGAGCGGGAGGGAAGGGAAGAATTGACAAGGGAGTTGCGGAGGGAGCAGTCTTTGCGGAAGGCAGACAGGGAGGGAGATGGGAAGATGTGGTGAGTGGAGGGGTCACTTTGGAGGTGGCGAAACTGGCGGAGGACTATCTGTTGTATGTGCCGGCTGGTGGGGTGAAAGGTGAGGACCAGGGGGACTCGGCCCTTGTTGTGAGTGGGGGAATGGGGAGAGAGGGCCGTGTTGCGGGGTATGGAGGAGACCCTGTATGTAGGATTGTAGGTTAATTGGCTTCAGTAAAAAATGTGTGTAGGATAGTATTAGGGTACGGGATCATTGGAGGTCAGCACGGATTTGGTGGGGCAACTGCTGTTGGTTTATGCCCCTGTCCCACTTAGGAAACCTGAACGGAAACCTCTGGAGACTTTGCGCCCCTCCCAAGGTTTCCGTGCGGTTCCCGGAGGTTTTTGTCCTCCGGCAACCACTAGCATCGCAACCGGCTTCGACTAAAAAAATAAAAATTTTAAACGGAAACCACTTTCGACCATTTGGGAGACTGACAAAAACCTCCGGGAACCGAACGGAAACCTCGTGTGGGGCGCAAAGTCTCCAGAGGTTTCCGTTCAGGTTTCCTAAGTGTGGACAGGGGCGTAACTCTCCACACACAGCTTCAGAGACCCTGTTTCCATCCTGACCTCCAGTGCTGTCTGTACAACGTTTGCACGTTCTCCCCGTGACCTCGCGGGTTTCCCCCGGGTGCTCCGATTTCCTCCCACATCCCAAAGATATGTGCGAGTTGTAAAGTTTGATAGCCCCAGGGAGGAAGGATCTGTGGCGTTCTGCCCTGCGTGTCGATGGAACCAGTATAGGAGCAGGGGTATAGGATTTGAGTATCGGAGCAGGGAGGTTCTACTTCAGTTGTATAGGGTCTTGGTGAGGCCACACATGGAGTATTGCGTACAGTTCTGGTCTCCAAATCTGAGGAAGGACATTATTGCCATAGAGGGAGTGCAGAGAAGGTTCACCAGTCTGATTCCTGGGATGTCAGGACTGTCTTATGAACAAAGACTGCATAGACTCGGTTTATACTCTCTAGAATTTAGAAGATTGAGAGGGGATCTTATAGGAACTTACAAAATTCTTAAGGGGTTGGACAGGCTAGATGCAGGAAGATTGTTCCCGATGTTGGGGAGGTCCAGGACAAGGGGTCACAGCTTAACAATAAGGGGGAAATCCTTTAGGACCGAGATGAGAAGGACTTTTTTCACGCAGAGAGTGGTGGGTCTCTGGAACTCTCTGCCACAGAGGGTAGTTGAGGCCAGTTCATTGGCTATATTTAAGAGGGAGTTAGATGTGGCTCTTGTGGCTAAGGGGATCAGAGGGTATGGAGAGAAGGCAGGTACGGGATACTGAGTTGGATGATCAGCCATGATCATATTGAATGGCGGTGCAGGCTCGAAGGGCCGAATGGCCTACTCCTGCACCTAATTTCTATGTTTCTATGTCTGTGGCTGAAGATACTCCTCAGATTGACCGGTGTGACATGGAGGGGGGTGAGCTGCATTGTCCAGGATGCTCCGCAGTTTCAGGAACATCCTCCCCTCCAAGACCACCTCCCCTGAAAACAACGGAGCCTGTTGCAGGGAAGTACGTGAGGAAACGGAGCTGCCAGGAGTGCTCTGAGAGGCAGCGTGGACCTGATGGGCAGAAAGGCCTCCTTCAATGCTGTCAGAAAATGTAATGTGAATTTGGAGTCACATCTAAGCCAGAGCAGGTAAAGGATAGAGACATAGAAACTAGGTGCAGGAGTAGGCCATTCGGCCCTTCGAACCTGTACCGCCATTCAATATGATCATGGCTGATCATCCAACTCAGTATCCCGTACCTGCCTTCTCTCCATACCCTCTGATCCCCTTAGCCACAAGGGCCACATCTAACTCCCTCTTAAATATAGCCAATGAACTGGCCTCAGCTACCTTCTGTGGCAGAGAGTTCCAGAGACCCACCATTCTCTTTGTGGAAAAGTCCTTCTCATCTCAGTCCTAAAGGATTTCCCCCTTATCCTTAAGCTGTGACCCCTTGTCCTGGACCTCCCCAACATCGGGACCAATCTTCCTGAATCTAGCCTGTCCAACCCCTTAAGAATTTTGTAAGTTTCTATAAGATCCCCTCTCAATCTCCTAAATTCTAGAGAGTATAAACCGAGTCTATCCAGTCTTTCTTCATAAGACAGTCCTGACATCCCAGGAATCAGTCTGGTGAACCTTCTCTGCACTCCCTCTATGGCAAGGATGCCTTTCCTCAGATTTGGAGACCAGAACTGTACGCAATACTCCAGGTGTGGTCTCACCAAGACTCTAAACAACTGCAGTAGAACCTCCCTGCTCCTATACTCAAATCCTTTTGCTATGAAAGCTAACATACCATTCGCTTTCTTCACTGCCTGCTGCACCTGCCTGCCTACTTTCAATGACTGGTGTACCATGACACCCAGGTCTCGCTGCATCTCCCCTTTTCCTAATCGGCCACCATTTAGATAATAGTCTGCTTTCCTGTTTTTGCCGCCAAAGTGGATAACCTCACATTTATCCACATTTATCCACATTATACTGCATTACCAGACTGATTCCTGGCATGTCAGGACTTTCATACGAGGAAAGATTGGATAGACTCGGCTTGTACTCGCTGGAATTTAGAAGATTGAGGGGGGATCTTATAGAAACTTACAAAATTCTTAAGGGGTTGGACAAGCTCGATGCTGGAAGATTGTTCCTGATGTTGGGGGAGTCCAGAACAAGGGGTCACAGTCTAAGGATAAGGGGGAATTCCTTTAGGACCGAGATGAGGAAAACATTCTTTACACAGAGAGTGGTGAGTCTCTGGAATTCTCTGCCACAGAAGGTAGTTGAGGCCAGTTCATTGGCTATATTTAAGAGGGCGTTAGATGTGGCCCTTGTGGCTAAAGGGATCAGGGGGTATGGAGAGAAGGCAGGTACGGGATACTGAGTTGGATGATCAGCCATGATCACATTGAATGGCGGTGCGGGCTCGAAGGGCCGAATGGCCTACTCCTGCACCTAATTTTCTATGTTTCTATGCCTTTCTCGGAAGAGTGTTGGCGAGTCAAATGTTATCCAAGCGAAGACAAATAAAACTGCAGATGCTGGAATATGAAACGAAAACTGGACGAAATGCTGGACGAGCTTAGCCAGTCAAGGGTCATCTGTGGAGGGAGAAACCCGTTTCAAACGTGACTGCCCTTGCAGCCGCTGAAAGACATGTTGTTCTGCATCATTGGTGTCACGTGCACAGGAAGCGATATGCTATCAGTGATCGGCACCAGCTAGGATAACAGGGGAAGCCTTGTAGATAATGCATGATGCTATTGTCATTCACCTGGGTTTCAATTCGACATTTCAGCTGAAAGATGACACTGCAGCACGCTGTCCTAGCCACAGTGCACGTCAGCCTCGCTCACATGCTCGACTGTGACAAGTGGGATTTGAACCCACAAGCTTCTGACTCAGAGGCAGCAGTGCTACCCACTGGGTCAAGGCCTGAGTGCTGATCCGATCTCCTGGACACTCATTGTGCTGAAATCAAAACAGACCACATTGTCTCTTACGCATTCTGTGGTTCTCCTGATCTGATTCATTGCCTTTTATGGCCCTTTCAACCCCCCTCGTTCAGAATCACCAATCCGAAACCTCTTACCTGTCACAAGAGCTGATACTTAAACCTTGCTGATTATGGGTCGAATTTGGAAAAGAGGAATCCATGGGGGAAAAAAAATGACATGCGTTTCACTGACGCTGTTATGGGAATTGTGGCAGAGTGGTTTAAATGATCAGACTCGTAATTCCAGAAGCATATTTGTGGTCTCGTGTTCAAATTGTATTTGAGGAACTTCAATTTGAATAATGTGAACAAAAGTGTATGGGAACATTAAAGTAGAGTTTTTGTTGATTAGTTTTTGTTGTCACGTGTACAGAGGTAGAGCGGAAATACTTTTGTCGTGTGCTGGCCAGTCAACGGTAAGGCAATATACGATTACGACACTTGTTAAAGGGAATAACGCGATCTACGGCAAGATCAAGGTGACTGTTAACATCAAGTTGAAAAATCAAAAAAATACTTTAAAATCTTGGTTATGTGGTCAATATTGCCCAGGTCATAGGTTGAAATGGTGACATAGGTAGTGGCACAGTGGCTGCACAGTTGTAGAGTTGCAAGTTTACATCAGGGTTCGATCCTGACTACGGGTGCTGTCTGTGCAGAGTTTGCACGTTCTCCCCGGGTGCTTCGATTCCCTCCCACATTCCAAAGACGTACAGGTTGTCGGTTCATTGGCATCGGTAAAAACGGTAAATTGACCCTGGTGTACAGGATAGGGTTAGTGTACGGGGATCGCTAGTCGGCGTGGATTCGGTGGGCCGAAGGGGTCTGTTTCCGCGCAGTACCTCGAAAAGAAACTACATTTTATCTTCCATACCTGCCGGCAATGGGCAACCCTAATGGTTACATGCCTGGCTCTCCTGACAACATAGCGCTCCATTAGCATCTGTGTCGATTCAACGGGGAATAGTTAACCACAGGAACACGGTGTTTACTGAACTCATGTTGCCTGTGAGTGGTTTCCCGAACAGTAAACCACTCTCACGAGAGGGCAGAGAATTCCTCTTGTGGTAGGCTGGGTCAATATTATTGTAACAGTACCATGATGCCACCATCCCCCAGAAAATCCTCATCTCATCACTAAAGGGCCTGTCCCACCAGCATGCGACTCCATGCGACGAGCGTGACCTAACGTGGTCGCTTGAGCCGTCCGGCGTCGCGGGGCCGGTCCCACTTCGATCGCCGGAGCCATGCGGAATTGTGCGGAGTGCATCCCGACATCGCGCGGGGCTCCGAAAAACTGACCATGTTCGAAAATTCCGCGCGGCAACGGCTTGTCGGCTCGCAGTCGCCTCGACGCATTACACACCGCCTCGACGTCGTGCCTCCGTGACCCTCTCTGTAGGTGCCTCTGTGACCCTCTATGTGTGTGGCTCCGTGGCCCTCTGTGTGTGTGCCTCTGTGCCCCTCTCTGTGTGCCCCCCTCTGTCCTGGCGAACTTACCTTTAAGACTTCGCTCCAAGTTCGCCTCACTTTGCGCCACGTTGCGCCACTCACCCGACCTCCGCGCGGCCCTCGCTGCCAGTTTGGTCGCGCTTGCCGCATGCAAGTGCATGCTGGTGGGAACAGCCCTGTACAGGGGATCACCCGACCTCCGCGCGGCCCCCGCTTCTAGTTTGATCGCGCTCATCGCATGGAGTTGGATGCTGGTAGGACAGGCCCTTAAGCCTCAACCCCTTGCTTGCGGGAATTAGTTCCACATTCCCACCGCTCTCTCACTCAAGAGGTATCTACTGAGAATCGATTTGTGTTGTGGAGGTGTGAGGTGTGAGGTTAGATAGGTCCGTCCAAGCTCACTTTAGAGTTTGGCTTTATGTGGTGAATATCATGGTAGAATGATGCACTTTAAGAGAATTAGCAAGGAAATTTTCACTGGAAAACATTTCTTTTTCTAAATTCCAAGTGAACCCTGGCATGTTTCATGCAGAGAAGATTTGCTTGCAAAATCGGAACGAGATGTCTCAAAGCTCACTTCATTGTTGAGGCACAGGTTTTTCTGTCCAGTTTCTACACAGTACCAGGTGGGACAGCTCACGTAATGAGACTGTGGTTTGGTTTCATGGAAGACGTTGCCTCCGTGCTGTGAATCAAGGGTGGAAGACACCGTCCTTTTCCGTCAGTGGCTGGTGAGAACAATGTTGGTCTAGTTTGTTCTTCTTGCGTGTGGCGTGCACAGCCTAAAGTTGTTGGACAACTTGTTCTGTTTGATCTTCCGTTTTGTGCACGTCGAGTTGATTGCATTAGTCGAAACAGGGCGGACCACGTGAAGGTTGCAATCTTCCACCCCTTGGTCTAGTTTGGTGAACGAGAGGTTAATGTAAACTTTCTGCCAAGATGTCCGTTCATGTCTTGTCCCACTGGCTGGACTAGTTTAGTGAAAGTGGATGAGAAAGCAATTCCATAGCCGGTCCCCGATGGAAGCACTCCTTGGCTTATTGCTGAGTCAACTTCCTAATTCCAACTTGCGTGAATAGTAGTGTTGTATCTCCTCCGTCATGAGATGGAAGTCCTCCTCTGGAGGCTTTAGCAGAAGGGATGGGCTGATGCTCTCAGTGTAGACCTAGCATTTACAGAGCAATCGAAGGGGGCTTCTTTCTGAGGGGGGGGGGGGGGTGGGAAGGTGGAGGCCTGGCCTGGGCGGGAAGGAGAGAAAGAAGCAAAGGAGAGGAGTAGTCCCCAATATGCTGACAAGTTTTTTCTAGCACATCATCGCTCTAAATGGGCAACACGGTGAAGTAGCAGTAGTGTTGCTGCCTTACAGCACCGGGTTCGATCCTGACTACGGGTGCTGTCTGTATGGAGTTTGTACGTTCTCCCCGTGGCCTGCGTGGGTTTTCTCTGAGATCTTCGTTTTCCTCCCACGCTCCAAAGATGTACAGGTTTGCGAGTTAATTGGCTTGATATAAATGTAAATTGAGCCTAGTGTGTGTAGGATAGTGTTGGTGTGATGGGGGATCGCTGGTCAGCGTGAACTCGGTGGGCCGAAGGGCCTGTTACAGCGCTGTATCTCAAAACTAAACTGAACTAAAACTAAACTGAACTAAACTAAACTGAACTAAAACTAAACTGAACTAAACTAAAGGCTTTGTTGCTATTGTGGGACCTTATCACCTGCTGGGGGTTACACAAAAAGCTGGAGAACTCAGCGGGTGCAGCAGCATCTGAGGAGCGAAGGAGATAGGCGACGTTTTGGGTCGAGACCCTTCTTCAGAGGGAGAGGGAGGAGGAAGGGAGAGGGAGCGGGAGAGGAGAGGAGGAAGGGAGAGGGAGAGGGAGAGGGAGAGGGAGAGAGGAAAGAGAGGGAGAGGAGGAAGGGAGGGGGAGAGGAGGAAGGGAGAGGGACAGGGAGAGGAGGAAGGGAGAATAGGGAGGGAGAGGAGGGAGTGGGAGGAGGGAGGGAGAAGAGGGAGAGGGAGAAAAGGGAGGGAGACGAGGGAGAGGGAGAGGAGGAAGGGAGAAGAGGGAGAGGGAGAGGAGGAAGGGAGAAGAGGGAGAGGGAGAGGAGGAAGGAAGAAGAGGGAGAGGGAGAGGAGGGAGAGGGAGAGAGACCAGAGTGATTCCTGGGATGTCAGGACTTTCATATGAGGAAAGACTGGATAGACTCGGCTTGTACTCGCTGGAATTTAGAAGATTGAGGGGAGATCTTATAGAAACTTACAAGGTTCTTAAGGGGTTGGACAAGCTAGATGCTGGAAGGTTGTTCCCGATGTTGGGGGAGTCCAGAACAAGGGGTCACAGTCTAAGGATAAGGGGGAATTCCTTTAGGACCGAGATGAGGAAAACATTCTTTACACAGAGAGTGGTGAGTCTCTGGAATTCTCTGCCACAGAAGGTAGTTGAGGCCAGTTCATTGGCTATATTCAAGAGGGCGTTAGATGTGGCACTTGTGGCTAAAGGGATCAGGGGGTATGGAGAGAAGGCAGGTACGGGATACTGAGTTGGATGATCAGCCATGATCACATTGAATGGCGGTGCAGGCTCGAAGGGCCGAATGGCCTACTCCTGCACCTATGTTTCTATGTTTCTATGTTTCTATGAGAGGAGGAAGGGAGAAGAGGGAGAGGAGGAAGCGAGAAGAGGGAGAGGGAGAGGAGGAAGGGAGAGGGAGAAGGAGAGGAAGGGAGAGGTCAGGGATCAGGGAAACGAGAGATATAGACGGTGATGTGGAGAGATAAAGAACAATGAATGAAAGATATGCAAAAAAGCATCGATGACATCTCCTGCTGTGTTTTCCACATTGCAACATTCGGGAATTTTGATCATTCACCAGAAGGCTTCAATGGAATGAGCTCGCGTTACTTGGAATGAAGGGAACTGACTCATGCTCTCATTCAAATGTAAAGGATTCTAAGAGGGTCGGACAGAGTGAATGTCGAGGACCTGTCCCCCAGGCTGGAGAGGGTAGGGCCCCTGTCTCAGCAAAAGGGGTTGGCTATTTAGGGCTGAGATGAGCAAGAACATCTTCACCCAGAAACCTGCATATTGTAGCGCAACACACCTCTAAGTATTGGCTATCTCCCCATTACATTCTTATTGCCATCCCTCCACCTCCACAGATGCTGCTGGACCCACTGAATTCCCCTAGTGTTTGTTTTTCCTCCAGATTCCATCCAGTGCTTGTAGCCAGCTTCTGGCCTCTCCCTCTGTCAAACCGAGAGTCTTATTCATGGAAAGATACAGCAGGGAAACAAGCCCTTTGGGCCCACCTACATGGATAGGAACGGTTTGGAGGGATATGGGAAAAGACTGGCAAATGGGATGAGCATATATGGGCATCTTGGTTGGCTGAGCCGGGTCAGTTACTGATTTTTATGCTCATCCTACATAGAAACATAGAAATTAGGTGCAGGAGTAGGCCATTCGGCCCTTCGAGCCTGCACCGCCATTCAATATGATCATGGCCGATCATCCGACTCAGTATACCATACCTGCCTTCTCTCCATACCCTCTGATCCCCTTAGCCACCATTGCCGACCATTTATTTTCCCCTTGTCCAATCTACCTGCACTCAGACCATACCCCGCCATTCCCTTCCCGTCCATATACCTATCCACTTTACTTTTAAATGTTAAAATCGATCCTGCCTCCACCACTTCTGCTGGAAGATCATTCCACACAGCCACCACTCTCTGAGTAAAGAAGTTCCCCCTCATGTTACCCCTAATCTTCTGTCCCTTAATTCTCATGTCATGCCCTCTTGTTTGAATCTTCCCTACCCTCAATGGGAAAAGCTTATCCACGTCAACTCTGTCTATCCCTTTCATTATTTTAAAGACCTCAATCAAGTCCCCCCTTAACCTTCTGCGCTCCAAAGAATAAAGACCTAACTTGTTCAACCTTTCTCTGTAACTTAGTTGCTGGAACCCAGGCAACATTCTAGTAAATCTCCTCTGTACTCTCTCTATTTTGTTGACATCCTTCCTATAATTAGGCGACCAAAATTGTACACCATACTCCAGAATTGGTCTCACCAATGCCTTGTACAATTTTAACATTACTTCCCTACTCCTATATTCAATGATCTGATTTATAAAGGCCAGCACACCAAAAGCTTTCTTTACCATCCCCTGACAGTGCCAAATGTAATGACAATGTTGAAGATATTTCAGGCTACAGAATCACAGGTATGGAGAGAGATGATCAGGGGTGTCGGAAGGAACTGCAGATGTTGGTTTAACTCGAAGATAGACACGATAAAAAGGAAGAAGGGTCTCGACCCGAAACGTCACCCATTCCTTCTCTCCAGGGATGCTACCTGCCCCGCTGAGTTACTCCAGCTTTTTGTGTCTATCTTCGCGATGAGCCTCCATACCTGAGGTACCCCCTGTGCTGATGGACGGTATAGAGGGAGTGTGTTTGCCAATCCGTATGGATTGAAGTCGGCCATCTGTAATACAGTGACCTGCTGTTCCGTGCAATTATGTCAATTATGTTAATGGAAAATTTTCCCTGTTCGATCCGACTATATCCTTTCAAACTTGCCATTGCGCAGCAAATATTCCAGTATTTTTTTTCCTGCCTGTGGTTCCATTACTGTGGTTCATATTGATTGGACTAATCCGCAGCACATTTCAGCAGTCCGAGACTGAGCCTTAACTGCCGGAAATGGGTGAATTGGAGTTGTGTCAGAGGTTTACTTACCAAGGACCTTGCAGAGGAACCCAGCCACTTCTTTTGCTAATGGAAGCAGAGGTTTCGCCTGCCTTGTCTGTCTGCTATGTAAACTGGGCTCATTTGCAGCAGCTTCCAGATCCATGACCTCTACCAGCTAGAAGGACGGGCAGCTGAAAGCATGTGGACACCAGCGGGAGGGAGTTGCTGTCCAAGCTATCTTGACTTGGAAAAATATGACCGTTCCTTCACCATTGCTGGATCAAAGTCCCGGAAACTCCCTAACAGCTTTGCAGGTATATCCATAAAGTCCTAGAGTTATACAGAGTGTTTCTTAAACATTGCGATCGTACCTGTCTCAACTGCCTCTTCCCACAGCTCGTTCCATACATCCACCATCCTTTGTGCGAAAAAGGTTACCACTCAGGTCCTGATGAAATCATTCCCTCATCAGTTCACCTTAAACCTTGGTCTTCTTGGGTCCTGGCAACATCCTCGGAACTCTTCACACCTCAAGGACTGCAGCAATTCAAGAAGGCAGCTCATCACCAACGCACGGGGCTGCCAGGGGTGGGCAAGTAAATGCTGTCTATGAAGACTACAGCCCTTGAAGGGAGATCAAAATATAAAAGGCACTTTGAACATTTCAGATCGAGACCCTGCATTAGGATGCTTATATTAAGGTTGTGTCCCAGAGGCAACCCAGCCAAGGGAACACTTGTCTGAAGAAGGGTCTCGACCCGAAACGTCGCCTATCTCCTTCGCTCCTTAGATGCTGCTGCACCCGCTGAGTTTCTCCAGCATTTTGTGTAACCCCCCAGCCAAGGGAAATGTCATCCCTACATCTCCCCTGTCAAGCCCTTGCATGTTTCAATGGAATTGCTTTCATCGTTTCAAACCATTTGTCCAGTCTGCTTAATGGTTGAAGAGAATTCAGGCCAAGCCTGCCTAATCCGGCAGGATCACCGATAGAATCTCCATGGTCAAGAAGGTCATTTCAAATGTCTCCGACTCCACCGAGCTTCCGCCTTCAAATGACATTTTGGAGTTGGCCCTCGCCTCCCTTCCAGCTTTGCTTTCTGCTCAATGCAGTCTCTGAATTTTTGGTTTTCTTCCATCTGTTTATTTTTATTTTTTGTCTGGTTGGGTTGGATTTGGGCGGCTGGGTGCCAAGACCAATACTACTGCAATTTCACTTAATTTCCTGAAGATCTTATGGGAGATGTTGAATCACTATCGGAACAGAGGGAGGGTGATGTAGGCAGCCTTCTCAGGGCAGAATAAGCAACCGACCCTCCCTTTGACTCCCTTCAGCCTCAAGAAACCAGCCATCATAATCGAGGGCCATTCACACCACAGTCATTCCCTCTTCTCCCCCATTTCTGTTGGGCAGAATATTAAAAAGTTCGACAGCACGTATCACCAGAAGAACACCTTCTTCCCGACTGTTATCAGACTCTTGAACGTACCACATATTTCAGTGTGTAGGAAGGAACTGCAGATGCTGGTTTAAGCCGAAGATAGACGCAACATGCTGGAGTAATTCAGCAGGACAGGCAGCATCTCTGGAGAGAAGGAGTGGGTGACGTTTCAGGTCGAGAAGAAGGTGTCAGAGGGTAGGAAGGAACTGCAGATGCTGGTTTAAACTGAAGATAAACGCAACATGCTGGAGTAATTCAGCAGGACAGGCATCATCTCTGGAGAGAAGGAATGGGTGACCTTTCGTGTCGAGACCCATAGTCTCCAGAGATTCTGCCTGTCCTGCTGAGTTACTCCAGAATTTTGTGTGTATCTCATTTCCTAAGAATGAATTCACGATCTTCCAATCTACCACCTTGATGCTCTTGCACTTAAAAAAAAATCTCCACTTTCTCAGTAGCTGTAGCACTGTATTTTGCACTCTAGTTCCTTGCTCCCTTTGCACTACCTGTTGTACACATGTATCATTTTATGGTACTCATGTTTGGTATGATTTCCCTGAATAGCATGCAGTGTTTCTGTAATCAATGATAAAGCAATAACCATTCCCAATCCCTCCTCCTGGGATGCTCCCTTTCCAAGCAATGGGCAGGAAACGCAATACTGCAAACTGACTATTGCAAAGAGTCAAACTGACAAATAGTTAGTTTGTCAATAAGGCGGTCTGGTTTTTTTTAATAACATTGCTTTGAGATTTATAGAAGTCAGAGAGTCATAGGAGGATACATTGTTGAAGATGCATTGGGCAACTCCAGTAGAATTTCCCACACTTCTGACAACCACCACTCAATGTATATAAAATTATACAGCATAAGTAGAGAAGATAGTCTGAATCTTTTTTCCATGATCGGGATATCAAAAGCAAGATGGCATAGCTTTATCATAGAATCATAGAATCATAGAAAATAGGTGCAGGAGTAGGCCATTGTGCCCTTCGAGCCTGCACCGCCATTCAATATGATCATGGCTGATCATCCAACTCAGTATCCTGTACCTGCCTTCTCTCCATACCCCCTGATCCCTTTAGCCACAAGTTGAGGCCAGTTTGTTGGCTATATTTGAGAGGGAGTTAGATGTGGCCCTTGGGGCTAAAGGGATCAGGGGGTATGGAGAGAAGGCAGGTACGGAATACTGAGTTGGATGCTCAGCCATGATCATATTGAATGGCGGTGCAGGCTCGAAGGGCCGAATGGCCTACTCCTGCACCTATTTTCTATGTTTCTATGTTTCTATGACACACCATCCTGACTGGAAAATATATCATCGGTCCTTCATTGTAACTGCTTCCTTATCCTAAAATCCCCTCGTCAATAGCACCTTCACTAAAAGGACTGCAGCTGGTCACGAAGGTACCCCACCCACCACCTTCTAAGAGGCAGCTAGCGGCAGACAGTAATTCCTGGCCTAGATCCTGTAAAATGAAATGAAGAGTAATCGGAGTTCATCTGGAGGTGGTTGTTGTTGGTCCGTGTCTGAACTGACCCATGCATTGCTCCGGTCAGACAGTCAAATGAAGAGCTCTGTCGGGTCTGAGGAGGGTGGAAGTTGAGTAACAACGCAGCTGTGAGTTGATGTTAGGAGGAAACGCTCCCACTGACACTGTTGCTTTCTTTGGAATGGAGGAAGTTTGATTTGGCTGCGGCCCTGTTTTTCAGAATTAGGAAGGAGGCTTGTAGCGCAGATCCAGAACAAACTCTTCACTATGTCAAAGTGGTTCAAATCCCGGCGGGGCTCAAGTATGGAAGGGCAGAGCGGGGACCCTTGTGGGTTTGAATTCTACTACGCAGGCCGATGCGTGAATAAATTATGGACCAGAGTCGGACGTTGAACCAATAGGTTTGGGAAGTTCAGATGGCTGAGTTTCTGATGGGAATGAGGTGATGGCATGGAAGGTCGGGATTAGCTGCAAGTTGTTCTGGTCACTGCAGTACGGGAAGGCTGTGGAGGCCGAGTCAGTGGATATTTTTAAGGCAGAGATAGTTAGATTCCTGAAGAAAGACTGGATAGACTCGGTTTATACTCTCTAGAATTTAGGAGATTGAGAGGGGATCTTATAGAAACTTACAAAATTCTTAAGGGGTTGGACAGGCTAGATGCAGGAAGATTGTTCCCGATGTTTGGGAGGTCCAAGACAAGGGGTCACAGCTTAATGATAAGGGGGAAATCCTTTAGGGCCGAGATGAGAAGGACTTTTTTCACACAGAAAGTGGCGGGTCTCTGGAACTCTCTGCCACAGAGGGTAGTTGAGGCCAGTTCATTGGCTATATTTAAGAGGGAGTTAGATGTGGCCCTTGTGGCTAAGGGGATCAGAGGGTATGGAGAGAAGGCAAGTACAGGATACTAACCATATAAGTATATAACAATTACAGCACGGAAACAGGCCATCTCAGCCCTTCAAGTCCATGCCGAACAACTTTTTTCCCTTAGTCCCACCTTCCTGCACTCATACCATAACCCTCCATACCCTTCTCATCCATATGCCTATCCAATTTATTTTTAAATGATACCAACGAACCTGCCGCCACCACTTCCACTGGAAGCTCATTCCACACCGCTACCACTCTCTGAGTTGGATGATCAGCCATGATCACATTGAATGGCAGTGCAGGCTCGAAGGGCCGAATGGCCTACTCCTGCACCTAATTTCTATGTTTCTATGTTTCTACAACAGGTAATGCACAGAGAAAAATCCCAGACTTCAGAATGTAGTATTGCAACATTATAGTGTTACGGTTGTGGATAATTGTAAATGTTTAAATTTGCGAATGTTGCACTGAGTAGGTTGGGAGATTGGGATTTTATGAGGGGTCCATTCAATAGTGCGGAAGAATCTTTTCCTGAATCTGGTGGTATGTGTTTTCCTTTTCATATCTTCTGCTTGATGGGAGAGGGGAGGAAAAGTAACGACTTGGGTGTAAAGAGTCCATGATCATGTTGGCTGCTTTCCTGCGGCAGGATGGACGGAGTCGACGTTGGCAAGGTTTGTTTGCGTGATGGGCTGGGCTACATCCACCACCCGCTGCGGTTTCTTGCACTCTTGGGCAGAGCTGGTACTAAACCGAGCTGCGATGCATCACAATAGAGTGCTTTCCAGAGTGCATCTGATTGTTTTTGAAGTGGACAGTCCAGCAGAGATGTCCAGGTCAAATCACCAAAACTCAACCCGGAAATTCTGACTGCGTAGGGTTGGTAGGACCTCTTCACAAGGCATTAGCTGGTGTTGGGAGGGAGATTTGCGAGCACTTCTATGAAGGGCCTGTTTCTGTGTTGCACGACCATATCACTGTAGTAATGAAAGATTTACAGTAAACAGCACCATGCACAACCCTAGTATATCCTTGAGGTTAAAGTCAAGGGTTAGGATTTTTTTTGGTTTGAGATGAGAAGAAACTGCTCCACTCAGCGGATGGTGAATCTTTGGAATGTTTTTTGGAGGCCTGTGGAGATTCAGACATTGAGTTTATTCCATGATGGGATTCTGTGTATTCAGGAAACTACGGGACATTGGGAAAGTGAGGGAAATGAGCTGAGGTCGAGGATCAGCTATGAACTGGTTGAATAATGGAGCTCTTGAGAGGCCAAATCGTCTTCTCAATTCAATTCATAGAAACATAGAAATTAGGTGCAGGAGTAGGCCATTCGGCCCTTCGAGCCTGCACCGCCATTCAATATGATCATGGCTGATCATCCAACTCAGTATCCCGTACCTACCTTCTCTCCATACCCTCTGATCCCCTTAGCCACAAGGGCCACATCTAACTCCCTCTTAAATATAGCCAATGAACTGTCCTCTATGGCAGAGAGTTCCAGAGACCCACCACTCTCTGTGTGAAAAAGGATTTCCCCCTTATCCTTAAGCTGTGACCCCTTGTTCTGGACTTCCCCAACATCGGGAACAATCTTCCTGCATCTAGCCTGTCCAACCCCTTAAGAATTTTGTAAGTTTCTATAAGATCCCCTCTCAATCTCCTAAATTCTAGAGAGTATAAACCGAGTCTATCCAGTCTTTCTTCATAAGACAGTCCTGACATCCCAGGAATCAGTCTGGTGAACCTTCTCTGCACTCCCTCTATGGCAATAATGTCCTTCCTCAGATTTGGAGACCAAAACTCCAGAATTCAATTCAATTCAATTTCAGTTCAATCTTTAATTGTCATTGTGCAGTGTACAGTACAGAGACAACAAAATGCAGTTAGCATCTCCCCAGAAGAGCGAACTTAGTATAATGAACGGTAAAGTTTCGTGCCCCTGTTCCTTATCGTCAAAGCCCTTTACAGCTGAGGAAGCACTTTAGTAGGGATTTTACAGATACAGCTGGGTAACAGGCCCTTCGACCCACCGAGTCCGTGCCGACCAGCAACCCCCGCACACTAATACCACCCTACACACAGTAGGGACACTTCCCAATTTCACCCAAGCTCATGAACCTACAAACCTGCATGCCTTTTGAATGTGGGTAGAAATCAGAGTGCATGGTGAAAATCCACGCATGTCGTACGTAGGGTGAGCGTGCAAACTCAGCACAGACAGTATCCGTAGTCAGGATCGAGGCCGGGTCTCTGACGCTACAAGGCAGCAACTCTACCGCTGCGCCACCATGCCACTTATTGAAGCATGGGCACCGTGGTAGTGTGGAAACCACGGCAGCGTTTAATGCACGGCAAGCTCTCACGCAGACATAAATAACGATTCTGATAATGGTCAAGAGATTAACATTGATGCGGATGCTCGAATAATTGCTTTGCTTTTGCAGGGATCGTTCAGGTCTGTCTGAGGGAGTGCACCATTTAACACCACATCCAAAAGACATTAACTAAGGCCACAACGTAGCAAGTGATGGGAGTAGAATTAGGCCATTCAGCCCATCACGTTTACTCCGCCATTCAATCATGGTTGTTTTGCCTCTCCCTCCTAACCCCATTCTCCTGCCTTCTCCCCCATAACCTCTGACACCCGTACTAATCGAAAATCTATCTATCTCTGCCTTAAAGATATCCACTGACTTGGCCTCTGCAGCCTTCCGTGACCCTGTGAGTTTGCCGAACTCCCGCAGGGGTGTGCCGTGGGTCTAGTCTGGATTTTGTACCCAATTTTCCAGAATTGGACTAGAATTCACAGCTGACAATGCAACGAGTTGAGAATGGTTGGCAGTAGACTTTGCTCAGTAAATTGTGTGTGGCCCTGATTTCGATGGAATCCATATCGCGTTTCCTGCAGTGTGTTCCATTATGAGTAATCAAAAGTGAAAAAGTAATGTGTAGGAGACTTGAGTTTCAGCCTTTTCATTTGTGGTATTTGTAACAATGGGCGAAGGTTTCACTCCCAAGAAGTCACACAAGACAGAGTATGACCATTGTGTATGAGACAACTCTGTGCATGAGTCTTTGTGCAAACTAATTTGTCAATGGGAGATCGCCAAAGCTAACGGAATGACAACACTTAAAGGCAAATTATTTCATCAGAGAACGTGAAACGCTCTGACAATTGCATAAAGAGGATGGCGGTGGAATTTGGATTCTCTGCTGGAGGTCTTCAGAGCAGTATCCTTGGTTTAGCCGTCGGTGGCTATTTCAGCAACAACCTTTCTTCCATGGTTACACAAAAAGCTGGAGAAACTCAGCGGGTGCAGCAGCATCTAAGGAGCGAAGGAGATAGGCGACGTTTCGGGTCGAGACCCTTCTTCAGACTAGTCAGGGATCAGGGAAACGAGCGATATAGACGGTGATGTGGAGAGATAAAGAACAATGAATGAAAGATATGCAAAAAAGTATCGATGATAAAGGAAACAGGCCGTTGTAAGCTGTTTGTAGTGTGAAAATGAGACTTGGGTGGGGGAGAGATAGAGAGAGAGGGAATGCCAGGGCCCGAGGGCTGAGGGAGAGGTGGGAAGGGGAGGAGGCAGCCAGGGTTAACAGAAATGAGAAAATTCAATGTTTAAGCCCAGAGGATGCAGACTCCCCAAGCGGAATATGAGGTGCTGTCAGGGACCCCAGGCTATCACACTTGGCTCGGACAAAACTCTGAACATTAATATCCCTCCATCTGTTATTTGCACTTTATTAATTTATTAATTCATGTGTATATTTACGTATATAATTGTAGTCAATGCCTACTATGTTCTGTTGTGCTGAAGCAAAGAAAGAATTTCATTGTCCTGTCAGGGACACATGACAATAAACTCTCTTGACTCGACTTTTGAGTCCGGCAGCATCTCTGTATAACAGGTATCTATCTGCCTTCTTTCCAAAGACGCTGCCTGTCCCGCTGAGTTACTCCAGCATTTTGTGTACATTTATGGTGCAAACCAGCATCTGCAGTTCCTTCCTACCTATTTCGACCAGTTCTTCTAGTCATGGTATTTGTTAGTTAGACCTTGAGCAGGTCAGGTCCTGGATATTCTGCATAGGAAAGGAAACTGAAGCTGGTGAATATAGGAGTAGGGAAGTAATGTTAAAATTGAGGAATGCTGTGGAACAGAGAGATCTAGGAATAACTGTGCATAGTTCCCTGAAGGTGGAATCGCATGTAGATAGGTTGGTAAAGAAAGCTTTTGGTGTGCTGGCCTTTATAAATCAGAGCATTGAATATAGAAGTAGGGAAGTAATTTTAAAATTGTACAAGGCATTGGTGAGACCAATTCTGGAGTATGGTGTACAATTTTGGTCGCCTAATTATAGGAAGGATGTCAACAAAATAGAGAGAGTACAGAGGCGATTTACTGGAATGTTGCCTGGGTTCCAGCAACTAAGTTACAGAGAAAGGTTGAACAAGTTAGGTCTTTATTCTTTGGAGCGCAGAAGGTTAAGGGGGGACTTGATTGAGGTCTTTAAAATGATGAAAGGGATAGACAGAGTTGACGTGGATAAGCTTTTCCCATTGAGGGTAGGGAAGATTCAAACAAGAGGGCATGACATGAGAATTAAGGGACAGAAGTTTAGGGGTAACATGAGGGGGAACTTCTTTACTCAGAGAGTGGTGGCTGTGTGGAATGATCTTCCAGCAGAAGTGGTGGAGGCAGGATCGATTTGAACATTTAAAAGTAAAGTGGATAGGTATATGGACGGGAAGGGAATGGAGGGGTATGGTCTGAGTGCAGGTAGATGGGACTAGGGGAAAATAAATGGTCGGCACGGACTGGAAGGGCCGAGAAGGCCTGTTTCCGTGCTGTAATTGTTATATGGTTATATGGTTAAAGTTACACTGCAGGAGAATATCCCTGATCAGTGCAACTTTAGCCATTTGGAGGATGTGGGTATTGAACGAATAGTTGGCTATTAATAGCACTGCTAATCTTAGAGTACTCTCATAAAAAAAAGTAACAGGCGGAAAAATAATACCTTGTGGTCTCATGTTAGTGAGGAAGCACAGAGGGAACCAAACGGAGACCGGGGGGGGGGGGGTTGGCATTGATGAATTGAAAGCCAGTTTTTGGACCTAAAAGATCTCGTCTTTGCTGGGAAATTAATGGGAGAGAAGGTACGGGTGGTGAGAGAGGAGGCGGTGTGTATTTGAGTCTTGGCTTGTATTTGTCAGTCACAGAGTGTGTGTAGCACTGTTTGCGGGTTATCAGTGAGCACTGTTCACTCTGTGCTTTTCTGAAACAAGTGGTAGGGTTTTGAAAGCAAGAGCCAGCACCTTCTCTCTCACTCCTTGTGATGGCACAGTCCTGTACCAGGAGCTTAGCCCTCATAGATATTACCCGGCAGGAGCTGTGACATCTTTCCGCAGTGATGTAAAAATGAATGACCACTGGTTTTAAACTCCCTTATTCCATGGCATCGGGGAGGCGAGGAGAGAGCGTCTGATGGGTTGCAGATGCAGATACAGAATCGCTTGAGGTCAACAGGCAAAACGATCTTGTTGCACTTTGCCTTCCATCCACGCTATTATCCGGCCTGGTGTGTCCACTTAATGATGCCTTCATTGGGTCAATGAAGGTGTCACCCCTTCATTGACCCAGGTTCAACCCTGACCTCTGGCAGGGTCCGGCGGGTTAACTGGATATTGTAAATTACCTGTCTGAAGAGGGGTCTCGACCCAAAACGTCGCCTATCTCCTTAGATGCTGCTGCACCTGCTGAGTTTCTCCAGCTTTTTGTGTAACCCATTGTAAATGATAGATAAGTGGTTCAAGATGTCAAAGAGGAATTGATGGGGAAATGAGAAACACTGCAAGCTGGGGAAATAAGGAGAAGTAAATGAGATAATTAAAGTCGTTAGAAGACATTTGGCACAGGTGCAGAGATAGGAAAGCTCAGATGGAGATGGGTCAAGCATGGGCAAATGGGACTAGCATGGAGAGGCATGTTGGTTGGCATGGGCAAGTTGGGCTGAAGGCAATGTTGCTGTGATGACTCCGACTCCGACTCCAAGACTGATGAGTTGCTCTTTTGGTGATTGGCACGAACTGGATGGGTTGAATGCCCTCGTCCTCAGTGCCAGAGAGGGGATTATAGAAAGACACCAGGCCATTCGGCCCACTGAGTCTGTGCTGCACCCATTTGCACGAAGTCAAGTCTTGTCGAGTTTATTGTCGAGTACTGCGAGGTCCAGGTACAATGAAAGTCTTGCTTGCAGTAGCATCGCAGGTACTCAACCAACACGCAACATATAAATCATACACAAATTATTTACTAAACCTTCTTTGCATACTTTTATGTTCTCCTCACTCTCCCCCCCAATTTCCCCCAAAATACAACCATTCACCGGGCTGAAGAAGGGTTGCAAACTGATACGTCACCTATTCCTTGTCTCCAGAGGTGCTGGCTGCCACGCTGAGTTACGCCCCTGTCCCACTTAGGAAACCTGAACGGAAACCTCTGGAGACTTTGCGCCCCACCCAAGGTTTCCGTGCGGGTCCCGGAGGTTTTTGTCCGTCTCCCTAATGGTCGAAAGTGGTTTCCGTTCTGAAAATCGGTAATTTTTTAGTCGAAGCCGGTTGCGATGCTAGTTGAAGGTGGTTGCCGGAGGACGAAAAGCTCCGGGAACCGCACGGAAACCTTGGGTGGGGCGCAAAGTCTCCAGAGGTTTCCGTTCAGGTTTCCTAAGTGGGACAGGGGCATTACTCAACATATTGTGGCTATAACCTTCGGAGCAAAGATGTCTTCCAACTAAAACAGATTGGGCAGTGGAGATTGATCTCTGAAAGAAACTCGATTCAGTAAAAATCAGTAAGGATCAATCGATGCCAATAACGAGATGACTGCCGAGCAAGAGATTGGAGATTGTAAATCATCGGTGTCGACCCGATGAACCGAACGGCTTCTGCGATTCCATGTCTGAGCTGGGAAGTCAAAAGTCAAAAGAGTTTATTGTCATGTGTCCCTGACAGGACAATGAAAATCTTTCTTTGCTTCAGCACAACAGAACATAGTAGACATTGACTACAATTCTATACGTAAATACACCCATGAATTAATAAATTAATAAAGTGCAAATAACAGATGGAGGGATATTAATGTTCAGAGTTCCGAGCCAGGTTTAATAGCCTGATGGCTGTGGGGAAGTAGCTATTCCTAAACCAGGCTGTTGCAGTCTTCAGGCTCCTGTACCTTCTACCCGAAGGCAGCAGGGAGATGAGTGTGTGGCCAGGGTGGTGTGGGTCCTTGATGATGCTGCCAGCCTTTTTGAGGCAGCGACTGTGATAGATCCCCTCGATGGAAGGAAGGTCAGAGCCGATGGTGGACTGGGCAGTGTTTACTACTTTTTGTAGTCTTTTCCTCTCCAGGGCGCTCAAGTTGCCGAACCAAGCCACGATGCAACCAGTCAGCAAGCTCTCTACTTGCTGCCCTGTAGAAGTTAGAGAGAGTCCTCCTTGACAGACCAACTCTCCGTAATCTTCTCAGGAAGTAGAGGCGCTGATGAGCTTTCTTAATAATTGCATCTGTGTTCTCGGACCAGGAGAGATCTTCACAGATGTGCACGCCCAGGAATTTGAAGCTCTTGACCCTTTCAACCATCGACCCGTTGATATAAACAGGACTGTGGGTCCCCATCCCACTCCTTCCAAAATCCACAATCAGTTCCTTGGTTTTGCTGGTGTTGAGGGCCAGGTTGTTGTGCTGGCACCATATGGACAGTTGCTCGATCTCTCTTCTATACTCTGACTCATCCCCATCAGTGATACGTCCCACAACAGTGGTGTCGTCAGCGAACTTGATGATGGAGTTCGCGCTATGACCGGCTACGCAGTCATGAGTATAGATTGAACCCGGGCCCCTGGCACTGTGAGGCTGTAACTCCTTTCAAGTAACTACTCTCGATGCTGAGCTCAGTTCTCGTGAGTGGAGGGAACGATACCTTCTGACTCAGAGCTGATGGCCTGCCCACTCAGCTATGGCTCACAGGGGGGGTGGGGGGGGGGACTGCCCCAGTGGATGGAAGCAGCCAGGATTGAGTCTTTGTGGTTTGCAAACTACTTTACGAGTCTAATTAGTTATCACTTTTCTCAGGCTGACTAACAGCGACAGAGCATCACTGTACCAGACTGATTCCTGGGATGTCAGGACTGTCTTATGAACAAAGACTGCATAGACTCGGTTTATACTCTCTAGAATTTAGGAGATTGAGAGGCGATCTTATAGAAAATTACAAAATTCTTAAGGGGTTGGACAGGCTAGATGCAGGAAGATTGTTCCCGATGTTGGGGAGGTCCAGGACAAGGGGTCACAGTTTAAGGATAAGGGGGAAATCCTTTAGGACCGAGATGAGAAGGACTTTTTTCACACAGAGAGTGGTGAGTCTCTGGAACTCTCTGCCACAGAGGGTAGTTGAGGCCAGTTCATTGGCTATATTTAAGAGGGAGTTAGATGTGGCCCTTGTGGCTAAGGGGATCAGAGGGTATGGAGAGATGGCAGGTACGGGATACTGAGTTGGATGATCAGCCATGATCATATTGAATGGCGGTGCAGGCTCGAAGGGCCGAATGGCCTACTCCTGCACCTAATTTCTACGTTTCTATGTTTCTATTTCCATATGAAACAAGGTCCAAACAAAGGGAGTCTTCCTTTTCTGCAGAACCTCTTGTTGCTTCGGGCCATCCCAAAGTGCTTTACACGATTTTGAAGTGCCCACGTTTAGCACAGCCTCTCAGAGCACTGATTCATTGCGGTACTTCTTGTTTTGGGGATCCCACACTCGTTAATGTGAGGCTGAGCTGGTCCCTGGCCACTGCAGATGCTCCCTCAGGCTAGCAATGCATCGCCCCTTGGTTTAGGGTCTCCTTCTTCTTTCGTGTGCCGTGTACGGCCTAAAGTTGTGATGATCTGCATGAGGGAATTGAAGGCAATATCTCCAAGTTTGCGGATGACACTAAGTTGGGGGGCAGTGTTAGCTGTGAGGAGGATGCTAGGAGACTGCAAGGTGACTTGGATAGGCTGGGTGAGTGGGCAAATGTTTGGCAGATGCAGTATAATGTGGATAAATGTGAGGTTATCCACTTTGGTGGCAAAAACAGGAAAGCAGACTATTATCTAAATGGTGGCCGATTAGGAAAAGGGGAGATGCAGCACGACCTGGGTGTCATGGTACACCAGTCATTGAAAGTAGGCATGCAGATGCAGCAGGCAGTGATGAAAGCGAATGGTATGTTAGCTTTCATAGCAAAAGGATTTGAGTATAGGAGCAGGGAGGTTCTACTTCAGTTGTATAGGGCCTTGGTGAGACCACACCTGCGTACAGTTCTGGTATCAAAATCTGAGGAAGGACATTATTGCCATAGAGGGAGAGCAGAGAAGGTTCACCAGACTGATTCCTGGGATGTCAGGACCGTCTTATGAAGAAAGACTGGATAGACTCAGTTTATACTCTCTAGAATTTAGGAGATTGAGAGGGGGTCTTATAGAAACGTACAAAATTCTTAAGGGATTGGACAGGCTAGATGCAGGAAGATTGTTCCCAATGTTGGGGAGGTCCAGGACAAGGGGGTGCAGCTTAAGGATAAGGGGGAAATCCTTTAGGACCAAGATGAGAAGGACTTTTTTTACACAGAGTGGTGGGTCTCTGGAACTCTCTGCCACAGAGGGTAGTTGAGGCCAGTTCATTGGCTATATTTAAGAGGGAGTTAGATGTGGCCCTTGTGGCTAAGGGGATCAGAGGGTATGGAGCGAAGGCAGGTACGGGATACTGAGTTGGATGATCAGCCATGATCATATTGAACGGCAGTGCAGGCTCGAAGGGCCGAATGGCCTACTCCTGCACCTACTTTCTAAGTTTCTATGACAACTTGTTCTATTTGATCTTCCATTTGTGCACGTCGAGTTGATTGCATTAGTCGAAACTGGGCGGACCACGCAGAGAGTTCCAGAGACCCACCACTCTGTGTAAAAAAAGTCCTTCTCATCTTGGTCCTAAAGGATTTCCCCCTTATCCTTAAGCTGCACCCCCTTGTCCTGGACCTCCCCAACATTGGGAACAATCTTCCTGCATCTAGCCTGTCCAATCCCTTAAGAAATTTGTACGTTTCTATAAGATCCCCTCTCAATCTCCTAAATTCTAGAGAGTATAAACCGAGTCTATCCAGTCTTTCTTCATTAGACAGTCCTGACATCCCAGGAATCAGTCTGGTGAACCTTCTCTGCACTCCCTCTATGGCAATAATGTCCTTCCTCAGATTTCGATACCAGAACTGTACGCAGGTGTGGTCTCACCAAGGCCCTATACAACTGAAGTAGAACCTCCCTGCTCCTATACTCAAATCCTATGAAAGCTAACATACCATTCGCTTTCTTCACTGCCTGCTGCACCTGCATGCCTACTTTCAATGACTGGTGTACCATGACACCCAGGTCGCGCTGCATCTCCCCTTTTCCTAATCGGCCACCATTTAGATAATAGTCTGCTTTCCTATTTTTGCCACCAAAGTGGATAACCTCACATTTATCCACATTATACTGCATCTTTATACTGAAGGTTTATACTGAACATTATACTGAAGGTTGCAATCTTCCACCCCAGTTTAGGGTCAACAGAGTGCCAGTGGGGTAGGCGTCGGGCGAGCAGTACTGATCTGGACCTCAACACTTCCCCCTTGTTGATACATCCATTGCTGGGGAAGGACATCATTGTAGAGAGGTCCCTGGGCAACAGAGAGCTGGACTGGGAAATCAAAGGCCCTGCGGAATCGGAGAAGCCCTGAGGATCGCAGGGCTGGAAGAGAAGATTGGATTGGAAGGGAGGCAGCTGAAAACAAGAATAGGGAGGTTTAAATTGTAATGTTAGTGTAATAGGAAATCAGTTGTAAATTCAGCACCAGAGTCAGCTCACAAGAGTAGCAGCATAAGAGTGGGGAATGATATTTCAGATGCTTTACTTTTCATTTTGGAGATGTGCTAATGTTTAATACTCTGATTAATTTGCTGGGTATAATGACAAATACCTTGCGATATATTGCACTCAGGCACGTGCTCAGGGTAGGCACTCAGTCCGCTTTTTAAAAAAATTAAACCGCGCATGCGCAGATTGTTCTCCCCGTTAAA
This sequence comes from Raja brachyura, assembly GCA_963514005.1. Next base: position 84,644,824 of record OY740788.1, on the reverse strand, counting down.
TAAATGAATAAATAAAAACAGTGACATTTCAATTTGCCCAAGGCTTCCTAGTCCTAGACCAATTGGGGGAACAGTTCCTTTCACAGCGTGTGGAGAGTCTGTGCCAGGGGTAAAGTTGTGGGGAGGGCAGGAGTGTTGAGAAGGAGGGTGTCGGGGATACTGCCAGTAACTCACTCACTCACCGCTGCCGCAGCTCTCCGGGCGCGCAGCCACGCACTGTAGCCGGGGATAGAAGCAGCTCGGGGAGCGGCCACCGGGACCCGACAGCAGAACTGGCTGCCACTTCAGCGCCTTCTGCCGGCCCGCTCACCTCTGGCAGTGCTCTCCGTCGGAACACCTGTCACCTGCCGTTCGCCGACTTCGCTCATGTCAGCGGCTTCCTGCACCTAATTTCTATGTTTCTATGTTTAGTGGGGAAACATCCTCTCCACTTCCACTCTATCCCTAGATAACGCTTGAGATAATGTGGTGGTGAGCCACCTTCCTGAACCTGAGCAGTCTTCCTTGTGAAGGTGCTTCCACCGTCGTGTAAAACTGTTGGAGGTAGAAAGGCCTTGCGATGTCAATCACTGCTGGATACCCAGATTCTGACCTGCGCTTGTAGCCACAGGGAAGTAACGGGGGTGAGGGGAGCAAAAGGTATATCTGGAGGAGCCATAGGTTGTGTATGAAGGGGAGACTGGGGAAAACATTACTAGATAGAAGTAGAATGAGGCCATTAGATCTGTCCCTGAGGCTATCAAACTGTACAGCTCCTCCCTCGTCTGTTGTAGGGTAGACTGAGATTGACTCCCCCTCTCCCCCCCACCCCCATCACCAATCTTTACACATCCCCAATCCTTTCCACTTGTCACTTTAATCTCATGTTTAAAGTATTTTGGGTTTTTATGACTGACTATTTATTGGCAGATCAATTTCCCTCCTGAGATATTTAAGGTTCGATCGTATCGTAAGTCTACTCCGCCGTTCAATCATGGCTGATCCACCCCTCCTCATCCCATGTTCCTGCCTTCTCCCCATAACCTCTGGCACACGGTGGTGCAGCGGTAGAGTTGCCGCCTTACGGTGCTTGCAGCGCCAGAGACCCGGGTTCGATCCCGACTACGGGCGCTGTTTGTGCGGAGTTTGTACGTTCTCCCCGTGACCGCGTGGGTTTTCTCCGAGATCTTCGCTTTCCTCCCACACTCCAAAGACGAACAGGTTTGTAGGTCAATTGGCTTGAATATAGGAGTGGGGAAGTAATGTTAAAATTGTACAAGGCATTGGTGAGACCAATTCTGGAGTATGGTGTACAATTTTGGTCGCCTAATTATAGGAAGGATGTCAACAAAATAGAGAGAGTACAGAGGAGATTTACTAGAATGTTGCCTGGGTTCCAGCAACTAAGTTACAGAGAAAGGTTGAACAAGTTAGGTCTTTATTCTTTGGAGCGCAGAAGGTTAAGGGGGGACTTGATTGAGGTCTTTAAAATGATGAAAGGGATAGGCAGAGTTGACGTGGATAAGCTTTTCCCATTGAGGGTAGGGAAGATTCAAACAAGAGGGCAAGACATGAGAATTAAGGGACAGAAGTTTAGGGGTAACATGAGGGGGAACTTCTTTACTCAGAGAGTGGTGGCTGTGTGGAATGATCTTCCAGCAGAAGTGGTGGAGGCAGGTGCGATTTTAACATTTAAAAGTAAAGTGGATAGGTATATGGACGGGAAGGGAATGGAGGGGTATGGTCTGAGTGCAGGTAGATGGGACTAGGGGAAAATGAATGGTCGGCACGGACTGGAAGGGCCGAGAAGGCCTGTTTCCGTGCTGTAATTGTTATATGGTTATATGGTTATATGGCGTGCGTTAAAATTGTTCCCAGTGTGTGTAGGATAGTGTTAATGTGCGGGGATCGCTGGTCGGTGCGGACTCGGTGGGCCGAAGGGCCTGTTTCCGCGCTGTACCTTTAAAGTAAACTAACCCTGTACTAATCAAGATGCCAGGTGCCAAGCTGGAATAAATGACAAATGTATCAGAAATTGTTCATCAATGGTTCATCAAATCATCATCACTTCCAGATGGTCTTTGATGGGCTTAGTCAGTGGATGAGGTGCTGTCCCTCAACTTACAATGGGCTTTGGTGGAACAGTGTGGGAGGTCAAAGACGGTGGGCAGTGTGGGATTAGAATAGAGAGCTATGGCGACGAACAATTGGAACAATTGGAATTTGTTTTGAAAGTACAGGGCCTGTCCCACCAGCATGCAACTCCATGCGATGAGCGCGACCTAACGTGGTCGCTTGAGCCGTCCGGCGTCGCGGGGCCGGTCCCACTTCGATCGCCGGAGCCGTGCGGAATTGTGCGGAATTCGTCCCGACATCGCGCGGGGCTCCGAAAAACTGACCGTGTTCAAAAATCCCGCGCGGCAACGGCTTGTCGGTTCGCAGTCGCCTCGACGCATGACACACCGCCTCGACATCGTGCCTCCGTGACCCTCTCTGTAGGTGACTCCATGACCCTCTATGTGTGTGGCTCCGTGGCCCTCTGTGTGTGTGTCCCTCTCTGTCCCGGCGAACTTACCTTTAGGACTTCTCTCCAAGTTCGCCTCACTTTGCGCCGCGTTGCGCCACTCACCCGACCACCGCGCGGCCCTCCCTGCCGGTTTGGTCGCGCTTGCCGCATGCAGGCGCATGCTGGTGGGAACGGACCTTTAAGTTTTAGTTCAGTTTAGTTTCTTGTCACATATGACGAGGTGCAGTGCAAAGCTTTTGTTGCGTGCTAACCAGTCAGCGGAAAGACAATCCATGATTACAATTGAGCCATTCATACATGATAAGGGAATAATGTTTCGCGTAAGTTAAAGCCAGTAAAGTCTGATCAAAGACAGTCTGTAGATGGGACACTGGGAGCACTTCTCAACTCTTCTGCTGCCTCACCCGCTGAGTTACTCCAGCATCTTCGATTTAAACCAGCATCTGCAGTTCTTTCTGACAGGTTTCGCAACTCTTCCTCCACCAGGCACTTGCCGTCAGGGTAGGCAAGGTAGGCACTGCCTACCCTGACTAAAATTATAACATAGTAATTACTAAATATAAATAATGGAAGGCATGGAAGAATTATGCCTGTCTAAGAGATCGATCTCTCCGCAGCGCTTGTAAACCTTGCAGCTGTGTGCAGACCACGTGCCGTCAGCGCTGCCTGAAGCCGTCAATTTCAAGCGGGGCTGAAGGCAGCAGAAATTCTGCCTTTGCAGCACTGCGCATGCGCATCAGTCTACTGTGCATGCGCAGCGCAAGTTTCTTGGCGGGGTTTTCAAATATGGATTGGCATTATTTTAAGTGTATGTTAGGAAACAGGGAGAGAAGAATGGAGCTCATGTACCGATAATGTGGTAAGTACATTTTGTGTTTATGTTTTTAAATACCGTATTTCCCGTGGTGTTTCACAGCGTTTGGGGAGTCTGGCCCGGGGTAAAGTTGCATGGAAGGCACAAATGTTATGAAGGAAGGGATCGGGATAATGCCACTTGCGACGCTCCTTGCACGGAGGCGTGCAAAACCTCTCTCCTGCCGCACGCTGGCCTCACTCATGTCCCGCAAATCCTTAACTTCTGACAGTGCAATTGAGGTTACTCGGCTGTGGGAATTTAAGGATTTGCAGGAAGCCGCTGACATGAGCGAGCGGCAGGTGAGAGTTGTTCAGACGGAGAGCACTGTCAGAAGTGAGCGGGCCGACAGAAGGCGCTGAAGTGGCGGACAGTTTGACTGTCGGGTCCTGGCGGCCGCTCACAGCTACCCGAGCTGCTTCTATCCACGGCTACAAAGTGGTGGCTCCACGCTTGGAGCGCCGCAGCAGCGGCAAGTGAGTGAGTTACTGGCATTATCCCCGACCCCCTCATTGTCAACAGTCCTGCTCTCCCTGAAACTTTACCCCTGGCACAGACTCCTCATACACTGAGAAAGGAACTGTCCCCCCAATTGGTCCCTTGAAGGCGTTGCCTATCTCCTTCGCTCCTTAGATGCTGCTGCACCCGCTGAGTTTCTCCAGCCTTTTGTGTACCCTCGTCATTCAATAAGATGATAACTGATTCAACTTTTCCCTGTGTGCTCCCGTTTTTCCCTCCGCCTGCTATCACCCCCCCGCCACCCATTCTCAGTAATTCTGTATAAAGGAGACTAGGAAGCCTTGGGCAAATTGAATTGTTACTGTTTTTATTTTTTAGTTTTACGGAGAGAATAATCTGCGCATGCGCGGTTTATATATATATTTTTTTATCGACTGAGTGCCTGCCCCGAGTAATTACTCACGGCACGTGCCTGTCCTCCACATAGCATCAGGGAATTGCCAATGTCCACCGCTAATAGACAATTGAAAAACTCCTCTGAAAAAGGTATCTGTGGCAATCCCACAGGCCAGCTCTCCGCAGATTGGCAAGGACATTCATATCCCTGTCTGTGGAATGTGAACCTAGACATAACCTTCTCACAAGACGTTTAAGAGAGAGAGAGAGAGTGAGAAAGCAGAGAGAGGGAGAGATGGAAAGACAGACAGAGAGATACACTGGGAGTAAAGGGAAAGAGAGAGATAGTGGGAGATGGAGGGAGCAAAAAGGAAGGGAGGAGAGGTAGGGGAACGAGAGAGAGGTGGAGGGAAGAGAGTGCGAGAGTGAGGGTGGACTGAGAGGAAGAAAGAAGAAGGTGGAGGAGGCAGAAGGGAAAGCGAGAGGGGAAGGAAGGAAAACGAGAGGAAGGGAGGGGAGAGGAAAGAGTGGGGGGGATGAGTGCCGCAGAGGTACAGCAGATACAGGTTGAACATATAAAAAAAATTAAAAGATGCTGAACATCTGAAAACGGCAGGAAATGCTGAAATATTCACCAGGCCAGGCCGTTTCTGTGAAATGAGAAACAAGAGTTAAGGTTTCAGGTCAGAGAATCATTCTTCAGAACGAAAATGGGTTGCTTTGCACCTTCTGTCGGAGGCGACACTCTGGGCTGTCGTCTGGGCCTGGACTGCCAGGAGAGTTCACAACTGCTCCATTTGTTGTGACGTTGTAGCTTTTTTCCTGATGGGCAATTGAGGAAATATCGACGCAACTCTCTGCAAGGAATAAGCAGTACATTTTCAGTATTAGCTGCTGCGACCGGCAGAAAATGCTGGATCTCTGGGTTAGTTTACTGGGGGAACATGTAGCTGTTAGAGTGGGACTGGAGGCCACCCTCATGCAGAACTCTGGAGAGGATGTGAGAGCAGGGTTTGGTTAAGAGAGACAGGAGTCAAGAGCGTTTAATTGTCATTTGCAGAACAGAACAAGGACATTCCTACTTGCTGCGGCTTTAGGCATCTTGCTGGATAGACTCGGCTTGTACTCGCTGGAATTTAGAAGATTGAGGGGGGATTTTATAGAGACTTTACAACATTCTTAAGGGGTTGGACAGGCTAGATGCAGGAAGATTGTTCCCGATATTGGGGAAGTCCAGGACAAGGGGTCACAATTTAAGGATAAGTGGGAAATCCTGTAGGACCGAGATGAGGAAAACATTTTTCACACAGAGAGTGGTGAGTCTGTGGAAACAGGGGCCTGTTTCTGTGCAAATATTTCAAAACTAAACAGAACTCAATGAATGTAATTTTTTTTAAAAGCAGGTATATTTCTCAATACTGCTGCAACATTGGGGGGATCTGATAGAAAGTTACAAAATTCTTAAGGGGTTGGACAGGCTAGATGCAGGAAGATTGTTCCCGATGTTGGGGAAGTCCAGGACAAGGGGTCACAGTTTAAGGATAAGGGGGAAGTCTTTTAGGACCGATATGAGAAAATGATTTTTCACTTAGAGAGTGGTGAATCTGTGGAACTCTCTGCCACAGAAGGTAGTTGAGGCCAGTTCATTGGCTATATTTAAGAGGGAGTTAGATGTGGCCCTTGTGGCTAAAGGGATCAGGGGGTATGGAGAGAAGGCAGGTACAGGATACTGAGTTGGATGATCAGCCATGATCATATTGAATGGCGGTGCAGGCTCGAAGGGCCGAATGGCCTACTCCTGCACCTAATTTCGATGTTTCTATGTTAAAGAACAACACAGCACATACATATACAATGATTACCAATACAATAAACTATCAGAAATAAGACAGTATTATGCAAACACAAGTGCAACCCAGGGAAAGTCTATAGTAGACCGTTGCTGAGTCAAGCTTGTGGTGGGTGTTGTGCGGGGTGGTACAGGAACCTGTTGGTTGAAAGGAGGAAGATGATCTTGAACTGGACGTAATGGTTGGTACACAAAAGGCTGGAGAAACTCAGCGGGTGCAGCAGCATCTAAGGAGCGAAGGAGATAGGCGACGTTTCGGGTCGAGACCCTTCTTCAGACTGGTTAGGGATGTAATGGTTCTCAGGCTCCTGCACCTTCCCGATGGTAGCAGCGAGTTTGCGGCCAGAATGGACAGAATGGAGAGCCAGTGGATGTGGCTTTCAAAAAGCCTTTGACAAGGTCCCACACAAGAGATTAGCGTGCAAATTTAGAGCACATGGTATTAGGGGGAGGGCATTGACATGGATAGAGAACTGGTTGGAAGACAGGAAGCAAAGAGTAGGAATTAACGTGCCCTTTTCAGAATGGCAGGCAGTGACTAGTGGGATGCCGCAAGGCTTGATGCTGGGACCCCAGTTATTTACAATATAAACGATTTAGACGAGGGAATTAAATGTGACGTCTCCACGTTTGCGGATGACACAAAGCTGGGTGGCAGTGTGAGCTGCGATGAGGATACCATGAGGCTGCAGGGTGACTTGGATAGGCTGGGTGAGTGGGCAGATGCAGTACAATGCGGATAAATGTGAGGTTATCCACTTTGGTGGCAAGAACAGGAAGGCAGATTATTATCTGAATGGTGTCAGATTAGGAAAAGAGGTGCAACGAGACCTGGGTGTCCTTGTACATCAGTCACTGAAAGTAAGCATGCAGGTGCAGCAGGCAGTGAAAAAAGCTGAAATGCCATTCATTGGCCTTCATTGCAAGAGGGTTTGAGTTTAGGAGCAAAGAGGTCCTACTGCAGTTGTAGAGGGCCCTGGTGAGACCACACCTGGAGTATTGTGTGCAATTTTGGTCTCCTAATTTGAGGAAGGACATCATTGCCATTGAGGAGAAATGTTCCCGATATTGGGGGAGTCCAGAACCAGACGTCACGGTTTTAGAATAAGAGGTAGGCCATTTAGGACTGAGATGAGAAAAATCTGTGGCATTCTCTGCCACAGATAGTGGAGGCCGATTCACTGGATGGTTTCGAAAGAGGGTTAGATTTAGCTCTCGGGGCTGAAGGGATCAAGGAATATGGGGGAAAAGCAGGAATGGGGTACTGACTTAAGATGATCAGCCATGATCATATTGAATTGCAGTGTTGGCTCGAAGGGCCGAATGGCACCTATTTTTCTATGTGTCTATGTTATGTGGGTCTTTGATGATATTTGCTGCCTTCTTTGATGCAGCACCTCCTGTAATGATGGGCAGATTAATACCTAACATGGACCAGGCAATGTCTTCCACTTTCTGAGTAAGGCCTATATCAACACTGTAGAATTCTATAACTCCATAACAGAGCTGTCGTAACAATCAGGAAAGATTGACAAATTGAGTAGATGTAACTCTTTCTTCTCACAATGGGACAGGGAAGCTTGGCAGAATGTCTTTTGAAAGGATTTATTACGATTGAAGCAGAGGTGGTGTCACTTCCAATGACAGCAGAACGAGTGCATGCAATTAGAAGGCCATCAGTGGATAAATATGCTTGGTCTAGTTTAATTTATAGATACAGCGCGGAAGCAGGCCCTTCGTCACACCAAGTCCGCGCCCACCAGTGCTCCTCGCACATTAACACTATCCTACGCACACTTTACACATATACATAGCCAATCGACCTACACACCTGTACGTCTTTGGAGTCTGGGAGGAAACTGAAGATCTCGGAGAAAGCCCCCGCGGGCACGGGAAGAGCGTACAAACTCCGTACGGAGGGCACCTGTAGACGGGATCGAACCCAGGTCTCCAGGGCTGCAAGCGGTCCAAGGCAGCAACTCTACCGCTGCGCCACCGTTCCGTGCATATATCTGAGGAAGTGCCCATTTCAAGAGGGTCCTGGGTCCAGGAAACCTGTTCCCACATTTTCAGTGTAGTTTGTCTGAAGCCGTATCGAAGATTATGGATGTATCGTGCGTAAATTGCATCAAAAAGGGTCAACATGGACACGCTGGGCTGAAGGGCCCATTTCTGTGCTCTTCAACTTTTTGGTGTTGAGGGCAGGTTTTTCTCCGTCTGAAAGTTAATGAAGCAACTTTTCTGGTAACCATTACTGATATTAGCAGTTTATTTCATTAATTCACTTGCTTGATCATCAATTGTCCCCTGCCACTAGAATTGGAACTCCAGTATCCCGAGACCAGTCTGGTATTTTAGATCCTGTGACAGTCCACCCTCAAGGCTTTCTTCAAATTCCACTCAGCAGCCAAATGCTCGACAGACACTCCCCGTCTTGCCCTTCATTTCCCCCCTCCATACTTCCACCTTAACCTTTCACCCCCCTCTCTGTTTCGCCCACCCCTCACTCTCCTCATCACCCTCTTCACGCTCCGCACATTCGCACTTTCCCCAGACTCCCCCGTCTCTCTCTCCCTCCCTCGTCACCGTTCCTCTTAGCCCTCCCCCTCATACACTCCAACCTCACACCCAGTCTGCCTCACCCCCCCCCCCCCCTCCCACCTCGCTCACCCCCCCATCTTATTCTGTCCTCTTGGCCTCCACAGGCCTCTTCTCCTCTCCATCCTCTCTTCACCCACTCCCCAACCTTTCCTCTCTTCACCGCACTCTCCACTCCCCTCTCTCTTCACGTCCTCCCCTTTCCCCTCCTCCGTTCTTCCTCAACCCTCTCCTCCCCACTGCCGCAGCCCCCCCTTCCCCAGGGATGAGGAGCCAGCCTCCCCTGGCCTCCCTCGGCTGAAGAGAGCAGTCTTGCTCCCAGTCACTGCCTGTTTGCAGCAGCCTGGAGCTAGGCACAGTAGGGGTCTATGGCAGACACCTGCCCCTCTCGTCACTTCAGTAAATAAACCAGCCCCTTGCTTTCCGCTTTCCCGTCACCCTGCTGCTGTGCACCGGGAGTTTCTGATGCAGATGTGTCCCGGCAGCTGTGTTGGGATGTGAGTATTACGCCCCTTCTGCAGTTCATTCAGAAAGCCACCATCCATGGGTAGAAAGACCCTTCATTTATTTATTTAGCTACTTCTCTTTATCCATCTTCTCTCCATCCTTTGCCCCTTTCTCTATTTCTCCCCACAGTGACCATACTTCAAAAGTGTTTCACGAGCTTGGGCATGCTGATGCCTTGAATGGTGACGGTGCTATTTCAATGCAAACCTTCATAGAAACATAGACGAAACATAGAAATTAGGTGCAGGAGTAGGCCATTCGGCCCTTCGAGCCTGCACCGCCATTCAATGTGATCATGGCTGATCATCCAACTCAGTATCCCGTACCTGCCTTCTCTCCATACTCCCTGATCCCCTTAGCCACAAGGGCCACATCTAACGCCCTCTTGAATATAGCCAATGAACTGGCCTCAACTACCTTCTGTGACAGAGAATTCCAGAGACTGTGAAAAATGTTTTCCTCATCTCGGTCCTAAACGAATTCCCCCTTATCCTTAGACTGTGACCCCTTGTTCTGGACTCCCCCAACATCGGGAACAATCTTCCAGCATCTAGCCTGTCCAACCCCTTAAGAATTTTGTAAGTTTCTATAAGATCCCCCCTCAATCTTCTAAATTCCAGCGAGTACAAGCCGAGTCTATCCAGTCTTTCCTCATATGAAAGTCCTGACATCCCAGGGATCAGTCTGGTGAATCTTCTCTGTACCCCCTCTATGGCAAGAATGTCTTTCATCTTCCTCAGTCTCTCCCTCCACGATCTCTGGTCCGCTGGTACTTTCTGCTACGTAACCGATGCTGGCCACTGTATGTTCTAAAATTAGGGAAGGTATAGATCGGGTCGATAGCCAGAGTCTAGTTCCCATGGTAGGGGAGTTTAAAATTGGAGAGCATGTCAGGTCAAGTCAGCCTGAGTCTAGTTTAGCATCATATTGCACAAGTACGGTGAGATGCAGGTACAATGACAATCGTGCTTGCAGCAACACCGCTTGCAGACTAACGCAAAAAACATGTTATACATGAATTACACAGAAACTCTGCAAAGCAGAAAAAAACGACTACAAAAGACCAGACACCAGTGCAAGGAGCAACTAGAAAAAAAACACATGCCCATTGGTAGCGCAAGAGGTGGCAAGGCAAGGCAAGTTTATTCATATAGCACCGTTCGTACAAGCGGCAATTCATAGTGCTTTACAAAAGAAACAAAAGAATAACATAGTTCAAAACCATTGCAGAACCACAATACAACACAGGACAACAAAATAGCCCAAAATCAAAAATTACAAAACAAGCAATAAGACAAATGCATGAATAAGACTGATTCCTGACCAGACTGATTCCTGGGATGTCAGGACTGTCTTATGAACAAAGACTGCATAGACTCGGTTTATACTCTCTAGAATTTAGGAGATTGAGAGGCGATCTTATAGAAACTTACAAAATTCTTCAGGGCTTGGACAGGCTAGATGCAGGAAGATTGTTCCCGATGTTGGGGAGGTCCAGGACAAGGGGTCACAGCTTAAGGATAAAGGGGAAATCCTTTAGGACCAAGATGAGAAGGACTTTTTTCACACAGAGAGTGGCGGGTCTCTGGAACTCTCTGCCATAGAGGGTAGCTGAGGCCAGTTCATTGGCTATATTTAAGAGGGAGTTAGATGTGGCCCTTGTGGCTAAGGCGATCAGAGGGTATGGAGAGAAGGCAGGTACGGGATACTGAGTTGGATGATCAGCCATGATCATATTGAATGGCGGTGCAGGCTCGAAGGGCCGAATGGCCTACTCCTGCACCTACTTTCTATCATTCTATGTTTCTATAATAAAACAAAGTCACTAAAATATTAAAATGATTTTAAAAGCACATAAAAGGGTTAAGATTAGAAGGTTACGATTACCTGCATGTTGGGTTATGGAAAAGCTACAGTAAACAACAGTGTTTTTAGGCCTGATTTAAATGAGGTTACAGTCTGTGCACACCTCAGGTGTTCAGGGAGCTTGTTCCACAGGTGGGGAGCATAAAAACTGAACGCTGCTTCAGCCTTTTTAGTTCTGACCCTGGGAACACAGAGTAAACCTGTCCCTGAAGACCTGAGGAATCTAGGTGCCTCATATACAACAAGTAGGTCAGAGATGTATTTTGGACCCAGACCATTCAGTGCCTTGCAAGCCTTGTGGCAATTCCTCTTCACCGTAAGATCACTGTAGCCTCTTGTGTTCCCATGTGTTGGAATTGCTGGACCAGGCCATTATTCAAGCAGTCAAGATACTTTGCACAGTTCATCTGTAGAGGTCCTTTATGAAGGTGAACTATTGGAAAGCGTCCGGCCTCGGTGGTGTACATGGCAGCGTTCTTCAAACCTGCTCCAATCAACTGGCTAGAGGCTTTTATGGACAGCATCAATCTCTAATTATTAAGGTCTGAGGTTTCCAACTGGTTAATCATAATAATAATATCTTTTATTGTCGTTACACATAAGAGCAACGAGATTTGGTTTGCAACTTCCATCCGATGTCATAACTTAATCGACAAATAAAATTTAGGTTCAGATAACCCAAGAACATGGTTTGTAAAAAGAACATTAGACCGTGAAAAGTCAAAACAGACTAAAGTGCAGAGGTGACCATCCGAGGGAGACAGTCCATGGGGGTGGGGGGGCACTCAGCAGGGCCGGTTCAGAGCCGCTATAGCTCTGAGGATGAAGCTGTTCCTGTCTGGAGGTGCGGGCGTAGAAGGCCTTGTAGCGTCTGCCGGAAGGGAGTAGTTCGAACAGTCCATTACAAGGGTGAGAGGAGTCTTTATGGATGCTGACGGCCTTCCTGAGGCACCGTGCGTGGTAGATGCCCTCCAAGGCTGGTAGCGGTGTCCCAATAATCTGTTGCGCTCTGTGGACGACGCGCTGAAGAGCTCTCCTCTCCGCCTCCGTGCAGCTGAGATACCACACAGAGATGCCATACGTTAATATGCTCTCTGTGGTGCAGCGGTAGAAGGTCGTCAGCAGCTGTTGGGACAGACCAGTCCGTTTCAATGTTCTTAGGAAGAACAGTCGTTGCTGTGCCTTTTTGACCAGCGCAGCGGTGTTGGTGGACCATGTGAGGTCCTCTGAGATGTGAGTCCCCAGAAACTTGAAGCTGGACACTCTCTCCACACTGTCCCCATAGATGGAGATTGGGGCGTATTCCCCATTCTGTGACCTCCTGAAGTCGATAATCAGCTCCTTGGTCTTGGAGGTGTTTAGTGACAAGTTGTTACGTGAGCACCAGTCCGCCAGGTTCTGCACCTCCGTTCTGTATTTTGTTTCATCACCGTTGGTGATCAGCCCGATCACCGTAGTGTCGTCTGCAAACTTGACAATGTTCAAAGGGACACCACTAATCTTAGTGCCCAAGAAGAATGTGACATGCCTTAATGACTACCAACCAGTGGCACTAACGTCCACAATGATGATGTGATTTTGAGAGGGTTGTTATAATGTTTATCACCCGCTCTCCATTCTGCAGTGTATCACTTGGACTATCAGAGCATATACATCAGTTAATTGACCACATTTTTGCATTCGACACCATTGTGCCCTCCAAACTTATCATCAAACACAGAGAACTGCGATTCTGCTTATCCGTGTGTAACTGAATTCTTGACTTCCTCATTGCCAGACCATAATCAATATGAATTAGCACAGAGCATCCTCATTAATGACCATCAACACAGAAGCACTTCAAGGCTGTGCACTGATCCCCCTGCTCTGCTCTCTCTATAGCCATGAAAGTGCAGCCAGACTCAGATCCATCGCATCTTTAAATTCGCTGACGACACCACCATTTGTTGGTCGAATAAAGGGTAATGATGAATCAGAGCACAAGAGGGAGATTGGAAATCTGATTGTGTAGGAAGGAGCCGCGGGTGCTGGTTTATACCGAAGATAGACACCAAAAGCTGCAGAAATTCAGCGGGTCAGGCAGCCTCTCTGAAGAAAAGGAATGGGTGATATTTTGGGTCGAGACTCTTCTTCAGACTGAGCGTCAGGAGAAAGGAAAAACGGGAGATATGGACGTGCACAGAAAGAGTTAATGAAAGAAATGCAAAAGGCAACGATGATCAAGGAACGGCGGAGTCCACCATGGTCCCTTGTTGGCTGTGGGGTAAATGATGACGAGTAATACAGACAGTGAAACTCAAGATTGAATGGTGCCGGAACTCCAATCTTGCTCTCAACTTTCACAAGAACATGGGGTTGATTGTTGTCTTCAGGAAGGGGAAGCTGGGTATCCACAAACCTGTCTTCATCAATGGACTGTGGTGGATCGAGTCAACAGCTTCAAGTCCGTGGGTGTGCATACATCTGTGGTTCTGTCCGGAGCCCAGCACATCAACGCCTCTACTTCCTTAGAGGATTGAGGAGATTCAGAATGTCGACAAGTACTCCACAAAATTCTATTCAGGTATACAGTCGGAAGCACACCAAATGGTTCTGAGCAGTCAGAATACTTTCTTCAGTGGAACTGTAGAAGTTTGTTATATTCTGTGACGTGGCGAATCACTTCAAACATCCAAGAAAGTAGACGTGCATGTCTGCCTTCTTCATGATTATATCTTTGGGCTGAGCCCAGGAAAGGTCATCCGAGAATTTGAAGCTGCCAACACTCTCATCCGCCGACCCATCAATGAAAATTGGCACGTGGTCTCGTGACGTCCCGCTTTTGAAGGTCAATACAATACAATACCGTTTATTGTCATTTGAACCTCATTGAGGTCCAAACGAAATTTAGTTTCTGCACTCATACAAACAAGGAAAGAACCAAGACACAACACAATTTACACAAACATCAATTTACACAAACATTTACGCCAATCATCAGTTCCTTGGTTTTGTCGACATTCAGCAAGATGTTTGCTGTCCTTATCGATGGGACATCCGTGGAGAGACTCAACATCTTCAAGTCGCTCTGCATATCACTGACGATTTCCCCTTGGCCCAGCGCATTGATGTAATCGGAAAAAAAGCTGATCGATGCCTCAGCTTTCGTCGAAGATTGAAGAGATTCACAATGACGACAAATGCTGTATCAAACTTGTATAGGTCTACAGTAGAGAGCGTCTTGGCTTGGTTCAGCAATTTGACCACCCAGGAATGAATGAGACTACAGAGAGCGATAGACAGTGCCTGGTCCATCACTGGTACCAACCTTCCCACCATTGAAGGGATCTGTAGGAGTTGCTGCTTAACAAAATGTCAGTTAAGAGCACCAAAGATCCACACCAACCTGGCCATGCTCTCATTTCACTCCAACCATCAGGAAGAGGATACATAGAAACATAGAAAAATAGAAATTAGGTGCAGGAGTAGGCCATTCGGCCCTTCGAGCCTGCACCGCCATTCAATATGATCATGGCTGATCATCCAACTCAGTATCCTCTACCTGCCTTCTCTCCATACCCCCTGATCTCTTTAGCCACAAGGGCCACACTCCCTCTTAAATATAGCCAATGAACTGGCCTCAATTACCTTGAGGCAGATAATTCCAGAGACTCACCACTCTCTGTGTGAAAAATGTTTTCCTCATCTCGGTCCTAAAGGAATTCCCCCTTATCCTTAGACTGTGACCCCTTGTTCAGGACCTCCCCAACATCAGGAACAATCTTCCAGCATCTGGCCTATCCAACCCTTTATGAATTTTGTAAGTTTCTATAAGATCCCCCCTCAGTCTTCTAAATTCAAGCGAGTACAAGCTAAGTCTAGTCAGTCTTTCCTCATATGAAAGTCATGACATCCCAGGAATCAGTCTGGTGAACCTTCTCTGTACCCCCTCTATGGCAAGAATGTATTTTCTCAGATTTGGAGACCAAAACTGTACGCAATACTCCAGGTGTGGTCTCACCAAGACCCTGTACAACTGCAGTAGAACCTCCCTGCTCCTATACTCAAATCCTTTCGCTATGAATGCTAACATACCATTCGCTTTCTTCACTGCCTGCTGCACCTGCATGCCTACTTTCAATGACTGGTGTACCATGACACCCAGGTCTCGTTGCATCTCGCCTTTTCCTAATCGGCCACCATTAAGAAAATTGTATACTTTCCTGTTTTTGCCACCAAAGTGGATAACCTCACATTTATCCACATTATACTGCATCTGCCATGCATTTGCCCACTCACCCAGCCTATCCAAGTCACCTTGCAGCCTCCTAGCATCCTCCTCACAGCTAACACTGCCCCCCAGCTTCGTGTCATCCGCAAACTTGGAGATATTGCTTTCAATTCCCTCATCCAGATCATTAATGTATATTGTAAATAGCTGGGGTCCCAGCACTGAGCCTTGCGGTACCCCACTAGTCACTGCCTGCCTGCCATTCTGAAAAGGACCCGTTTACTCCTACCCTTTGCTTCCTGTCAAGATACAGGTGCTTGAAAACCATGGCAACCGCATTCAAAAACAGCTCCTCCCCAGCAACCATCAGCCTCTTGAACACAACACCACAGTAATCTCAGCAACTGTGATCTTTAAGTACCGTGCCTTTGGCTGTGCTGTCGACTTTAGCTCACATAGTTTACGCTATCATGGTTATTCATGTATTATATTTTTGATTGTTACATTATCTATGTGCTATTGCTTTTTGCTAGCCTGCTAAGCTGCATCGTAAGAATATCACTCTATTGACAGTACATATGACAGTTTTGCCCCTGTCCCACTTAGGAAACCTGAACGGAAACCTCTGGAGACTTTGCGCCCCACCCAAGGTTTCCGTGCGGTTCCCGGAGGTTTTTTCCTCCGGCAACCACCTTGTAATATGACCTAGCATCGCAACCAGCTTCGAATAAAAAATTACCGATTTTTTAAAATGGAAACCACTTTGAGACTGACAAAAACTGTCCAACCCCTTAAGAATTTTGTAAGTTTCTATAAGATCGCCTCTCAATCTCCTAAATGCTAGAGAGTATAAACCGAATCTATGCAGTCTTTGTTCATAAGAGAGTTCCAGAGACCCACCACTCTCAGTGTGAAAAAAGTCTTTCTCATCTCGGTCCTAAAGGATTTCCCCCTTATCCTTAAGCTGTGACCCCCTGTCCTGGACCTCCCCAACATCGGGAACAATCTTCCTGCATCTAGCCTGTCCAACCCCTTAAGAATTTTGTAAGTTTCTATAAGATCCCCTCTCAATCTCCTAAATTCTAGAGAGTATAAACCGAGTCTATGCAGTCTTTGTTCATAAGACAGTCCTGACATCCCAGGAATCAGTCTGGTGAACCTTCTCTGCACTCCCTCTATGGCAACAATGTCCTTCCTCAGATTTGGAGACCAGAACTGTACGCAATACTCCAGGTGTGGTCTCACCAAGACCCTGTACATCCCAGGAATCAGTCTGGTGAACCTTCTCTGCACTCCCTCTATGGCAATAATGTCCTTCCTCAGATTTGGAGACCAGAAGTGCTGGCGTTTCTCCTTCATGACTACGTCTATATACCTGGACCAGAACAAGACATTTACACTCAGGAATTTGAAGTTACTAAGTCCCTCCGCTGTTGATCCACAAATGATAACTGACGTAGCTGTCTCCTGGTTTCCCCGTTGTGAAGTTCCTACGTCTTGTTGACAAGGAAGGAGAGGTTGTTGTTGCAGCAGCACTCAACCAGGTGTTCTGGGCCTCTCCTGGCCACTGACTCGCGGGTTTAAAGAGAGAGGGAGAAAGTTTACCAAAGGAACCGAGGGGAGACATTTTTCACACAAAGTGTGGTTGGTATTGGAGTGAGCTGCTGGAGGAGGCGGTGCAAGCAGGAACAGTAACGACATTTCAGATGCATCAGTACATGCACTTGAATGAGCAAAGTACAGAAGGTCATGGAATTAATGGAGGCAAGTGGAATTCATTGAGATAGACACAATTGTCGGTATCGACGCGATGGTTCTTGGTTCTTGGTTTCTTCAACCTCCAAAATATTCCAAATGGAATTTAAACTGGAGGTGGTGGAGGGAGGACTTAAGCCAGAAAGGGTTTTCGGGAAGAGAGAGCTACCTGAAATTTAGTTGCATCTGGTTGGGTAACTATAGGAGGGTGGAGATTACTAAAGGGCCTGTCCCACCAGCATGCAACTCTCTGCGATGAGCGCGACCTAACGTGGTCGCTTGAGCCGTCCGGCGTCGCGGGGCCGGTCCCACTTCGATCGCCGGAGCTGTGCGGAATTGTGCGGAGTTCGTCCCCAGTTCGTCCCGACTTCGCGCGGGGCTCCGAAAAACTGACTATGTCCAAAAATTCCGCGCGGCAACGGCTTGTCGGCTTGTCGGCTCGCAGTCGCCTCGACGCATTACACACCGCCCCGACATTGTGCCTCCGTGAACCTATCTGTAGGTGCCTCCGTGACCCTCTATGTGTGTGGCTCCGTGGCCCTCTGTGTGTGTGTGCCTCTGTGCCCCTCTCTGTCCTGGCGAACTTACCTTAGACTTCGCTCCAAGTTCGCCTCACTTTGCGCCGCGTTGCGCCACTCACCCGACCTCCGTGCGGCCCCTCGCTGCCGGTTTGGTCACGCTTGCCGCATGCAGGCGCATGCTGGTGGGAACGGCCCTGTACAGGGGATCACCCGACCTCCGCGCGGCCCCCGCTTCTAGTTTGATCGCGTTCATCGCATAGAGTTGCATGCTTGTAGGACAGGCCCTTAAGGGCATGTTTCTATGTAGCACAACTCTATGACTGATGATGTTTTGAGGCAGAGTTGCTGCCTTATAGCTCAGAGACATAGATTCGATCCTGGCTACGGGCGCTGTCTGTGTGGAGTTTGTACACCCTTCCTGTGACTGCATGGGTTTCCTCCGGGTGCTCTGGTTTCCTCCCACATTTCAAAGATGCATAGGTTTCATAGGTTTTTAGGCGTCTGTGTAAATTGTCCCCAGAGTGTTGGATAGAACTGGAGTCCGGGTGATCATTAGTTGGCACAGACTCGGTGGACTGAAGGGCCCGTTTCCACGCTGTATCTAACTAAACTAAACTAAATTCCTGTACTCACTGTCCTGACTGACGAAGGCGAGAGCTCCAAATGCCTTCTTTGCCAAACTGTCTTTCTGAGTTGCCACTTTCAGGATACTGTGTACCTGTATTTCACAGTGTCTTTGTTTGACAAATTTCCCTCCCGTTTACTGTGTAATATCTGCCCTACTTTAAGTTACCAAAATGCACACGTTGCATTGCCCAAGCTAAATTCCAGATTGCACTTTTCTATAATGCAACCCTTGCCAAAAATGTACAAACTTTGTTGCCTCTATCATATTTTGTGTTTATATAGTCATTTTTTCTCACATAAATTTCGTAACATTTATTCCATACCTTAAACTTGTTTGTAGTGGTTTATGATTTCCATAACGGTGAATTGTGGTTACCTGAACTGCCCTAAGATGGCTGGACACTACATTTCTCTAGTTTAATTCGACTGGAGGCCATTTGTTTTCCCCTTACTAACCACGTTTAGGTCAATTTCCTGACATCCCAGGAATCAGTCTGGTGAATCTTCTCTGTACCCCCTCTATGGCAAGAATGTCTTTCCTCAGAGGGAGTACAGAGAATGTTGCCTGGTTCCAGCAACTAAGTTACAGAGAAAGGTTGAACAAGTTAGGTCTTTATTCTTTGGAGCGCAGAAGGTTAAGGGGGGACTTGATTGAGGTCTTTAAAATGATGAAAGGGATAGACAGAGTTGACGTGGATAAGCTTTTCCCATTGAGGGTAGGGAAGATTCAAACAAGAGGGCATGACATGAGAATTAAGGGACAGAAGTTTAGGGGTAACATGAGGGGGAACTTCTTTACTCAGAGAGTGGTGGCTGTGTGGAATGATCTTCCTGCAGAAGTGGTGGAGGCAGGATCAATTTTAACATTTAAAAGTAAAGTGGATAGGTATATGGACGGGAAGGGAATGGAGGGGTATGGTCTGAGTGCAGGTAGATGGGACTAGGGGAAAATAAATGGTCGGCACGGACTGGAAGGGCCGAGAAGGCCTGTTTCCGTGCTGTAATTGTTATATGGTTATATGGTTAACTTTGAGATGTGGGAGAAAGCCTGAGGACCTGGGGAAAACCCACGTGGCCACAAGGAGAACATGCAAACTCCCAATTTGGTATGTTCTTGTGTTTCTAAGCCGGGAGATATCAGCACTACCCACTGCACCCTCATGCCACCCTGTCCCATTGTGACTGAGGTGGATTTGAACCCGAGGTTTGTTTCTTGCAGCCGAGGAGTTTGGCCTTTGGTCGCGGTTGTGTTCTGGCTGGCCAAGCCTGATGTAGCTTACTTCAACCAAATTGACCCAACACCAGGTTAAGGGCAGGGCAATGGTGTTTGGAAGGGTTGGCAATGTCTGCCTGTGCGCTGTTGGGTGAGTCTGCCAAGTGTATTTTCCAACAAAGGATCCAAGGTGAGGACCTGTAGGCTGCATGAATTTTCCTCAACTAGAAGGGAGCGGAGTGCAAGTGGATCTCACTGTGTTTCCCAGCCTGTACAGCACAAGGAATCTAGTCAACAGAGATTTGGACACACACCCATTTGGGTCATTGTGTTTCAAAGGCCTTATTTTGAAATTTGCAATTTTGCAGAACACTCCTGAATGGAAACTCAGCTGAGGACATGGCAGATTTTTCCACTGACACAATGCAACAGGAAAACACTCAGTCATTCGTAAGGGTTTTCTGATCCCAATGGGCTGGAGTTGTAGTGTTTTCTAACATGATACATAGCGCCGTCACCATAGAAACATTACACACACAGATGTGCACATACCAATGTGCTGCTTGGGTTTGATTCCCTACATTCCCATCAGCAGCAGCTGCACGTCTGCTGGAGAAGGGAAACCAGGTCTCCTCTAGCACGAGTTCCTGTGCGGTGCGCCATTGGCAAAACATCACGGCCTCCTAAGGTCTGAGACTGAATGCCAGGTTCAAGGGTGAGGCAAGGGTCAAGAGGGGCAGAGGTCAAGCGGATCGCTCCGGGTTAAAAAAAGGGTTGAATATTGCTGATAAGGGTTTGGTTCTTCTTGCGTTTGAGGCAGCAGGAGTTATGTAACAACCTCCAGGCGCTGTAGCCAGTTCTTGGCCGTGGCGAGCGTAGGGGAGAGGGTAGGGCTGAAGATGTCCTGGTTTGGTTGCTCCTGGGCCTGGCCAAGCCGGGCCATCCGCCAGTCACGGCGCCAGGCTGAAGAGGGCTCTGCCCGAGCCGGCTGCCTGCCCCTTTTCCGGGGTTACGTCCGCGCCCGGGTGGTGCTAGAAAAGAACTACGTGCAGTCCACGGGCTCCCTGGGGGATTTCCGGGACCGTTGGGCACCGAGGGAGGTTGAATGTATCCTGGACAAGGATTGTAATATAATTGTTAGTATTATAGTAATTTACTTGGTATATTTGTTTTGTCTTGTACTAAGGTGGTGGGTTCTGGTTTGTTTCATTGTGCTGTAAATACGATTTTAATATTTGAATAAATATTTTTTGATTTTTTTTTAAAGTGATCTCAGCAACTGCAGATCTCTATAGACAGTCCCTTCCGTTACACTGCGGACTTTGTTTGGTTTGCACTGGTACTACAGTTATTCATTTATTCTTTTTTTTTAATCTTCTGTGTGTATTGCATTTATGGGCCTGCTAAGCCGTCGCTCAATTTAAGCGTTTCGTTGTTGGTACGTATAAAAATTGAAGTAAGTAAGTTTATTGGCCAAGTATTCACATACAAGGAATTTGCCTTGGTGCTCCGCCCACAAGTAACAACATGACATATAGTGACCGTTACGAATGACTCAGAAAATACTAAACATTAATAATAATAAAACATTAATGATGAAACACCATTGATCAAGCAATTGATAAACACAGTTGAATCGTTAAAAAGTAAAAAAATAAAAATCGTGAAAGAGCTCCTTTGACCTGTTGAGTCCACACTGACCATCAACCACCCATTTGCATTGCTATTTTGCTACCCACCTACACACTTGGGGTATTTTGCAGCAACTAAAAGGTTAAGGGGGGACTTGATTGAAGCAACTAAGTTACAGAGAAAGGTTGAACAAGTTGGGTCTTTATTCTTTGGAGCGCAGAAGGTTAAGAGGAGACTTGATTGAGGTCTTTAAAATGATGAAAGGGATAGACAGAGTTGCCGTGGATAAGCTTTTCCCATTGAGGGTAGGGAAGATTCAAACAAGAGGGCATGACATGA
This sequence comes from Raja brachyura, assembly GCA_963514005.1. Next base: position 84,623,493 of record OY740788.1, on the reverse strand, counting down.
GAATTAAGGGACAGATGTTTAGGGGTAACATGAGGGGGAACTTCTTTACTCAGAGAGTGGTGGCTGTGTGGAATGATCTTCCTGCGGAAGTGGCGGAGGCAGGATCGATTTTAACATTTAAAAGTAAAGTGGATAGGTATATGGACGGGAAGGGAATGGAGGGGTATGGTCTGAGTGCAGGTAGATGGGACTAGGGGAAAATAAATGGTCGGCACGGACTGGAAGGGCCGAGAGGGCCTGTTTCCGTGCTGTAATTGTTATATGGTTTATATGGTAATTACCTTCCCAACCTACACATTGTTGGGACGTTCGAGAAAGCCCGAGCACCTGAAGGAGACAAGTCAAGTCAAGTTTATTCATCACATACACATACGGGATGTGCAGTGAAATGAAAAGTGGCCGTGCCTGCGGACTTTGTGCAAAAAACAAACAAACAAACAACCAACAAACTACAAACATGTTCTTTTCCATATTAAATATTGTGGGCGGTATTGTGGTCCAGTAAGTTAGTAGAGTTAGTCCCTGGTGGGATAGGAGTTTACAGGCCGAATGGCCTCTGGGAAGAAACTCCATCTCATCCTCTCCGTTCTCACAGCACGGCAACGGAGGCGTTTGCCTGACCGTAAGAGCTGGAACAGTCCGTTGCAGGGGTGGAAGGGGTCTCCCATTATCTTATTGGCTCTGGAGTTGCACCTCCTGATGTATAGTTCCTGCAGAGGGGCGAGAGAAGTTCCCATAGTGCGTTCGGCCGAACGCACTACTCTCTGCAGAGCCTTCTTGTCCTGGGCAGAGCAGATCCCAAACCAGATTGTGATGTTTCCGGACAAGATGCTTTCCACAGCCGCAGAGTAGAAGCACTGGAGGATCCTCGGAGACACTCGGAATTTCCTCAATTGCCTGAGGTGGTAAAGGCGCTGCCTTGCCTTACTAACGAGTGCTGCAGCGTGCGATGTCCATGTCAGATCCTCAGAGATGTGGACTCCCAGGTATTTAAAACAGCTCACCCTATCCACAGTATCCCCATTTATCCTCAATGGTGTGTACGTCCTCGGATGATGTGCCCTCCTAAAGTCCACGATCAGCTCCTTCGTTTTTTTGATGTTCAAGAGGAGGCTGTTGTCCTGACACCAGAGTGCCAGATCAGCCACCTCCTCCCGGTAGGCCTTCTCATCGTTGTCTGAGATCAGGCCCACCACCACCGTGTCATCAGCAAACTTGATTATAGAGTTGGAGCTGAACCTAGCCACACAGTCATGTGTGTACAGGAAGTACAGTAGGGGGCTGAGGACACAACCCTGGGGGGATCCTGTGCTCAGGGTGAGGGACTTGGATGTCTTCCCTCCCATCTTGACTACCTGGGGCCTGGTGGTGAGAAAGTCCAGGACCCAGGCACACAGGGGGGTGTTGAGCCCTAATTCCAGTAGCTTCTCGGCCAGTCGGGTGGGGACTGCCGTGTTGAAGGCTGAAGTGAAGTCTTTGAACAGCATCCTCACGTGTTATCAGGCTGAACGTGCGAGCTACACACAGGCAGACAGCACCCGAGGTCAGGATTAAACCCGGGTCGCTGGAGTGATGAGGCAGCAGCTCTTCTAGCTGTGCCTTTGTGCCGCCCAGTGACGTGAGGAGGTCAGAACTGCGCACGATATTCCAGGTTGTGCGGAGAGGCTTTGACAGGGTTGACATTCATCGAGAGCAGGTCCTCGTCAAGGTCTCATCAACAATCACCCTCTGCACTCAGCGAGTGGGCTCATTATAAAAACGCAACCTCTTCACTCTTAATCTGGCAACAAAGGCTGTCTAACAGATACGATCATGATCGCAGCAGTGACGTTTTTGTGGTCACCCACGCCTATGTTCTGATGAAGTCCCTTGTGATCTGTTCGGTCACATTTAAAACCAACGCCTGCTTTCCAGCCTGACATTTATTGTGAATGAATGTCTAACACACATTGAAAAAAAAATGTGAATCTACGAAGATTGGATCGAGTGCTTTGTCGACAAGCAGGTTTTCTCTCTTTCCCTTCCGTTCACACCCATGCTTCCCTTTCCCTGCAGAAACAGATGTCTTTGAACCTCGTCCAGCACTGTAATTTCCCCACGCGGTTGCAGTTATATAACTTGCTCTCGCAGAATTTCAACGCTGTCAAAAGCCTCGCAGCTCAACCGGTCTAAAACAGTGCATCGTGTCTGATGCCGAGCCCCCCAGGTTCTAGAGATTCCACCGGGCTGAGAAGGAGATACGTCACCACCATGGCAAGAGGGAGATTGATGAGGGTCGTGTTTCGATCCTGCGCCCCCGAGGGAATCCCTTGCATTGACAGGTGGAGACACGGGGTTGTGGGATGAGCACATATGTGGCAAGCAAAAGGTCAGTAACAGGAGCATTCTTGCTGTTGAGGGAGTGCAGCGTAGGCTTACAAGGTTAATTCCCGGGATTGCGGGACTGTCATATGCTGAGAGAATGGAGCAGCTGGGCTTGTACACTCTGGAGTTTAGAAGGATGAGAGGGGATCTCATTGAAACATATAAGTTTGTTAAGGGGGTTACACAAAAAGCTGCAGAAACTCAGCGGGTGCAGCAGCATCTAAGGAGCGAAGGAGATAGGCGACGTTTCGGGTCGAGACCCTTCTTCAGACTGGTCAGGGATCAGGGAAACGAGACATATAGACAGTGATGTGGAGAGATAAAGAACAATGAATGAAAGATATGCAAAAAAGTATCGATGATAAAGGAAACAGGCCATTGTAAGCTGTTTGTGGTGTGGAAATGAGAAGCTAGTTTGTTAAGTTTGTTAAGGGTTTGGACACGCTAGAGGCAGGAAACATGTTCCCAATGTTGGGGGAGTCCAGAACCAGGGGCCACAGTTAAGAAGGGTCTCGACCCGAAACGTCACCTATCTCCTTCGCTCCTTAGATGCTGCTGCACCCTCTGAGTTTCTCCAGCTTTTTGTGTAACCCCCAGCCACAGTTTAAGAATAAGGAGTAAGCCATTTATAACGGAGACGAGGAAACACTTTTTCTCACAGAGAGTGGTGAGTCTGTGGAATTCTCTGCCTCAGAGGGCAGTGGAGGCAGGTTCTCTGGATGCTTTCATGAGAGAGCTAGATAGGGCTCTTAAAAATAGCAGAGTCAGAGGATATGGGGAGAAGGCAGGAACGGGGTACTGATTGGGGATGATCAGCCATGATCACATTGAATGGCGGTGCTGGCTCGAAGGGCCGAATGGCCTACTCCTGCACCTATTGTCTATTGTCTATTGACTAAGAGCAGGCCATTCAGTAGGTATGTTACAAAACTTACCTTTAGCGGCGCTGCACTTCTGCCGCTCCCCGTGTGCGCGACTTTAGCGCCTTTCAGAGGGGGGCGGGCTTAAAGTGCCGATTTTCACCAGACCAGGATAATCGATGAATGTCGGGCGATTTAATTGCGGAAGAAAAATCGCTCCGACATTTCATCCATTAAGGTATTTTTAAATTACTCTAAGTTATTTGTTAACTAGAGTAATTTAAAAATCACCTTCAAAAGCCGTGACCGCAGACAACCGGAAGCATTTTCCGTAGGGGAGAAAAAAAGGTAAATACTTTATTTTTTTATTAAAAGTTGGTTTTTTGGGAGGCATAAATACTATTTTTATGTTGCGAAATGGGGTCCAAAAAAATGTATGAACAAACAGTATTTTTCCCCCCGACTTCACCGCTAACCGCAACGTTCCAATCCACCGCATTCCGCTAAAACCCACTCGCTAGTTGATTTAAATGGCCATTTATTTACAGGCATTAAACACTAAATTCCTTCCATTTGGCCCAGAAATTCATGAAAATTAGATTTAAAAATTATGTTATATTGTGGATTATTGTGTGAATGTTATTTGGACACTTAGGCAATTAAAAAAAGTTTATCTTTTCTTAAGAAATTGATAGATGTTTAGATCTACTCATTGAATTTTGTAATTAGCTACAATTAGATAACTAACTAATTATATACTTTAATTTCAGGTAATCCAAGTAAGATTGTTTAATATTTGTTTCAGAATGCTTCAATCTATAATGACTGAAAATTTCATTGAGTTCTCTTAATTTTTAATAAAGTTATGGGCTTTTAATTTTTCCAGATCACAGCTTTTGAGTTAAGTCAATTGAAAGGCAATGGGAAGCAAGATACTCATTTCCGAGCATGAAAATGGCCATAACTTTCTTAATACTGAAGATATGAAAGTAAATTAGGTGTCAAATTAAACTTCTTGTTATGCTTTATCTGATGGGATAAATTGCAGACTTGATTTTTAAAATCTCAAAATTTTGTAACATTGCTACATTCAGCCCTTCAAAACAGTACCCTCCTCCGATTCAACTCTATTTTCCGAGAAGGAGTTAGTTCAAGAGCGCCCCCCTCTCCATTGTAAAACTCTGAACATTCAACACAGCAGCTGCTGAGTTGGCAGATTTTCCAGACCGTTGGATGTTATCGATATTTCAATTCAGTTTTTATTTACATGTGACATTGCACTGTAATAAGTTTCCCGTTGGCCCCAGCAAGTGTAAAAGCAGCTCGGAAACTGGGAACGGGACGAGGGAGGGGGGTTGAGGACGGAGCAATGGGCAAGAGCGGGTACAGAGTGTGTGAGTGAACAGTACGTATCAGCGTTCAGATCAGCCACGATCGAATCGAGGAGCAGGCTTAATGGGCCTGGTGGCCTAATTTGGCTCCTGTGTCTCATGGTTGTATGGTGTTGCTCAACATCTGTATATGTGCACCACATGCATCCGTGCAATCAATCCTGGTCTCCAGCTATCTTGGACTCCCTCACCACAGACCCAAAATCTCATTCTATCAAACCCTGTGCGGTGACTGGGCTGCCATGCAAAGCCAAGTGGGATGTCAGGACTGTCTTATGAACAAAGACTGCATAGACTCGGTTTATACTCTCTAGAATTTAGGAGATTGAGAGGGAATCTTATAGAAACTTACAAAATTCTTAAGGGGTTGGACAGGCTAGATGTAGGAAGATTGTTCCCGATGTTGGGGAGGTCCAAACAAGGGGTCACAGCTTAAGGATAAGGGGGAAATCCTTTAGGACCGAGATGAGAAGGACCTTTTTCATACGGAGAGTGGTGGGTCTCTGGAACTCTCTGCCACAGAGGGTAGTTGAGGCCAGTTCATTGGCTATATTTAAGAGGGAGTTAGATGTGGCCCTTGTGGCTAAGGGGATCAGAGGGTATGGAGAGAAGGCAGGTACGGGATACTGAGTTGGATGATCAGCCATGATCATATTGAATGGCGGTGCAGGCTCGAAGGGCCGAATGGCCTACTCCTGCACCTAATTTCTATGTTTCTATGTAACTCTGAAAGAACTGGTACTGCTCTGAACCGGAAGCCAGTCATCTTTGGTCCTAAGGGAATATGTGAGAAGGAGAAGGAAGCAGATGTAAATGAAAGATGTTGCTGTTGCTGCCACTCATTGCACCAGAGGGTATAGTGGTCTAACTTAGCAATAATTCTATTCAACGTTAGCTTCGTGGTTTGATTGTGTGGTTTGATGCTCCCATAATACCTGAGAAAGATATGGAAGAGAACTTTAATCTCAAACGCATGGGAAGCGAAGGACCGCATCCAGATAAATCCGACTAGTATAGATGGGTACTTGATGTTCAGCATGGACATGGTGGGCTGAAGGGGCCTTTTCAGGTTGTATGACTATCACTTGAAGTCCAATCAAAGGGCAACCAAACCAAAACCGTCCCACTGGAAATCAAGCTTTCCCTAGAAGGAATTGAAAGTCAAAAAACTGCAGATGCTGGAATTCTAATATAAAAACATAACATTCTGATAACACTCACAGGTCGGGCAGCACCTGTGGGGAGAGCAACAGAGTCAACATTTCAAGGTGGATGACCTGAAATGTCGCCTTTGTTTCCCTTTCCGCGGATCCTTCCAAAACGAATGATGCAGGAAGAAGATCTAACATGTGGAATTAAACAGGTGGACCTTTACCTTTGCAATGCATGAACGTAGGAAAGGTAGGAATGGCCTGCACCGCCCCTTGAGCTGCTCTGTAGACCAGGCCTGATTCAAAACTACGTCCCTTCTTTGTCCGCTGCCTGACCTGTTGAGTTTCTCCACCAATTTGGTTTTTGCTCAAGATTTCATCTTCTTCATCTTTCGTGCGCAGCCTAAAGTTGTTGGACAACGTGTCCTATTTGACCTTCCGTTTGTGCACATCGAGTCGATTGCATTAGTCGAAACAGGGCGGACCACGTGAAGGTTGCAATCTCCCACCCCAAGATCTCATCATCTGCAGTCTTCCGTGTCTCCTGATTTAGGTCTCGCCCATTTTCCCACCTGGTCTCATTTCCTCTGATTTCTATGTGTCCAAAGTGTTCCCTATCTTGCCCTTGAATATGCTCAATGGGAAAAATGCCCTCTTCCCTCTGCCAGAGGATTCCAGAGTCACAGCCCTCTACGTGAAAAGAAAATCATCTAACCTTATCACGAGTCCCTAATATCAGAGGGACCGTCCTCTGAATCTGCCCAGTCAATTCCTGGTGGAATCTCAACAGAGCTTCTCATTGTACAACGTGGCCGAGGGGAGCATCCTGGGGTCGGGGGATTGTGTAGACCATTGTAATGCTCCGGTCCAAAATTAATAATGGTGCATCCAGCAGCCCCCCCCCCCCCCCCCCCATCCTATTCAACGATGGCATGGAACTGTTGCTAAGTTCCCCGCTCTTAGCAAAGCAGATCAAATTATAGCAAATGGTTATGACCTCATTTGTTTTGCTTAAAAGCCAAACTCTGAAAAAAATTGACAGTTATTAAAGGTCAAACGAATTGTGTCTCGTTTAAAACAAGCAGACGAAAGGGCTCAGTGCTCTTTCTGTCCTCTCGCAACCAGTGGAGACACATTAAGGATGTTGTTTACTCATTATCCGTGTGTTGCAAGCCTACAATTGGTCTTCAATGTTAAAGAACAATTGGATGAGATGCAAACGTTATTGAGGTTAATTGCAGGCAGGCATCATACTATTTGATGAGATCTCACATATTAAATAGAAACATTGAAAACTCAGAACTGACAGCTCGCAGCGCTGGTGTTCAATTAACAAAACGAAGGTGTTGTTAGCTGTGGAAATCATGGGAGTCGGCAAAACAAAGTGCCACAGATGTCTCCTTTAGGAGTGATTCCTGAAGAAAGAACGGAGGGCAGCTTATTTGATATAGAACTACTACTACTTGGCACCAAGTGGGCCATTTGGCCTTCTATACCTATGCTAGCTCGTAAGGTTACAATTTGTCCCATTCTCTGTTCTTTCTTCAAGCACTTGTCAAATCTCTCCATTTCCAGTACACAACTCCCCTTGACCTTTGGGACGCACCTTCAGCCCTCAAAGGTTGCAGAACATCTCCTACTCTGCGGTCTTGTCCGTCCGCAGCTTTCATTGCTCCACCGCTGGCTGCCTGGGCTCTCAGCTCCAGAACACCCCCTTCATCCCTTTCAGCACTCTTTGACCTTACCTCCGGGACCAGGTCTAGTGTATGAAGTCCAAAGAAGGATCCCAACCAGAAACGTTCTCCAGAGCTGCTGCCTGAGCCGCTGAGTTACTCGAGCAATTTACGTCCAAAGATCTCCTTAAGCAGTCCGGTTGGGTTTGTTTAATGATGCGACTGTGGGATATTTTGTTCCGTTGGAGATCTGGATTGTCACAGAGACATACAGCACAGAAAGAGGTCCTTCGACTCCATGCTGACCATCAAACACCCATTAGTAAAGTAAAGTACCCTTTGTTGTCATTCAGAGATTTTCTGAACGAAATTGTATACCGTGCAGTCATAACATAGAATAAAATAACAAAACACACACTTAACGCAGTTCAACATCCACCACAGTGAGTCTACCAGGCGCCTCCTCACTGTGATGGAAGGCAAATGTCTTAAAGTCCTTGTCTCTTCCCTCCTCGTCTCCCTCTGCGTTGAGGCGATCCAGCTTTCGATGTAGGGACGGCAAGTCCAGCCGCCGCATCCGAGCTCCGCAAACGGGCCGGTTTAAACTCCGCGGCCCGGGGCGGTCGAAGCTGCCGGATTTACATGAATCCCGCGGTAATCCCATATCCCCATCATCTCCTCTCAGATTCTAGTACTCACCTGCACAAAAGGGGCAGTTTACTGATCAATTAACCTACTAACCTGCAAAGGGCCTGTCCTACAAGCATGCAACTCTATACTATGAGCGCGATCAAACTAGAAGCGGGGGCCGCGCGGAAGTCGGGTGATCCCCTGTACAGGGCCGTTCCCACCAGCATGCGCCTGCATGCGGCAAGCGTGACCAAACCGGCAGTAGGGGCCCCACGGAGGTCGGGTGAGTGGAGCAACGCGGCGCAAAGTGAGGTGAACTTGGAGCGAAGTCAAAGGTAAGTTCGCCAGGACAGAGAGGGGCACACAGAGAGGGGCACAGAGGCACACACAGAGAGGACCACGGAGGCACCTACAGATAGGTTCACGGAGGCACGATGTCAGGGCGGTGTGTAATGCGTCGAGGCGACTGCGAGCCGACAAGCCGACGGGATACTGAGTTGGATGATCATATTGAATGTCGGTGCAGGCTCGAAGGGCCGAATGGCCTACTCCTGCACCTAATTTCTATGTTTCTATGTTTCTAAGATTCCCTCTCAATCTCCTAAATTCTAGAGAGTATAAACCGAGTCTATGCAGTCTTTGTTCATAAGGCAGTCCTGACATCCCACTTGGCTTTGCATGGCAGCCAGTCACCGCACAGGGTTTGATAGAATGAGATTTTGGGTCTGGTGGTGCGGGAGTCCAAGATAGCTGGAGACCAGGATTGATTGCATGGATGCATGTGGTGCACATATACAGATGTTGAGCAACACCATACAACCATGATACACAGGAGCCAAATTAGGCCACCAGGCCCATTAAGCCTGCTCCTCGATTCGATCGTGGCTGATCTGAACGCTGATATGTACTGTTCACTCACAGAATTTTGTAAGTTTCTATAAGATTCCCTCTCATCTCCTAAATTCTAGAGAGTATAAACCGAGTCTATGCAGTCTTTGTTCATAAGACAGCCCTGACATCCCAGGAATCAGTCTGGTGAACCTTCTCTGCACTCCCTCTATGGCAAGAATGTCCTTCCTCAGATTTGGGGACGGGTTGGGCTGCCGGCCCTGTTTCTGTGCCGTGCGACTCCCCGACTCGGTGGCAGGCGTGGAGGCTGCGCTGCCCATGCCCGTAGCCCAGGGCGCCGTTGCCCCCTCGCCCGGTGGAGACCCCGTCACGTCCGCTGACACAGCACTTTCCCCAGGTGTCAGCCACCGCAGATTATATTTAAGGCACGGCGGCGGCGGCGGAAGCCCTTCAGCGCTGGTGGATCCGGTGGAAACGATGACAGATTTTCCACCGGTGCAGCCGAGTGTGGGCTTGGCGATGCAGCTGTAGAGGAAGTGGTAATCTGCTTGGTTGTGGCTCAGGAAGCAGTGAATCAAGATTTCTGAATGGGTAATGGACGTTGCCCCTCGCTCAACCCCCCCCTCCCCCCTCCCCAATCTGGCCATGTGGTTCAAGTACAAGCACGTTAGCACGTGTGTGTCTGATCATAAACTCATGTGATAGGAGTAGAATTAGGCCATTCGGCCCATCAAGTCTACTCCGCCATTCAATCTGGGCCGATCTATCTCTCCCTCCTAACCCCATTCTCCTGCCTTCTCCCCATAACCTCTGGTGGGCTGAGGGGGTGGGGAGGAATGAAATTCAGTCACTTCGAACGGAGACGAGGAAACACTTTTTCTCACAGAGAGTGGTGAGTCTGTGGAATTCCCTGCCTCAGAGGGCGGTGGAGGCAGGTTCTCTGGATGCTTTCAAGAGAGAGCGTCAGGGGATATGGGGAGAAGGAAGGAACAGGGTACTGATTGGGGATGATCAGCCATGACCACATTGAATGGCGGTGCTGGCTCGAAGGGCCGAATGGCCTACTCCTGCACCTATTGTCTATTGTCTATTGTCACGCCCTTGCAAGGGGTGACATTGAAACAGGAGATGTGAGTCAGTGCGGATAGAACTGAGGAATTGTAAGGGTATAAATACCCTAATTGACATCTACAGGCCCCCAAACAGTAGCCTGGATATAGGGTGCAGGTTGAATCAGGAGTTAAAATTGGCATGTCGTAAAGGTCATGCTGTGGTTGTTATGGGACATTTCAACATGCAGGTAGACTGGGAAAATCAGGTTGGTACTGGACCCCAAGAAAGGGACTTTGTAGAGTGCCTTCGTGATGGATTCTTAAAGCAGCTTGTATTGGAGCCTACCAGGGAGAAGGCAATTCTGGATTTACTGTTATGTAATGAACCGGATTTGATAAAGGACTTTGAGGTTAATGAGCCATTAGGAGGTAGTGACCATAATATGGTCAGTTTTAATCTACAATTGCAGAGGGAGAAGGGTAGATCGGAGGTGTCAGTGTTACAGTTGAATAAAGGGGACTATGGGGCCATGAGGGAGGAGTTGGCCAAAGTTGACTGGAAAGATACACCAGCAGGGATGACAGTGGAACAACAATGGCAGGTATTGGACAGGTTGGGTGAGTGGGCAGATGCATGGCAGCTGCAATTTAAATGTGAGTTCATCCACTTTGGTAGCTAAAAACAGGAAGGCAGATTACTATCTAAATGGTGTCAAGTTGGGAAATGGGGAAGTACAACGGGATCTGGGGGTGGGGGGGTGGGGTCCTTGTTCATCAGCCAATGAAAGTAAGCATGCAGGTACAGCAAGCAGTGAAGAAAGTGAATGGCATGGGTTTTTTTTAATCAAAATATTTATTCAATTATTAAAAAATTATATTTACAGTACAATAAAACAAGCCAGAACCCAGCACCATAATACAATACAAACATATATCCATAATAAACTAGACAGACGTCTGAAGAAGGGTCTCGACCCAAAACGTCGCCTATCTCCTTCGCTCCTTAGATGCTGCTGCACCCGCTGAGTTTCTCCAGCTTTTTGTGTAACCCACACCTGGGGTAATGTGTGCAATTTTGGTCCCCTAATTTGAGGAAGGACATTCTTGCTATTGAGGAAGTGCAGCCTAGGTTTACAAGGTTAATTCCCGGGATGGCGGGACTGTCATATGTCGAGAGAATGGAGCGGCTGGGCTTGTACGCTCTGGAGTTTAGAAGGATGAGAAGCGATCTTATTGAAACATATGATTATTAAGGGTTTGTACACGCTAGAGGCAGGAAACATGTTCCCGAAGTTCGGGGAGTCCAGAACCAGGGGCCACTGTTTAAGAATAAGGGGTAGGCCATTTAGAACGGAGACGAGGAAATACTTTTTCTCACAGAGAGTTGTGAGTCTGTGGAATTCTCTGCCTCAGAGGGCGGTGGAGGCCGGTTCTCTGGATACTCTCAAGAGAGGGCTAGATAGGGCTCTTAAAGATAGTGGAGTCAAGGGATATGGGGAGAAGGCAGGAACGGGGTACTGATTGGGGATGATCAGCCATGATCACATTGAATGGCGGTGCTGGCTCGAAGGGCCGAATGGCCCACTCCTGCACCTATTGTCTATAGTCTATTGTCTATTGTCTAAAACAGGAGCGGGAGTAAGCCACTTGGCCTTTTAAGCCTGCCCTGCCATTCAATGCTGATCCATATGTTGACAATAGTTGTGCCCAATACCGCAGGGAATGGCAGAGGTTTGTGGATGTAGCCCAGTCCAACCTACAGACACGACACCCCACCATTGACTCCATCTACACTTCACGCTGCCCCGGGAAAGCACACAACATAATCAAGAACCCCAGTGGAGGCCTCTCTACAAGGGAGTCCTTCCCCTTTACATTGGGGACCTGGGGTGGAGAGTGTTGCACAAAGCTGTGGCCTGTAACAAGTACTTGAGCCGGTTCACGGACTCGTCCGCCGCCTGTCACTTCTGCGGCGAGGAGGAGTCCGTGTTCCATATGTACATGCAGTGTGAGAGGTTGCAGCCCCTGTTTGAGTATCTGAAGGGGCTGCTCCTCAAGTTTTGGCTCCATTTTAGCCCAACACTATTTATTTCTGGGCACCCGGTACAGAGGGGGGAGGGTCGGGAGGGAGGAGGGGGTCTCCCTGTCGGTGTGCTCCTGGGCCTGGCCAAGATGGCCATTCGCGGGTCCAGGCAGCGGGCAGTCGACGGACGCACAGCAGTCGACTGCCTGCCCCTTTTCCGGGGTTATGTCCGTGCTCGCGTGTCCCTGGAGAGAGAACACGCGGTGTCCACGGGGACTGTGGGGGCCTTCTGTGAGCGCTGGTCACCGCAGGAGGTGGAATGCATTATTGATGGAAAGGTTAATATTTTAATTTGAAATGTCTTTGTAAGATGCCAGTATAGGCATTCTTTGATTGTGTTTGTACTTGTATTTGTTTGTTTTGATTAAAGCATTTTGTAAAAAAAACATAATCAAGAACTATTTTCACCCCAGTCATTCCCACTTCCCCCACTCTCATCGGGCAGAAAGTACAAAAAACTTGAAAGCACATACCATAGGATTGAGGTCTAGCTTCTGTCCTCCCTTAATGCTAGGATGCAGCCCTGATCTTCCAACCTGCCTTTTGTCTCACAAACGCTGAAACGCTGTAAAAATATATTCTGCACTTTCTTTTTTTCTTTTGCACTGTCTGATGTAAAGTGTGATTTTCCTGGATTGCATTCGAAATAAATCTTGTCACAGTATCTCGGTACGCATGGCAACAGTAAACCAGTGCCGTTATCATTGATGGTGAATAGATGTAACCCAAGGGTGGATCCCTGCGAGAATCCATTTGTTATATCGTGCCAACTTCAAAATGACCCGGTTATTCTCCTTGTTAAAGAAGGAACTGCAGATGCTGGAGAATCGAGGGTTACACAAAAGGCTGGAGAAACTCAGCGGGTGCAGCAGCATCTAAGGAGCGAAGGAGATAGGCGACGTTTCGGGTCGAGACCCTTCTTCAGACTGGTCAGGGAATCAGGGAAACGAGAGATATAGACGGTGATGTGGAGAGATAAAGAACAATGAATGAAAGATATGCAAAAAAGTATCGATGATAAAGGAAACAGGCCATTGTAAGCTGTTTGTGGTGTGAAAATGAGAAGCTAGTGCGACTTGGGTGGGGGAGAGATAGAGAGAGAAGGAATGCCAGGGCCCGAGGGCTGAGGGAGAGGTGGGAAGGGGAGGAGGCAGCCAGGGTTAACAGAATTGAGAAAATTCAATGTTTAAGCCCAGAGGATGCAGACTCCCCAAGCGGAATATGAGGTGCTGTTCCTCCAACTTGCGGTGTTGCTCACGCTGGCCGGTTATTCTCCTTATTGTGTACCCAAGATGACACATTAATCCCAAAGCCCTGTGAATGTACCTTGAACAGTAACCTTTTACATCAAACCTTAGCAAATGCACTCCACCCACCGGTTCACCTTTACACTTCCTCAAGGTACTCTAATTGTTTTGTCAACCGTGGTTTCCCTTTTACAAAACCATTCTTGACTCTGCTGGACTCTGAGAGATATTAGAGCCACTGTTTTCCCATCATCTGGGGCCTCTCCGTGATTTAGTGGGAGTTGGAAGATCGCAATATGCTTACGGATAATTGTTTTTAGGGTTTTAGGATTTAAATCCTAATCTCTGCACGGGACAAAACCTTTGAATTTCGTTTAGATTGGAGATACAGCGCGGAAACAGGCCCTTCGGCCCACCGAGTCGACACACTAACACTGTCCCCACACACACTAGGGCCAATTTACACTTATACTTAGTCTTTATTCTTTGGAGTGCAGAAGGTTAAGGGGGGACTAGATTGAGGTCTTTAAAATGATGAAAGGGATAGACAGAGTTCACGTGGATAAGCTTTTCCCATTGAGGGTAGGGAAGATTCAAACAAGAGGGCACGACATGAGAATTAAGGGACAGAAGTTTAGGGGTAACATGAGGGGGAACTTCTTTACTCAGAGAGTGGTGGCTGTGTGGAATGATCTTCCAGCAGAAGTGGTGGAGGCAGGATCGATTTTAACATTGAAAAGTAAAGTGGATAGGTATATGGACGGGAAGGGAATGGAGGGGTATGGTCTGAGTGCAGGTAGATGGGGCTAGGGGGAAATAAATGGTCGGCACGGACTGGAAGGGCCGAGAGGGCCTGTGTCCGTGCTGTAATTGTTATATGGTTATATGGTTTAAAAGTAAAGTGGATAGGTATATGGACGGGAAGGGAATGGAGGGGTATGGTCTGAGTGCAGGTAGATGGGACGAGGGGAAAATAAATGGTCGGCACGGACTGGAAGGGCCGAGAGGGCCTGTTTCCGTGCCGTAATTGTTATACGGTTTGTTATATGGTTAGTCGATTAATTTACAAACCTGTACATCTTTGGAGTGTGGTAGGGAACTGAGAATCTGGAAGGAAAGACCCACGTGGTTCACGGGGAGAACGCACAAACTGCGTACAGACGGCACGCGTAGTCGGGATAGAACGCGGGTCTCCGGCGCTGCAAGCGCTGTAAGGCAGCAACTCTACCGTGCCGCCCAATGCCCTTAAAATGTCAGCACCGCCTTGAATTCTCTTAAGTTTTATTCCCCTTGAAAACACAAGCGGCGAATTGAAGTCCACCATGCCTCGCAATCAGCACAGCAGAATTAATTTTAGAATGTAAAATGGAGAAATGATCATGAAGATATTTTAATGCAGAGAATAGTTGTGGGTTGACTGGGAACAGGTGTTGGTCCATGGGGGTAGAACATGGCTATTTCTAATCTTTGTTTCCATCTGTTATTTGTTTCCACTTGTGTGCCAGTAAAATAATCATCTCGGACAGATTTGCAGACAGTACACACTTGTCTTTCACCGAGCTTATCGCTGAATAGCAAGCTCCTGTAGTACACCACATCGCCCAGAGCATTCAGGGCTCTCAATGGCTCTCATTATTGCAGTAAAATACATTCAATATTTTATTTGCGAATGGTCTGTGAAGGGGATCCTCTTTGACGTCTTCCTGAGTTAAAACAGATACCAGGCCGATCAGATAGCCCGGGAAAGACACATAATGCTGGAGTAACTCAGCGGGCCAGGCAGCAGCCATGGATAGTGTCAGAGAGTCAGTCGCAGAGTGATACAATGCGGAAACAGGCCCTTCGGCCCAACTTGCCCGCACCGGCCAGCTGCACTAGTCCCACCTGCCCGCATTTGGTCCACATCCCTCCAAACCTCTCTTATCCATGTACCTGTCCAACTGTTTCTTAAATGTTGGGAGAGTCCCAGCCTCAACCACCTCCTCTGGCAGCTGAGAATTGATGGGAATGTGAGACTAAAATGGGATGGCGTAAGCGAGGGCCTGATGGTCGGCAAGAGCCTGTAGGCCGAAGGGCCTGGTTCCATGATGTGTGACTCTAGTACCCAATAGATTGATAGGTTAATTGGTTGGTGTAAATTATGCAGGTGTAGGCAGGTGCTTGCAGGGAAATGAGAAGGGGAAAGGATTACCCTGAGAGCTGGAATGGATTCAATGGGCCGAACTGCCTCCATCTACATGATTACAAAAGTGGTCTGAAGAAGGATTTTGCCCTGGAACATCACCCATTCCTTCTCTCCAGAGATGCTGCCTGACCCGCTGAGTTACTCCAGCATTTTGTGTCTATCTTCGGTGTAAACCAGCATCTGCAGTTCCTTCCTGCACACTACACAATTGATATTGGTTTATTATTGTCTTGTGTACCAACGTACAATGAAAAACTTTGGTTGTGTGCACTCCAGGTAAATGAAACCATGCCATAGATGAGTAAATGGCAGCTATCCACAAGTATGTAGGATGGAACTGCAGCGGGACAGGCAGCATCTCTGGAGAGAAGGAACGGGTGACTTTACGGGGTCTGAAGAAGGGTCTCGACCCGAAACGGCACCCTTTCCTCTACAGAGATGCTGCCTGTCCCACTGAGTAGAACAGGTGGTACAGAGAGAAAAATATCAGAGTGCAGAATGTGGTGTTATAGCAACAGAATATACTGTGGCAGAGAAAAAGTCTATTGTCCGCAATGAGTAATTCATTCAGTCCGCATGCCTAAGTCCCATTAGGTCGAGAGTGTCTTGTTCCGACCTCGTCTTAGCTGTGCTTCTCAAAGGTGGTGTTCTGTGCCTGGAGTCAGCTCACTGCTTGGCACAATGCCGACAATCCACTTGGCTAGTCCCCGTATCACTTGACCAAAATCCCCCGCCTCGGTTTAGCGAACACTCACTGTCCTTGTTTGTAGAGTTCCAAAGATTTGAAAATCGGTATTTGAATTTCCTCTCGGTCATGACATAGCTATCTGCTCCACTGTCCAATTGGAGTTTATTTTTGTCTTTCCACCTATCGCCCGTCAGCTTTTGTTCCTTCCCCCACAAGCTACCCATCAGAACCACCCCACCAACGCACCTGGATCTACCTATTACCTGCCAGCCCCTGCCTCACCCCGCCTACACTCCTCGTTATACCAGCCATCTCGAGTCTCCGCTCTCAGCCCCAATGTAGGGTCTCGACCCTGGTCATTCCTCCTTCTCCCAGCTCCTGCCAGGCGAAGCTTGAAATCGCGCACCACCAGACTCAGGAAAAGCTTCTTCCACTCTGTGAACCGGCTTCTGAACAGTCCTTCCATAATCTAGGGCACGGTCTGATTCACCTTTACCCCATTGCAAACATAGGACTTTATCTACGGAACTGCTGTGCTACAATGCTGAGAACTATACTCTGCACTGGATCCTCTCCTTTGCTCCACCAACAGTACTTGACTTTGACTTGGTTGTATTTGTGTATAGTATTGTCAGAACTGATTGGGTAGCATGAAAAACTGGACAATAATATAACTAAGCCTAAACCCCCACAGATGTTTCTCGACTGAATTCCTCCAGAAATTTGTTTTTTGCTCCAGATTCCAGCGTCTGCAGGGCCTGGTGGTCTGCATCCCAGGGTACTTAAGATAAGTGGCTCTAGAAATCGTGGACGCATTGGTGATCATTTTTCAATGTTCTATAGATTCCGGATCAGGTCCTGTGGGTCGGTTCAATCTGCTCCTAACTTGTATAGAACATAGAATTGTACAGCACAGGAATAGTTCTTTCGGCTCACGATTTTAAATGCTGAACATAAAGGGCCTGTCCCACCAGCATGCAACTCCATGCGATGAGCGCGACCTAACGTGGTCGTTTGAGCCGTCCGGCGTCGCGGGGCCGGTCCCACTTCGATCGCTGGAGCCGTGCGGAATTGTGCGGAGTTCGTCCCGACATCGCGCGGGGCTCCGAAGAACTGACGATGTTCAAAAATTCCGCGCGGCAACGGCTTGTCGGCTCGCAGTCGCCTCGACGCATTACACACCGTCTCGACGTCGTGCCTCCGTGACCCTCTCTGTAGGTGCCTCCGTGACCCTCTATGTGTGTGGCTCCGTGGCCCTCTCTGTGTGTGCCTCTGTGCCCCTCTCTGTGTGCCCCTCTCTGTCCTGGCGAACTTACCTTTAAGACTTCGCTCCAAGTTCTCCTCACTTTGCGCCGCTTTGCGCCACTCACCCGACCTCCGCGCGGCCCCCGCTGCCGGTTTGGTCGCGCTTGCCGCATGCAGGCGCATGCTGGTGGGAACGGCCCTGTACAGGGGATCACCCGACCTCCGCGCGGCCCCCGCTTCTAGTTTGATCGCGCTCATCGCATGGAGTGGGATGCTGGTAGGACAGGCCCTTAATACCAAAATAAGCTAATCCCTTTCACCAGCACATTGTCCATATCCCTCTTTTCACTGCATATTCATGTGCCCATGACAAAGTGTCTTGAACACCACTATTGTATCCGCCTCGACCACAAGAAGTGGCTGCATATTACACACACCCACCACTCTCTGTGTAAAATTTGCCCCACATACCTCCTTTAAACTTTCTCCCTCTGACCTTGTGATAATCAGCGAAACTAAACGGAACGATCCTCAGAACCTATGCCCTATTCCTTCGGGGAATGCTACCCTCAGCAATACCCTGTAACATTTAACATATGTATTAACATGAAATTAACATTTATACCCATTTAATACCATTTAACAGAATCACCAAAAATCCTAGAGGGAATATTGTCCCAGGTCTCTCAATTTCTCCTGATGGAAGAACTCGCTACCCAGCCAGGAGTCACTTAGACTGAATATCTCTTGACTTTCTCAGTTTTGCATGCCAGAATCCCCGGAGTGTAGCTGTGAACTCAAAACTTTCATGACTCAGAGGTGAGAGTGCTCCCCGCCGAGGCAAAAACGTAACGAGCTGAACTGATACGGTTCTCAAAGCACTGGTCCAAACTCTGCAATCCTGTATGATTACAATGGAATGGAATGGATTCAGTTGCTGACGTTAATGGCTCCAGCACTGGGCCTGAAAGTAGCTTTTTTTCAGCACTTCAGCTAGTTTTCAGATGGACATGCAGATTGTTGACACTCACCCTTGACTGAGCACTAGTTTCAGCTTGTATTGATGGCGTGCAAAAGCATTCATTCACGTATTACAGCACAACAGGCCATCCAGCCCATCATTTTCATACCTGCTTCAAATCATGTCAGTCCCATTATCCTCTCCTCATTTCCCTGTAGCCCTGAACCTTCGTTGCAACTCACACAGCGTAGAAACAAGGAACTGCACAAAGGGACACAAAGTGCTGGAGTAACTCAGCAGGACATCTTTGGAGAACATGAGTCAGTGATGTTTTGGGTCGCAAGAAGGGTCCCCGACCTGACACGTCACCTTTCCATCTTCTTCAGAGATGCTGCTTGACCCGCTGAGTAACTCCAGCACTTTGTGCGTCTCACACACACACACGTGTTTATCAACTCAGCTTTGAATCTTTGTGCCATTATCCTTCACTAATGGGTAATTTCTCAAGCTATAGGATTGTTGAGAGGACCTGAAGTTAATATGGAGGCTGAGGGGAGACCTGATGGACGTTTACAAAATGATGCAAGGCATAGATAGTGTAGACAGTCAGAGCCTTTCCCCTCCCGGGGCAGAAATATCAAATGAAATACTTTATTGTCATTCAAAACTACACCAACAAATGCAAGTCTGAACGGAATGTCGTTGCATCTGGCTCACCGTGCAACAGCAAATAAGAAAAGGATAAAATAGATAATAGAGGCGGCACATTATGTGGAATTCAAGAGTCTGATGGCTCGGGGGAAGAGGCTGTTGCAAAACCTGGCCGTTCTGCTCCTTCTACTGCGATACCCTTTGCCCGAGGGCAGCAGTCCATGATGGAGACGTGTGGGGTCTTTTATAATGCTGTTGGCCTTGGACAAGCAATGCTGGCACGCAATGTCCCGGATTGAAGGAAGAGAAGTCCCGATTATTTTTTCAAATAATAGGGGGCGTAGCTTTAAGGTCAGAGGGAGAAAGTTTAAAGGAGGTATGTGGGGCAAATTTTACACAGAGAGTGGGGGGTGTGTGGAATATGCTGCCACTTCCTGTGGCCGAGGCGGATACAATAGTGGTGTTGAAGAGATTTTTTCATGGGCACATGAATATGCAGTAAATGGAGGGATATGGACCATGTGCTGGTGGAAGGGATGAGTTTAATTTGGCATGTTCGGCATTGAAAGACACGAGGACTCTCTCACCCTCCATCTCTCTCCCCCTCTGGCTAAGTATCCATCACTCATTCTCCGTTTCCCCATACATTGGAAACATAGAAAATAGGTGCAGGAGGAGGCCATTTGGCCCTTCGAGCCAGCACCGCCATTCATTGTGATCATGGCTGATCGTCCCCAATCAATAACCCGTGCCTGCCTTCTCCCCATATCCCTTGATTCCACTAGCCCCTAGAGCTCTATCTTAAATCCATCCAGAGATTTGGCCTCCACTGCCCTCTGTGGCAGGAAATTCCATAAATTCACAACTCTCTGGGTGAAAACGTGTTTTTCCCACCTCAGTCTTAAATGACCTCCCCTTTATTCTAAGACTGTGTGGCCCCTGGTTCTGGACTCGCCCAACATCGGGAACAATCTTCCTGCATCTAGCCTGTCCAACCCCTTAAGAATTTTGTAAGTTTCTATAAGATCCCCCCTCAATCTTTTAAATTCCAGCGAGTACAAGCTGCGTCTTCGTTCCTTGTTTTCAGTGTCAGTCCTTTAATGCTCCATGACCATCTCTCTTTCACAATCACTCTGACTCTCTGTCTTTCTTTCTCTTCCTCCCTTGCTCTCACCCTCGCTGTATTCCTCTCTTGCCTTTCTTTATCGTACTTTCTCTATCTCTCCATCCCAATTGTCTCCTCCGACTTAATGCTTCTCTCCTCCCTGCCCCACTCTCTCCCCCTCTATCATCACCCTATACTCTCTCTCTCTACCCCCTCACTCTCTGTCACTCGCTGTCCCCCTCCTCTCTCGCTCTCCCTCTCCCTCTCTCCCTCTCTCTCCCTCTCTCCCTCTCTCCCTCCCTCTCCCTCTCCCTCTCCCTCTCTCCCTCTCCCTCCCTCTCCCTCTCTCCCTCTCTCCCTCTCTCCCTCTCTCCCTCCCTCTCCCTCTCCCTCTCCCTCTCTCCCTCTCCCTCCCTCTCCCTCTCCCCCTCTCCCTCTCCCGCTCCCTCCCTCTCCCTCTCCCTCTCCCTCCCCCTCTTCCCCTCTCCCTCTCTCCCTCCCTCTCTCCCTCCCTCTCCCTCTCCATCTCCCTCTCTCCCCCTCCCTCTCTCTCTCTCCCTCTCCCTCTC
This sequence comes from Raja brachyura, assembly GCA_963514005.1. The sequence goes on along the minus strand of OY740788.1, from coordinate 84,602,789 downwards.
CCTCCCTCTACCTCTCCCTCTCTCCCTCTCCCCCTCCCTCTCTCCCTCTCGCTCTCCCTCTCCCTCTCTCTCTCCCTCTCCCTCTCTCTTTTTCTGCCTCTCTCTCGCACACTGTCTCTCTCTCTCTCCCACTACCTCTCAATCCTCTCCCCAGCTCTCTCCACCATCTCCCCTCTCTCCCCATCCGCCCCCACCCCCACCCCCATTCCTTTCCCGCTTACTCTCTGCACCTCTCTCGTTCTCTCTATCCTTTTATCTTGCTTCTCTCTCTCTCTATCTATCTATCTACCTTTCTCTGCCCCCTCTCCCCCACTCCACCTCGTTCCCCGGCTCAATCTTCGCCCCCCCCCCCGCCCCCTGCAGAAGCATCTCGTGGCAGTGCGATGAGTGTGTCTCCTGCAGCAGGTGCTCTTGCCGCGGCCCCCCTGGATATGCCGGGCTGGGTGCAGGGAGCGTGTTGAGTGGAGCATCTGCTCGCACTGATCCCTGGCAACGCACAAATCCACGCAGCACGCTTTGCCGACAACTCAGCCCTCAGCCCAGCCACTCACCACCTTGAACATGAGCTCACCCTCTCAGGGACTGGGCTGATATTCCAACGCTGCTCATCTCGGGGCTAGCTGTCTTTCTTTCTCTTCCTCCCTTGCTCTCACCCTCTCTTGCCTTTCTTTTTCTTACTTTCTCCATCTCTCCACCCCAGTTGCCTCCCCAGACTTAATGCTTCTCTCCTCCCAGCCTCTCTCCTCCCAGCCTCTCTCCTTTTCCAGGAAGGGCTCTCCAGTATTTTCAACCACTGCCTCCCCAATAGCTCCACCCACCCCGTCGCTAACCCTTGCCCATCTCCGTTCAGTTGGCAGCCTTCCACGCCCAGGATTTATCCCAGGATGTGCCCGGTGCCTGCAGAGTCACCTCGTGCTGAGTGTAAACATTGCCCTGTGCCAATGCTTCTGCAATTTAAATCCTGCTCAATGCATTTTTGCAGGGGATCATTTTGCAGGTTTGAAAGCCCCGTGTGGCTATGCAAGAGCTGTGTGGGGTGCTCAGGAGAGATTTTTGAGAGGCTCGTCATAGAAACATAGAAACATAGAAAAATAGGTGCAGGAGTAGGCCATTCGGCCCTTCGAGCCTGCACCGCCATTCAATGTGATCATGGCTGATCATCCAACTCAGTATCCCGTACCTGCCTTCTCTCCATACCCCCTGATCCCTTTAGCCACAAGTGCCACATCTAACTCCCTCTTAAATATAGCCAATGAACTGGCCTCAACTACCTTCTGCGGCAGAGAATTCCAGAGACTCACCACTCTCTGTGTAAAGAATGTTTTCCTCATCTCGGTCCTAAAGGAATTCCCCCTTATCCTTAGACTGTGACCCCTTGTTCTGGACTCCCCCAACATCGGGAACAATCTTCCAGCATCTAGCTTATCCAACCCCTTAAGAATTTTGTAAGGGTAATTAAGGGACAGAAGTTTAGGGGTAACATGAGGGGGAACTTCGTTACTCAGAGAGTGGTGGCTGTGTGGAATGATCTTCCAGCAGAAGTGGTGGAGGCTGGATCGATTTTAACATTTAAAAGTAAAGTGGATAGGTATATGGACGGGAAGGGAATGGAGGGGTATGGCCTGAGTGCAGGTAGATGGGACTAGGGGAAAATAAATGGTCGGCACGGACTGGAAGGGCCGAGAAGGCCTGTTTCCGTGCTGTAATTGTTATATGGTTATATGGTTATATCTGGGCAGAAATGTCCAATACAATGAAGTCCAGTCTCAAGGGAGCCTAGGGTTGGGGCAGAGTGGAGGCCAGGCAGTGCCTGAGGGTCTAGAACTGAATGTATCATTTCAGGACAGTCCAGAACTAGAGGGACAGTGTCAGGGGTGTCTAGAACTGGATGCAGCCCCTTGGGGGAGGGGGGGGTCTAGAATTGGGGTTTAGACATGGGAGGAGTCTAGAACTGGTGGAACCATCTCCGGGGTGTCTAGAAGTGGATTAAATCACAGGGGCATGTAGTATTATGGATCGTGTTGATGGAGTCTGGAACTAGAAGCATTATTTCAGGGTGGTCTAGAATTTGGATACCATCTCACTGTCATCTAGAACTGGAACCACTGTCCGGGTCTCGATCTAAAACTGGGGGTCGATCTCAGAAGAGTCCAGGTTTGGCTTCAGACCTCCCATGCGTTATCACTATTCCAGGTTAAGGGTTACTCTGGCATTTTGTGTCTCCATGTTGGACACCAGCATCAGTAATTCCTTGCATCTCCTGGCTCTGTGGCTCATTTGTGGAAATAATTCCCGCCGCTTCCCGCAGTTACACTTGGTTGTCTGGGGAAATGCGCTGATGGTGCCCAGAGGAGGCGATGGGTGCCACCGGAATGCCGGTCTTGCTCTCTGCCGCCTACCTGCGTAATCTAACGTGACACCAGTCATCTCCGCTGACGCCCACCTGCCATTGCATCCCTCACTCTACCCACAACATGCAAATCGCTGACAGATAAAGGATTAGTCTTGAAACTGAAATATGATGCAAATGAACAAGTTAAGTACTGGTGCCTCTGCGCCTTATGCTCTAACAGCGGTGCTACATCGAGGGAGCAATGGTGTGGTGTTAACCACCGGGCAGACACGTTCACTCATTGTCTTCGTATGTCAAGGAATGGTAGGGAAATGTCGGAAATGGTCCAAGTGTATTTGAGTGCCGGATGGAATGGACGGCCAGAGTGAGCAACACCGCAAGTTGGAGGAACAGCACCTCATATTCCGCTTGGGGAGTCTGCATCCTCTGGGCTTAAACATTGAATTTTCTCAATTCTGTTAACCCTTGCTGCCTCCTCCCCTTCCCACCTCTCCCTCAGCCCTCGGGCCCTGGCATTCCCTCTCTCTCTATCTCTCCCCCACCCAAGTCGCACTAGCTTCTCATTTTCACACTACAAACAGCTTACAATGGCCTGTTTCCTTTATCATCGATACTTTTTTGCATATCTTTCATTCATTGTTCTTTATCTCTCCACATCACCGTCTATATCTCTCGTTTCCCTGATCCCTGACCAGTCTGAAGAAGGGTCTCGACCCGAAACGTCGCCTATCTCCTTCGCTCCATAGATGCTGCTGCACCCGCTGAGTTTCTCCAGCCTTTTGTGTAACCCTACGCTCACTCATTGACAGGTCAGCTTCTACACCGATCTGACAAGCAATGAAATAATAGCCTTGCTGGGCAGGGTGGTGGAGATTGGTTGGGAGAGCTGGACCTCATTGATTGAGGGTGGGGGATGGAGAGGGGTCTCCTTGGATTGTGTGAGAGAGAGAGAGACAGAGAGACAGACAGACAGAGAGAGAGATTCTTTTTTGTCCATCTTAGCGACAAGGCGGTGGTTTACGGAGAGTCCACCAGGCCAGGACAGCTGGTGATGGATTAACAATGTCACACGCAAGGTTTGGCCTGGAAGCCGTTGATGAATCGTACACCACCAGTTCCTGTTACCAGGCTACTGAATGGTCCTACCACAGGTTGGGATACTGCTCGATTCACCTCTATCCCCATTGCAGACATTGAACTCTGTCTGTGGGAACTGTTGTGTTACGATGCTGAGAATGATACTCTGCCCTCTCTCTGTATCTTCCCCTTTAACCACGTGGGTCTTTTCTTCGAGATTTTCAGTTTCCTCCCACACTCCAAAGATGTACAGGTTTGTAAATTAATCGACTAACCACACAACAAACCATATAACAATTACAGCACGGAAACAGGCCCTCTCGGCCCTTCCAGTCCGTGCCGACCATTTATTTTCCCCTAGTCCCATCTACCTGCACTCAGACCATACCCCTCCATTCCCTTCCCATCCATATACCTATCCACTTTACTTTTAAATGTTAAAATCGATCCTGCCTCCACCACTTCTGCTGGATGATCATTCCACACAGCCACCACTCTCTGAGTAAAGAAGTTCCCCCTCATGTTACCCCTAAACTTCTGTCCCTTAATTCTAATGTCATGCCATCTTGTTTGAATCTTCCCTACCCCCAATGGGAAAAGCTTATCCACGTCAACTCTGTCTATCCCTTTCATCATTTTAAAGACCTCTATCAAGTCCCCCCTTAACCTTCTGCGCTCCAAAGAATAAAGATCTAACTTGTTCAACCTTTCTCTGTAACTTAGTTGCTGGAACCCAATACAACCCTTTGCTCTACCTGTTGTACTTGAATGTGACGTGATTGTTTGTACGTATAGTATTATCTGTTCTGATTGAAAAGCATTGTTATCCATTGTCTAGCTACCTAGTTTTACTGACAAGTTATTGTGTGTTGCGTATTTGGCCGTTGTGTTGTGTTGTGGTGTTACTAGGCCTGTGAAACTGCAATAAGTAAGACTTTAACTGTTCCCTTCCTGGTTCATCTGCTTCATATGGCAACCAGACCTCCATGGTACTGTAATTAATAACATCAAAAGCACATACTTTGCTAAGAACAGACACTTAATAAATGTGAAGAGAGGGAGGAAAGCAGTTCTGCTGTTCATTGGATGCATATTGTAGATGATATGTGTGTGTACTCCGCTCAACAGCGTAGAGGCGTGGGTTCGAATCCCACTTCTGACACCATGTAAAAAATTGGCGCGTACACAGAGAAATCTTTATTACTGCTTTATTAATTGAACACACACATCACTGGTCTGTCACAGATGCTAGAGAGAGAGCTAAGGGTGGGAAGGTCACAGTTATACTGAATGATAAGGGGAGTGGTTAGAAAGGGCTACGCCACTACTGTTAAAGGTGTACACACATATCATCTACACATATGTTCATAGGATAAATCAGGAGGTGCAACTCCAGAGCAAATAAGATAATGGGAGACCCTTCCACCCCTGCAACGGACTGTTCCAGCTCTTACGGTCAGGCAAACGCCTCCGTTGCCATGCTGTGAGAACGGAGAGGATGAGAAGGGGTTTCTTCCCAGAGGCCATTCGGCCTGTAAACTCCTATCTCACCAGGGACTATCTCTACTAACTTACTGGACCACAATACCACCCACAATATTTAATATGGAAAAGAACATGTGATTCTGTTTGTATTTTTTTTTGCACAAAGTCCGCAGGCACGGCCACTTTTCATTTCACTGCACATCCCGTATGTGTATGTGACGAATAACCTTGACTTGACTTGACTTGATGTACGTCAGAATTAAATTTAACGAAAGGCTCGATTGTATGCAGAGGTGTCTATGAGTCGAGCATTTCTAACCCGGAGCTAGCCTGTTGAGTAAACAGGAGGATATCAAGAAACGCAGAGAGGAACAGACATCTACATAGCCTTAAATGTAACAAACAGCTTCATTATAGAGTCATAGCCACACATGCAGCAATGAAACAAGCCCATCGGCCCAACTTGCCCGCATCGACCATCATGTCCCATCCACACTAGTCCCACCTGTCTGGCCCTCTAAACCTATCCTATCCATGTACCTGTCTAAATGTTTATTAAATGTTTTTATCGTACCTGCCTCAACTACCCCCCGGGTGCTCCTTCCAGATACCTACCACCATTTGAGTAAAAATGTTACCCCTTGGGTTCCTATTAAATCTTATATTCCGCTTGGGGAGTCTGCATCCTCTGGGCTTAAACATTGAATTTTCTCAATTCTGTTAACCCTGGCTGCCTCCTCCCCTTCCCACCTCTCCCTCAGCCCTCGGGCCCTGGCATTCCCTCTCTCTCTATCTCTCCCCCACCCAAGTCGCACTAGCTTCTCATTTTCACACTACAAACAGCTTACAATGGCCTGTTTCCTTTATCATCGATACTTTTTTTGCATATCTTTCATTCATTGTTCTTTATCTCTCCACATCACTGTCTATATCTCTCGTTTCCCTGATCCCTGACCAGTCTGAAGAAGGGTCTCGACCCGAAACGTCGCCTATCTCCTTCGCTCCTTAGATGCTGCTGCACCCGCTGAGTATCTCCAGCCTTTTGTGTACCCTCCTATTAAATCTTTCCTCTCTCACTGTAAATCTATGCCCTCAGGGTTCTCAATTCCCCTGCACTGGGCAAGAGACGGGGCAGTGTGTTTGCCTTATCTATTCCTCTCATGCTTTTGTTTAAGTATAAAATCACCCCAATTAGGTGGTCAAAAAGGCGGTGAGAAACGGGTCCTTATTTCTCTATTATGCCATTGTAGCAAGAATTCCCCCAATTCTAAAATGAGAAACAGCAAACTATGGATAGAGTCAGCCATTCAGGCAGATGCTGTGTGAAGGGAAACTGTTAATGTTTCCAGTTTAGGACCTTTCATCCAAACTGGAAACTAGAGAAACCATTTCTCTCCCCACAGATACTTCCTGACCTGTATTTCCAGCATTTTGTTTCACATTTCCAGCAACTGCTGTTTTTCATTTCATTCACTCATTTATAGACCGTTTCTCTTTGCGATAAAGACCATTATTCCTTCTTTTTCCAGTATGAAGACATTCTATCATTGCAGCATCTGGAAGCAAACACCCACAATACTGGTCTGTTATTGAGGAACAAACATGTTTAGATAATTAGGACTTTAGATAATACTCCACTTGGATGTTACATCTGAGAGAGGAGTTAAGGGCCTGTCCTACAAGCATGCAACTCTATGCGATGAACGCGATCAAACTAGAAGCGGGGGCCGCGCGGAGGTCGGGTGATCCCCTGTACAGGGCCGTTCCCACCAGCATGCGCCTGCATGTGCCAAGCGCGAACAAACCGGCAGCAGGGGGTGCGCGGAGGTCGGGTGAGTGGCGCAACGCAGCGCAAAGTGAGGCGAACTTGGAGCGAAGTCTTAAGGTAAGTTCGCCAGGATAGAGAGGGGCACACAGAGAGGGGCACAGAGGCACACACACACACAGAGGGCCACAGAGCCACACACAGAGAGGGTCACGGAGGCACCTACAGAGAGGGTCACGGAGGCACGACGTCGAAGCAGAGTGTGTAATGCGTCGAGGCGACTGCGAGCCGACAAGCCGTTGCCGCACGGAATATTTGAACATAGTCAGTTTTTCGGAGCCCCGCGCGATGTCGGGACGAACTCCGCACAATTCCACACGGCTCCGGCGATCGAAGTGGGACCGGCCCCGCGACGCCGGACGGCTCAAGCGACCACGTTAGGTCGCGCTCATCGCATGGAGTTGCATGCTGGTGGGACAGGCCTATGCGACTAAAGGTGATAAGCTAAAGATAAGCCAGCCTCTCTGATAATGGTGCGTCAAACTGGGTCCCTAGTTGGTATCTCCGGATGTTGTATTCTATATCCTTTATTTTACAGCATGGGATCAGGCCCATCAGCCCGCCGGGTCCATGCTGGCCCACGATCACCCTGTACTAGCACTCTCCTCGACACTAGGGACAAATTATAATTTTATTGCAGTCGATTAGCCTACAAACCTGTACATAGTAGGAGCGTGGGAAGAAACCGGGGCACCCAAAGAAACCTCACGCGGTCACAGGGAGAACCATATAACCATATATCAATTACAGCACGGAAACAGGCCTTCTCGGCCCTTCCAGTCCGTGCCGACCATTTATTTTCCCCTAGTCCCATCTACCTGCACTCAGACCATACCCCTCCATTCCCTTCTCGTCCATATACCTATCCACTTTACTTTTAAATGTTAAAATCGATCCTGCCTCCACCACTTCTGCAGGAAGATCATTCCACACAGCCACCACTTTCTGAGTAAAGAAGATCCCCCTCATGTTACCCCTAAACTTCTGTCCCTTAATTCTCATGTCATGCCCTCTTGTTCGAACCTTCTCTACCCTCAATGGGAAAAGCTTATTCACGTCAACTCTGTCTATCCCTTTCATCATTTTAAAGACCTCAATCAAGTCCCCCCCTTAACCTTCTGCTCCAAAGAATAAAGACCTAACCTTTCTCTGTAACTTAGTTGCTGGAACCCAGCCAAACACGGTACGCAGGAGGTACCGTGTTAAATGCAAGGGCGTTTAAAAAGCCTAGGATTCACGCTCATTTCCTGGGAGTGCAACTTGCACCCATCATCCTGTGACTCAAGGTGTGAGTGCTACTCACTGGCGATATATGTCACACATTGCAAAGCTCCCGATCTCGCGAAACAGGCTCACTGTGAGTCCAGCCGCAGGAGGTTTGTGTTGGAACCTTGGAGTGTTTTCTTAAGATTGCTGCCTTTTATGCACAGCGAGGGCTAGCCTCCTTCACACCATGGACAGCACCTCTGGCCAGGATCGAACCCGGGTATCTGGAGCTGCAAGGCAGCAATTCTACCGCTGCACCACTCGTTCCCTTAAACTGTCGAGAGCAGCACAGGTTAAAAGTCCAAAGGTTAGGCAGGTCAGCGCAAAAAATAACTATAAAGTGTTTGTACTTTCAACTAGTGCACACTTGAACGCATGTTGAATGGATTGTCACGTGCCCCATGTACGGTGAAATACAGGGACAAGAACATCCCGCTGCTAGCAACATTGCCTTTAAATAGACAGAGGCACCCAAAAAACATGAACTTTACAGCGCAGGGAAAATAAAATACTGTATAAAAAACAAGGCATTGTGCACAAATGCACAATTAGAAATGTCCATGGTAGTTCTGGAAAAAGGCTACTATATCCAACACTCAAAATGTGGATTGGTGATATGTTGGAAACGGCCCATTCGGAAGAAATGAGCTTCCTCCTAATAGAAAAAAAAGACCAATTCTTAACGAGTTGGTCTCCATTTATCGATCTTGTGGATTCATGGGGTGTAATAACATCGTAAAATTAACAATTCTGGGTTTGAGTGAAAAATGATTAAGAACAAAAAAATATACATATATCGACTTGTGGCGTGTGCGAATCTCCTCTCTGCTTCACGTTCTCACTTATCCCTTTCTTTACACTACACTCACTAGACTATTCTTTACTCTTCGATACTTATTTCTTTCTAAAACAAAAAGGAAGTTGTACAAAGAATGTTTTAATAATTCTGGGAACCTGTAAAAAGGTGCCATTAAAATGTAATGTACATACTTCTAATAAATAAACTAATTTTTAAAAAAAAGAAATGTCCATGGTAGTTAAAGACGTGGTGTCCAGATTTCTGTTGCTAAGGTAGGATTAAAGTATTTCTGTCCCTGAACCTGGTGATGCAGGGCTTCATGTTGCTGTGCCTTCTGCAGCAAGAAGAAAGTATGTGCGGGATTGTGCTGGACACCATCATATTGGTGCCTGGCTCGTTGAGTTACTCCAGCATTTTGTGTCCATTTTCACCATTATATTATCCAGGGCACTATTAATAATCAGTTTACAGATATGCCTTTTTCAGTCCCTTTTGGAGAGCCGATGGTGGCTTGATTTATCATCTCCAGGTAATGCGGCACGCAATCTTTCAGTGCTGCAGGGGTGTTTAAAAAGCCTAGGATTCACGCTCATTTCCCGGGAGTGCAACTTGAACCCATCATCCTGTGACTCAAGGTCCCTGGTCCTCACCTTTCACACCACCAGCCGGCGCATACAACAGATAGTCCTCCGCCAGTTTCGCCACCTCCAACGTGACCCCCTCCACTCGCCCCATCTTCCCATCTCCCCCCCTGTCTGCCTTCCGCATAGACCGCTCGCTCCGCAACTCCCTTGTCAATTCTTCCCTTCCCTCCCGCTCCACCCCTTCCCCGGGCACTTTCCCTTGCAACCGCAAGAGATGCTACACTTGTCCCTTCACCTCCCCCATCCACTCCTTTCAGGGACCCAAGCAGTCCTTCTAGGTCCGACAGAGGTTCACCTGCACCTCCTCCAACCTCATCTACTGCATCCGTTGCTCCAGATGCCAGCTGATCTACATCGGTGAGACCAAGCGGAGGCTGGGCGATCGTTTTGCCGAACACCTCCGCTCGGTCCGCAATAACCAACCCGACCTCCCGGTGGCTCAGCACTTCAACTCCCCCTCCCATTCCATATCCAACCTCTCGGTCCTGGGCCTCCTCCACGGCCAGAGTGAGCAACAGCGCAAGTTGGAGGAACAGCACCTCATATTCCGCTTGGGGAGTCTGCATCCTCTGGGCTTAAACATTGAATTTTCTCAATTCTGTTAACCCGGGCTGCCTCCTCCCCTCCCCACCTCTCCCTCAGCCCTCGGGCCCTGGCATTCCCTCTCTCTCTATCTCTCCCCCACCCAAGTCGCACTAGCTTCTCATTTTCACACTACAAACAGCTTACAATGGCCTGTTTCCTTTATCATCGATACTTTTTTGCATATCTTTCATTCATTGTTCTTTATCTCTCCACATCACCGTCTATATCTCTCGTTTCCCTGATCCCTGACCAGTCTGAAGAAGGGTCTCGACCCGAAACGTCGCCTATCTCCTTCGCTCCTTAGATGCTGCTGCACCCGCTGAGTTTCTCCAGCCTTTTGTGTAACCCTCGATTCTCCAGCATCTGCAGTTCCTTCTTTAACATCCTGTGACTCAAGGTGTGAGTGCTACTCACTGGCGATATATGTCACACGTTACAAAGCTCCCGACCTCGTGAAACAGGCTCACTGTGAGTCCAGCCGCAGGAGGTTTGTTTTGGAACCTTGGAGTGTTTTCTTAAGATTGCTGCCTTTTATGCACAGCGAGGGCCAGCCTCCTTCACACCATGTGGCGTCGCTCGTTAGCCGAGGCAACCCCTGGGCTTTGAGAAGCATCTCATCACAGGAACCAACAAACCTACCACAGATAGACACAATTTAGCTGGAGTAGGAATGGGTGACGTTTCGGTTCGAGACCCTTCTTCTCCATCTTCCGTGTGGCGTGCACAGCCTAAAGTTGTTGGACAACTTGTTCTATTTGATCTTCCGTTTGTGCACGTCGAGTTGATTGCATTAGTCGAAACTGGGCGGACCACGTGAAGGTTGCAATCTGCCCACGCCGAGACCCTTCTTCAGACCCGATGACGCCTTCTTCTCGACCCAAAACGTCACCCACTCCTTCTCACCAGAGATGCTGCCTGTCCTGCTGAGTTACTCCAGCTTTTCGTGTCTCTATCTTCGGTTTAAACCAGCATCTGCAGACACAAATCTACCACAGACGTCAACACTCGCGGCACCGGGACACGAACGTACGGTGACGGGGCAGCCTTTGATTGAGAAGCGAGTTCCGTCTTTTAACACGTAACAACAAGGAACTGCGGATGCTGGTTTATACAATCATAAGTTCCAGGAGCAGAATTCGGCCATTTGGCCCATCAAAGAAAGCTGGGGAAAGGCTCCCGACCCGAAAACCATATAACCATATAACAATTACAGCACGGAAACAGGCCTTCTCGGCCTTCCAGTCCGTGCCGACCATTCATTTTCCCCTAGTCCAATCTACCTGCACTCAGACCATACCCCTCCATTCCCTTCCCGTCCATATACCTATCCACTTTACCTTTAAATGTTAAAATCGATCCTGCCTCCACCACTTCTGCTGGAAGATCATTCCACACAGCCACCACTCTCTGAGTAAAGACGTTCCCCCTCATGTTACCCCTAAACTTCTGTCCCTTAATTCTCATGTCATGCCCTCTCGTTTGAATCTTCCCTACCCTCAATGGGAAAAGCTTATCAACGTCGCGCATCTATTTTCTCCAGCGATGCTGCTTGCCTGACCTGCTGAGTTACTCCAGCGTTTTGTCATAGAGTGATACAGTGTGGAAACAGGCCCTTCGGCCCAACTTGCCCACACATCTTTAGCTTGTCTCCTTTTTGCAGTTCGCAGTGAGTGACCCTCTGCCCACGCCCCGTCATCAGCCTCGATGATGCGCTGCTTCATCCCCACATTGCTATTTTTAAGAAGTAAAATCGTCACAAGTCACCGTCCCCTCAGCAAGTCGACCAACTTTCCTTCCCCGACCCCCTCCCCTCCTCCGCACCGCTCAGTGAGTTCAGATATAGAATGCTACTGAAGAAGGGTCTCGACCTGAAACGTCACCCAGTTCCTTCTCTCCAGAGATGCTGCCTGCTCATAGAAACATAGAAAATAGGTGCAGGAGGAGGCCATTCGGCCCTTTGAGCCAGCACCGCCATTCATTGCCGCTATCAATAACCCGTGCCTGCCTTCTCCCCATATCCCTTGACTCCACTAGCCCCTAGAGCTCTATCTAACTCTCTCTTAAATCCATCCAGTGATTTGGCCTCCACTACCCTCTGTGGCAGGGAATTCCACAAATTCACAACTCTCTGGGTGAAAAAGTTTTTTCTCACCTCAGTCTTAAATGGCCTCCCCTTTATTCTAAGACTGTGGCCCCTGGTTCTGGACTCACCCAACATTGGGATTTTTTTTCCTGCATCTAGCTTGTCCAGTAATTTTATAATTGTATATGTTTCTATAAGATTCCCCCTCATTCTTCTAAACTCCAGTGAATACAAGCCTAGTCTTTTCAATCTTTCCTCATATGACAGTCCCGCCATCCCAGGGATCAATCTCGTGGACCTACGCTGCACTGCCTCAATCACAAGGACGTCCTTCCTCAAATTAAGAGACCAAAACTGTACACAATACTCCAGATGTGGTCTCACCAGAGCCCTATACAACTGCAGAAGAACCTCTTTACTCCTGTACTGAAATCCTCTTGTTATGAAGGCCAACATTCCATTAGCTTTCTTCACTGCCTGCTGTACCTGCACGCCAACTTTCAGTGACCGGTGTACAAGGACACCCAGGTCTCGCTGTACCTCCCCCTTACCTAACCTAACCCCATTGAGATAATAATCTGCCCCCTTGTTTTTGCCACTAACGTGGATAACCTCACATTTATCTATATTATACTGCATCTGCCACGCATCTGCCCACTCACTGAACCTGTCCAGGTCACCCTGCAACCTCCTAACATCCTCTTCACAGTTCACACTGCCACCCAGCTTTGTGTCATCCGCAAACATGCTAGTGTTGCTCCTAATACCCTCTTCCAAATCATTAATATAAATTATTAAAGTGAAGTTCCGCTGAGTTACTCCTGCTTTTAGTGTCTACCTTCGATTTAAACCAGCATCTACAGTTCCTTCCTACATATGGGAGAGTATGGCACAGGCATAGACCCTTCGATCCTCGATCCTCGATCCTCGATGCCTCTGCTGCACATGCAGTAATGCCAATTTAATTTCATCCGCCAGCTCACGATCCATATCCCTCCACTCCCACATATCGATGTGAAATCCTGTTTCCTTGCATTGCGTTTGGAGAGTCTCACATTAGAAGCAGATTTTGGTCTGACATTAGTTTTGTAGTTTTGCGTTGTAAGAATTCTTCTTGATAGATGTTCTGTGGAGAGCGTGTATGGGTGTGTGTAAGGATAACTGGACTCAACAGTCTTGTTGGCCTGTGGCAGTGTGGCATGCTCTGGTCTCCATGTGTCGGTGTGTGTGTGTGTGTGTGCACATGTGTGTGTGTGTGCGCATGTGTGCACCTGTCATCTGCGTGCGCCCATGAACATCTGTGTGTGTGTGTGTGTGTTAGTGCCTAAGTGTGTATCTGTCTGTGTGCAGTTGTGTGTGTCTGCATGCGTACATGCGGTTTGTATGTCATGTGTGTTCATGTCTGTGATCTGCCTGTGCTCTGTATGTGTGCAAGTGCACGTGTGTTTGTGTCGATGTGTGTGACGGTGTGTGCATATACACGTACTTCTGTGTGTGTGTGTGTGTGTGTGTGTGTCTGTGTGCGTGCCTTTGTGTGTACATGCTGTGTTTGTGTCTGCATATATATGTTTGCGTGCGTATACATGTGCCATTGTGTGAATGCGTCTGTGTGTGTGTGTGAGAGGAAGAAAGCGTGATTTCCCTTTGGAAAGCAACCTTCCCCCGATCACCCATCTGTCAAGTTGGCTGTTGCTTACTTCATGTCACCAGCAGGTGTATTTTAAACACATTTGCACATAATAGAGGGAGAGCTTGGAATGCAGAAGATGCAACAGCATCCTGACACTGAAGTGTACCTCGATATTCAAATTGTTTTTAAATCCCTCTCTCCCTGTAGAAACTCTTCCAGCCCTACAATCCTCATCGATGACCTCCATCCCTATAATTCTGGCCTCAGTAATGCGTTAAGGGCCTGTCCCACCAGCATGCAACTCTATGCGATGAGCGCGACCTAACGTGGTCGCTTGAGCTGTCCGGCGTCGCGGGGCCGGTCCCACTTCGATCGCTGGAGCCGTGCGGAATTGTGCGGAGTTTGTCCCGACATCGCGCGGGGCTCCGAAAGACTGACTATGTTCAAAAATTCCGCGCGGCAACGGCTTGTCGGCTCGCAGTCGCCTCGACGCATTACACACTGCCTCGACATCGTGCCTCCATGACCCTCCCTGTAGGTGCCTCCATGACCCTCTATGTGTGTGGCTCCGTGGCCCTCTGTGTGTGTGTGCCTCTGTGCCCCTCTCTGTGTGCCCCTCTCTGTCCTGGCGAACTTACCTTTAAGACTTCGCTCCAAGTTCGCCTCACCTTGCGCCGCATTGCGCCACTCACCCGACGTCCACGCGGCCCTCGCTGCCGGTTTGGTCGCGCTTGCCACATGCAGGCGCATGCTGGTGGGAACGGCCCTGTACAGGGGATCACCCGACCTCCGCGCGGCCCCCGCTTCTAGTTTGATCGCGCTCATCGCATGGAGTCGGATGCTGGTAGGACAGGCCCTTTACTTCATTAATTCAAGAGTCAGCACTGTGGCACAGCTAATAGAGCCACTACAGGATCGATCCGGACTTCTAATGCTGCCAGAGTGGAGTTTGCACGTTCTCCCTGGGACTGCGTGGGTTTCCCTCGGGTGCTTTGAACCATCCCCACGCCACATCCGAAAGACAGGGGGATCGGTAGGTTGAATGACCACGATGATCTCCCCTTAGTGAGTAGTAGGAATCTAGAGGGAATTGAGGAGAATGTGGACCGTACAATAGATTTTAGGGAAAACTAGAGGGAAGTAGAGAGCTTGGTGAGCTGGTGTAGACTTGTTTGGATAGGCTCCTGTGTTGTAAATAAATTTGCAGCCTTTAGTTTAGTGCCGGAAACAGGCCCTGCGGTCCCACCAGGTCCGTGCCGACCAGCGATCCCCGCACATTAACACCATCCCACACACACTAGGGACAATTTACAATTTTACCAAAGCCAATTAACCTACAAGGCTGTGCGCCTTTGAAGTGTGGGAGGAAACCGGAGCTCCCGGAGAAATCCCACGCAGGTCACGGGGAGAACGTGCAAACTCCGCGCAGGCAGCACCCGTAGTCAGGATCGAACCCGGATTTAAGGCAGCAACTCTGCCAAGGCGCCACCCAGCCTCTGGAGATCCAAGACCTGGAATCTTCCTCCTAAACTCTTCAGATTCTTGGTTTCTTCTGTATGTCTCCTTCAACGCCATGTTTTTGACCAAATGTTTTGGTCAGCTGCCTTGTTACCTCATTATGGGTCAACGTGACATTGTTCATTTTGGATGAAGCTGCCCAAAAGCGGACATTCCAGTGCTTTACAGATGGGGTGCAAATGGGAATTATTAGTATGCCTTCCTCTCTCTGTTCCTGCTAATCTTTTTTTTTTAAGCCTAAGATAAACAAGAGCACCCTGCAGTCAGCTGGGGCTTGGAAATATGCTAACATACTGTAAATCTGGTGGATGCAATAAAATAGCATCGACCAGCACACCCCTGTTGCATGTTTCAATAATGAGTCAAGTCAAGAGTTTAATTGCAATTGTTATTTGCACTCTAACCTTCTTTTGATGTAATTTATAGAAACATAGGAACATAGAAAATTAGGTACAGGAGTAGGCCATTCGGCCCTTCGAGCCTGCACCGCCATTCAATATGATCATGGCTGATCATCCAACTCAGTATCCCGTACCTGCCTTCTCTCCATACCCCCTGATCCCTTTAGCCACAAGTGCCACATCCAACGCCCTCTTAAAAATAGCCAATGAACTGGCCTCAACTACCTTCTGTGGCAGAGAATTCCAGAGACTCACCACTCTCTGTGTAAAGAATGTTTTCCTCATCTCGGTCCTAAAGGAATTCCCCCTTATCCTTAGACTGTGACCCCTTGTTCTGGACTCCCCCAACATCGGGAACAATCCCGATGACAATACCCAAGAGTTTAAGTCACCATTTGAAGAATTTTTTATTGTCCTCGACACCAGATATGGAACAATGACAGTCTTACTTGCTGCAGGGAACTAAGATTCTCAAACACAACAACTGAAAATACATTTAATAACAATACAATGAATGGTCAGTTATGTTGGGTGACCAGACCATAGTAGTGGAAGCCAAAGTACAGAGTGCAACGTAAAACAAGGTCCATATAGGACACAGTGCTGGAGTAACTCAACAGGTCAGGCAGCATCTCTGGAGAACATGGATAGGTGATGTTTTGGGTCAACACCCTTCTTCAGTGTCCGAGGTGACCTGAAATGTCACCTATTCAGGAAGTCCTGCCATCCCAGGAATCAGTTGCAACACATTCACCATGCAAAAAAGAAAATTGTCTTGGAGAGGATGGGCATCGGGTGAGAGGAGGGAGGCATGGGGCATACAGAGAGGGGGAGTGGGGATGGGGGAGATCTGGGTGGGTAGGAAGAAGGGGAGAGAGATGTAGAGAGGGAAAGTGGCGGCATAAGGGGGGATATAGGTGCACGGGAGGCATAGAGAATAGCAATGGAAGGGGAAAGATACAAAGACTGGGTTCACTGTTTAAAAATAAGGGCCATCCATTTAAAACAGATGAAGAGAGGACTTTCTTTACGAACCACCTTCATCAAAAGGTGGTGGAAGAGTTTTTGAATATTTGTTGTAGCAGAGGCAGCTGGATTCTTGATAAGCAGAAGACAGAAAGGTTACTGGGAGTAGGTGGGTTTGCAGAGTTAAGGGCCTGTCTTACAAGCATGCAACTCTATGCGATGAACGCGATCAAACTAGAAGCGGGGGCCGCGCGGAGGTCGGGTGGTCCCCTGTACAGGGCCGTTCCCACCAGCATGCGCCTGCATGCGGCAAGCGCGACCAAACCGGCAGCGGGGGCCGCGCGGAGGTCGGGTGAGTGGCGCAACGCGGCGCAAAGTGAGGCGAACTTGGAGCGAAGTCTAAGGTAAGTTCGCCAGGACAGAGAGGGGCACAGAGGCACACACACAGAGGGCCACCGAGCCACACACATAGAGGGTCACGGAGGTACCTACAGATAGGTTCACGGAGGCACGACGTCGAGACGGTGTGTAAACGTCGAGGCGACTGGGAGCCGACAAGCCGTTGCCGCGCTGAATTTTTGGACATAGTCAGTTTTTCGGAGCCCCGCGCGATGTCGGGACGAACTCCGCACAATTCCGCATGGCTCCGGCGATCGAAGTGGGACCGGCCCCGCGACGCCGGACGGCTCAAGCGACCACGTTAGGTCGCGCTCACCGCATGGAGTTGCATGCTGGTGGGACAGGCCCTTTAAGGTTAAAAAATGATCTAATTGAATTGGTGGCATAACAGTACTGTGAATAGAGCTGCTGCCTCACCGCATAGGAGTCCTGAGTTCAATCCTGACCAGTTCGTGTGCAGTTTGCATGTTCTACCTGTGTCCTCGGCACCTCCAGTTTCCTCCTACATCCCTAACCGATACGTGGGTCAGCAGGATAATTAGCTGTTGTAAACCGCCACTAGTGTGTCGGTGAGGGCTAGAATCTGGGAGGTGTTGTTGGGAATGCGGGGAGATTAAAAATTGAATCTAGGATCAGTGTAAATAAGTTGGTTGAAGGTGGACATGGACCCGGTGGGCCAAAGAGCCCGTTTCCATGCTGTGTGACTCCATGCCTGCATGAATAGCAGGGCAGAATCCAGCCCTACTCTTGCTCCTGATTTATACTATTAAAAATACTGAATTAGAAAATCCTTACTGTGCCGTGGTGAGATTTGAACCTGCGGCCTCCTGATTGCCACCCTGTGATCACCGCTTTATCCACAGAGATGTCACTAAAACACCTGCAAGTGTGGGGGCGTGTGGCAAATGCCACCTGGGTTGATAATAACCGGTTTGGCCACAAAAGGTGCTGTTTTTTCCAGATGACATCAGGGATTGTTATGTAAGGATTCCCCGCCCTGGTGGAAAGGTTAACATTTGCCTCTGACATTGACTGAGAGCCACACACCCTGACCCTGTTTTATCACAGTCACACCTCGCTCTGTGTCACCCTCGCCACCTGTTCTGAGGCACGGAGTAGAGGAAGTCTTTGTGTTAAAGAATTCAGAGATCGGGGCTGTGGTGAGTATTGTAGATCTTTTAAACTAGCAGTTTGAGACGTCGATTCCTTCTATTGGATTCATGGGAGGTGGAGGGGAGGATGCTCCTCAAACATAGAAACATAGAAAAATAGGTGCAGGAGTAGGCCATTCGGCCCTTCGAGCCTGCACCGCCATTCAATATGATCTTCCTGCAGAAGTGGTGGAGGCAGGATCGATTTTAACATTTAAAAGTAAAGTGGATTGGTATATGGACGGGAAGGGAATGGAGGGGTATGGTCTGAGTGCAGGTAGATGGGACTAGGGGAAAATAAATGGTCAGCACGGACTGGAAGGGCCGAGAAGGCCTGTTTCCGTGCTGTAATTGTTATATGGTTATATGGTTATCATGGCTGATCATCCAACTCAGTATCCCTTACCTGCCTTCTCTCCGTACCCCCTGATCCCTTTAGCCACAAGAGCCACATCCAACTCCCTCTTGAATATAGCCAATGAACTGGCCTCAACTACCTTCTGTGGCAGAGAATTCCAGAGGCTCTGTGTAAAGAATGTTTTCCTCATCTCGGTCCTAAAGGAATTCCCCCTTATCCTTAGACTGTGACCCCTTGTTCTGGAATCCCCCAACATCGGGAACAATCTTCCAGCATCTAGCCTGTCCAACCCCTTAAGAATTTTGTAAGTTTCTATAAGATTCCCCCTCAACCTTCTAAATTCCAGCGAGTACAAGCCGAGTCTATCCAGTCTTTCCTCATATGAAAGTCCCGACATCCCAGGAATCAGTCTGGTGAACCTTCTCTGTACCCCCTCTACGGCAAGACATGCCCCCTCTCCATGACACACTGGTCAACCTGAGGAGCACCTTCAGCAACAGACTGGTTCCACCAAGATGCAGGACAGAACGCCACCAGAGATTCTTCTTCCCTGTGGCTATCCAACTGTACATCTCCTCCCCCTTCTGTCGCGGGGTAGACTAAGACTGACTACCCCCCCCCCCCCCCCCCCCCCACCCCCCCCACCCAATCTTGGCACATCCACAATCCTTTCCACTCGTCACTTTAATAATTTCATGTACGGTTTTATTTTAATGACTGTTGGCAGATCAATTTCCCTCCTATAACCAAAAGCTACCGAGTGGCTTGGGAGGAAACTGGAGCACTCAGGGGAAACCCACCCAGAGTTGACCCAGGGCGAATGCCAAACACTGCCCGGACAACACCGGAGGTCAAGATCGAATCTTGGTCTCTGCATTGAGAGCAGGAAAGCCAAGGAGTCTATTTGCCTATTTCAGTAACCACACTGTTTTTCTTCTACCCCATCCCCCTCAACTCCTAATAACCACTGTGGTTTTCCCCCTTGGGTGCCCTCTTCTGTTCAACTAGAGCACTTGAAGAAGACAGCATAGCCATCCTTAAAGAGGTGTAAGTTCAGAACCAATCAATGAGGCTGTGGTTTGTGATCAAGTAGTTAGTTAAAGATCACTCTCCACAGCAAGCCGGCGCCGGCCAGCAATCACCCATACACCGGTTTTATCCTGCACATTAAGGACAATTTAACAGAAGCCAATCAACCTACAAACCTGCACATCTTTGGAATTTGGGTGGAACCCGGAGCACCCGGAGAAAACCCACATATAACATGTAAACCATGTAACCATATAACAATTACAGCACGGAAACAGGCCTTCTCGGCCCTTCCAGTCCGTGCCGACCCTAGTCCCATCTACCTGCACTCAGACCATACCCCTCCATTCCCTTCCCGTCCATATACCTATCCACTTTACTTTTAAATGTTAAAATCGATCCTGCCTCCACCACGTCTGCAGGAAGATCATTCCACACAGCCACAGTAAAGAAGTTCCCCCTCACGTTACCCCTAAACCTCTGTCCCTTAATTCTCATGTCATGCCCCCATGCCAATCCTTCTACACTCCAATGAGTGCGGGCTCAGAGCCGTCAAACGCTTCTCATATGTTCACCCAATCATCTCACGGATCATCTCTGGACCTTCTCCAATGCCAGCGCATCCTTCCTCAGATAGTCTTAGTCTTGCTGCCTTACAGCGCCAGAGCTCCGGGTTTGATCTTGACTACGGGCTGCTGTTTTGCACCCAGTCTGTCCATTCTCCCTGTGACCTGCGTCGGTTTTCCCCGCGAGCTCTGGCTTCCTCACATACTCCAAAGGCAGTCAGGTTTGTAGGCAAATTGGCTCGGTAAAATTGGAAATTGTCCCTAGTGTGTGTAGGATAGTGTTGGTGTGCAGGGTTCACTGGTCAGCATGGACTTGGTGGACCGAAGGGCCTGCTTATAAAATGTATCTCCAAACTAAACTAAAGATACGGGGTCTAAAACATCTTGCCCTGAAAAACTACAGTGCAGCACTCCCTCAATACTGCACCAGGAGCATCAACTTAGATTGCGTGCATAACATTATGTTGAGGAACTTCTAACCATGACCATCTGTATTAGAAGCAAGAACAGGCCCCAGGGCTGACTATACATAATGATGATAATCAGAGATATTGGTTGCACAACACAACTCACAATAACGATGGAAATTTTCTTAATTTTGAATGCTTTTTAAAAAAAAATGTAAGCAGAACTGGGCTACAACCAACATTAAGGGCCTGTCCTACAAGCATGCAACTCCATGCGATGAGCGCGACCTAACGTGGTCGCTTGAGCCGTCCGGCGTCGCGGGGCCGGTCCCACTTCGATCGCCGGAGCCGTGCAGAATTGTGCGGAGCTCGTCCCAACATCGCGCGGGGCTCCGAAAAACTGACTATGTTCACAAATTCCGCGCGGCAACAGCTTGTCGGCTCGCAGTCGCCTCGACGCATTACACACCGCCCCGACATCGTGCCTCCGTGAATCTATCTGTAGGTGCCTCCGTGATCCTCTATGTGTGTGGCTCCGTGGCCCTCTGTGTGTGTGTGTGCTTCTGTGCCCCTCTCTGTGTGCCCCTCTCTGTCCTGGCGAACTTACCTTTAAGACTTCGCTCCAAGTTCGCCTCACTTTGCGCCGCGTTGCGCCACTCACCCGACCTCCGCGCGGCCCTCGCTGCTGGTTTGGTCGCGCTTGCCGCATGCAGGCGCATGCTGGTGGGAACGGCCCTGTACAGGGATCACCCGACCTCCGCGCGGCCCCCGCTTCTAGTTTGATCGCGTTCATCGCATGGAGTTGCATGCTTGTAGGACAGGCCCTTTAACCTAGTTAATTTTATCTTTGGGCCTCAGTAGAACATTTCACACTTGTGCGATGCTCTGTGAATGAAGCAATGCACAGATGCAACACAGCAGGAAACATTAGTGGAATTAGAAATAATTGCCAGTCATTAACAGGATGCAAACTAAATTAGCAAAAAATCAAACACTCTTACGGCATTGTACTGGGTTAGCGATGATGTTAATCAGAGGGGACCATTGTGCATAGCAAGTTGTGACTAGTTACATTCACATTGACAGGGCACAAGTGGTTATAACCAGAAAGATTGTTACTCCCCTGTCCCACTTAGGAAACCTGAACGGAAACATCTGGTGACTTTGCGCCCCACCCAAGGATTCCGTGCGGTTCCCGGAGGTTTCTGGCAGTCTCCCTAATGGTCGAAAGTGGTTTCCGTTTTACAAATCGGTAATGTTTTAGTCGAAGCCGGTTGCGATGCTAGTTGAAGGTGGTTGCCGGAGGACAAAAACCTCCGGGAACCGCGCGGAAACCTTGGGTGGGGCGCAAAGTCTCCAGAGGTTTCCGTTCAGGTTTCCTAAGCGGGACAGGGGCATAGCTCTCTTGTTAGTCCCGGTTGGAATGCCACTTTGGTAGAGCAGCTGCTTCACAGTGCTCATTTGATCATATAACCATATAACAATTACAGCACGGAAACTGGCCTTCTCGGCCCTCCCAGTCCGTGCCGACCATTTATTTTCCCCTAGTCCCATCTACCTGCACTCAGACCATACCCCTCCATTCCCTTCCCGTCAATATACCTATCCACTTTACTTTTAAATGTTAAAATCGAACCTGCCTCCACCACTTCTGCTGGAAGATCATTCCACACAGCCACCACTCTCTGAGTAAAGAAGTTCCCCCTCATGTTACCCCTAAACTTCTGTCCCTTAATTCTCATGTCATGCCCTCTTGAATCTTTCCTACCCTCAATGGGAAAAGCTTATCCATGTCAACTCTGTCTATCCCTTTCATCGTTTTAAAGACTTCAATCAAGTCCCCCCCTTAACTTTCTGCGCTCCAAAGAATAAAGACCTAACTTGTTCAACCTTTCTCTGTAACTTAGTTGCAGGAACCCAGGCAACATTCTAGTAAATCTCCTCTGTACTCTCTCTATTTTGTTGACATCCTTCCTATAATTAGGCAACCAAAATTGTACACCATACTCCAGAATTGGTCTTACCAATGCCTTGTACAATTTTAACATTACTTCCCTACTCCTATATTCAATGCTCTGATTTATAAAGGCCAGCACACCAAAAGCTTTCTTTACCACCCTATCTACATGCGATTCCACCTTCAGGGAACTATGCACAGTTATTCCTAGATCCCTCTGTTCCACAGCATTCCTCAATTCCCTACCATTTACCATGTATGTCCTATTTTGATTTCTCCTGCCAAGATGTAGTACCTCACACTTATCAGCATCATGACTCGGGTGCTGTCTATGTGGAGTTTACACACTCACTGGGTGACTGTAGCTTCACCCCAGATGCTCCAGTTTCTACCTGAAGACAGGCTGGTTGATAAATTAATTTGGCTACTGTGAACTACAGTTAATGAGTAGACTGGTGGTAGAATCTTGGAATGTGGGAAAATTAACATGGGATCGACATAGAGCATGAAGCAAACTGCTGGAGTAACTCAGCGGGTCAGACATCATCTCTGGAGAAAAAGAATTGGTGATGTGTTTGGGTCAGTACCCTTCTTCAGACTGAGAGTTAGGGAAATGGGTGCTGGGTAATTAGCACAGACTGAGTGGGCCAAATGGCTTACTTTCACGCTCCATAAATCTATTAAGGGCCTGTCTGTCCCACCAGCATGCAACTCCATGCGATTAGTGCGACCTAACGTGGTCGCTTGAGCCGTCCGGCGTCGCGGGGCCGGTCCCACTTCGATCGCCGGAGCCGTGCGGAATTGTGCGGAGTTCGTCCCGACATCGCGCGGGCCTCCGAAAAACTGACTATGTCCAAAAATTCCGCGCGGCAACGGCTTGTCGGCTCGCAGTCGCCTCGACGCTTTACACACCGCCCCGACATCGTGCCTCCGTGAACCTATCTGTAGGTGCCTCCGTGACCCTCTACGTGTGTGGCTCCGTGGCCCTCTGTGTGTGTGTGCCTCTGTGCCCCTCTCTGTGTGCCCCTCTCTGTCCTGGCGAACTTACCTTTAAGACTTCGCTCCTAGTTCGCCTCACTTTGCGCCGCGTTGCGCCACTCACCCGACCTCCGCGCGGTCCTCGCTGATGGTTTGGTTGCGCTTGCCGCATGCAGGCGTATGCTGGTGGGAACGGCCCTGTACAGGGGATCACCCGACCTCCGCGCGGCCCCCGCTTCTAGTTTGATCGCGCTCATCGCATAGAGTTGCATGCTGGTAGGACAGGCCCTTTACTTTGCAAAGGATATAGTCTCAGGCGCAGTTGTGAGACTGACTACATGATACCAGGACAGACACAAAATGCTGGAGCAACACAGTGGGACAGGCGGCATCTCTGGGTAGAAGGAATGGGCGACGTTTCGGGTTGAGACCCTTCTTCAGACTGGTGGTCAGAGGAGAGGGAGACACATGGATAAGGGCGGGTAAAGGGTGAAAACGAGACCTCAAAAGAGATGAAGCTCAAGACAAAATGTAGACTAGTTGATAGTTCACTGGAAGAAGCTGACATCGAAGTCAACGGAGAAAAAAAATTAACTGGGGACATTCGGGCTGGTTGGAGAACTGGGAAGGGGGAAGGGGTGAAGAGAGAGGGAAAGCAAGGGCTACTTGACGTTAGAGAAGTCTATATTCATACCGCTGGGGGTGTAAGCTGCACAAGCGAAATATGAGGTGGTGTTCCTCCAATTTGCACTGGGCCTCATCTCTTATACCAGGAATTGGGAAATCAACTTTGTTCAGAAATGGGGGGCCGTTCTCCTCGGAGCAGAGGCTAAAGAGAGATCTAGCAACGATAAGAGCTCAAAATTAAAATTAGTTTTTAATTCGGTGTGGACTAACTCATATGATTTTGATGACAGTTCAGTCACTGGAAGGGAGAGATTAGTACATGAAGTTGTTGGGATCTGGATTCATTGGATCGTAGGATGATCAAACATTTACAATACTGGAGGCAACTTGGCTGTTTGAGGTTAGAAAGAGCCACTCAGTCTAATCCCTCCTTCAGGCATAATCTGTACACCTGGTGGACATGGTTCTCCAAAAACTGTTCCCTCATCTCGTTTCTAATGTTAAAGTTGTTTTAAATCAATCCCTCCCTGGTGTATGGTCCCTTATCAAGCGGAAATAGGCTCTATATCCCCTTAAAGCCCCCCTCACTATTTTATAGAATCATAGAATCATAGAAAATAGGTGCAGGAGTAGGCCATTCGGCCCTTCGAGCCTGCACTGCCATTCAATATGATCATGGCAGGTACTGGATACTGAGTTGGATGATCAGCCATTATCATATTGAATGGCAGTGCAGGCTCAATGGGCCAAATGGCCTACTCCTGCACCTATTTTTCTATGTTTCTATGGCTGATCATCCAACTCAGTGTCCTTGTTCTTGGTTCTTGGTTACTTGGTCCTCCAAAATATTCCAACTGGAATTTAAACCGGAGGTGGTGAAGGGAGGGGTTTAGCCGGAGAGGGTTATTGGGAGTATCCTGTACCTGCCTTCTCTCCATACCCCCTGATCCCTTTAACCACAAGGGCCACATCTAACTCCCTCTTAAATATAGCCAATGAACTGCCCTCAACTACCTTCTGTGGCAGAGAATTCCACAGATTCACCACTCTCTGTGTGAAAAATGATCTTCTCATCTCGGTCCTAAAAGACTTCCCCCTTATCCTTATGCACTTCATTTCCATCCCCTCTTCGTCGCCAATGTTCCAAAGAAACTATTTCACTTTATCCAATTTTTCCTCATGGCTACAGCTTTCCAGCCTTCATAGAAACATAGAAAAATAGGTGCAGGAGTAGGCCATTCGGCCCTTCGAGCCTGCACCACCATTCAATGTGATCATGGCTGATCATCCAACTCAGTATCCCGTACCTGCCTTCTCTCCATACCCCCTGATCCCTTCAGCCACAAGTGCCACATCTAACGCCCTCTTAAATATAGCCAATGAACTGGCCTCAACTACCTTCTGTGACAGAGAATTCCAGAGACTCACCACTCTCTGTGTAAAGAATGTTTTCCTCATCTCGGTCCTAAAGGAATTCCCCCTTATCCTTAGACTGTGACCCCTTGTTCTGGACTCCCCCAACATCGGGAACAACCTTCCAGCATCTAGCTTGTCTAACCCCTTAAGAATTTTGTAAGTTTCTATAAGATCCCCCCTCAATCTTCTAAATTCCAGCGAGTACAAGCCAAGTCTATCCACTCTTTCCTCATATGAAAGTCCTGACATCCCAGGAATCAGTCTGGTGAATCTTCTCTGTACCCCCTCTATGGCAAGGATGTCTTTCCTCAGACTCGCTACATCTTCAAAAATCTCCTCAACTTCCTCTTCAGCATGATCAACAGCTCTCCTGTTAAGTGGTGGCTATCAGTGAAATAGTAGTTTGGGAATCCTCGTTACCACAGAAATAATTTTTAATGACACAAATAATATATTAAATCTAAATTCCCGCAGCCGCCCCACTGAGAATTGAAGTCTAGTTGTCAGTCCAGGCCTCTGGTTAACTAGTCTTGTAACTTAACCACAGTGCCATGTTCTAGGTGCGATGCTAATGATGGAACGTAGTCAGCTTAATAAAGGGACAAGCTGCCTGCAGAAGAAGATTCAGCAGAAACGTTTCAAATAGAAGTGAAAGACATATGAAGGCAAAGTATTTGTAAGGCTTTGTGGGAAAGAACAGTCAGGTTGGTTAGCCCACTGTGATTCATTGTTTGGTGCCTTTTAAACCATTTGGCTCGTTGAATAACCATTTATGAGCATTATATATCAGAGATATTAATCATATACACAACATTCCTCAAAAGTTACAAAACAAAGTTGGCTAATAAAGTATTATTGTTTTGCATTGTATCGTATATAAAAAATGACAGAGAATGGGCAGACTAGTCTCCCCCTTCCCCATTTTTCAGAGAGCAACGTCGGATGTTCGTTCTCCTTTGCTGCTTACCTGGTCTATAGCAGCCCCAAGATAAAGTCCCTGCAGAATGTTGCCCATTCCCTCTCCCTTTTGATTGTTTACCTGGTTTCCATAAGATTTCGTATTGAATAAAGCAAACAAAGACATATCTGAGAATATCCGGCAACCGGGTGGTGGTAGGAAGGGTGACCTCAGTAGGAAATTATTTAAGGAACATCTGAACAAAGGAGAGAAGTATAAGAAGGGAATTCCAGAGTTGAAGACCTTGTCTATTATCTAAATGGTGGCCGATTAGGAAAAGGGGAGATGCAGCGCGACATGGGTGTCATGGTACACCAGCCATTGAAAGTAGGCATGCAGATGCAGCAGGCAGTGAAGAAAGCCAATGGTATGTTAGCTTTCATAGCAAAAGGATTTGAGTATAGGAGCAGGGAGGTTCTACTTCAGTTGTATAGGGTCTTGGTGAGACCACACCTGGAGTATTGCGTGCAGTTTTGGTCTCCATCCATTCTTGCCATAGAGGGGGTTCAGAGAAGGTTCACCAGACTGATTCCTGGGATGTCAGGACTGTCTTATGAAGAAAGACTGGATAGACTTGGTTTATACTCTCTAGAATTTAGGAGATTGAGTGAGGATCTTATAGAAACTAACAAAATTCTTAAGGGGTTGGACAAGCTAGATGCAGGAAGATTGTTCCCGATGTTGGGGGAGTCCAGAACAAGGGGTCACAGTCTAAGGATAATGGGGAATTCCTTTAGGACCGAGATGAGGAAAACATTCTTTACACAGAGAGTGGTGAGTCTCTGGAATTCTCTGCCACAGAAGGTCGTTGAGGCCAGTTCATTGGCTATATTTAAGAGGGAGTTAGATATGGCCCTTGTGGCTAAAGGGATCAGGGGGTATGGAGGGAAGGCAGGTACGGGATACTGAGTTGGATGATCAGCCATGATCATATTGAATGGCGGTGCAGGCTCGAAGGGCCGAATGGCCTACTCCTGCACCTTTTTCTCTATTTTTCTATGTTTCTATGAATTCCAGAGTTGAAGTCCTTGTCCTCTGAAGAAATGGTCGTCAGTGGTGGGGACAGTGAATTCAAGGATGAGCTTAAGTTCTGAACTGAAGGGGTGTTCTGAGATCTGGGAAGGAAAGCAGCCAATCTTATAGAGATGTACAACAAAATCATGAGAGGAATAGATCGGGTAAACGCACATAGTCTCTTGCCAGAGTAGGGGGATCGAGAAGCCCAGAGGACACTGGCTTAAGGTGGGGGGGGGGGGGGGGAGGGGGAAGGGGTGTATGGAATGAGCTGCTGGAGGAGATGGTTGAGGCAACATTTAACAAGCATTTAGACAGGTACTGTACATGGATAGGACAGTTTTGGAGGTCAATGAGCCAAACACAGGCAGATGGGACTAGGGTAAATGGTGTACATGTTGGCCGGTGTGAGCAAGTTGGGCAGAAGGGCCTGTTGCCACGTTGTAAGACTCTATGACTAATAGATTGGAGCAAGAGTCTTGAGATTGAGTTTTACAGTCGGTTAAATCAAGTATTCAGATTAATATAGGAAACCCTGAACCAGCTGACCACTCGAGAGGAGCTTGTGATCAGATATTATGATTAAGTTCATGATCACGTGATCTATTTGAATGCCTCAAGGCAGATATGATCCCCTCTGGAATTTTGTGGGAAGATCATGGAAACTGCTGCACTTAGAAAGGGTCAGCTGTTTTCATGGAGAATATAAAATTGTGAAACAAATGGATAATAACAGAACTATGATTAATTAATGCATCCCTGTGTGTGAAGTGTGCACTAGATGTTCTAGATGCACTAGATCCTGTTCTAGATTGCCCCATAGAGGTGCACAAAAATAGCCCATTAAGTTCCCCACCGCCCATAAATCACTCCTTTGACCCATTCTACACTAATCTCAGGGTACACAAAAATGCTGGTGAAACTCAACGGGTGCAGCAGCATCTATGGAGTGAAGGAGATAGGCAACGTTTTGGGCTGAAGCCCTTCTTGTGTCTGAAGAAGGGTTTCGGTCCGAAACGTCGCCTATCTCCTTCGCTCCATAGATGCTGCTGCACCCGTTGAGTTTCACCAGCATTTTGTGTACCCTCGATTTTCCAGCATCTGCAGTTCCTCCTTTAACACCACACTAATCTCACTTTGTTTCACTCCTCACGTGCCCATCAAATCCCCCCTACATTATACCAATCACTTTCACTTGAGGAAGTGAAATTTACAACAGCCAATTAACGCACTGCTCCGCATGTCTGCATTGTGTGAGAGGAATCTGGAGCAGCTGGAAGAAGCCCACGTGCTCACAAGGAGAATGCGGCAGAGGTTGGGATTGAACAGAAACATAGAAACATAGAAATTAGGTGCAGGAGTAGGCCATTCGGCCCTTCGAGCCTGCACCGCCATTCAATATGATCATGGCTGATCATCCAATTCAGTATCCCGTACCTGCCTTCTCTCCATACCCCCTGATCCCTTTAGCCACAAGGGCCACATCTAACTCCCTCTTAAATATAGCCAATGAACTGGCCTCAACTACCTTCTGTGGCAGAGAATTCCACAGACCCACCACTCTCTGTGTGAAAAATGATTTTCTCATCTCGGTCCTAAAAGACTCTCCCCCATTATCCTTAAACTGTGACCCCTTGTCCTGGACCTCCCCAACATCAGGAACAATCTTCCTGCATCTAGCCTGTCCAACCCCTTAAGAGTTTTGTAAGTTTCTATAAGATCGCCTCTCAATCTTCTAAATTCTAGAGAGTATAAACCGAGTCTATGCAGTCTTTGTTCATAAGAGAGTCCTGACATCCCAGGAATCAGTCTGGTGAACCTTCGCTGCACTCCCTCTATGGCAATAATGTCCTTCCTCAGATTTGGAGACCAGAACTGTACGCAATACTCCAGGTGTGGTCTCACCAAGACCCTGTACAACTGAAGTAGAACCTCCCTGCTCCTATACTCAAATCCTTTTGCTATGAAAGCTAAAATACCATTCGCTTTCTTCACTGCCTGCTGCACCTGCATGCCTACTTTCAATGACTGGTGTACCATGACACCCAGGTCTCGTTGCATCTCCTGCTGAATCTGGGGCCCTGGTGCCACAAGGTAGAATCTCTACCAGCTGTGCCAATCTACCACCCTGATGTACATCCTGGCACACCCATTGATAGCTGTGCGCAAGATCAGTTTTCATTCTTCACTTTGTGTCTCCTCATAAGACAAACATCTCATTCTGGAATCAATAGTGTCATGCAACATGGAAGCAGGCCCTTCGGCCCAACTCGTGCATGCCCGACCTAGTCACCATATGCCCACTTTTGGCCCTTATTCCTCTCATTGTTTCCTATTCTTAATCATAATAATAATATATGTTATTGTCATTACACATAAGTGCAACGAGATTTGGTTTGCAACTTCCATCCGATGTCATAACTTAAACAACTAATAAAATTTAGATTTAGATACCCCGAGATCAAGGTTTGTGAAAAGAACATTAAAACAGTCAAAACAGACTAAAATGCAGATGTGTTCGTGCGATGTGACCATCCGAGGGACACAGTCCATGGGGGGGGTGGGGGGGGGGTACTCAGCAGGGCCGGTTCAGAGCCGCAATAGCTCTGGGAATGAAGCTGTTCCTGAGTCTGGATGTGCTGGGCGTAGAAGGCCTTGTAACGTCTGCCGGAAGGGAGTAGTTCGAACAGTCCATTACAAGGGTGAGAGGAGTCTTTATGGATGCTGACGGCCTTCCTGAGGCACCGTGTGTGGTAGATGCCCTCCAAGGCTGGTAGCGGTGTCCCAATAATCTGCTGCGCTCTGTGGACGACGCGCTGAAGAGCTCTCCTCTCCGCCTCCGTGCAGCTGAGATACCACACAGAGATGCCATACGTTAGTATGCTCTCTGTGGTGCAGCGGTAGAAGGTCGTCAGCAGCTGTTGGGGCAGACCAGTCCGTTTCAATGTTCTCAGGAAGAACAGTCGTTGCTGTGCCTTTTTGACCAGCGCAGCGGTGTTGGTGGACCATGTGAGGTCCTCTGGGATGTGAGTGCCCAGAAACTTGAAGCTGGACACTCTCTCCACACTGTCCCCGTAGATGGAGATTGGGGCGTATTCCCCATTCTGTGACCTCCTGAAGTCGATAATCAGCTCCTTGGTCTTGGAGGTGTTTAGTGACTAGTTGTTCCGTGAGCACCAGTCCGCCAGGTTCTGCACCTCTGCTCTGTATTTTGTTTCATCACCGTTGGTGATCAGCCCGATCACCGTAGTGTCGTCTGCAAACTTGACGATGGTGTTGGTGTCGAATGCAGGGACACAGTCGTGGGTGAAGAGGGAGTAGAGCATGGGGCTCAGTACACAGCCCTGTGGTGTGCCGGTGCTCAGGGTGATAGTGGAGGACAGGTGCGGCCCCAGTCTCACTTCCTGCTGTTGCTCCGTCAGAAAATTCTGGATCCAATCGCATATCGGTGAGCTGAAGCCTAGCTGGTGGAGTTTGGTGGTGAGCTTGGTGGGGATGACCGTATTGAAGGCAGAGCTACAGTCAATGAAAAGCATCCTCACGTAGGTGCCCTGTCTTTCCAGGTGAGTCAGGACAGTGTGAAGAGCCAGAGAGATGGCATCCTCTGTGGATCTATTTGCCCTGTATGCAAATTGATGAGAGTCCAGTCAGGCAGGGATGCTGGATTTGATGTGGGAGAGGACCAGCCTTTCAAAGCACTTAATTGGTATTGGGGTTAGGGCAACCGGGCGGTAGTCATTCAGGTCGGTGACGTTGGACTTTTTCGGCACCGGCACTATGGTAGCTGTCTTCAGGCACTTGGGGACCGTTACCAGAGACAGAGACAGGCTAAAGATCCTCTTGTACCGATCCAAGTGTCTTTTAAATGCTGGCAGACACAAAATGGTGGAGTAACATAGCTGGTCAGGCAGCATCTCTGGAGAGAAGAAATGGGCGACGTTTCGGGTCGAGACCCTTCTTCAGATCCGAAACGTCACCCATTCCTTCTCTCCAGAGATGTTGCCTGACCCGCTGAGTTACTCCAGCATTTTGTGATTGAAACCAGCATCTGCAGTTCTTCCTATACGCCTTTTAAATGCTGTTATTCTACCTGCCTCAATCCTTGGGTAGCTTGTTCTATATATGTAACATTATGTGTGTAAAAAAGTTTTCCCTTCAGCTTGCTGTTAAATCTGTCCCCTTACTTTAAACCTAAGCCTGCTAGGGAAAAGACTGTGCTTCCACGCTATCTGTGTCCATTATCTAGTAAACCTTCTCAAAAGTGTCTCCATGGCCAGAATATCCTTTCTTAAATTTGCGCACAGTATTCCAAGGGGACTTAAAGACATTATCATTGATATTCAAAGACTGTGTCAAACAAATGCAATTCTTGAATTTCTCATATGACAATTCTGCTATTTAATAATTCAGTAAATATTAATAATTGATTTGCATTTCAGTGAGAGACTTGCGTTCATATTCCATTTTTCATACAATCCAAATTGCTTTGTAGCCTACGCAGTACTTTTGATTTGTAGTCACTGTTGCGGTGTAGGAACCAGCCAATTTGACCACAGGACACTCCCTCAAACAGCAACAGGATGCAGATTAAATTTTTTACTGTTGTAATGTTGGGTGCGGAATACGCGTTTGGCCAGGACATCAGGATGTCCCCTCTAATCTCCAAGATAGCGCTGTGGGGTTGTAATCGGGAAAAGACTTTGCAAATGACGTTAGATTCACCACCGCCAAAAAGGCAGGGGTCGCAAGGTTAGGGGGTCTGGAGATAGTTGGGAGCGTTGACTGGCCGATTAAGGAGTGTTGAGGACACGATGAGCATGGGAGCTCATAAATTACAGGAGCAGAATTAGGCCATTCGGCCCATTGTCAATTCTGCCATTCAATCATGGCTGATCTGTCTGTCCCTCTGAAACCCTATTCTCCTGGCTGTTCCCCATTACTATCAATCTCTGCCTTAAGAATATACATTGACTTGTGTCCACAGCCGCCTTTGGCAATGGGTTCCACAGATTCGCCACCCATGTAACCATATAACCATATAACAATTACAGCACGGAAACAGGCCTTCTCGGCCCTTCCAGTCCGTGCCGACCATTTATTTTCCCCTAGTCCCATCTACCTGCACTCAGACCATACCCCTCCATTCCCTTCCCGTCCATATACCTATCCACTTTACTTTTAAATGTTAAAATCGATCCTGCCTCCACCACTTCTGCTGGAAGATCATTCCACACAGCCACCACTCTCTGAGTAAAGAAGTTCCCCCTCATGTTACCCCTAAACTTCTGTCCCTTAATTCTCATGTCATGCGCTCTTGTTTGAATCTTCCCTACCCTCAATGGGAAAAACTTATCCACGTCAACTCTGTCTATCCCTTTCATCATTTTAAAGACCTCAATCAAGTCCCCCCTTAACCTTAACCTTCTGCGCTCCAAAGAATAAAGACCTAACTTGTTCAACCTCCAACTAAAGAAATTCCATGTCGTCTCCTTTCTAAAGGTACGTACCTTTATTCTAAGGTTATGCCCTCTGGTCCTAGACTCTCCCACTAGTGAGTGGGGGTTAGATTTCCACATTACCATAGGCATCAGTGAGTCACCGCAAGAGTCAGAGCATCCCAGCAGGTCCCACTGCTGGGTTTGGCAAAGACAACCTGTCCACTCTTCCCTGCTGTGTTCCAGTGGGGGGGAGCAAGAGTCGTAGCCCTATACAGAATGCAAACAGGCCCTTCGGCCCGACTCAACTATGCTGACTACCCGAGCCTGTCCCACTGGCTTGGATGAGCTTGGCATTGAAAACAGTCTTTGAATATTTTTAAGTAGCGGTCGATCGATTAGCTGTAGATAAGCAGTTGGATGTGAGGTTACCCGGGGGGGGGGGGGGGGGTAGGTGGAAATGTGAAGCTCAGCTTACAATCAGATCACATCAGGTGATCAAATCAAATCAGATGATCTTATTAAATGGCAATGCAAATTTGAGGGGCTAAGACGTTTCGAATTCACACATTAATTTATGTGCAAGGGCAACCTTGCTGATGTTTTAGTTGATAATACATTATCACATTGCTGTTTGTGGGAGCTTCGTGTGCAAATTAAAAGCCACCACATCTCCGGTATATACATGGCCATGCCCTAGAGATTCATATCAGCTTTCAAGGACTTGAAGGGTGTCTCATGACAATGTAAACTACTTCATTGAGGCAAGTTTCCACTTTCTTTTTAACTGGAAATAATTTGACGTCTAGTGTTGATAAGTGAACGCAGTGTTCAAGCACGTTAAGCTGCTGCCCTGAAGGGTGTCTTCTTTAACTTTGACCCGAGCTAAATGCTTTCCTTGTTGCACAGTTTCTCAATGTTCAATGAACGCCTGTTAAGAACTTCACTTCTTTGTTGGATCCCTTGAATCTTCCGTCCAATGTCTGGTGATTTTCACTCTCCCGCTCGGAGAGATAAAACACTGCCCACACTGAATCTCCTCAACAGCAAACTGCCAACGCTGGATTAACACAGCAGAGTCGGAGGGAGTCAGAGGGCCATTGAGGGAAAGCGCTGGAAGTATTCGACGGGTAGACAAAAATGCTGGAGAAACTCAGCGGGTGAGGCAGCGTCTATGGAGCGAAGGATTCAACAGGTGCGCGGAAAATGAAACAGAGTCGAAGACCTTCCATGAGAGATTGAGGATCATTCCAAGTTGGAC
Source organism: Raja brachyura (assembly GCA_963514005.1). The sequence continues at coordinate 84,568,601 of OY740788.1, read as the reverse complement.
TTTAATTGGATTTGTGAAGGTTTTAAAGCCAATGTTTAACCGGATAAAGTACAGCTCCACAAGTCAGGAGCAGAGTTTGGCCATTCAGCCCCTCAAAGGCTGTTGTACTTGAGTTATGGAGATTGGAGAAGAATATTTAGTAAAGAAAGAGAAATAAAGGTGGAGATAGATTTATATTTCTGGCTAGATATGGAGATCCAAATAGGTAAAACGACCGATAAAAATTGCATTTAGTAAGTAATGTTTTTGGAAGAAGACAGAAGCGAAGGAACTGGGAGAGGTAAGGCAGAGTAATATGTTAAGCAGAAAGGGCAAAGTTCTGACCTGAGATTGCAGGAGGTGAGGTCTATCTTGCGCTGTTCTCTCACGCCCTATTTTCTGCCGTTAATTTAATGATAAGGAGAGGTAAACAACGGCAGAAATGTCTGGACAAATGAATGCTTGAAATTGTAATGAACAGGAGAGATGGCCAAGCAGAAACTAGTCATAAATCACACAAGATTAAATGGAATTTACTGGGGGGAGAGAGAGAGAGAGAGACTTTGAATTTGATTATTAGGGAAGTGACTACATTTAAAAATAGTTCATTGGCTGTAAAGTTCTTTAGTAGGTGCTGCACACCTGAGCAATGCTGGTCAAAATGAATTCAAGGTCCGGTTATCACTGGCAAAGCCTGCATTGAAAACGCATCTCCAAGAAGATGGTGATGATCTGCCTTCCTGAATGGGTTTTGTCCTTTTGCTGCTGTTGGGAAGAGAGTGATGATGGAGGCACAGCTAATGTAATTCCAACAGTTCCGGGGTGGCGTTAACTTGGAGGGGAACTTGCAGCTGGTTGAGTTTCCTGCGCCTGTGACCTTGTCTTTCTTGGTGGTGGAAAGTTGTAAGTTTGGGAGGTTCAGTCACAGTAGCTTGGGTAAGAAGCAGCAGTGTGGTTGGTGGACGGGGCACACAACGCAGCCACAGTGCGCCGGCGGTGGAGGTAGTGGGTCTTTGGGTGTCACTCCGAGGGGCTGGGTTGTGCTGAGCATATAGGCAGCCATTCACTCATCCCGGGCAAGTGGAAAGTGTCCCATTACTCTCCGACCTTGTGCCTTAAGGGCCTGTCCTACAAGCATGCAACTCTATGCGATGAGCGCGACCTAACATGGTCGCTTGAGCCGTCCGGCGTCGCGGGGCTGGTCCCACTTGGATCGCCGGAGCCGTGCGGAGTTCGTCCCGACATCGCGCGGGGCTCCGAAAAACTGACCATGTTTAAAGTTTCCGCGCGGCAACGGCTTGTCGGCTCGCAGTCGCCTTGACGCATGACACACCGCCTCGACGTCGTGCCTCCGTGACCCTCTCTGTAGGTGCCTCCGTGACACTCTCTGTGTGTGGCTCCGTGGCCCTCTGTGTGTGTGTGCCTCTGTGCCCCTCTCTGTGTGCCCCTCTCTGTCCTGGCGAACTTATCTTTAGACTTTGCTCCAAGTTCGCCTCACTTTGCGCCGCGTTGCGCCACTCACCCGATCTCCGCGCGGCCCTCGCTGCCGGTTTGGTCGCGCTTGCCGCATGCAGGCGCATGCTGGTGGGAACAGCCCTGTACAGGGATCACCCGACCTCCGCGCGGCCCCCGCTTCTAGTTTGATCACGCTCATCCCATGGAGTCGCATGCTGGTAGGACAGGCCCTTTAGGCTGAGGTTTTGGCTGAATAGTGACCCCAGGCTGTTGATGCTGGGGTATTCGGTAATGGCACAGTCACTGGATATCAAGGGTAGTAGGTCATTAATTATATAAATGCAAGTTTATCTTTCTTCCTAGTTATACGCTCCTCCACAATCATCAAGATCTCTACTACAAATCTGACCTTGCGTGCACAGCCTAAAGTTGTTGGACAACTTGTTCAATTTTATCTTCCATTTGTGTGCTGCGAGTTGATTGCATTAGTCGAAAGAGGGCGGACCACGTGAAGGTTGCAATCTTCCACCCCACCTTGTAAACTAATAGTATTGAACCAAACCCTTCAGCCCAAAATGTCCATGCTGACTATCTTGTTCCCATCTATACTCGCCACGTTTACCAGCACTAGACCCATCGAATTTTATGCCAGGACAATTGGGATGGACAATCGCTGTCAACTGGGGTTACACAAAAAGCTGGAGACACTCAGCGGGTGCAGCAGCATCTAAGGAGCGAAGGAGATAGGCAACGGTTCGGGTCGAGACCCTTCTTCAGACTCAATGTCAACTGCTTTGTCAAAATCAGGGTGTGCTGTCATAGTCTGGCTGTAGACCGGAGGGGGCGGTTTGTTATTTTCATTGGAATGAAAGCACCAGTTTTATCCTCCAACCAACCCACTCTCACTCAGCCTTTCTGCCCATAGCCTCCTGCATTGATACAATGAATTGTAACAAAATCTCAAGGGCCAATATCTCATCGCCTGCACATTACAGCCTGCAGGGACCAATATTGAATTCTCCAACTTTAGGGAATTCATTCCCTCTCACTGTCTATATCAGAACCGACCATTTTTGTTATCAATCATCCCTCTTTAATGTTTTCTTCTCTCCATTAGCAGGGCTGTGTTCTCCAGCTTTGTAATTAGAAAAACACTAGGCTAAGTGGGACCCGTTGGGGAGGGGGGTTTGTTTGGGGAAAGGGGGTGTGTGTGGAGGAGGGGAGGGTGTGTGGGGGAGGGGAGGGTGTGGGGGATGTAGTGAAGGGGGATGTGGGGGGTAGGGTGTGGAGCAGAGGGGTGTGGGGGATGAGGGGTGGGTGGTGTGTGGGGGGAAGGGGGTGTGTGTGGGGGAGGGGACGGCTTCAGGCGGGAAGCGTCCTACAGCCAGAGAAGGTAGACAGCTTCAGATGGGGCCTGTCAGGGGCTGGTGAGGGTGTGTGTGGGGGAGGGGTGCGTGTGGGGGAGGGGTGCATGTGGGGGAGGGGTGCGTGTGGGGGAGGGGTGCGTGTGGGGGAGGGGGGTTCTGTAGCTGGGGGCCGGGGACGGCTTCAGGCGGGAAGCGTCCTACAGCCAGAGGAGGGGGATGGCTTCAGGTGGGGCCTGTCAGGGGCTGGTGGGGGGGTGTGGGGGGGAGGGGGTGTGTGTGGGGGAGGGGGGAGTGTGGGGGGGAGGGGGGCGTGTGGGGGAGGGGAGAGTGTGGGGTATGTGGGGGGTCAGGTGTGGGTGGGGGGTAGGGTGTGGGGCAGGGGGGTGTGGGGGACGAGGGGTGGGTGGTGTGTGGGGGGGAGGGGGTGTGTGTGGGGGAGGGGGGTTCTGTAGCCGGGGGCCGGCGACGGCTTCAGGCGGGATGCGTCCTACAGCCAGAGGAGGTAGACGGCTTCAGGTAGGGCCTGTCAGGGGCTGGTAGGGGTGTGTGTGTGTGTGTGTGGGGGGGGGGGGGGGGCTTGTGAGGGAGGGGGTGTGAGGGGGAGGGAGGTGTGTGGGCTCACCGGTTCCCATCCCAGGCTCCAGGACCTGATTCCGGACTCACTCAGCCGCTTCCGTCCCCAGCTCCTGTCGCGCTCACAGCCCCCGCCCCCGCCCCAGCCCGCGGATCACAGCACACTCCGCCGCTTCAGCTTTATTCTCGGCGGCTTCTGGACGTGCTCACGGACTCATCCCGGCCTCCAGGGCTTTATTCTTCAGCGGGTGCCAGAAAGGGCATTACCTTCATGGTGACTGACAGGCGAGAAGACCAATCTGCTGATCTCACGATTTTATAAACCTTCATAACTTTTGTAATCTTCCACCGATCGGAACAAAACTTAGTGGCTTGGAGCAGATGAGTATGGTGAGTGAGGTGGCGAGTAATCCTAGCGATATAGGGTAGCGTTTTTGCGCAGGTAACGCCGACCTGAAGTGGTCAAGATGAGCATTTTAATAATAGTATGGATAACACAAATAAGCTTAATTTGCCTCTGCCTGCCATGGTAACTCATTTGGTCTCACCATATCACAGATAGTCCTTTTGTTCTCTTCATCCACACCACCCCCACTTTCTGCAAATAATAACAAAGAATCTAAAACATTAGCTTGGTTTCTCTCTCCACAGATGCTGCCTAACCTGCTGTGTGTGCCCAGCATTTCCCATTTTTTAATTATTTTTCCAATCTTCTTCCGTATGGAGTGCACGGCCTAAAGTTGTAGATCAAGGGTAGACATCCAGGCCAGGACAGCGTCAATTACTGGGTGGATGGCTTTTGATGCCCATAGAGAAAAACCTCAGTGGGCAGTCATTCACGATGTGTGGGATGTCCACAATCACAAGCAGGGCTGCCTGTCATCCCCCACTTCTGCAGGTGATGGGCTGCTCTTGCATGGAGGGTGCGGATTCTGTTCAGGGTTAGCCATCGGTTGCGATGGAGGTCAAAACCCGGCGGTTTCACTGCGGGGTTGGTGTGATGACCTCTCCGTTGTCGGTGTTGGCATCTATCCAGGCTCTGCGCCACTCAGCCTTGGAGCCAAAGTCTTCCAGGGATTTAACGGAAGACCAGAAGGGTTTGCGGGACTTCAGGCGCATGCCGGGCAGATTGTTCAAGTCAGCATGGAAGGATGGTCATTTTTCCTATAGTTATCATTCATCAAGAATGTCGATGTTCGTGTGTCTAAATCTGTTAATTCAACTGAAGCTGACAGCAATTGCGAAGCATTATCTTATCGACTCTGCATTTAATCCTTTACAGATAACTGGTGCCTCGACAAAGGATTGTTGGGATTACTTTACCCGAGTGAAACTTGAAGTATAAATAGGTAATGAATTGCAAAATATCTTCTTGTGAATTTTGATCTTGTGAGTTTCGGAATGTTAATAGGGAACAATAACCTTTTCATTCTATGTGGGAATTGTGATTTGATAGTTTAAAAACCTACATTTTCCTACCCCGAGGATGCAACACATGCCTAAAAGCTAACTCAGCTGTTTTTTTACCATCGTAGTGAAGCATTTATATATCAAGCAACTGCTATCCTTCTCAACTCTTGCAAACAAGGTGGTGATCAGACATCCATTGATGTTGCTTAAATATTAGAAATTCAATTGAAAACTTTCACCACATAAATGCAGAGTAGCCAGAAGAAACAATGTTTTTCCAGGATATTGACTCGAGGGACTGCAGATTGGGGTGGCACCATGGCATAGCGGTACAATTGCTGCCTTACAGTGCCAGAGATGCCTGTATTATCTGTACGTTCTCCCTGTCACTGCGTGGGTTTTCTCCGAGTGCTCCAGTTTCCTCCCACATTCCAAAGACGTGCAGATTTGTAGGATCATTGGCTTCTCCCAGTGCGTAGGATAGAACTAGTGTACGGGTGATCGCTGGATGGCGTGGACTTGGTGGGCTGAAGGGCCAGTTTCCCAAAGTCAGGACTTTCATATGAGGAAAGACTGGATTGACTTGGATAAGCTTTTCCCGTTGAGGGTAGGAAAGATTCAAACAAGAGGGCATGACATGAGAATTAAGGGACAGAGGTTTAGGGGTAACATGAGGGGGAACTTCTTTACTCAGAGAGTGGTGGCTGTGTGGAATGATCTTCCTGCAGAAGTGGTGGAGGCAGGATCGATTTTAACATTTAAAAGTAAAGTGGATAGGTATATGGACGGGAAGGGAATGGAGGGGTATGGTCTGAGTGCAGGTAGATGGGACTAGAGGAAAATAAATGGTCGGCACGGACTGGAAGGGCCGAGAAGGCCTGTTTCCGTGCTGTAATTGTTATATGGTTATATGGACTTGGCTTGTACTCGCTAGAATTTAGAAGACTGGAGTGGGGATCTTATAGAAACGTACAAAATTCTTAAGGATTACACAAAAAGCTGGAGAAACTCAGCGGGTGCAGCAGCATCCAAGGAGCGAAGGAGATAGGCGACGTTTCGGGTCGAGACCCTTCTTCAGACCTTTAAGGGGTTGGATAGGCTAGATGCAGGAAGATTGTTCCCGATGTTGGGGAAGTCCAGAACAAGGGGTCACAGTCTAAGGATAAGGGGGAATTCCTTTAGGACGGAGATGAGGAAAACATTCTTTACACAGAGAGTGGTGAGTCTCTGGAATTCTCTGCCACAGAGGGTAGTTGAGGCCAGTTCATTGGCTATATTTAAGAGGGAGTTAGATGTGGCCCTTGTGGCTAAAGGGATCAGAGGGTATGGAGAGAAGGCAGGTACGGGATACTGAGTTGGATGATCAGCCATGATCATATTGAATGGCGGTGCAGGCTCGAAGGGCCGAATGGCCTACTCCTGTACCTAACTTCTATGTTTCTATGTTTCCACCCTATATCTCTAAACGAAACTGCTGGAATCTTGAGCAGCTCATGAAGTGCTGGAGGAACTGAGCGGGCCAGGGAGCATCTCTGGTGCGATTAGGTAGACCATACCAGCTACACCACTGCGCACATCGCAGGGTATAGCTCAGGATACACAATTTTGGAGTAGAAACTTCCACCTGGTATTGAAGGAAGGTGCGGATAGGAGGGAAGGGAAGAATTGACGAGGGAGTTGCGGAGGGAGCGGTCTTTGCGGAAGGCAGACAGGGGGGGAGATGGGAAGATGTGGCGAGTGGAGGGGTCACGCTGGAGGTGGCGAAACTGGCGGAGGACTATCTGTTGTATGCGCTGGCTGGTGGGGTGAAAGGTGAGGACCAGGGGGACTCGGCCCTTGTTGTGAGTGGGGGAATGGGGAGAGAGGGCAGTGTTGCGGGGTATGGAGGAGACCCTGGTGCGAGCCTCATCTATAGTGGGGGAGGGGAAACCCCGTTCTCTGAAGAACGAGGACATTTGTGATGACCTGGTGTGGAACACGTCATCCTGGGAGCAGATGCGGCATAGACGGAGGAATTGGGAACAGGGGATGGAGTCCTTACAGGAAGCAGGGTGGGAGGAAGAGTAGTCCAGGTAGCTGTGGGAGTCAGTTGGTTTGTAGTGGATGTCAGTCAGGAGTGTGTCACCTGCAATAGAGATGGTGAGGTCAAGGAATGGTAGGGAAATGTCGGAAATGGTCCAAGTATATTTGAGTGCCGGATGGAAGTTGGTGGTGAAATGGATGAAGTCAGTCAGTTGTGTGTGGGTGCAGGAGGTGACACCAAAGCAGTTGTCAATGTAACGGAGGTAGAGGTCGGGGGTGGGGCCCTGGTACGCCGAGGACAAAGATTGTTCGACGTACCCGACAAAGAGGCAGGCGTAGCTAGGGCCCATGCGTGTGCCCATAGCTACGCCTTGTGTTTGGAGGAAATGGGAGGAGTCAAAAGAGAAGTTATTGAGGGTAAGGACCAACTCCGCTAGGCGGAGGAGGGTGTCAGTGGATGGGTATGGGTTGCTCCTCTGGTCGAGGAAGTACCGGAGGGCTTTGAGACCATCCTGGTGGGGGATGCAGGTGTATAGTGACTGGACGTCCATGGTGAAGATGAGAGGATGGGGGCCTGGGGAATGGGATGCGTAATGAATGCGAGTGAAATACTTTGTTTGCTACTATCAAGGCATTTCATATCACACCCGTGCCCAATCAAACCATTCACAAGTGCCAAGCGTTGTGTAAAGAGAAAATAAACAAAATGCAGTATGTAGTGTTACAACTACAGCAAAACTGCAGATAAAAGGGGTGCAAGAGCCACAACAAGGCAGATTAGAAGATTGGGGTCACATCCGTAGCTTGTGAGAGGGCAATTCAATAGTACGGAAGAAGCTCTTGTTGAATCTGGTGTCATGTGCCTTCAAATTGTTGTATCTTCTGCCCAATGGGAGAGGGGGGAAAAAAGAAAATGGCCTTTGAGATTGAGAGGGGGAAAGAGAGTGAGTGATCCTTGATTGCGCTGGTTGTTTTCGTGGGGCAGTGCGGTGTAAATTGAGCCCAAGATGGAAGTCCCTTGGATTAATGAGCCAACTGCGGTCTTTGATCACACATGAAGCGCTGTGAGCCGAGGAGATGCACTGCCAGCTGAGCAGTTTGTTAGATGGTGAGCTCCTTCCTCATGTTATGAAGTGCCTTCAGTCAAGTGTGTTAGGAATGGGATTGGAATTTAGGAATTCTAGGTATCCTATTCCTAATAGGAATCTATTTTAGTTATATTATAGGAATCTAGTTCAGGAATCCAGTTGCACACTGCACTCCACTATCCCCATGGATGCGTCTAATCCGACATTGTTCCATTGTAAAAATATAGCTTAGTGATGGGTTTTCCTGAAAAGTGTCAATTTTTGCAAATTTGCTATTGTGCATTTGTCTGCACACCTGTAGTCCTTCTTTGCACAAAATGCTGGAGTAACTCAGCGAGACAGGGAATGGTTGACGTTTCAGCTCTGAAGAAGGGTCTCCACCCAAAACGTCGCCTATTCCTTCTCTCCAGAGATGCCGCCTGCCGCGCTGAGTTACGCCCCTGCCCCACTTAGGAAACCTGAACGGAAACCTCTGGAGACTTTGCGCCCCACCCAAGGTTTCCGTGAGGTTCCTGGTAGGTTTTTGTCAGTCTCCCTAATGGTCGAAAGTGGTTTCCGTTTCTTCTATGTTCCGGCCATTATTTCAAAAAATTGAATAAACCTCTGGGAACCGGACCAAAACCTCCGGGAACCTCCGGGAACCTGACAAAAACCTCCGGGAACCTGACAAAAACCTCTGGGAACCTCCGGGAACCTGACAAAAACCTCCAGGAACCTCCGGGAACCTGACCAAAACCTCCGGGAACCTGACAAAAACCTCCAGGAACCTCCGGGAACCTGACCAAAACCTCCGGGAACCTCCGGGAACCTGACAAAAACCTCCAGGAGCCTCCGGGAACCTGACAAAAACCTCCAGGTACCTCCGGGAACCTGACAAAAACCTCCAGGAACCTCCGGGAACCTGACAAAAACCTCCGGGAACCTGGCAAAACCCTCCAGGAACCTCTGGGAACCTGACAAAAACCTCTGGGAACCTGACAAAAAACTCTGGAAACCGCATGGAAACCTTGGGTGGGGCGCAAAGTCTCCAGAGGTTCCCGTTCAGGTTTCCTCAGTGGGACAGGGGCATTACTCCAGCATTTTGTGTCTACCTTAGATTTAAACCAGAATCTGCGGTTGTTTTTTTTTCCCTACACATTCCCTCTTCACACCTTGTGTTTGTTCATCTTTGCAGGAGTCAATTTAAATAATACAACTCTCGAGAAATCCGAAGGAAGACGAAGTAGAACTTGGTCCTCATTACCCGGCCTAGCGTGGGCAGAGGCAACTGTGCTCGCATTTACCCAACCGTCTTGCTTTCCATGGCGCAATGATGTTACGGGATCGGAGGAAAGAAGAGGCAGGGCTGGCACCGACCTGCTCCGAATGAAGGAATGTAATTCTATAATGGGAAGGACGGAACAGCGGAGAGTGACAATCATTCCCCAGACTCACTGCAGCTCCAGCCAGAGAAATATCCTGCCCTCGCCCGCCTTGGCGTTCGGGCAACAGTGTGGACTTTGCGAGGGGCTTTGTGAACCGAGAGCAGTTTGATGCTGGGCGCGGTTCCCTGGCAGCAGAGACCCAACTAGAACGAGTGCCCGGGCCAGCAGATGGCGGAGGGAGGGCTGCCTTAGGCCGGGCTTCGTGTCACCGACGACTACCGGCGACCTGGCACTCGCAGCCACTCTGACCACGATGGAAACCAAGCGCGGCGCGCTGGCCTCGACCCGGACTGCACAGGAGGCCGGCGCCCCAGCACAGGGGGGCAGGGAGTGGATGCCCCTTCCACGGGGGCAGCCCAACGCCTTCGCCGAGAAGCCGGCCCCGGGGAGGGCCATGGAGGCGGTGCAGCCTTACTACCGGCCGGCCCCCCTGGAGGCACCCCCACCCCCTCCCCCCCCTGCCCACCAGCCGCACCTGCTCCCCGGCCCCTACCACCACTACCCCCAGTCCCCGTTCCCAGCCTTCCCCAGCCGGTCTGGGACCAGCCCGACCTACGTCCCGCCCGAGGGCAGGTGTTGGCAGTCGGAGAGCGCACGGGGGCCGGAGTCCTACCAGGCACGGCTGCCCCAGCACCAACATCAGCACCAACATCAGCACCAACAGCAGCACCAACATCAGCAGCAGCAGCAGCAGCAGCCCGCTGGCAAGAAGGCGCCCAGCTTCAGGCACTACTCGCCGGGCGCAAGGGACGAGGCGCTGGTCAAGGAGCACAAGGTGAGGAAGCCGGGCCGCCACATCTGCCACTACTGCGGCCGGGCCTGTGCGAAGCCCAGCGTCCTCAAGAAGCACATCCGCTCCCACACGGGCGAGCGGCCTTACCCCTGCATCCCCTGCGGCTTCTCCTTCAAGACCAAGAGCAACCTGTATAAGCATCGTAAGTCGCATGCCCACGCCATCAAAGCCGGCCTGGTGCCACCGGCGGCGCAGGCGGCGGCTGCGGCGGAGCTGGGCTGCGAGGGCGGGTGGCTGGGCACCGCCGCCCCAGAGCTGCCCTCCGAGGGGGACGAGAGCACGGACACGGACGAGGAGGTGCGGCCGAGAGGGGGGGAGCCGGAGGCGGGCAGGGAAGGGGAAGGGGGAGACCCCGGAGAGGAGCCGTCCCACAGCCACCCAAGCATGAAGGTGCCGATCCTCATCGTCCCCAGGGCCTCGGTGGGGGTGAGCTCCTCGCAGACCGAAGCCCCGGTCTTCATCAAGGCCGAGCCGTGCCAGAGCCCGACCTACAGCGGGGGCCACGCCATCAAGCAGAAGCTGGCGCTGAGGCTGAGTGAGAAGCGGGGCCAGGACAGCGAGCAGTCATCCCTCAACCTGCTCAGCCCCCACAGCAAGGGCAGCACCGACTCGGGCTACTTCTCCCGGTCGGAGAGCGCCGAGCAGCAGGCCAGCCCCCCGAACACCAACGCCAAGTCCTACGCCGAGATCATCTTCGGCAAGTTCGCCCGCCGGGCCCCCCGGACCGTGGTGGCCACCGCGGCCGCCCAGGAGGCGCAGCTGGCCGGCCTGAAGGAGAAGGCGGGGTCGCTGCCCCGCTCTGGCTGCAAGCTGGACATCGAGAGGCTGCTGGAAGACCACATCATCCAGGTGATGACACACGGCGAGGCGCTGATGGAGCCGGGCCAGGCCAAGGCTCGGAGGTTCTTCCTGCCCGGGGAGGGCAGCGCGGAGATGCCCCTCCACCCAGACATCAAGGCCGAGGTCTACCGCCTGGCGTCCCAGATGGACAAGGATCTCCTGGGTCTGCCCGCCGAGAGCTCCCCGCTGACCCGCAGCAACTCCATGCCCATCACCCCGGGCAGCGGGCTGGGGGTCCCGCAGGTCCTCCGGGGCAGCCACTCCTTCGACGAGCGGATGGCCAGCCCGGACGATGTCTTCCACCCGGGCTCCTCTACCGTGCCCCAGCAGCGGTGCCTGCTCAAGAGGCAGACGGCCATCGAGCTCCTCCACGGGCCCGACGCCCACCCGCCGGCCGACGACCCCCAGAGGGGCGGCGTGGTCCCCAAGGCGGAGGATGGGGAGGGGGCGGAGAGGGGCCAGGGGGCCGCCTTCGAGTGCGAGGCCTGCGGCGTCAGGTACCAGGTGTGGGACAACTTGGAGGCGCATCGCAAGTTCTACTGCTCGGCCGCCCACCGAGCGCCGGTGGAGAGCGGAGCCGAGCACGGGCCCCCGCCCCAGGCCCCGGCCCCCCACCCCAAGCCGGCCCACGGCCCGGACAACCTGCCCTTCCGCAAGAGGAGGAAGGAGAAGAGCGTGGGCGACGAGGACGAGCTGGCCGGGGACTACGGGAGCCCCTACAGCGGGTCCAGCACCTCGCCCGTCTCGCTGTGCGACTCCAGAGGCGAGTCCCTGGACCAGGAGCCCGCGGCCAGGACTCCGAAGGCGGCCGAGGAGCGGGCGGGGGGCGAGGAGGAGGTGGCGGGGGTCTCCCGCCGGCCGGGGGGCAACGAGATCTCCGTGATCCAGCACACCAACTCCCTGAGCCGGCCCAGCTCCTTCGAGCGGGCAGAGTCGATGGAGGTGACCCCGGCCGACCCATCCCTCTCCGACCCCCAGCCGGAGTCGGCCCCCTCGCTCCTGGCCTCCTCCTCCTCCTCCCCCCAGCCCAAGCTGGTCCGCCAGCGGAACATCCAGGTGCCCGAGATCCGTGTGACCGAGGAACCGGACAAGCCCGAGAAGGAGCAGGAGCCCCCGGCCAAGGAGCCGGAGAAGGCGATCGAGGAGTTCCAGTGGCCGCAGAGAAGCGAGACCCTGTCCCAGCTGCCGGCCGAGAAGCTGCCTCCCAAGAAGAAGAGGCTGCGCCTGGCCGACCTCGACTACTCGTCCGGGGAGTCCAGCTTCGAGTCGGGGACCCTGAGCCGCAGCCCCAGCCAAGAGAGCAACTGGTCGCAGAGCTCCAGCCTGTCCCTCTCCCTGGACCGGGAGGAGGGGGCCAAGGCACCGGACTCGAGCCGGGCCCCGGCGGAGTACCTGACCGTGCCGTCCGGCGCCGGCGGTCAGCAGCAGAAGGAGATGAGGCGCTCGGCCTCGGAGCAGACGCCCAGCCAGCCCTGCGTGGAGATGGCCGAGGCCCGCAGCAAGTCCTTCGACTACGGGAGCCTGTCGGCCGGACCCGGCTTGCTGGGGCTGCCGCTGCCGCTGCCGCTGCAAGCCTCCTCGCCCGTGGCCGTGGAGAGGAGGAAATGCTTCTTGGTTCGCCAGGCCACCCTCAGCCAGTACTCGGACAGCTCCCAAGCCGAGCCCTGCCCAGAGCCCGGGGAAGCCGCTCAGCTCAACCAGCCCCACCCGCTGCATGCCCCCTGGCTCCGCTCCCCATCGCCCGGCATCGAGCACCCCCCAGCCCTGCCTCTCTTCCCCGGGCCGGCCAGACCCCCCTGGCCAGAGCCGCCGCCTCTCAACGTCTACGGCCCCTGGCGGGCCCTGCCGTCGGACGCCGAGGGCTGCTGGCCGGAGGAAGGGAGGGGGCTCCGCTCCCTGCCCGACAGCCAGTCCCCCCAGCACTCCCCCAGCCGCCAGGGCACCCCCACCCCCCTGGCTCCGGGCGCCTCCACCTCGCTGCTGGTGCCCGTCAGAATCCAGGCGCAGGTCCCGAGTTACAGCAGCGTCACCTACACCAGCGTGTCCCACGCCCCGCATTCTTGCCGACCATCGGGCGCCTTGGTTCTCCCGGCCAGGGGGGGAGCCGGGGTGGGGCGGGAGCTGTCCAGGTTGCTGGCTGCCCAGAGAGGCTCGCTGCTTCTGCCTCCCTGGAAGCTGCCCCCGCTGGCCCTCCACCTGCCCGAGGGTCCCCCATCATCCTCCTCCTCCTCCTCCTCATCATCATCCCCATCCTCCTCATCCTCGGCGGCTGGGGGCAGCAGCAAGCGGGTGCTATCGCCGGCCAGCAGCCTGGAGCTGGTGCTGGAGAGCCAGCGGCAGAAGCGGGTGAAGGAAGAGAAGATCTGCGGGCAGATGATGGAGAGGTTGAGCCTCCGGGAGTCGAGCAAGCCGGCCAAGCCGCAGCTGGTGCGGCAGCGTTGCACCACCGAGCTGAGGGACAGCCGGCCGCCCCCCTCCCCTCAGGACCACTGGCCCCGCCACCACCGGCACCCCCACCCCCACCCTGAAGAGCAGTGCAGCGACGTGGAGAGCGGGGGCGGCGAGAGCCCGCTGCCCCCGGACCCTTCCCCCGACCCTCCCCCCGCCCACCGCTTCCCCATCAGCATGGTGGTCCAGGTGCCCTCGGGCTCCGGGCCCCCGGTCGGGGGGACCCTCCTGTTGACCGACGCCACCGAGCTGCAGCAGTTCCTGCAGTTCCCCAGCCTCCGCAGCAACGTGACGGTGAGCTGGTGCTTCCTCAACTACACCAAGCCCAGCCCCGCCCGGCAGACAGCCCCCACCTCCTCCATCTACGCCGCCTGGTGTGTCAGCTCGTACAACCCCAACCCGCCCGGCACTCCCACCAAGGTGGCCTTGGCCCTCCTCCGGTCCAAGCAGAAGACCTGCCGAGAGATCTACATCACCTCGGCTGTCGGCTGGCCCAGCGCCGGCAAACTGGTGGCTTCCAGCGGATGGAAACAGCGGTTAGCCCAGGTAAACGGCATGCACCGCCCTCTCACCAACACAGCACAGCGGGGTTGGGGTTGGGGACATGCGTATGCCCTGTTCTGGGGGACCTGCCAGCTCACTGTCTCACTCATCCCAATTTTTCCCTTCACTTTTCCCTCCACTAACCTATATTTCCAGTAGCCAATTAATCTATCAACCTTTGGGATATGGGAGGAAACATGAGCACCTGGGGGAAACCTTTGCGCTCATAGGTAGTATGTTTAAACTCCACATCAGAGATCAGGAGCAAACTGTACATTAATAGATAGAAACAGCACAGGAACAGGCCCTTGAGTCAACAATGTATGTGGTGGGCCAAGTTAAACTAATCTACTCTCTCTGCCACTGATCCATGTTCCTCCGCTCCTTGCAAAACCCTGCCTCTCAAATGTCACTATCATATCTGTTTCCACCAGCACCCTTGACAGTGCTTTTTCTGCACCCACCACTCTCTGTGTGAAAAAAAAAAACTTGCTCTGTGCATCTCCTTTAAATGTTCCCCCTTTGACCTTAAAGCTATGCCCCCTAGTCTTTGATATTTCCACCCAGGGAGAAAGGTTTTCACTGTCATCGAAACATTGAAACATAGAAAAATAGGTGCAGGAGTAGGCCATTCGGCCCTTCGAGCCTGCACCGCCATTCAATATGATCATGGCTGATCATCCAACTCAGTATCCCGTACCTGCCTTCTCTCCATACCCCCTGATCCCTGTCTACCCCATTTATCTCATAATTCTAACAGGCCTCCCCTCAGCGTTCAACACACAATTCAAATTTGTCCAACCTCTCCTTATAGCTAGTACCCACGAATCTAGGCAAATCTCTTCTGTGAAATCTCCTCTGTACCCTCTCCAAAGCCTCTGCATCCTTCCTGCATTGAGGCAACACAATATTCCAAATGGTTACACAAAAAGCTGGAGAAACTCAGCGGGTGCAGCAGCATCTAAGGAGCGAAGGAGATAGGCGACGTTTCGGGTCGAGACCCTTCTTTCAGAGCCCAGCAGTCTGAAGAAGGGTCTCGACCCGAAACGTCGCCTATCTCCTTCGCTCCTTAGATGCTGCTGCACCCGCTGAGTTTCTCCAGCTTTTTGTGTAACCCTCGATTCTCCAGCATCTGCAGTTCCTTCTTTAACACTATATTCCAAATGTAGCCTCTTCAGAATTGTCGACTTACTCTCATATAGTGGGGATATGTGACAGTGAGACGAGGACCATTTTAACGTGGGGAATTACCAAAGTCTTACTATATTGCCTGAAAGACCAGTGAAAGCGGATTCCCACCAAATAATATTCCAAGAGAATTGGATAATTTAATTCTAGTATGTTTACCGGGGCTGAAACTGAAGGTGGTGGCGGGTGGCAGGAAAGGTAATGGTGAGTTCGATGAAAGAGCAAGCACGGGCAGAAAGGGCAGATTGGCCTCTTGCATTGAGAGGTTAGTCTGGCTCGGCAGAATTCATCCCTCACCCTGACCCTGACTAACCATAGAGAAAGGGGGCCCTGTCGGCCCGGGAAGGGTTAAAATCTGAACTCAGCGGAGACAGAAAGGAATAACAGAGTGCCATCTGTCTTCCGCAGATTAAATGGTACGAATCTTCCCAGCAAGAGAGTGACAGAACTGGAAGAAAAACAACCGGAAGTATGGAAAAGGAGAGGGAGAAGATGGATACATGTGTCTCAAAGGACCATGGAACCAAAATGATTGAGCCCACAAGGATTAAAATCTTCGATGGAGGGTAAGCCTTCGCAAGGCAACTAATGTCTTGGATGTGAAAATATTTACAACTTGTAATCTTTTTATTAAATTGTGCACTGTCTTCTCCGATTCAGTGTTTCAATGTCACAAAGTACAGCTTTAGTGTGAATTGAGGCCCTATTGCAACCAGCTCCTGAAAACAAAATCCCCTCGTGTCTCCTCTGCCCCAGCACCATTATAGGACACAATGCCCCCATCTTGTGGTGTTTACACCCCTTGATGAAGAGCAATGTCCCCAAGTTGTCAAACCAAGTTTCACTAACTTGAGTAGAGTAGGCTGGGACTCTATTTGGAGAGCAGGAGGATGAGGGATGATCTTATAGCAGTGTATAAAAGCATGAGAGGAATAGATTGGGCAGATGCACAGAGCCCCTTGCCCAGAGTAGGTGAGGGTTAAGTGGAAAAGATTAAATGGGAATCTCATTTTTTTTCACACAAAGGGTGGTGATATGGAACAAGCTGCCAGAGGGGGTAGTTGAGGCAGGAACCATCCCAGCGTTTAAGAAACAGTGAGGCAGGTACATGTATAGGACAGGTTTGGAGGGATACGGGCCAAACACGGGCAGGTGGGACTAGTGTAGCTGGAACAAGTTGGCCGGATTGGGCAGGTTGGTCCGAAGGGCCTGTTGCCACGCTGTATCATTCAATGACTCTAACCCTTGCTTCAGCAGACAGTAGGAGCCATGGGAACTGCTCGGGCTGAGAATTCCTGGGTGAAGGGACCGGGAAACAGACAGGGTTACGCTGAAGGTTGCAATGGGGATCAGGGGTCAATGTCAGGGTGAGGGGGGGCCAAAGGTCAGTGGCACAGTTTGGATTGTGACGGGGCCGGGGCTCAGTGTCACATTCCGCACAGTGTCTTGGGTCTCTCCCAGTGCGAGCATGTTTAGGGGTCAGTGTCAAAGTGCAGGTGTGTTATTGATAAGGAATCAGTGTCGCATGGAAAAACATGATGGAATTGGGTTTGGTGCTGCAGTGCAGTGAGGAGTGTGTGAGGGGACGGCGGCAGGTGTGTGGGGTGCATCCGGGGGGGTGGGGGTTGTGCGAGTGACATAGTGGGAGGGGTCAGCGTGGGGGTGGGGGGGGTCAGTGTCATAGTTGGGGAATGTGTCCAGGGTCCGGATTCTCTGTCACATTGAAGGGTGTGACGTGGTCGGGGGGGGGGGGGGGGGGGGGGGGGTCAGTGCCACGATGTGTAGCGTGTCAGTCCTTAGTGCCGCAGTCTGTAGCCTGTCAGGTGTTAATGCCACGCTGGGTACGATTTGCTCCCTCGCCTTTTCACACTGTGTGCCAGCATCGGAGGGGTTAACCACAAGCTCTCCTTTATCCCCTCAGTGTAAACTCTGTGAAGTCTGCACTTTGCTGCCTATGGATCTCCCTCAGCTGATGTGGCAGCTCGTGTGCCCTCTCCACAGGCTGCAGTGACGGGGATAGCAGGCATTGTTGATGGTCTGGGTGCAGGGTTTTAACTGGGGGCGAGCATTGAAATCGTGTACGCAGTCGTGAAGTCATTGTGCTTTCAGTTGGCATATGTGAAATGTTAGGTCATGATATTTTGCCTGCCCACACGGGTTGCTATAATTAGCTTTGCTTTCACTCATTGATGAGGCAGACGCATCATGTCCTTCGCGTGGTGTGATTGGGGCTGCATTTCTCAGCTTCAGAGCTCCAATCTTGCAATTCAAACATATTCACACAAACCTTCACACACATACTCACACCCATACACACAATTGCACATGCTCCTCGCACACACGCACGTGCTCACAGATACATATGCACATGTATACAAACATATATACACACACACAGAAATGCACATATGTATATGCATGCACACATGCACAAAAAACATAGGCAAAGACACACGCACATACACACGTGCAAACACAAACGCAAATATGCAAACACTGGTGTGATCGCACTATCAAACACTAACACACATGCACAAACTTACAGAGCCTTACATACCAGTGCATGTGTACAGGGACATGTGGATACACACAGATGTATGAAGGTATAATGACTCAAAATAGTATGTATGCTTGCGCACAAGATCCTCTGACGCCCACAGATTCTCAGTTATCTCAGTCACATTTTATGACATGAAATGCTGATTTAACTGAATAACCAAGTGGAGGTTAAACCGTGCACTGCGATTTACTACGGAACACAGAGTTGCTTCACTGTGACTAAAGGGCCTGTCCCACCAGCATCCGACTCCATGCGATGAGCGCGATCAAACTAGAAGCGGGGGCCGCGCGGAGGTCGGGTGATCCCCTGTACAGGGCCGTTCCCACCAGCATGCGCCTGCATGCGGCAAGCGCGACCAAATCGGCAGCGGGGGCCACGCGGAGGTCGGGTGAGTGGGGCAACGCGGCGCAAAGTGAGGCGAACTTGGAGCAAAGTCTTAAAGGTAAGTTCGCCAGGACAGAGAGGGGCACACAGAGAGGGGCACAGAGGCACACACAGAGAGGGCCACGGAGCCACACACACAGAGGGCCACAGAGGCACCTACAGAGAGGGTCACGGAGGCACGACGTCGAGGCGGTGTGTAATGCGTCGAGGCGACTGCGAGCCGACAAGCCGTTGCCGCGCGGAATTTTTGAACACGGTCAGTTTTTCGGAGCCCCGCGCGATGTCGGGACGAACTCCGCACAATTCCGCACGGCTCCGGCGATCGAAGTGGGACCGGCCCCGCGACGCCGGACGGCTCAAGCGACCACGTTAGGTCACGCTCATCGCATAGAGTTGCATGCTGGTGGGACAGGCCCTTAAGGACCACTCCGTAAATGACTTCAGCAGAGACTTTGCACCATGCAAGTTAAATCCTGCACCCTGATGTGACTCTGTGACCCCCTGCACGCCCCGTGAAGTCTGCACACTGTGCCGTGAGATGCAATGGTGGTTGGTAAGACTCTAAGAGTCTGAGGTCAAGTAAATAGGAATGATCTACTTCCCAGCTTAGAAGCGGGGAAAAACCCCAACATGGGGTTGAGATGTAAGTTAAGAGATTGAAGGGGAAGGAAGAGGAGAGGAAGCTGTCACCATCCAATGAGGATCTGGAGCTCACTTCCTGGAAGATAGAAATACTGGCCACACCTACACAATTCAAGGGTGTGGACTCGAGGGGTTAAGTGCTGGATGGAGGGGTTAAGCTGGGTGGTACTTTCAAACAGCACACACACAATGGGCTGAATATACCCGACATCATAAATGTTCTCTGACTACACGAAACGCAATTGCAGGACCTCCAAACTTCGGTACTTCCTGGAGGATTTCCTGACGGAACTTTTTCTTCTTCTTCTTCTTCTTTCGTGTCCATCATCTATGTTTCAAATGTTCAAATGGCCAGGCTCTTGCACAGTGGACAGCCTTCCCGTTTGCCACTGCTAGGTCTTCCAGGCAGCATTGTTCACCAAGAAATGGGCATCTTAGTAGGTGTGCCATGGATTGTACAGATGTTCCACATTCACATCCTGTGTCTGCCACATCTGCATGGTCCCGTTTGCTCATGTTGGTCTTGCTTCGGCCCATCTCTGTACGGAGCCTATTGAGGGACTTCCAGGTCTTCTACTGAGGGACTCCCAGATCTTCCACGTGTGACCAGGTGGTAGCTGTTCCTTGGTTGGGATTGGCATCTTTACATGGTGGTGGTTTTCACTGCGTTTCTTTTCCCACAAAGGCTAGTCTGGTTGCTTGAGGAGACTGTGACAGTGGCTGGACTGGGTGAAGGAAGCTCTTCCTCGACTTCAGCCGTTTTGGTGCAGGGTGATGGGAGTGACGGGAATGGGGCCAAAGAGACAGTAGGAGCAGGAATCTGAGCAAACAACAAACATAGAAACATAGACATAGAAACATAGAAAATAGGTGCAGCAGTAGGCCATTCCGCCCTTCGAGCCTGCACCGCCATTCAATATGATCATGGTTGATCATCCAACTCAGTATCCTGTACCTGCCTTCTCTCCATACCCTCTGATCCCCTTAGCCACAAGGGCCACATCTAACTCCCTCTTAAATATAGCCAATGAACTGGCCTCAACTAGTTCATCTAACTCCCTCTTAAATATAGCCACTGAACTGGCCTCAACTACCCTCTGTGCCAGAGATTTCCACAGATTCACCACTCTCTGTGTTAAAAATGATTTTCTCATCTCACCTCAGTTACGTTTCTAAAGTTAAAACTTCACACTGCTTTTCAACGGCATATTAGAGAATACCCAGCAGGTCAGGCAGCATCTCTGGAGAAAAGGAATATGTGACAATGCATGTGGTTAAATGTTTTATCATAAAGGTGGGTTATTTTAAATGGGAACAGGAGTGAGAGGTGGAGGGGTTCATGGAGGGACTCGGGCAGATATTCAGGGATATGCAGTGGACCAAGGCAGATTCCTTATATGTCTACATATTTGGCCAAGAAACCTATTCATTCATTCATTCATTCAGCACTGGAAGACCTCAGGGATCGTAAGAGGGGGAGACCATATAGGAATCTGAAACCATTGAGAATTGTGAACAGCACTCCTTTTTAAAATTTGTTTAAGGTTTATTTCAATAGGAACAGATACAAAAACATAAATACACTTGAAACAGTCATCTGATGTATGTATCATAGCGTTTTTAGCCAAAGCTAATTCGCAACACTTGTCCCTAGTAGGGCTTTCGGTTCAAAATGATAACACAGATGAACATTAGTGAAAATAGGAAAATGGAAATGGAAATGAGATTAAAAATGGAAAAGAGAAAAAGACATACAGAGAGAGCACAGTGCAAAAAACTAAATAATAGAACCATATTGTTGTTGAATTAGCCACAATTTTGTGTTTCTTTTGAATGTGACATATATAGGGATATATTTCAAGTGGTCTGGCAGTGAGTTCCATAATTGTGTCCCTTTTACTGAAAAGCAGTTTGAGCAAAAGATGTTCTGCAGAAGGGGAGACTACAATTGCCTATGAGCAAGAGTAGGCTTGATAAGTATGCATTACCAGCTGCTCTGCTCAAGGTTGCAAAGTGTAGAATTTGCCACCCTTGGCATAAAGACTAACTTAAATTGCCCCACACCTGGGCTCACTGTGACTATAGCTAAGGCTATTCATATAACCATATAACCATATAACAATTACAGCACGGAAACAGGCCTTCTCGGCCCTTCCAGTCCATGCCGACCATTTATTTTCCCCTAGTCCCATCTACCTGCACTCAGACCATACCCCTCCATTCCCTTCCCGTCCATATACCTATCCACTTTACTTTTAAATGTTAAAATCGATCCTGCCTCCACCACTTCTGCTGGAAGATCATTCCACACAGCCACCACCCTCTGCGTAAAGAAGTTCCCCCTCATGTTACCCCTAAACTTCTGTCCCTTAATTCTCATGTCATGCCCTCTTGTTTGAATCTTCCCTACCTTCAATGGGAAAAGCTTATCCATGTCAACTCTGTCTATCCCTTTCATCATTTTAAAGACCTCAATCAAGTCCCCCCTGAACCTTCTGCTCCAAAGAATAAAGACCTAACTTGTTCAACCTTTCTCTGTAACTTAGTTGCTGGAACCCAGGCAACATTCTAGTAAATCTCCTCTGTACTCTCTCTATTTTGTTGACATCCTTCCTATAATTAGGTGACCAAAATTGTGCACCATACTCCAGAATTGGTCTCACCAATGCCTTGTACAATTTTAACATTACTTCCCTACTCCTATATTCAATGCTCTGATTTATAAAGGCCAGCACACCAAAAGCTTTCTTTACCACCCTATCTACATGCGATTCCACCTTCAGGGAACTATGCACAGTTATTCCTAGATCCCTCTGTTCCACAGCATTCCTCAATTCCCTACCATTTACCATGTGCGTCCTATTTTGATTTGTCCTGCCAAGATGTAGCACCTCACACTTATCAGCATTAAACTCCATCTGCCATCTTTCAGCCCACTCTGTGATATTCATCTGTATTCCCGAGCAATGAACCCATTAGTGTTTAACTGTCCACTCCACACTTGACATTGGCTGTGAAACATGAGCATTTCTTGCCTGCTCTTGTCTGGTCACAAGGTGGACAAACTTTTTCCTTACTAGATTGATTGATTGATTGATTCTTGCCAGTCGCTCAATCATGTTTTCTCCCCCACAGCTAACATCAATATTCTTCTAGCCATTAGCAAAGGTGAAGAATTCAAACGATTCTCCAAAATGGTGGCAGGAAATGGCTTTTCAAATCTGTGTGCCATGGACTGGATGGTGTGGACTAATTGCTCTGGGTAATGAATGATTAAATGTGTAACAGCTGGCAGTCGTAGCTGAGTAAGGAATGGCACTGTTTGTATGTATTGATCTGGTTATTGACCATGGGTATTTGATGGCACTGGTTGCTATGGCCTGTGGCAGAGATTATTTGCTGTGGTACTGTTTGCTATGGGCAGTGAAGGGGACTAGTTGCAATGCATGTTGAATGGCATTGGTTACTATGGGTATTGAATTCAAATGGTTGCAATGGGTACTAAGTGGCATTGATTGCTGGGGGTACAGAATAGCATTGGTTACTATGGGTACTGAATGGCACTGGTTGCTATGGGTACTGAATGAAAATGGTTGCTAGGGGCAGTGAAGAGAACTGGTTTCTATGAGCCGTGGAGAAGATGGGTTGCTACGGGCATGGAGTGGCATTGGTTGCTATGGCTTGTGACGGGTACGTAGCTTAGGGGACAGAATGCCTCTGCTTGCAATGTCCAATGGCTGGCAGTGGAGTCTATGGGTGTTAAAGGGTACTGGTTGCTACAGGTAACAAATAGTTTTGGTTACTGGGGGCACTGAACATTGCCAAGGCCTCACATATTATTGACAATTAAATTGAAATGGAAATGATGAGTATCTGTTTTCATTTGCCAAGAACGGACAGGAACTTAGCCAATCTGTTTTCATTCCCACTTGGGGCGAATCTTTGTGGTTGCAGTTTCTGGGAAGGAGAGTCATCCTGAAACCCATACAGTGCTGGAGAAATGCTTCCCTGTGTACAAACCTACACAGATTCCCTGATCAGATTCAGATTCAGATTTATTGTCACATTTATTCATAGCAAAAGGATTTGAGTATAGGAGCAGGGAGGTTCTACTTCAGTTGTACAGGGTCTTGGTGAGACCACACCTGGAGTATTGCGTACAGTTCTGGTCTCCAAATCTGAGGAAGGACATTATTGCCATAGAGGGAGTGCAGAGAAGGTTCACCAGACTGATTCCTGGGATGTCAGGACTGTCTTATGAACAAAGACTGCATAGACTCGGTTTATACTCTCTAGAATTTAGGAGATTGAGAGGGGATCTTATAAAAACGTACAAAATTATTAAGGGGTTGGACAGGCTAGATGCAGGAAAATTGTTCCCGATGTTGGGGAGGTCCAGGACAAGGGGTCACAGCTTAAGGATAAGGGGGAAATCCTTTAGGACCGAGATGAGAAGGACCTTTTTCACACACAGAGTGGTGGGTCTCTGGAACTCTCTGCCACGGAGGGTAGTTGAGGCCAGTTCATTGGCTATATTTAAGAGGGAGTTAGATGTGGCCCTTGTGGCTAAAGGGATCAGGGGGTATGGAGAGAAGGCAGGTACGGGATACTGAGTTGGATGATCAGCCATGATCATATTGAATGGCGGTGCAGGCTCGAAGGGCCGAATGGCCTACTCCTGCACCTAATTTCTATGTTTCTATGTCACATGCACCAATTAAGGTACAGTGATATGGAGACAGGGGTCAGGGGTGTTCCTCGCCTCCTAAAGTCCATCATTAACTCCTTAGTCCTGTCGGTGTTGACCTGCAGGTTATTCAGCCCACACCACTCAACAAAGTCGTTGACTGCACCCCTGTATTCAGCTTCCCCCTCTCACTGATCTGAGGGAGGATTGTGAGCTTGGGCATTAACCAGAACATAAAAGCCTAGAGGGAGACAGGATGGTCTCAAGTGTCCTGAATGAGGATATTCGACTGTCATGCCTCTGTCAGCTCTTTGAAATGGCACTCAACTACATCCTCTCCCTGTAGCACTGCAAGTCAGTCTCCTTCAAGCATTTATCCTGTTCCCTTCATTCTCCCTTGGGGACAAGGACATTCAGTAGGGCTACTTGCCCCTTCAGAGAATGATTTGTTAATCATGTAGACTGAACCTCGAACCCCAGTTCGAAGGATGACAAGTACAGACTTGTGAAGGGGGACAAGGGGTCAGTGCCCGTCCAACCTCTGGGGCCACTTGAGAGCCAAAGATAAGATGATGGGGAACCCTCCACCTGCACACTGCTTCTCCCCGCAGGGGAGAGCCTCTCAAGAAGAATGAATCAAGTGTGCCTTCCCAATGTCAATAAGGCAGAAGGAGAACGTTCGATTCAATCAGCGGATCCTAAACCAAAATACAATAATGCCAAAGGGATCTTGTATTGTTGAGATCTTGGCATCACTTGCAAGTCAGAGAGTAAAACTAAACGATACGATACGATATAACTTTATTCATCCCAGGACCCCATTTCGCCACATGAAAATGTGTTTAAAGCCTCCATAAAAACCAACTTTTAATATAAAAATAAACCGTGTACCTTTTTTTCTCCCCTACGCAATATCCTTCCCGTTGTCGGCGCTCACGGCTTTTGAAGGTGATTTTTAAATTACTCTAGTTAATAAATAATCTAGCGTAATTTAAAAATACCTTCACGAATGAAATGTCGGAGCGATTTTTCTTCCGCAACAAAATCGCCCGACATGGATCGATTTTCCCAGTCTGCAGAAAAACGGCACTTTAAGCCCGCCCCCCCTCTGAAAGGCGCCAAAGCCACGCACACGGGGAGCGGCAGAACTGCAGCGCTGCTCAAGGTAAGTTTTGTAACATACCTACATTTTGAGGTGGTTGACACCTCCGTGCAGGAGGTGAACCTGGACTGATAGATCCCCATGGCGACGTGGATCACAGCTACAAGACTTGTTGGCATTGCCTGTATAATACATAGTAGACTATTTTGTGGCTGTACAACTTTTGCAACGTCATTTCCACATGCAAAACGTTTTGTCTTTGTAGCTACAAATCCAACGAAGATTATGTTTATGTGAGGGGGCGAGGAAGAGGGAAATATATCTGCGAGGAATGTGGAATCCGGTGTAAGAAACCAAGCATGCTGAAGAAACATATTCGCACACACACCGATCTCCGACCCTTCATGTGCAAGTTCTGTAACTTTGCTTTCAAAACTAAAGGTAAGCTTTGCATGCGGAGAGGGTGAAGATATTGTTCGATGTGTGTCACAGACAAATAAATAAAGGGCTGAAAGAAAGGCTAGCCTTTCTGAAACCTCTTAGCATACCCCTTACGCCTTTCAGCATATTCCAAATGGTTGGAGTATTTCTTACAGTGAATTCACTGCCATGAGAAATGATGCAATGTGCGCACAGCGAAGCTCCCACAAACTGCAGTCTCACGATAATACTTCAACGAAGTTCGAGCTCGGAGAAATTGCCGGCTTATCTTCAATGTATTGGCCACCTGATATGAACTAAGATTGGAAAACACTGCAAGTGCTCAGCTGGCTGTTGGGGGAGAAGCAGATGGAACGAGTAGCAACAAGGAACAGTGGTTGCTGGCTCACACAAAAAGGCACAAAGTTCTGGAGTAAATCAGCGGGTCAGGAGAACATAAATAGGTGACGTTTCGTGTCTGGGCCCTTTGTCAGACCATGTTTGATGGCCATTTGTCCGAAGTGAATCCTGATGCAAAATCATTGTAGCCTCTGTTTCTCTCTCCGCAGATGCAGCTTGACCCGCTGGGTATATCCAGCATTTTCTCATTTTATTTCAGATTTCCACCTTTTACGCCACGATATCAATATAATTCACTTGAGAGACCAAACTGTGGTGTGTTTAGTTTAGAAACATAGAAATTAGGTGCAGGAGTAGGCCATTCGGCCCTTCGAGCCTGCACCGCCATTCAATATGATCATGGCTGATCATCCAACTCAGTATCCCGTACCTGCCTTCTCTCCATACCCTCTGATCCCCTTAGCCACAAGGGCCACATCGAACTCCCTCTTAAATATAGCCAATGAACTGGCCTCAACTACCCTCTGTGGCAGAGAGTTCCAGAGACCCACCACTCTCTGTGTGAAAAAAGTCCTTCTCATCTCGGTCCTAAAGGATTTCCCCCTTATCCTTAAGCTGTGACCCCTTGTCCGGATCTCCCCAACATCGCAAACAATCTTCCTGCATCTAGCATGCCCAACCCCTTAAGAATTTTGTAAGATTCTATAAGATCCCCTCTCAATCTCCTAAATTCTAGAGAGTATAAACCGAGTCTATGCAGTCTTTGTTCATAAGACAGCCCTGACATCCCAGGAATCAGTCTGGTGAACCTTCTCTGCACTCCCTCTATGGCAATAATGTCCTTCCTCAGATTTGGAGACCAGAACTGTACGCAATACTCCAGGTCTGGTCTCACCAAGACCCTGTACAACTGAAGATTTGGAGTTTAGAGATAGTGTGGTAGCAGACTCTTCGGCCCACCGAGTCCATGTCGACCGGGGAATCCCCGTACACTCGAATTATCATGGACACTCGGGACATTTGTACAATTTTTACCAAAGCTAATTAACATATAAACCTGCACGTCTTTGGAATGTGAGAGGAAACCGGAGCACCCAGAGAAAACACACATGGTCGAGGGGAGAACGGACAAACTCTACAGACAGTCCCCATAGTCAGGATCGAATACCGGTCTCTGGCGCTGTAAGGCAGCAAATCTTGGTTTTGGACTAGAGTATTCACATTAAATGGTTGGGATAGATTAGGCCAGGCCAATGGAGTCAGCCCATCTCTTTGACACAAAAGCAATTCCCATCAGTCCCAGTCCTCAAGGGAAAATATCTCACCATTTAAGATGGCAATAATAGTTGCGAATCACTGGAATTCTGTACCGCAGAGACCTGTGGAAGCTTATTCCAGGCTGATACAGACTGGATCAGTAAGGAGTCAACAATTAAAGGCAGAAACGTAGAGCTCTGGCCAAGTTGAGGTCCACCCATTTTGGATGGACCATATAGATCATTCCTGCTATATGCAAGCAGCTCTTGGGTAGATGTTCGGGTCAATTTTCTCAGTCAGTAAAACGGAAAAATCAATCAATAGGAAGCACAAATGTACGTACGTCAGACTTTGAATTTAATCATTTTAAGGGAGCTCACTCATCTCTTTGTGTGTCCATAAGTGTCGTGTTCAGAACCCAGGAATGGCCAGTGTACGCTCAAATGCAACACTGAGAGAGTGCCACAGTGCCTTCCTTCTGAGCCAATTCCACCCTCGCTGATTTAGATGGATGTTAATGATCGCGTTGGGACAGTTCTGAAATGAGTGGGAAGCCTTTTTTCTTTTAACAAACACAGTCAAAATTCCTTCACGTAATGAGCACTATCAAGAGAGGGGGGAATGAACAGTTTAACTAGCCTTAAATAGCTATTTGTGGAACTTTGCCTTGTGCCAAATGGACGCAGAGTCTGCCTTGCGTGCCCAGGGAAAATGCAATGACAGCTTCCGCAGTGCAATTCATTCTACGCGGAGTTTCTCTGAAATCACCGCACAGACAGCTTTATTAGAAAAGGGCTTTTCTTAAACAAACCAGGCCACAGTATCAACAAAACAAAAATTTGTGGATCAGTTAATTAAACGGGAGTTTGCCATAATAATAAAGAATAATGATTTTGCCAAGTTCCTAAAGGGCCTGTCCCACCAGCATGCGACTGCATGCGGCGAGCGCAACCAAACGTGGAGGCTTGAGGCGTCCGGCCTCGCGGGGCCGGTCCCACTTCCAACCGCGGAGCCGTATGGGGCTGGTCCCGACATCATACTCACCAATCAGCTGGGCAGGGGGCGGGATGACTGAATTTGGACGTCGCATGGTGTCGGGCGGTGATGTCATCACGCAACGGCACGCCGGGCGGTGACATCATCGTGCAACGCCTCGTGCTCGGCGTACGCCACCCAGACGTTGCATACGATGTTGAGACGTTGTGTACGACATTGAGACGTTGTGTACGACGTCGAGACGTTGCGTGCGACCTCAATGCGCCTGCGGGCCGACAGGCCGTTGGCGCGCAGGATTTTTCAACGGTGTCAGTTTTTCGGAGCCCCCGCGCGATGTCGGGACCAGCCCCGCACAACTCCATACGGCTCCGGCGATCGAAGTGGGACTGGGAGGCCGTACAGCTCAAGCGACCATGTTAGGTCGCGCTCGCCGCATGCAGTCGCATGCTGGTGGGACAGGCCCTTTACTTATGACGGGCACACAACCCTTTTATCAGCTCGACATGTACAGCGCTGCAGATATGGCAGGAAGCCGGCAGATTGTTGACCCTCACTGCTCTCACAGACTAATTATATGAAGGTAGTTACATCTGTGGTTTTCATCCCTCTGTCTAGGAAACCTGACAAAGCACATGAAGTCAAAGGCTCACACCAAGAAATGCTTGGAGCTGGGAATTGCAATAAACTGCATGTACAACACCGACACAGACGAAACAGGCAAGTAACAAGTGGCAACCCGTTTCATCATTGCTCCTGACTGAGGGATCTAGGATTACAAGTACATGCTTCCCTAAAAGTGGCGTTATAGGTAGATAGGATGGGCAAGAAGTCTTTTGGTACATTGTCCTTCATCAGTCAGGATACTGAATATAAAAGTTGGGATGTATGATCCAGTTGTACACGACGTTGATTCGGCAGCATAAGGAATATTGTGTTCCTGCTGCAGGAATTATGTTGTGAAGCTGCAAAGAGCGCAGAGAAGATTTATGAGGATGTTGCCGGGACAAGCGCCTGAGCTACACGAAGAGGTCCGGTAGGGTAGGACTTTATTCCTTAGAGCGCAGGAGGTTGGGAGGCGATCTCATTGATGTGTGTGAGACCATGAGGATAAAAGATAGTGACTACACGGAGTGTTTTATCCAGAGTAGGGTACTCAAGAGCCAGAGGACATCGATTTAAGGTGAGGGGCGTCTTTTTCACACAAAGGGTGGTGGCTGTATGGAATGAACTGCCAGAGGAGGTAGTTGAGACCACATTTAAAATACATTTGCAGAGCCACCAAGTAGTACAGATTTTACGTATTTTGAACGGAAATGCGATAAGAATATGGATGTACGGTTTGCCGTTGTTAAAAGTCCATATTTAACAATGCAAAATGGACCATAGATAATCGGAACAACGAGATGCAACGCGCCCCCGGCAAGAAGCTCCGCAGACCGCAGCTTCAGGCTGTAACAGTCCCCGGGCCAGAGATCGGAGCACTCCCTCCTGGCGACCCCGGCGAGGGCTCACCCGCTCCGCGATGAAAAGTCCACGCTGCCCCCGCTGCTGAAACTCGGGGCCTGACTCCGGGAAAGGCCGCACCGATCCATGGTGTTAGGCCGCGAGGGAGGCGACATGGAAAATGGAGGAGGCGACCGAGAGCGGTTCCCCCCTTACCCTCCCTCACCACCCCCCACACAAGACACACCAAGAGACATTAAAACACACATTTAGACACATTTAAAAAAAAAAAAAAAGTAGAAATGAGGAACACGCTGCTGGCAGGGCAGCCGTCTCCACAGACCTATTTCTCTTTGAGTCGATGTGGACTTGGTGGGCTGAAGGGCCGTTTGCATGCTGTATTACTCCATGATTCTATAATAATTTGCAAGTTGTATTTGCCACTAAACTCTGCTCCTCTTCCTTTCAGGAATACTGGATGAGACGGAAAAAGATGCCCTGAATGAAGTGCCGGTCCTTCACCAGTTCTCGGATCCCGAGGACACAGATGGAGCCGAGGAAGAGGGAGACGAAGATGAGGACGATGATGATGATGATGATGATGACCGACAAGGAGACAGCACGCCCACCACGAGATCCCGAAGCACCAGCCCCTTAGCGCACAGTTCAAAGCCACACTCTGTCACTTCCCTCATCAGTTACTTGGTGACGGTACCGAGGATTCAAGTGACCCAGCTCATCCCGCCCAGCTACACTCACGCAGGGTCTCCATTGACAGATTATCAGAGGCATTTGCACAATCGGTTGATAGAATCAGTGGAGTACAAAGATAGACTGGATATACCGGCTACAGCTGGTCTGTGGCCTTTGCAGACTGAGGACGGGTCTTCGAGAGAGGATAGTTCGAGGGAAATGTCCCCCTCCGGAGATACGGGTTCAAGTACTCAACCCTCGCCAGCCTACGAGGGATCTCCAGGGAGGGATGCGTCGCCAACTTCTCGCAGGTACCTGTCACCCAGGCGGGACCTCTCGCCCAGACCCCACCTGTCTCCGAGACGAGAGATATCGCCTTTACGCCACCGGTCGCCAAAGAGGGAAACACACCTGAGCGATTGGTCTCCAAAAAGAGATGCTTCCCCACACAGACACAGGCGAGAGATTTCCTCGGCGAGGCAGATCTCCCCTGCTAAAGACCACTCCCCAAGAAGGGAACTGTCTCCCAGGAGGGACTACAGAGAAAGGAGGCACGTGCCAATGATAAGAGCAACATTGCCACGGAGAGGTTCATTCCAGAGTGAATATGTAATGGGCCAGTGTCTGCAGCATCAAGATATGAACCTGGTGAGTGAATCAATGATGGGTTTTGCTTGAATAGAAAGTCACTTTGTACGGATGGACGATCTATGGACGATGGAAAGAGCGTCAGGGCAGGGAAACATAAAGATATGGAAGGGTAAGGTGTGAAACAGTAAGGTGTGCGTACAGTTTTGGTCTCCAAATCTGAGGAAAGACATTCTTGCCATAGAGGGGGTACAGAGAAGGTTCACCAGACTGATTCCTGGGATGTCAGGACTTTCATATGAGGAAAGACTGGATAGACTCGGCTTGTACTCGCTGGAATTTAGAAGATTGAGGGGGGATCTTATAGAAACTTACAAAATTCTTAAGGGGGTTACACAAAAAGCTGGAGAAACTCAGCGGGTGCAGCAGCATCTAAGGAGCGAAGGAGATAGGCGACGTTTCGGGTCGAGACCCTTCTTCAGACTGGTCAGGGTCCCTGAACGGGTCAGGAAACCCGCTGAGTTTCTCCAGCTTTTTGTGTAACCCTCGATTCTCCAGCATCTGCAGTTCCTTCTTTAACAAAATTCTTAAGGGGTTGGACAAGCTAGATGCTGGAAGATTGTTCCCGATGTTGGGGGAGTCCAGAACAAGGGGTCACAGTCTAAGGACAAGGGGGAATTCCTTTAGGACCGAGATGAGGAAAACATTCTTTACACAGAGAGTGGTGAGTCTCTGGAATTCTCTGCCACAGAAGGTCGTTGAGGCCAGTTCATTGGCTATATTCAAGAGGGAGTTGGGTGTGGCTCTTGTGGCTAAAGGGATCAGGGGGTATGTAGAGAAGGCAGGTACGGGATACTGAGTTGGATGATCAGCCATGATCACATTGAATGGCGGTGCAGGCTCGAAGGGCCGAATGGCCTACTCCTGCACCTATTTTTCTATGTTTCTATGAAAATGAGAGATCAAAGGGGATGAAGTTGAAGGGCAATGTAGAATGGATCATTGTTAGCTGAGGGGAAGGTGACAATGAGACATATAGTCAGTAAAATGTAATCGGGAGGTGAGTTAAACTAGTCGGGGAACAAGGATGGGGGAGGGATGGAGAGAGAGGGAAAGCTTGAAGCTAGAGAAATCAATATTCATTCAACCCGCTGGGTTGGACGTTGCCCAAGCATTATATGAGGTGCTGTTCCTCCAATTTGTGTTGTGCCTCATCTTGACAGTGGAGGAGGCCCAGGACTGAAAGGTCAGTGTGAACATTTGGAGGGGGGAGTTAAAATGTTTAGCAACCCGGGAGATCACTTAGACCTAGGCGGACTGAGCGGAGGTGGTCAACGGAACGATCGCTGAGCCTGCATCTGGTCCATCGGTAAATTCAAACACGATCTAGCAGCCCAGGTCCAATCCTGAAGTCTGGCTCTGCCTGTGCGGAGTTTGCATGTCCACATCGTGACCGCCTGCGTTTCCAATGAGTGCTCTGGTTTCTTCCCACATCCCAAAGACTTGGAAACCGGTAGATTATAGCTGTCCAGCATTGAAGCAGGACCTTTGGCCCATCATGTCCACCCTGACCTTTACGCCCATCTACACTAATCCTATGAGCTGCACCTCCTCCAGCCTCAACTACTGCATCCGCTGCTCCAGATGCCAGCTGATCTACATCGCTGAGACCAAGCGGAGGCTGGGCGATCGTTTCGCCGAACACCTCCGCTCGGTCCGCAATAACCAACCCGACCTCCCGGTGGCTCAGCACTTCAACTCCCCCTCCCATTCCGTATCCGACCTCTCGGTCCTGGGCCTCCTCCTCGGCCAGAGAGAGCAACACCGCAAGTTGGAGGAACAGCACCTCATATTCCGCTTGGGGAGTCTGCATCCTCTGGGCTTAAACATTGAACTTTCTCAATTCTGTTAACCCAGGCTGCCTCCTCCCCCTCCCCACCTCTCCCTCAGCCCTCGGGCCCTGGCATTCCCTCTCTCTCTATCTGTCCCCCACCCAAGTCGCACTAGCTTCTCATTTTCACACTACAAACAGCTTACAATGGCCTGTTTCCTTTATCATCGATACTTTTTTGCATATCTTTCATTCATTGTTCTTTATCTCTCCACATCACCGTCTATATCTCTCGTTTCCCTGATCCCTGACCAGTCTGAAGAAGGGTCTCGACCCGAAACGTCGCCTATCTCCTTCGCTCCTTAGATGCTGCTGCACCCGCTGAGTTTCTCCAGCTTTTTATGTAACCATCCTATTTGCGCACGTTAGGTCCGTATCTTTCAATGCCTTGCCATTATAAGTGTCTATATAAATGCGTCTTAAAGTTAGTGACTTTATCCGATTCCACCACCTACTCTGGCGGCACTTTGCAGGTATCAAGCACCCGCTGTAAAAATAAATGAAACCTTTAAGCCCTTTTAAAACTCTTCACACTCACCTATGTCCTCTTGTATTAGATAGCCCGACCATGGGGAAAGAAATTGTGCCTCTCACAATCTTACAGACCACTTCAAGGTCACCCCTTAGTCTCCTTTGCTTCAGCGAAAACAAGTCCAGCCTATCCAATGTCAACCCATAACTAAAGCCCTCCAATCCAGGCACCATCCTGCACCCTCCCCCATACAACCACCACTTGCCTACAATGTGGACCAGAACTGCACTCAATACCACAAGTGCCGCCCAACCAAAGATTTGCAATAAAAAATTTAGAAGATTGAGGGGGGATCTTATAGAAACTTGCAAAATTCTTAAGGGGTTGGACAAGCTAGATGCAGGAAGATTGTTCCCGATGTTGGGGGAGTCCAGAACAAGGGGTCACAGTCTAAGGATAAGGGGGAATTCCTTTAGGACCGAGATGAGGAAAACATTCTTTACACAGAGAGTGGTGAGTCTCTGGAATTCTCTGCCACAGAAGGTAGTTGAGGCCAGTTCATTGGCTATATTTAAGAGGGTGTTAGATGTGGCACTTGTGGCTAAAGGGATCAGGGGGTATGGAGAGAAGGCAGGTACGGGATACTGATTTGGATGATCAGCCATGATCACATTGAATGGTGGTGCAGGCTCGAAGGGCCGAATGGCCTACTCCTGCACCTATATTTCTATGTTTCTATGTTTCTATAAACCTCGACTTTTATATTCCATGTCTCAAACTAAGAAGACAAACATTGCCCTGTTAATTGGCCGTAGTAAATTGCTCCTGCTGGGGAAGAGGCAGGAGAATTAGGTTAGGAGGGCTCAAGACGTTAGGCTGACAGTATCTTGTTTAGACGAGGTAAATAGATAGCAAAAAATGTAGGATGCAGGAAGAGGTTGTTTGGCCCATTGTGTCTGCTGGTCAAACCATTCCAACCCTACCTTCTAAACCTGCAGCTCATGGCTTTTTAAGTACACATCCATTTAAACACAAGGATAGCAATTCATGATTCAATGATTAATACATGCCTCAATGATTGGAATAGACTTGATGGGCCGAATGGCCAAATTCTATTATTCTTCATGACCTAATGACCATATGATGTAGTTTCATAGAAACATAGAAATTAGGTGCAGGAGTAGGCCATTCGACCCTTCGAGCCTGCACCGCCATTCAATATGATCATGCCTGATCATCCAACTCAGTATCCCGTACCTGTCTTCTCTCCATACCCTCTGATCCCCTTAGCCACAAGGTCCACATCTAACTCCCTCTTAAATATAGCCAATGAACTGGCCTCAACTACCTTCTGTGGCAGAGAGTTCCAGAGACCCACCACTCTCTGTGTGAGAAAAGTCCTTCTCATCTCGGTCCTAAAGGATTTCCCCCTTATCCTTAAGCTGTGACCCCTTGTCCTGGACCTCCCCAACATCGGGAACAATCTTCCTGCATCTAGCCTGTCCAAGTATGTAAGTGAGTTTTCAGTTTAGTTTAATTTAGTTGAAGGATACAGCGCGGAAACAGGCCCTTCAGCCCACCGAGACCACGCTGACCAGTCATCCCGGCACACTAACACTATCCTGCATGCACTGGGGTTAAGTTACAATTATACCAAGCCAATTAACCTACAAACCTGTACGCCTTTGGAGTGTGGGAGGAAACCGGAGATCCCGGAGAAAACCACGCAGGTCACGGGGAGAACGTGCAAACTCCGTACAGACAGCACCCAGAGTCAGGATTGAACCCGCGCCTCTGGTTCCTGTAAGGCAGCAACTCTACCGCTGCCCTGGTAGGATATAGGATGGGGTATTGGTGAAGAGAATGGATTACATGGAAAAATTGTCACAAATCGGATTTCTCTGATGAGTCTGGACTAACACGATGGACCAAATAGCTTCCTTAAGGTTCCATGGAAATAAATCCAAAATAATAGCATCAGTTAAAATATCAACAGTGCCTTCTGCTACTGGTAAGAGCAACGTTTACCTTTTCCGGGATCTCACTTCCAAATGGCCTTTTTGACAGGAGAGCTGACTTTCTCAGAATCAGATGGATAGGTTTCCAGCAATAGGCATGTTGGACACTTTAAGCACTGTGGTAGTGAAGAAATGGGTCAGATCACAGTCCTTGTATATGTCAAAGCATTTACAACACAGAGGCACGTTAGATGGATTGTATCAGTATTTGTACTCCGTTTGTGCCTCGTTGTGATCATCAGAATTCTCACCTGGCTCAAGACGTTAGGCCGACAGTATCTTGTTTAGGCAAGGTAAATAGATAGTAAACATTTTACGATGCAGAAAAGAGGTTGTTTGGCCCATGGGTTACACAAAAAGCTGGAGGAACTCAGCGGGTGCAGCAGCATCTAAGGAGCGAAGGAGATAGGCGACGTTTCGGGTCGAGACCCTTCTTCAGACTGGTCAGGGATCAGGGAAACGAGAGATATAGACGGTGATGTGGAGAGATAAAGAACAATGAATGAAAGATATGCAAAAAAGTATCGATGATAAAGAAAACAGGCCATTGTAAGCTGTTTGCAGTGTGAAAATGAGAAACTAGTGCGACTTGGGTGGGGGGGAGATAGAGAGAGAAGGAATGCCAGGGCCCGAGGGCTGAGGGAGAGGTGGGAAGGGGAGGAGGCAGCCATGGTTAACAGAATTGAGAAAAATCGGGTCGAGACCCTTCTTCAGACTTATTTGGCCCATTGTGTCTGCTGGTCAAACCATTCCAACCCTACCTTCTAAACCTGCAGCTCATGGCTTTTTAAGTACACATCTAAGTCCTGTTCAAACACAATGAAAGCAATTCATGATTCAATGATTAATACAAGCCTCAAGGATTATCAGGTAAAGGCAGGACAATGGGGCTGAGGGGAAAAGATAGATCAGCCATGATTGATTGATGGAATAGACTCAATGGGCCGAATGGCCTAATTCTGCTCCTATGATTTATGAACTTATGAAAGCCCCTGCCTCCACTAACCTTACCTGGATTTTTCCTGGATGAAGGTAGATTTCCCCATCTGCCCTTTAGTCCTCCACCAATTACTTCAATTCTATATATCGTGTTTTATGACCATTCTGCTAAGCAAACTAGGTTCCTTCTATTCACCCACTCGATAATGTCGCTCCTTAATCTCCTGCACCCCAAAGACAGCAGAGCGACCTCATTGATTTTTGACTCAGGGCCACAACAGTCTAGTCCCAGCAACATCTTCACCAATATCCTCTGCACGCCACCAGTGGAAGCACATCTTTTAGAAACATAGAAAATAGGTGCAGGAGTAGGCCATTCAGCCCTTCAAGCCTGCACCGCCATTCAATGTGATCATGGCTGATCATCCAACTCAGTATCCTGTACCTGCCTTCTCTCCATACCCTCTGATCCCCTTAGCCACAAGGGCCACATCTAACTCCCTCTTAAATATAGCCAATGAACTGGCCTCAACTACCCTCTGTGGCAGAGAGTTCCAGAGACCCACCACTCTCTGTGTGAAAAAAGTCCTTCTCATCTCGGTCTTAAAGGATTTCCCCCTTATCCTTAAACTGTGACCCCTTGTCCTGGACTTCCCCAACATCGGGAACAATCTTCCTGCATCTAGCCTGTCCAACCCCTTAAGAATTTTGTAAGTTTCTATAAGATCCCCTCTCAATCTCCTAAATTCTAGAGAGTATAAACCGAGTCTATCCAGTCTTTCTTCATAAGACAGTCCTGACATCCCAGGAATCAGTCTGGTGAACCTTCTCTGAACTCCCTCTATGGCAATAATGTCCTTCCTCAGATTTAGAGACCAGAACTGTACACAATACTCCAGGAGTGGTCTCACCAAGACCCTATACAACTGCAGTAGAACCTCCCTGCTCCTATACTCAAATCCTTTTGCTATGGAAACTAACATACCATTCGCTTTCTTCTCTGCCTGCTGCACCTGCATGCCTACTTTCAATGACTGGTGTACCATGACACCCAGGTCGCGCTGCATCTCCCCTTTTCCTAATCGGCCACCATTTAGATAATAGTCTGCTTTCCTATTTTTGCCAGCAAAGTGGATAACCTCACATTTATCCACATTATACTGCATCTGCCAAACATTTGCCCACTCGCCCAGCCTATCCAAGTCACCTTGCAGCCTCCTAGCATCCTCCTCACAGCTAACACTGCCCCCCAGCTTCGTGTTTCTGTCGTCTAGATGAGAAGCCATTCCCATTAGCGATTCCCAATTGAATGAAGCGAGCAGTTGGGATCTGGAACTCGCTGTCTGTAGAGAAGGTGGGAATAGCATCATCCATCATCTTCAAATGGAAATGTGTAGGAAGGAACTGCAGATGCTGGTTTAAACCGAAGATAGACACAAAAAGCTGGAGTAACTCAGCGGGACAGGCAGCATCTCTGGGGAGAAGCAATGGGTGACGTTTCGGGTCGAGACCCTTCTTTAGACCCGACCCGAAACATCACACATTCCTTCTCTCCAGAGATGCTGCCTGTCCCGCTGAGTTACTCCAGCATTTTGAGTCTATCTTCAAATGGGAATTGCATCGGCATTGGAGAGAGGATGATTTTTGGGGCTGTGGGGAAAATGGGCTAGGTGACAGCATGCATAGAATGGCTGAATGGCCTCTTTCTGTGCCATGACAATTTGATTTATCATTGAATTTTGTGAATTGTAAACAAAATCCCAGATCTGATGAAGCAGATGGGGAATAGTGGACATGGGCTGGATAACTTCAGGCAAATGAATACAGTAGAGATCTGGTAATCCAGTATCGTTAGGATTTGGTGATGCAAGATCAGCAGATTTTCTGGACCATTGGGTTATT
The DNA here is from genome assembly GCA_963514005.1 of Raja brachyura. The sequence continues at coordinate 84,531,117 of OY740788.1, read as the reverse complement.
AACAGTTATTCTGTTAATACCCCGACACATTTCCAATTCCCTATTTTTTGGGTGTAATGCAATTAGCATTATAATACATTTCCCAATGAATGGGTATGTTATAAGAGAACGCAGAAAACTGGAACTGGGCTTCTTGAAGAGAGCATGGGAACCGACCCCAGGGAATGTAAATGGAGCTCGGGGCTGAGATCATTGTGAATGGATATGGATCATGGGTTCTAGGGCCCAGTGTGTAGAAATGATGCACAGAGTCTGAGTCCCAGTGAGTGGAGATGGAGCAGGCGGCTGGGATCACAATGAGTCGGTGTCTGGGGCCCCAGTGGGTGAAAAAAACATATATAACAATTACAGCATGGAAACAGGCCTTCTCGGCCCTTCCAGTCCATGCCGACCATTTATTTTCCCCTAGTCCCATCTACCTGCACTCAGACCATACCCCTCCATTCCCTTCCCTGCCATCTTTCAGCCCACTCTTCCAAATGGCCCAAATCTCTCTGTAGACTTTGAAAATCTACTTCATATACCTATCCACTTTACTTTTAAATGTTAAAATCGATCCTGCCTCCACCACTTCTGCAGGAAGATCATTCCACACAGCCACCACTCTCTGAGTAAAGAAGTTCCCCCTCATGTTACCCCTAAACTTCTGTCCCTTAATTCTCATGTCATACCCTCTTGTTTGAATCTTCCCTACCCTCAATGGGAAAAGCTTATCCACGTCAACTCTGTCTATCCCTTTCATCATTTTAAAGACCTCAATCAAGTCCCCCCTTAACCTTCTGCGCTCCAATGAATAAAGACCTAACTTGTTCAACCTTTCTCTGTAACTTAGTTGCTGGAACCCAGGCAACATTCTAGTAAATCTCCTCTGTACTCTCTCTATTTTGTTGACATCCTTCCTATAATTAGGCGATCAAAATTGTACACCATACTCCAGAATTGGTCTTACCATTGCCTTGTACAATTTTAACATTACTTCCCTACTCCTTTATTCAATGCTCTGATTTATAAAGGCCAGCACACCAAAAGCTTTCTTTACCACCCTATCTACATGCGATTCCACCTTTAGGGAATTATGCACAGTTATTCCTAGATCCCTCTGTTCCACAGCATTCCTCAATTCCCTACCATTTACCATGTACGTCCTATTTTGATTTGTCCGGCCAAGATGTAGCACCTCACACTTATCAGCATTAAACTCCATCTGCCATCTTTCAGCCCACTCTTCCAAATGGCCCAAATCTCTCTGTAGACTTTGAAAATCTACTTCATTATCCACAGCACCCCCTTATCACGGATCATGACGTCTGGGTTCACAGTGAGTGGAAATAGGGAACGGGATCTGGGATCATAGTGGGTGGTCTTGGACCACAAGATCTGGAGCCTAGCTACTGGAAAGGGAGCGCGATAAACATTTCTTAATGAGCTAAACGACCAAGACTTCCAAGTATGTAGGGAGGAACTCAAGTCAAGTCAAGTCAAAAGAGTTTATTGTGTTAAAGAAGGAACTGCAGATGCTGGAGAATCGAGGGTTACACAAAAAGCTGGAGAAACTCAGCGGGTGCAGCAGCATCTAAGGAGCGAAGGAGATAGGCGATGTTTCGGGTCGAGACCCTTCTTCAGACTGGTCAGGGATCAGGGAAACGAGAGATATAAACAGTGATGTGGAGAGATAAAGAACAATGAGTGAAAGATATGCAAAAAAGTATTGGTGATAAAGGAAGCAGGCCATTGTAAGCTGTTTGTGGTGTGAAAATGAGAAGCTAGTGCGACTTGGGTGGGGGAGAGATAGAGAGAGAGAGGGAATGCCAGGGCCCAAGGGCTGAGGGAGAGGTGGGGAGGGGGAGGAGGCAGCCTGGGTTAACAGAATTGAGAAAGTTCAATGTTTAAGCCCAGAGGATGCAGACTCCCCAAGCGGAATATGAGGTGCTGTTCCTCCAACTTGCGGTGTTGATCACTCTGGCCGTGGAGGAGGCCCAGGACCGAGAGGTCGGATACGGAGTGGGAGGGGGAGTTGAAGTGCTGAGCCACCGGGAGGTCGGGTTGGTTATTGCAGACCGAGCGGAGGTGTTCGGCGAAACGATCGCCCAACCTCCGCTTGGTCTCACCGATGTAGATCAGCTGGCATCTGGAGCAACGGATGCAGTAGATGAGGTTGGAGGAGGTGCAGGTGAACCTCTGTCGGACTTGGTATGACTGCTTGGGTCCCTGAAAGGAGTGGATAGGGGAGGTGAAGGGACAAGTGTAGCATCTCTTGCGGTTGCAAGGGAAAGTGCCCGGGGAAGGAGTGGAGCGGGAGGGAAGGGAAGAATTGACGAGGGAGTTGCGGAGGGAGCGGTCTTTGCGGAAGGCAGACAGGGGGGGAGATGGGAAGATGTGGCGAGTGGAGGGGTCACATTGGAGGTGACGAAACTGGCGGAGGACTATCTGTTGTATGCGCTGGCTGGTGGGGTGAAAGGTGAGGACCAGGGGGACTCGGCCCTTGTTGTGAGTGGGGGAAATGGGGAGAGAGGGCAGTGTTGCGGGGTATGGAGGAGACCCTGGTGCGAGCCTCATCTATAGTGGGGGAGGGGAAACCCCGTTCTCTGAAGAACGAGGACATTTGCGATGACCTGGTGTGGAACACGTCATGTGTCCCTGACAGGACAATGAAAATCTTTCTTTGCATAGCACAACAGAACATAGAAGGCATTGACTACAATTACATACGTAAATACACCCATGACTTAATAAATTAATAAAGTGCAAATAACAGATGGAGGGATATTAATGTTCAGAGTTCCGAGCCAGGTTTAATAGCCTGATGGCTGTGGGGAAGTAGCTATTCCTAAACCGGGTCGTTGCAGTCTTCAGGCTCCTGTACCTTCTACCCGAAGGTAGCAGGGAGATAGATGAGTGTGTGGCCAGGGTGGTGTGGGTCCTTGATGATGCTGCCAGCCTTTTTGAGGCAGCGACTGCGATAAATCCCCTCGATGGAAGGAAGGTCAGAGCCGATGATGGACTGGGCAGTGTTTACTACTTTTTGTAGTCTTTTCCTTTCCAGGGTGCTCAGATGCTTGTTTGACCTTTTCCCGAGCAATACTGCCTGACCCGCTGGAGTGAGTCCCTCCAACATTCTGGGCCTATCTTCAAGATTTCCAAGTGGTCACGTTGCAGATTGTTAGGGGTTGAGTGTATCTGAGCCTGTTTTTTTAATGCTCCATTTTTAATCTTCTCTTCACCTGCAGAGACAATCGTGGTTGACCCCGTACGATAGCAGCAGGCCGACGCCCTGGCCATGGTACCCCAGTGAGAATTCCCAAGGAGATCAGAGCCACTCAGTCCTGCCCGAGGCTCAGACTGGTTGTCTCTTCACACACTTGCCTCTGCACTCCCAGCAGCAGGTGAGGGCCCCCTACCAAATGATCCCCATCGGGGGCATCCAAATGGTCCAGTCGGGGCCCCCGGCTTTTCCCGGGAACCTGCCGGCATCGCAACTCCCCCTGCGGGGTAGGCGGAGAGAGGAGAGCATCATCGACGAAGCCACCCACTGCGTCATCGAGAGCATCAAAGAGATGGACATCTTCTCCAAGGCAGAGGAGGCGTCCGCACCTTCCCCCATGGCCGTCTCGCCGCCCAGGCACAACTTCCTCGGGTCGTCCGCCCGGCCGAGGGGGAGGGAGCGCGGTGCGACGGGCGACGAGGCGTGCGAGGACCACGCCCTCCAGAGCCGGGCGGACGCGGCCAGGGAGTTTGCCGCCCGCTCCCGGGCGGACGAGGCAGCCAAGGCCTTCGAGCTGCTCTGCCAGCCAGAGAAAGGAGCGCTGGGAGGAGCGCGCGCCAACGGCGGGACCTCCTTCCCCCGCCAGCAGCAGCACGCCGGCGAAGAGGGGCCTGCGGACGAAAGGCCCGGGCACGGCGATGGGCCGCGATGACCCAGAGCAACGGGGGGCACTGCATGAACCATTGTCAGTGTGGAGATGATCTGAAGGTCAGTGTGTGGCCAGGAGCTGGGGTGATGGTCACACCAGCTGCCCCTCACTTTGTCCACGACTGGATCCAACGTACACAAATACATGGAGATATTTTCTATTTGTTTGTTTTAAGAAAAGACCCTGACCAAAATTAACCTGCAGGCTTACCTTTATCGTCCTGTTACGTACATATATTGTGCCTTTTATTTTTTGCTTGTACTTTTCCTGTATGCAAAATGACAGAAAGGGAGAATCTGTACATATTTTAAAACATTGTGTACCTGCTTAAGAATTGTACTGTTTTTTTTTTCTCTTTAGAGCACTTGGTGGGGTTTGGGGTGGATGGGGTTTTGTCTTAAACGATGTGAATGATTTATTTGAAGAGGGTTTTTTTTTCTAGGTTGGAGGTGAATGGGCTGGAATATCGTTACACATGTGAGGTTGCACTAAAAATGTATTTTTATACAATTGAAACTACTCTTGTGTACAGCAAATGATTCTGATACTAATATTTATTATATTTGTTTTATAAATTGCAAATGTATTCTCCTCTCCCCCCCCCCCCCCCCCCCCCCCCCGCCCCTTTCGGTGTAGGCACCTCTTACATGAAGCATGGGATTTGTACGCTGTAAATATTATGCTGCTGAGATCTTAAAATGTGAGCACTATCATCAAATCAGTGCCCCGATCACTTGACAGTCTGAATCATTGCAAAAAGTTGGCCGGAACGCCCTTCCAATTCCCTTTCCAAATACTGAGACCTGGTGAGATAATGGGAGGAAAAAAACGCTCTCCAAAACGGAATCTGATCCTCGTGAAGATGTGAAGCAGATGGATTCAGTAGCACCTGGACACAATTACGTTCAATGTTGTCCTCTCTCTCTCTCTCTCTCTCTCCCCCTCTCTCTATCTCTCTTCCTCCCCCTCCCCTCTCCTTCCTCCTCTCTCTCCCTCTCTCTCTCTCTCTCCCTCCCTCTCCCTCCCTCTCTCTCTCTCTCTCTCTCTCTCTCCCTCTCTCTCCCCCCCCTCTCCCTCTCTTCTCTCTCTCTCTCCCCCTCTCCCCCTCTCTCCCCTCTCCCCTCTCTCCCCTCTCTCCCCTCTCCCCTCTCTCCCCTCTCCCTCTCTCCTCTCTCTCTCCCTCCCCTATCTCTCTCTCTCCCTCTCCCCTCCCCTTCTCTCCCTCTCCCTCTCCCCCTCTCTTTCTCTCTCTCTCTTTATCTCTCTCTCTCTCCTCTCTCCCCCTCGATTTTTCTCTGTTTCTCGCTTTCTCTCTCTCCCCCCCCCCCCCCCCCCCCCCCCCGCCCCTTTGGCAGCCTGGCCAAGATAGGATGAACAATGCCTTTTCCTCTCCATCCCCAGTTATCCTCAAATAACTGCTGGAAAGGCAGTTAGTAAACTGCCAAGTGCCTGTCCTGGAATGAAAGCACCCACCGATCCCACTCCCAAGCAGCAAACCTTGGGAATATATTCATCATCTCTGGGCCTAAATCCTGGAGCGATATATTATGTTCCAAGTCACATTCCATCCGTAGTGACTTGGAAAAAAAAACACTCACTGTTACGGTCTAAATGCAGGAACGTTCTCCCCAAAACCATCGTGGGACCACCTTCACCAGAAGGGCCACAATGGCTCAACAGGGGCACCTTCCCAAGGGGCAGTTAGGGATGGGCAGAAAATGCTGGTCTTGATGAATAGATCCTTAAAAATGAATAACTAAGGACATAAAAGCCCTGATCCCGCCTACCGTGTCATATCCCCCTCCTGGTTTGCCCGCCTTGCACAGTTACAAGTAAATCTTTTTTTTAAACAGACCATGTCAGATGATGAAATGTGTCCCTTTTACAATGACCGGGTGTTCCCCGGACATAATTTAGTTGTTAAAGTCGGGGTAAAGATGGTGACGCCTACTATTTTTTTTATATATTGCAAGAAAATAACGTACAGTGATTATGCACTTAAAGAAACATTGAAAACGGATGACTGCATATGATGTAATCATTTGAATTAATTTTTTTAATCCAGACTGTTGCTGCATTAATTATAAATGATGAGATTATCAGTGATTTTTAAATATAGTACTGTTTAGCATTAATTAAATTGTATCTGGGCTGTGTGCATCATTTTAGAGCTTTAATTACAATGGTTTAAGACAAAAAAAAAATCACTTTAAAAGATATTTTAAACTTCTAAGTGAATATGTTTTTTTGTGTATGTGCTTGGTATATTAGCAAAGACAGAAAAGAATACATTCCAAACATTTGTACATATTGTATATTTTAAGTGAGATATCTGTGCAATTTCTGTGTAATTACTTATAAACTGACACTGTTGCCACACTTTGTGTAATTACACTTTGCTGTACAGTAGAGACAAGCTTGATTAAAAAGCACAGAACTGTCATTTAAAAGAAATATATAAGGGGTTGTGAGGGGGTGGGGGGGGGGGGGGGGGGTGGGGCGAGAACCCTTTTGGAAAAATGTGTGTATTTGGCATTCAGTGGAAATAAAAATATGCAGTGGTAACATGTTTTTTGTGTCTGGATAAATTTGGCCTTTGATATCGAAAGAAGGGTCCCCGACTCCAAACGTCACCTCTCCATGCTCCAGTGATGCTGAGTTTCTCCGGCCACTCTGTAGCAATGTTACAAAATTTTGAGATTTAAAAAATCAAGTCTGCAAATTATCCCATCAGATAAAGCATAAAAATAAGTTTAATTTGACACCTAATTCACTTCCATATCTTCAGTATTAAGAAAGTTATGACCATTTTCATACTCGGAAATTAGCATCTTGTTCCCCATTGCCTTTCAATTGACTTAACTCAAAAGCTGTGATCTAGAACAGTCAAAAGCCCATAACTATCTTAAAAATTAAGAAAACAATGAAATGTTCAGTTATTATAGATTGAAGCATTCTGAAACAAATATGAAAGAATCTTACTTGGATGACCTGAAATTAAAGCATATAATTAGTTAGTTATCTAATTGTAGCTAATTACAAAATTCAATGGGTAGATCTAAACATCTATCCATTTCTTAAGAAAAGATAAACTTTTTTTAAATTGCCTAAGTGTCCAAATAACATTCACACAATAATCCACAATATAACATAATTTTTAAATCTCATTTTCATGAATTTCTGGGCCAAATGGAAGGAATTTAGTGTTTAATGCCTGTAAATTAATGGCCATTTAAATCAACTAGCGAGTGGGTTTTAGTGGAATGCGGTGGATTGGAACGTTGCGGTTTGCTGTGAAGTCGGTATGCAAATACAGCCGGTTCATACATTTTTTTTGGACCCCATTTCGCAACATGAAAATATTATTAAAGCCTCCATAAAAACCAACTTTTAATATAAAAATAAACTGTGTACCTTTTTTTCTCCCCTACGCAAAATCCTTCCCATTATCGGCGCTCACGGCTTTTGAAGGTTATTTTTAAATTACTCTAGATAATAAATAATCTAGTGTCATTTAAAAATACCTTCATTAATGAAATGTCGGAGCGATTTTTCTTCTGCAACGAAATCGCCCGACATTGATCGATCTGCCCAGTCTGAAGAAAAACGGCACTTTAAGCTAGCCCCCCTCTGAAAGGCGCCAAAGTCACGCACACGGGGAACAGCAGAACTGCAGCGCTGCTCAAGGTAAGTTTTGTAACATACCTATACTCTGTGTCTCTTTTATCTAAACCTGTACCTGCCGTTCCTTTTTTTTTTCAGCAGCAAAGTGACGAGGGCTGGAAGAAGAGGAAAAAGACTCACGTGTTATTGAGTCGTTAAAGAAGGAACTGCAGATGCTGGAGAATCGAGGGTTACACAAAATAGCCGGAGAAACTCAGCGGGCGCAGCAGCATCTAAGGAGCGAAGGAGATAGGCGACGTTGCGGGTCGAGACTCTTCTACAGACCACATGTTATTGATCTGCTTTCAGAGTATATGGAACAAAGTGTAATCTAGAGGATCTGGTCTTCCTATGGCACGCATGCATGGCACAGAATGTGTTATAGAGTCATAGGCCATGGAACATGCCCTTCGGCCCAACTGATCCATGCTGACTAGATGCCCATGTATGCTAGTCCCATTTGCTGAAACTTGACCCACAGGTCCTTCAAATCTTTCCTATCTACTTACCTGAGCTTTTTTTTCACTGTAACTTGGTACACGTGACATTAAACTACATTATACTTGCCTCATCAACTCCCAGCAGAGCAATCTCACCAGTCTCACCACCTCCCACCCATCTAATTCCCGATGGCTGCAAGCTATTCTCTTTCAAGTACAGCTTTAAAGGGGGATAAAGAGACATTGCTGGCAGAGCTCCAATGAATCAAGTGCAATCCTGATCTCAGCCGCTGTCACTATCCTTAAACTGTGACCCCAAGTCCAGAACAAGGGGTCACAGTCTAAGGATAAGGGGGAAGTCTTTTAGGGCCGAGATGTGAAAATCATTTTTCACACAGAGTGGTGAATCTGTGGAATTCTCTGCCACAGAAGGTAGTTGAGGCCAGTTCATTGGCTATACTTAAGAGGGAGTTAGATGTGGCCCTTGTGGCTAAAGGGATCAGGGGGTATGGAGAGAAGGCAGGTACAGGATACTGAGTTGGATGATCATATTGAATGGCAGCGCAGGCTCGAAGGGCTGAATGGCCTACTCCTGCATCTATTTTCTATGTTTCTATTAATTTCTACGTTCTCCATGGGACCATGTGGGTTCTTTGGGGGCTCCGGTTCCCTCCAACGTCCCACAGATTAACAAATTGGTAGATTCATTTGCTGTGTGTAGGTGAATGGTAAAATAGGCAGGGTGGGTGGGGGTGGGGTGGTAATTCAACGTCAAGGTCAGTTTATTCTCACAAGTAATTAAGGTACAGTGACATTTGAGTTCCCAGTTGATAGAATAAATGGAATAAAGTAGAATTTGTATAGGTTCAGTGAAGATAGATGTTTGAATGTCAGTGTAGATTCACTGGGCCAGTTTTCTGAGCTCTGTGACTCGATGACTACCCATCCAGTTCCCTTTGAAAGGCCTGAAATGGCTCCGCTTCCACCATTCCACAAGCTGAGCTCCAGATCACCACTGCTCTCTGTAATTTCTACTACAAACCCATGTCTCTCTGGACTATTCTTCCCACCCTGCTTCCTGTAAGGACACTATCCCCTACTCCCAATTCCTCCGTCTACGCCGCATCTGCGCCCAGGATGAGGTGTTCCAAACCAGGGCATCGGAGATGTCCTAATTCTTTAGGGAACGGGGGTTCCCCTCTTCGACTATAGATGAGGCTCTCACTAGGGTCTCTTCTATATCCCGTAGCTCCGCTCTCACACCCATCCACCACTCGTAACAAGGACAGAGTCCCCCTGGTCCTCACCTTCCACCCTACCAGCCGTCACATACAACAGACAATCCTCCAACATTTTCGCCACCTCTAACGGGATCCCACCACTGGCCGCATCTTCCCATCTCCTCCCCTTTCGGCTTTCCACAGAGAACGCTCCCTCCATAACTCCCTGGTCAATTTGTCCCTTCCCACCCAAACCACCCCCTCCGGGGTGGATTTATTGCAACCTTCACGTGGTCCACCCTGTTTCGACGAATGCAATCAACATGGCGTGCACAATCAAATAAGATCAAATAGAACAAGTTGTCCGACAACTTTAGGCTGTGCACGCCATAATGCACGAAGAAGAAGAAGACCACCCCCTCCCCGGGTACTTTCCCTTGCAACCGCAGGAAATGCTACACTTGTCGCTTTACCTCCCCCCTCAACTCCATTCAAGGACCCAAGCAGTCTTTCCAGGTGAGGCAGAGGTTCACCTGCACCTCCTCCAACCTCATCTATTGCATCCGCTGCTCTAGGTGTCAACTTCTCTACATCGGTGAGACCAAGCGCAGGCTTGGCGATCGCTTCGCCCAACACCTCCGCTCGGTTCGCAATAACCAACCTGATCTCCCGGTGGCTCAGCACTTCAACTCCTCCTCCCATTCCGAATCCGACCTTTCTGTCCTGGGCCTCCTCCATGGCCAGAGTGAGTCCCACCGCAAATTGGACGAGCAGCACCTCATATTTTGCTTGGGTAGTTTACATCCCAGCGGTAGGAACATTGACCTCCAATTTCAGGTAGTCCCTGTTTCTCCCTCCTACCCCTCCCCTTTCCAGCTCTCCCACAGCCCACTGTCTCCGCCTCTTCCTTTCTCCTTTCCGCCCCCCCCCCCCACACATCAGTCTGAAGAAGGGTCTCGACCCGAAACATCACCTATTCCTTCGCTCCATAGATGCTGCCTCACCCGCTGAGTTTCTCCAGCATTTTACTCTACACTCTATTTATTGTGTTCTTTGGTACAGTTCTGGAATTTAAATTCAGTTTGCTTAAGAAATCTATAATAAAATTATGAAAAAAGACAGATTGCTATAAAAAAACATCTGGTTCAATAATGTCTTCTTGGAAATTAAATCTCTACACATTCTGGCCTTTATATGATTTGATAGGAATCTGGTTGTCGGTTGCTATGATATGGCTCATCAAGCCACTTTCTACGATAATACTATTTTCCTGCAAAATTGTTGCATATCCCTTGATTCCTACCCATGTACTTATCCAAATGTTTTTTAAATGCTATGATTGTACCCGCCTCTACAACCTCCTCTGGCAGATTGTTCTATAATACGTATCACCTGAAGTGTGAAAAACATTCCCTTCAGTTCTCTTTTAAATATTACCCTTCTCACCTTAAACCTATGTCCCCTGATTTTAGACATCCCTAAAAGAGGGTAACTAACAATGCCTCTTTGAATTTGAGATATGTCAGTAAAGGTCCTGTCCCACCAGCATGCAACTCCATGCGATGAGCGCGACCTAACGTGGTCGCTTGAGCCGTCCGGCGTCGCGGGGCCGGTCCCACTTCGATCGCCGGAGCCGTGCGGAATTGTGCGGAGTTCGTCCCGACATCGCGCGGGGCTCCGAAAAACTGACCATGTTCAAAAATTCCGCGCGGCAACGACTTGTCGGCTCGCAGTCGCCTTGACGCATTACACACCGCCTCGACGTCGTGCCTCTGTGACCCTCTCTGTGTGTGGCTCCGTGGCCCTCTGTGTGTGCACCTCTGTGCCCCTCTCTGTGTGCCCCTCTCTGTCCTGGAGAACTTACCTTAAAGACTTCGCTCCAAGTTCGCCTCACTTTGCGCCGCGTTACGCCACTCACCCGACCTCCGCGCGGCCCTCGCTGCTGGTTTGGTCGCGCTCACCGCATGGAATCGCATGCTGGTGGGAACGGCCCTTTATACTACAGCCCTTCACTCCAGGCAACATCCTGGCGAATCTGGTCTCCTAATTTGAGGAAGGACATCCTTGTGATTGAGGCAGTGCAGCGTAGGATCACGAGATTGATCCCTGGGATGGCAGGACTGTCCAATGAGGAAAGATTGAAAAGACTAGGCTTGTATTCACTGGAGTTTAGAAGGATGAGGGGGGAATCTTATAGAATCTTATAAATTCTATAGATCTTATAGAAACATATAACATTATAAAAGGACTGGACAAGCTAGATGCAGGAAAAATGTTCCCAATGTTGGGTGAGTCCAGAACCAGGGGCCACAGTCTTAGAATAAAGGGGAGGTCATTTAAGACTGAGGTGAGAAAAAAAATGTTTACCCAGAGAGTTGTGAATTTATGGAATTCCCTGCCACAGAGGGCAGTGGAGGCCAAATCACTGGATGGATTTAAGAGAGAGTTAGATAGAGCTCTAGGGGTTAGTGGAGTCTAGGGATATGGGGAGAAGGCAGGCACGGGTTATTGATAATGAACGATCAGTCATGATCATATTGAATGGCGGTGCTGGCTCGAAGGGCCGAATGGCCTCCTCTTGCACCTATTTTCTATGTTTCTATCTCTGCTGCACTCTTTCTCACACTGCTACATCATTTCAATTGTGCGCTGACCAGAACTGCGCACAACATTCCTATTGTGGCCTAATTAACGTCCCATTCTAGAAAATCTCCTCTGTACTCTCTCTATTTGTTGACATCCTTCCTATAATTAGGCGACCAAAATTGTACACCATACTCCAGAATTGGTCTCACCAATGCCTTGTACAATTTTAACATTACTTCCCTACTCCTATATTCAATGCTCTGATTTATAAAGGCTAGCACACCAAAAGCTTTCTTTACCACCCTATCTACATGCGATTCCACCTTCAGGGAACTATGCACAGTTATTCCTAGATCCCTCTGTTCCACAGCATTCCTCAATTCCCTACCATTTACCATGTACGTCCTATTTTGATTTGTCCTGCCAAGATGTAGCACCTCACACTTATCAGCATTAAACTCCATCTGCCATCTTTCAGCCCACTCTTCCGATTAAATAAATTATTTCTCATCTCCTTTCTAACGATACATCCTTTTATTCTGAGAGTCCTAGACTCTCCCGCTTGTGGAAACATCCTTTGCACATTCACTCTATCCAGGCCTCGCACTATTCGATTAGGCCTGAATCTCTGCATATTTTCTCCATGGGGAATCCTCGAGGTGAAACCAGGTCAAATGTTTGGTTAGCTGGAGTATTGTGTCCAGTTTTAGGCACCTAATTTTCGCAGCATGCCTGCATCTTGTAAAGGGTTGCGGGGAGATTAATCGCAATATTCTCAGGGATGTGGAAGGCAGTGGAAACTTTGATTGGTCTCTTCAGAGTAGAGATGTTTATCGAACACAGGATCAGGCCCTTCGGCCCACAATGTCCACTACAAACATTATGCCAGGTTCAACTAATCTCCTCTACCTGCATGTAATCCACATCCCAACAGTCTCTGCATATTCACATGCCTAACCTAAAGACTCTTAAATGCCACTATCATATTTAACTCTACCACCACTGCTAGCATTGCCTTCGAGATACCTACCACGATCTTGCAAAAGCCTTGGCCTGCAAATTTCCTTTAAACTTTGCCCCTCTCACCCCAAAGCTATGCCCTCTGGTCCTTGACATTTCTTAAGCTCATAAATTCATAAGGAGCAGAATTAGGCTTTTCGGCCCATCAAGAATTAGGCCTCTCGGCCCACCATGGCTGAATTTTACTGCTCATAAATTCATAAGGAGCAGAATTAGGCTTTTCGGCCCATCAAGAATTAGGCCTCTCGGCCCACCATGGCTGAATTTTCCTGCCTTCTCCACGTCACCCCTGACACCCCACCTAATTAATCCCATAATTTAATCAAACCACTCATAATTGCATATATTTATATCAGATCTCCCCTCAACCTCTGACATTCCACATGTTCCAAGCTTGCTTTGAGTAAGCAAATTATGAGAAAACTGTTTGCAGAAGGAAGAGGGTCGGGAACTGATGGCACAGATTTCAGGCAAGCACAGGAAACCTTTGATGATTCTAAAGGAAAATGGAAGCAGATTAAGTGGTGGCATTCAAAAGAGAAATGGGTAAAAATGGATAAAAATAGCATAGAAAGACTCCATCTGTCGCGGGCAGAGGTTGATGTCGACAAACATCATGCTGGGTCACATATAATGGGCCGAGTGGCCAAAATATGCGCTTAGAACTTACAATTTCCTGCAACCACTCTTCTTCCCAGATTTTTCAATTTAAAACAAACCGATAATGTAAAAATCCTATGTTGTAAGACCTACACAGGGTTGCACTTGCTAAAAATTGAGTTGGATGCACCTGTGTCTGCATCTCATCTTGAGTGCAAATATCTAGCTTTGATTATTTAATCCATTGAGGAAGCCCTGCTGGACACAGATGAGGTAGCACTATGACAATCAGCCTCTCTCGCTCTGATACCAAAAACCCCAAATCCGCTCCTTCGATTCCTGACCATCCCACTGCTGGAGTCCCTCAGTACTTAAACCAGCAATCTCAAACATCTTTTGTCTGTAAAGACTAAAGGGCCTGTCCCACCAGCATGCAACTCTATGCGATTAGCGCGACCTAACGTGGTCGCTTGAGCCGTCCGGCGTCGCGGGGCTGGTCCCGCTTGGATCGCCGGAGCCGTGCGGAATTGTGCAGAGTTCGTCCCGACATCGCGCGGGGCAGAAAAACTGACTATGTTCAATAATTCTGCGCGGGAACGGCTTGTCGGCTCACAGTCGCCTCGACGCATTACACACCGCCTCGACATCGTGCCTCCATGACCCTATCTGTAGGTGCCTCCGTGACCCTCTATGTGTGTGGCTCCGTGGCCCTCTGTGTGTGTGCCTCTGTGCCCCTCTCTGTGTGTCCATCTCTGTCCTGGCGAACTTACCTTTAAGACTTCGCTCCAAGTTCGCCTCACTTTGCGCCACGTTGCGCCACTCACACGACCTCCGCGCGGCCCTCGCTGCCGGTTTGGTCGCGCTTGCCGCATGCAGGCGTATGCTGGTGGGAACGGCCCTGTATAGGGATCACCCGACCTCCGCGCGGCCCTCGCTGCCGGTTTAGTCGCGCTTGCCGCATGCAGGCGCATGCTGGTGGGAACGGCCCTGTACAGGGATCACCCGACCTCCGCGCGGCCCTCGCTGCCGGTTTGGTCGCGCTTGCCGCATGCTGTTGGAAACGGCCCTGTGCAGGGATCACCTGACCTCTGCGCGGCCCCCGCTGCCGGTTTGGTCGTGCTCACCGCATGGTATCGCATGCTGGTGGGACAGGCCCTTAACCAAAGCATCTGTTTTTGGTACATATATGAAATGTGCAGCCAGAGGAAGTGTTTGAGGCAGGTAAAATAATAACACTTAACCAGGTAGATGGATAGGAAAAGTTTAGAGTGAAAAAGGACACAAAGTGCTGGAGTGACTCAGCGGGTCAGGCAGCATCTCTGGCGAACATGGATAGGTGATGTTTCCGGTCGAGACCCTCCTTCTCCTTCAGAGTCGCATTTCGGGTCAAGAACTTCTTGATACTCTGATGAAAAAGTAGGGTCTCGACCCAAAACATCACATATCCATGTGCTCCATAGACGCTGCCTGACCCGTTGAGTTATTCCAACATTTGTGTCCCTTTGTGTACAAACCACCATCTTCGTTTTCACATGGTTTAGAGTGACATGGGCCAGAGAAGATGGGCATCGCGGTCAATGGATGGGTTGAACAAAGGATCTATTTCTGTGCTGTGTGACGCTATGAGTTTCCCATTCTCAGGGGGATTCAAAGACACAAATCTCCACTTATGCGGCATCTGATTGCTTGGCAGTCGTGACCATTCTGCATCTGGCTCGCTCATTAGTGCCGGATATCAGCCAGGGGGTCCGGAATATAACAGGGTGCACAGCTGGAGCCAGTACTCCAGGAGTGCAGCTAGACTGAGGGTTGGTGGCTGAACCAACATGTGTCAGGAAGACAGGCAAAGATGGGGCCCAGAGTGCTTGTACATTGCCCATTCACTTTAAGCTCAGTTGGTTGATTGGAAAAAGTATTGCACCTCAGTGCGTCATCACAAAAGTGCAATAAACACGTGTTTGGTTGATAGTAGCGGTAACATCCAACAAGTTGGACAATCTGCTCGCCTGGCACCACCGAGGTCCCAAGGGTGCTGGCTTATTGGAGTGTCACTGGATATCCCTGCGAGACGAATGATGCAATGGAACGGGCTGCGCGTTAGGAAAAAGAGCAGCCCTGCATGTCTGCAACGTCATTCATTAGCTAATCCGCCCCAGGGGCATCTTCCAGCCCCGTCTCCGCATCCCTCAATTCCCTGCCTAACAATGAGTCAATGTGTGGCGTTGAGAAGTGATGTCACGACAGCCACACTCCTGCCTCAGGCTTCATCGGCAGTGACTCTGTGGGTAGTTCCGCTGCCTGTGACAGGAGTTGACAGATGTATCCGAGACTCAGGAACACAGTTGCAGACAATAGACAATAGACAATAGACAATAGACAATAGGTGCAGGAGTAGGCCATTCGGCCCTTCAAGCCAGCGCTGCCATTCAATATGATCATGGCTGATCATCCCCAATCAGTACCCCGTTCCTGCCTTCTCCCCGTAATCCCCTGACTCCGCTATCTTTAAGAGCCCTATCTAGCTCTTCTTGAAAGTATCCAGAGAACCAGCCTCCACTGCCCTCTGAGGCAGAGAATTCCACAGACTCACAACTCTCTGTAAGAAAAAGTGTTTCCTCATCTGTGTGTGTGTGGGTGTGGGTGTGTGTGTGTGTGTGTGGGAGGGTGTGTGTGTGTGTGTGTGTGTGGGAGGGGGTGTGTGTGTGTGGGTGGTGTGTGTGTGTGTGTGCGTGTGGGAGGGTGTGTGTGTGTGTGTGTGTGTGTGTGTGGGAGGGGGGGTGTGTGTGTGGGTGGGGGGGTTGTGGGTGGGAGGGGTGTGTAGAGGCGGGTGGCTTGTGGGGGCAGGGGGGTTTCTCGTGGTGGGAGGTTGTGGGGGCGGGGGTGGGTGTGGTTTGGGCGGCGGGGGGGTGTTGTGTGGGGTTGTTGAGAGGGGGTTCTTGTGGAGGGTAGTTGCTGTGGGGGGTGTTTGTGGGGGAGGATGGTTTGTGGGGTAGGGGTGGTTGTGGGGGAGGGGTGTTTGTGGGGTAGGGGTGGTTGTGGGGGAGGGGGGGAGGTGGGGTAGGGGTGGTTGTCGGGGTGGGGGGTTTGTGGGGGAGGGTGGGGTTGTTGGGGTGGGGGTTTGTGTGGGAAGAGAGGGGTACGTGGGTGGGGGGAGGTGGGGGAAGAGTGGTGTGTGGGCGAGGGGGTGGAGGGGGTGAGTGTGTTCGGACAAAAGACGGGGATAGAGCCATGGGGAGATGGGGCATCACGGGGAGGGGGGAGGAGCCAGTGAGGGGGAGCAGAGGGGTAGTGGCCGGAATTGGCGGTGCGATGGGGACTCACAGCCGTCGCTGGTCATTCTCATCCTCCGGGATCAGAGTCTCCCCTTTCCGTTTGGTGACATCTACGTCTCCATCTCCGGGCTGTGTCTCCGACGCTAGGCTGCTTGGGGCCGGGCTGCTTGGGGCCGGGCTGCTTGGGGCCGAGCTGCTTGGGGCCGGGCTGCTCGGGGCCGGGCTGCTCGGGGCCGGGCTGCTCGGGGCAGGGCTGCTCGGGGCCGGGCTGCTCGGGGCGGGGCTGCTCGGGGCCGGGCTGCTCGGGGCAGGGCTGCTCGGGGCCGGGCTGCTCGGGGCAGGGCTGCTTGGGGCCGGGCTGCTTGGGGCCGGGCTGCTTGGGGCCGGGCTGCTTGGGGCCGGGCTGCTTGGGGCCGGGCTGCTTGGGGCCGGGCTGCTTGGGGCCGGGCTGCTTGGGGCTGGGCTCTGGTTCTCTGCCATGGCCGTAGGCACAGAGCTCTTCCAGCCTCAGTTTACTTTTGCTCATTGGCATGGAGAGAGGCTGGGACCACTGTGGAGTGATGGAGTCTGCAAACAATGTCTCCAGAGGCTGCAACAACACACTCACATTAGGGGCTGGCTGGAGGAACAGCACCTCACATTTGGCTTGGGCAACTTCCAACCCAGCGGTACGAATATTGACTTCTCGAAGCTCAAGTAGCCCTTGCTTTCCCTCACTCTCTCCATCCCTCCCTCTTCCCAGTTCTCCAACCAGCCTGACTGTCCCTGATTACATGTTATCACTGCTTTGGTGCTGCGTTCTCCGAGCTAACAGTGATCTATTCTACATTTTGCTTGATCTCCATCCCTTGATGTCTCATTCTCACACCTTACATGTCCTTATCTCCAAACTCACCCTTCCCTATGACTCTCAGGGTCTCAAACTGAAACGTCACCCATTCCTTTTCTCCAGAGATGCTGCCTGCCTGCTGAATTACTCCAGCATTTTGTGTCCATCTACGGTTTTACATGGTAAATGGTAGGGAATTGAGGAATGCTGTGGAACAGAGGGATCTAGGAATAACTGTGCATAGTTCCCTGAAGGTGGAATCGCATGTAGGTAGGATGGTAAAGAAAGCTTTTGGTGTGCTGGCCTTTATAAATCAGAGCATTGAATATAGGAGTAGGGAAGTAATGTTAAAATTGTACAAGGCATTGGTGAGACCAATTCTGGAGTATGGTGTACAATTTAGGTTGCCTAATTATAGGAAGGATGTCAACAAAATAGAGAGAGTACAGAGGAGATTTACTAGAATGTTGCCTGGGTTCCAGCAACTAAGGTACAGAGAAAGGTTGAACAAGTTAGGTCTTTATTCTTTGGAGCGCAGAAGATTAAGGGGGGACTTGATTGAGGTCTTTAAAATGATGAAAGGGATAGACAGAGTTGACGTGGATAAGCTTTTCCCATTGAGGGTAGGGAAGATTCAAACAAGAGGGCATGACATGAGAATTAAGGGACAGAAGTTTAGGGGTAACATGAGGGGGAACTTCTTTACTGAGAGAGTGGTGGCTGTGTGGAATGATCTTCCTGCAGAAGTGGTGGAGGCAGGATCGATTTTAACATTTAAAAGTAAAGTGGATAGGTATATGGACGGGAAGGGAATGGAGGGGTATGGTCTGAGTGCAGGTAGCTGGGACTAGGGGAAAATAAATGGTCGGCACGGACTGGAAGGGCCGAGAAGGCCTGTTTCCGTGCTGTAATTGTTATATGGTTATATGGTTAAACCAGCGTCCGCAGCTCCTTCCTACACATAAATTGAGCATCCAAGGTTGAGCTCTCCCTCATCAGCCAACAGAACCATCGACCAAAGTGGAACTTTAGGTTCTTTACTTGAGTTTTGAACCCGCAAACTGATGATAATATAATTTCCCCTCGCAATTACAAGAATAACCCCAGGATTTAGTAAAGGGCCTGTCCCACTAGCGCGCGATTAGACGCGACAAGCGCGACAAATTCGGACGCGGGGGTCGCGTGGGGGTCAGGCGATCCCGGTGCGAGTGAAGGGCCTGTCCCACTAGCGCGCGATTACACGCGCGACGTCCGAAGGAAGGACGTTATTTTTCATCACGTGACGATGCGCATGAGCATGCGCGTTGCACGACGTCGGGCAGTGACGTCATCACGCAACGCCACGCTGAAGACGCACAACGTCAAAACGTCATCACGTTCTGCGCGACAGGATTTTGCCGCGCGTAATTTTTTGAGCAGTGTCGGTTTTTGGACACTACGCGCGATGTCGACACCAGCTACACACAACTCGACGAGACTCCGGCGATCGCAGTGGGACAGGGTCACGCGAGGCCGGGCGACTAAAGCGACCACGGTAGGTCGCGCTTGTCGCGTCTAATCGCGCGCTAGTGGGACAGGCCCTTAAGTTAACCCATGATGAGCAGTTTGTCGGCACTGGGTCTGTGCTCGCTGGAGTTTAGAAGAATGAGGAGGGACCTCATTGAAACATACAGAATAGTGAAAGGCTTGGATAGAGTGGTTGTGGAGAGGATGTTTCCACTAATGTTTCTAGGTCTAGAGGTCATAGCCTCAAAATTAAAGGACGTTCTTTTAGGAAGGAGATGAGGAGAAATTTATTTAGTCAGAGGATGGTGAATTTGTGGAAGTCTTTGCCACAGAAGGCTGTGGAGGTCGTCAGTGTATATTTTTAAGGCAGAGATAGATAGCTTTTTGACTAGTACATGTGTCGTAAGTTATGGGGGGGCAGCAGAATGGGGTTAGGAGGGAGAGATAGATAAGCCTTGATTGAATGGCGGAGTAGACTTGATGGGCCGAATGGCCTAATTCTACTTCTATCACATCAAGTCAAAGTCAGTCAAGTCAAACAAACTTTATTGTCATTTAGAAATACATCGATGTATGCAGTTCCAAACGAAATTCCGTTGCATTTGGCTCCCTGTGCAACACGATAATTAACAGAAGGATAACATGGATAAAATGGATAAATAGACAATGGTGGCAGCCCATTACATGGCATTCAGGAGTCTGATGGCACATGAGCTTATGACCTTAATAGGGCTGGTAATTCAAGTTTTCTTTGATCGACAAGCTCTGTGCCCTCAGATGGGTACAGAATCTTACAACTAGATAGGAAGCCATTCTCCCTTCATGTCCAGCTTGGCGTTTTCTAAGACCAATCCAATCAAATGTGCACTAGGGCACTATTTCATGGGAGTCTTAACTGGAAGCACTCGTCAAAATTAATGCCAACATTTCCAATTGAGTCAGGCTGCAGAATCGCACACACTTGCACATGCACACAGAGGTGAAAAATAAATCTAGTTTTAAATTCACTGCGATCCTGATTCACATGGATTAGATGGTTACACAAAAAGCTGGAGAAACTCAGCGGGTGCAGCAGCATCTAACAAGCGTAGGAGATAGGCGACGTTTCGGGTCGAGACCCTTCTTCAGACTCAATGAATTAGATTATCACCTCCTGGCCAAATTGTGTCGGTTAAGGGCCGGTCGGCTGTTAGAAAACAGATCTGATTTTTAGTGGGATTGGTGGAATTGAAACCCAGACGATTCCATCAGTGAGATAATGCCTGGTCGATAACATGGGAAGTGACATTAGAATTTGACGCCATTGTGTCAAAATAACACCTCAACGCCTTGTCACTGCTACAAACTGAGCTTCAAACTGTCGAATTAAAGCCATAGAACCAGGCCCTTTGTGGATGGTGGACCACCCAGCACCCCTCACATTACACTGATCCCCAATTTTATAACTTCTCCTCAAAATCCTGTCGACTTCCTCCCGATTCTGTGCTGGCTCGAAGGGCCGAATGGCCTACTCCTGCAGATATTGTTTATTGTCTATTCAGGGGATATGGGGATAAGGCAGGAACGGGGAATCAACCATGATCACATTGAATGGTGGTGCTGGCTCAAAGGGCCGAATGGCCTACTCCTGCACCTATTGTCTATTCGACCTCTCAAGTGCAAACCAAGGGTAACTTGCAATGGCCAATTAACCTGCCAACGGTGTTCTCGGTTATCCTTGCCTTCCCATTCTTTATTTAATAGACCCAGATTGTGCAATGCAGATTTATTTGCCTGCATTGACCTATAATTCCTCAGTCCTGTTGACTCAGCAGAACTAAAAATGACTCCCCTTAAAACTCTACACTTTTAAGGAGAGTCTGAAGAAGGGTCTCGATCCGAAACGTCGCCTATCTCCTTCGCTCCTTAGATGCTGCTGCACCCGCTGAGTTTCTCCAGCCTTGTGCATACCCACACTTTTGTTGCTCCCTTGGTTAACAGGTGGGACAGTGAATTGGAATATTCTTTCAGAGAATGCATGGGTACGATGGGCCAATTGGTCTCCTGCTCCACTACAAGTCGTTCCTAAGCTAATCGTGCATCTGTGATAGACACAAAAAGATGGACAAAAAGATCTGGTCTCCAAATCTGAGGAAGGACATTATTGCCATAGAGGGAGTGCAGAGAAGGTTCACCAGACTGATTCCTGGGATGTCAGGACTGTCTTATGAACAAAGACTGCATAGACTCGGTTTATACTCTCTAGAATTTAGGAGATTGAGAGGGGATCTTATACAAACTGGTGGTGGGATCCTGGTGGAGCTGGCGAAAATGTCCGAGGATTATGTGTAGACAGTCCTTCCAGCTCAGACACAAAGCCCAATATCCGTAATGAGGGAGAGAAGAATCAGACTGTTTAGGAATAAGGAATTTCTCATTTTAAAATGCAATGCAGAACGGGACAACCAGTGGAGCCATATCGTCGAGGGAATATATTTTATACATAATATATACATTAAATACAACCTTCAATTCAATTATCTTACAATGCATCAATGACAATCATATTTTCTTCTCAATTTGATATGACCTACCCCACAAATGTTCCAGGAGTCTTTCAGCGAGGCTCTCATTTCTATTTCAAATCCCTCAAAATTTTCCTTGAACACAGTTGAATAGTGTGTGAACAATGGCTTCACACATGTGCGAGTACACAAACAACATTGACTGTAAGCCAGACAAGGAGACATTAAAGCAGATATAATTAATAAAGGGAGTCAGTGGTACCAGCAGTTACTGTAAATGGCTCCACAGTCATTACTGCTAATCATGGTGAATCCAATTACTCCAGATGGTACGCTGGAAACGGATCTCCTTTCTCTAGATTGAGAAACATAGAAACATAGAAACATAGAAACATAGAAAACAGGTGCAGGAGGAGGCCATTCGGACCTTCGAGCCAGCACCGCCATTCATTGCGATCATGGCTGATCGTCCGCTATCAATAACCCGTGCCTGCCTTCTCCCCATATCCCTTGACTCCACCAGCCCCTAGAGCTCTATCCAACTCTCTCTTAAATCCATCCAGTGATTTGGCCTCCACTGCCCGCTGTGGCAGGGAATTCCACAAATTCACAACTCTCTGGGTGAAAAAGTGTTTTCTCACCTGAGTCTTAAATGGCCTCCCCTTTAATCTAAGACTGTGGCCCCAGGTTCTGGACTCGCCCAACATTGGGAACATTTTTCCTGCATTTATATATTGTCAGGATGTCTTTGGCAATGCTGCCATTAATTTGCCAACCCCAATTGCCTTCAGACTCATGAAGTGGTTATGCCTCATCCCTCTTGGTGGCTCTGGTGTTGCACACAGGGCAGATTGGGTTGAGATGGTGGATTTTCCTTGCAGAGGACCTTATTGATCTAGGTTTTACTACAACCTAGTTGCTTCATGTCAACTATCGCCCTTGAAACTCCAGGTTTATTTAATTCCCCAGCTACTACAGTATGTGGCTTTAGCATGTGTTCTCAGTCCTGTACTACGCTCCCTATACACGCTCAGTGTTGGGGCCAAATTCTGGCTCTAACTTCCTCTACAATTTTGCAGACGGCACCACTGTGATGGGCCTGGTCACAAGCAATGACACTACTGAACCATCCTGAATGGTTGGGTTCCGTGCCTGTGCGCCGGCATCAAACCCAAGTCTCTGGCGCTGTAAGGTGGCAACCCTAAAGCTGCACCGCTGTGCCGCCCTTCAGCTGCTTCCATCCTCCACAAAGCCAGGAGTGGGAATGATTGCACAATGTTCAAGTCTGACATGGGCAGGAGCTACACAGTGCTCTGGGGAGTGTTGTAAAGAGGGATGGAGGAGTGCAGGTGCATAGC
The DNA here is from genome assembly GCA_963514005.1 of Raja brachyura. The sequence continues at coordinate 84,508,208 of OY740788.1, read as the reverse complement.
TCCCAGAAGGTGGAGCTGCTGGTAGACTGGGTGTTCAGAAAGGCTTTTGGCACATTGGCCTTCATCAGCCAGAGTATTGTTTAGAAGTTGGGAGGTCATGTTGCAGTTGTATAACCTCCGGACTGTCAAAGCTGCCACAGCCAGACATAAAAACAGTTTTTATCCACGAGTAGTTGCTCTACTCAACAGCCAAAAACTGTAGCCTCCCTTTGATCTGGTATCAATGACTATCGACCTGTGGCACTAACGCCTGTGGTGATGAAGTGCTTCGAGAGGTTGATCATTGCGCAAATCAACTCCTACCTCGACAAAAACCTGGACCCACTGCAGTTCGCTTACCGCCACAACAGATCAACGGTGGACGCGATCTCGCTGGCTCTCCACTCCGCTCTGGACCACTTGGACAACAAAAACTCATATGTCAGGCTGTTATTCATTGACTACAGCTCGGCATTTAACACAATCATCCCTTCCAAGCTGGTTACCAAACTCGCAGAACTGGGTCTCTGCGCATCCCTCTGCAATTGGATCCTCGTCCACGGACCACAGTCTGTTCGTATTGTTGGTAATGTGTCAGACTCGATAACAATCAGCACGGGAGCACCTCAGGGTTGCGTGCTCAGCCCCCTGCTGTACTCACTCTATACTCATGACTGCGTAGCCGGTCATAGTGTGAACTCCATCATCAAGTTCGCTGACGACACCACTGTTGTGGGACATATCACTGATGGGGATGAGTCAGATAATATGAGAGAGATCGAGCAACTGTCCATATGGTGCCAGCACAACAACCTGGCCGTCAACACCAACAAAACCAAGGAACTGATTGTTGACTTTGGAAGGAGTAGGATGGGGACCCACTGTCCTGTTTATATCAATGGGTCGATGGTTGAAAGGGTCAAGAGCTTCAAATTCCTGGGCGTGCACATCTGTGAAGATCTTTCCTGGTCTGAGAACACAGATGCAATTATTAAGAAAGCTCATCAGCGTCTCTACTTCCTGAGAAGATTACGGAGAGTTGGTCTGTCAAGGAGGACTCTCTCTAACATCTACAGGTGCACAGTAGAGAGCTTGCTGACCGGTTGCATCATGGCTTGGTTCGGCAACTTGAGTGCCCTGGAGAGGAAAAGACTACAAAAAGTAGTAAACACTGCCCAGTCCATCATCGGCTCTGACCTTCCTTCCATCGAGGGGATTTATCGCAGTCGCTGCCTCAAAAAGGCTGGCTGCATCATCAAGGACCCACACCACCCTGGCCACACACTCATCTCCCTGCTACCTTCAGGTAGAAGGTACAGGAGCCTGAGGACTGCAATGACCCGGTTTAGGAATAGCTACTTCCCCACAGCCATCAGGCTATTAAACCTGGCTCGGAACTCTGAACATTAATATCCCTCCATCTGTTATTTGCACTTTATTAATTTATTAATTCATGGGTGTATTTATGTATATAATTGTAGTCAATGCCTTCTATGTTCTGTTGTGCTATGCAAAGAAAGATTTTCATTGTCCTGTCAGGGACACATGACAATAAACTCTTTTGACTTTGACTCACACTCGCCTTATGTTTTAGACTGGCTATCTATCCCATTTGTGTTTCCCATAATTTTATAAACCTCTATCATGTTAACTCTGTCTCTTGTGATGGACCATTCTCCACTTGCGAGCTACCGGACTAGTACACCATCTGCCACACCAAACTATCATTCCCTCTACTATTGGCGTCTTCCAGGGGGCCACTGTGGCAGATGCCTTCCGTAGGGCCACGGAGAAGCCGAGGCTGGAATGTCGCGGGCCGGAGCCGGAGCCTTGTGAGTCGACGAAGCCTGCGGTTGACGGAGTCTGGGTCTGCGGAGCCCGCGGCTGGTAGCCCAGGTCGGAGAGGACCCAACAGCGATCGAGGTGAGGTCGACCAACGGATGAGGACGGACATGTGGGAGTGAGGATGCCACTGCTGGGGGAAGGAACAAAGGAGGACCCGTTGTGTGCGGGGACCGCTGTGATGGAGTGGGAAAAGCAATGGAGGACCTGGCCTGGGGGGGACTGCCATGAGGAGCGAGTGGGCGGGACGGAGAACAAAGGGAGACCAGCCTCGACGGTACTTTGCAACATTGTAAGCACCCTTTATGGGCGACTATTTGCATACCTTGGGTATGCAAGCAAAGATTTTCAGCTTGACAATAAAATATTCATCATTGGCGCACATTGGCCACAGTGTGTACCATTCACAAAATACAATGAGGTTACCTGCCCTGGATAGTCCAGCAGCGTCCCTCAAACTCATTATCTCCACCATCAGGAAGGGCAGGGGCAGCGTGTGAATGGGACTCCCCTCCAAGTCCAAACTTGGTGTGAGTTGGAAATATATTGCCGTTCCTTTGTCAGGCCTAAATCCCAGAACTACATTGCCAAGAGCTCGGTGGGAACATCTTCACCCAAAGGACAGGAGTGGTGCAAGAAGATGGCACAACAACATCTTCTCAAGTGCTTTTCAGGGTGGACAATAAATGCTGGCCTTGTCAGCGACTCCCAAGAAAAGATGACACACACACGGCGGTTATGGTGCACTGATGGTGGGGGGAAGAGGATGCCTAGAGGGATGGGTGGGTTGCCAGTCGAGTGTGGTATTAGCCTAAAGGGCCTGTCCTGCCAGCATCCGACTCCATGCGGTGAGCACGATCAAACTAGAAGCGGGGGCCGCGCGGAGGTCGGGTGATCCCCTGTACAGGGCCGTTCCCACCAGCATGCGCCTGCATGCGGCAAGCGCGACCAAACCGGCAGCGAGGGCCGCGCGGAGGTCGGGTGAGTGGCGCAACGCGGCGCAAAGTGAGGCGAACTTGGAGCGAAGTCTTAAAGGTAAGTTCGCCAGGACAGAGAGGGGCACACAGAGAGGGGCACAGAGGCACACACACACAGAGGGCCACGGAGCCACACACAGAGAGGGTCACAGAGGCACCTACAGAGAGGGTCACGGAGGCACGACGTCGAGACGGTGTGTAATGCGTCGAGGCGACTGCGAGCCGACAAACCGTTGCCGCGCGGAATTTTTGAACATGGTCAGTTTTTCGGAGCCCCGCGCGATGTCGGGACGAACTCCACACAATTCCGCACGGCTCTGGCGATCGAAGTGGGACCGGCCCCGCGACGCCTGACGGCTCAAGCGACCACGTTAGGTCGCGCTCATCGCATGGAGTTGCATGCTGGTGGGACAGGCCCTTTAGCGAGTGGAGGCTGGCTGCTGTATAACTGAATGTTCTGCTGTGTAATCTTGGACGTTTCCACTGCCGAGAGCAGAAGAAAGTATCATCCAGGTTTCCGAGCGCGTGCTGACTGAGGATGTAAGACCTGCAAGCGATTAGGCCGCATCTCATGCCAAAGACATTTACAACGAGTCTGTTTCTACAATCAGCAACATATGTGCAACGACGTCATGGAAACAAAGAGAGTTTAAACTGCAAAAATAAATAATCCTCGCCCTTATAAAAAAAACCCAAAGAAATGCAGAATCAATTCCTCATCCCGATTCCAGACAATGTAAGATTTCTCCGATGAGACACCATTAAGCAACGTTCTGTGTGATGCCAACCTGCTCTTCATTAAGGATGTGGCATCGAATGTTTTACAACAATCGCCTCTCACGATTATTGCATGGAATTTGAAAACAAGAAAAGAAAACTGTAATGTCTGCCGCATTTAATGGACATTCTGGGCTAATTATTCCTACCCTTGAGGCATCAATTACTATTGAGTGTTTTTACAAGAACTTGGGAAGGAATTCAGTGGAAAATACATAAAGCAGATCAGATGACTGGGTCTGCAAGTGAATCCAAAGTCAGTTTACTCGAATGGCCAGAGTTTCCACGTCTTGTTTGTTCCAACTGGTACTCAACCCCACCCCCCACACCACACGCTTAACCTTTGTGAGGACAATGTTCTGTAGATGCCACGAGCATCACCAATGTGGCCCTTAGACCACCCTCCACATCTCACCATGGGCAGCTATTTGACCAGGGAGGGCTTTACGTCCCTTCCCAATCACAGAGCACGAGTTATGGTACATAACTGGAGTGTAGGAAAGATTCAAACAAGAGGGCATGACATGAGAATTAAGGGACAGAAGTTTAGGGGTAACATGAGGGGGAACTTCTTTACTCAGAGAGTGGTGGCTGTGTGGAATGATCTTCCTGCAGAAGTGGTGGAGGCAGGGTCGATTTTAACATTTAAAAGTAAAGTGGATAGGTATATGGACGGGAAGGGAATGGAAGGGTATGGTCTGAGTGCAGGTAGATGGGACTAGGGGAAAATAAATGGTCGGCATGGACTGGAAGGGCCGAGAAGGCCTGTTTCCGTGCTGTAATTGTTATATGGTTATATGTTATATGGTTATAGCACAGCAGAGAAATAGGCCATTCAGCCCATTGCAACCAGGACGACCATCTCGCCTATCTACACTAAGTCCTCTTGCCTGCATTAATTCCCTATCCCTCTGTGTCCTGCTCATTCACCTACCCACCCAGACAAACGTTGCTACTATTCAGAATCAGAATGCCTTTTATTGTCACTATACACATGTACAATGAGATTAAAAGCTCCTCCTACTCAGTGCAAACCAAAACAAAAAGGGGGGGGGGGGGGGGGGGTAAGGTGCACAGTTTCTGCGGCGCTATATACATATCTATAAAAAGACGATGGATAAATAGAATGGATAAATAGGATTCCTATATCCAGTATGGGTTATTGCACATATTGGAAATTACAGTTACAGTACAAATTACAGTAGGTGGATAGATGGAAGTCTGGGGGTTAGGCTGTGAAGTCAGTGCATGTGTGAGTTCAGGGAGATAATGGATTTTGGAAAGAAACTGTTCTTGAGTCTATTTGTCCTTGTGCTGATGCACCTATAGCGCCTCCCTGAGGGTAGCAGGTTGAACAGGCCAAATGCAGGATGGGAGCTGTCCTTGATGATGTTCTTCGCCCTGCTGAGGCAGCGGGAGGTGTAAATGTCCATCAGAGAGGGGAGAGGGCAGCCGATGATCTTCTGTGCTGCCCTGACTACCCTCTGAAGCCTCTCCCTGTCTGCCATAGTGCAGCTGCCGTACCATGCTGTATTGCAGTATGTCAACAGGCTCTCAATGGACGAGCGGTAGAAGGTCAGCAGCAGGTTGGAGTCCAGGTTGTAATTCCTGCCTCCACCTCTTTCTCTGGCAGCTCATTCCAGATGTCAACACTGACCTGGCAGCGGCAGTGGGGAGGTTGGTGATTATGCTGACCGACGGACGAGGGCGGACCACGTGGGAGTGAGGACGCCGCTGCTGAGGGAAGGAACAATGGAGGACCCGGCGTGGGGGGAACTGCCGCGAGGGAGGGGATAGAGCAACGGGGACCCGGTGTGGGGGGGGGGGGGGGACCGCCACGAGGGAGGGGGGAAGAACAGAGGGGAGAACTGGCACGGGTGGGGGATTTGTGATTTTGTAAGCGCCCTTTAGGGGTGACTATTTGCATTACAAAGTAATTATTGTATTGTATTGTAATGCCAATTACCTTGGCAAGGCATGCAAGCAAAGAATTTCCCTGTGACTTGTCACATGTGACAATAAAGTATTCATTTCAATTCAACTGCTCTCTGTATGAACAATTTATCCCTCAGATTGTATTTAAACCAGTTTTTAATCAACCTTAGTATGGGATACAGACTCCGGATATCGACTATGTCACTCATCTATATAACTAAATGTCTCATCTTGACCTCTTCCTGTCTGCGTTGTATATTGATTTTAGATAAAAACACTACCCTATATTGCTGTGACTTTTGGCCATCATACTCACAGTCCTCCTCCGCTGAGGCAGCCCCGAGGATTTTTCCAATCGCTGAAAAATAAAAAAGTTATGAGTGTTTAAAAAATCTTGAGATCAGCTAATTGGTCCTCTTGCCTGTCAATCACCATGATGAAGGTTGAGTCCCTTCTGGGGGGAGGGCAGGACTATAAAACCCCAGATGCCTGGATGTGAGTCAGTCATTCTGAAAGATCGTGAGGGAGTTGCCACAACTCTGATTCTGCTGTGAGTCTACTGAACTGAGAGTCTACCCATTATGTGCGTGACGTGCTTGTGTGCTTTATGTGGTTAACTCTCTATGTGCTTATAATAAATGATTTGTTAGCCAATAATGTGCTTGCAATGAATGGTGATTTGTTAACTGTTAATGTGCTTGCAATAAATGATTTGTTAGCCAGTGATGTGCTTGCAATGAATGATGATTTTTAACCCTTAATGTGCTTGCAATATATGATTTGTTAGTCCTTAATGAAATTAAACGAGTTGTTTGGCCTGCCCAGTGCTTGATTTTGAAATGGAAATGGAAATGAAATAAAATTAGTTGTTTAGCCTGCCCTTGAGCTCACCTCAAATGAAAGCAAATGGATTGTATTGTTGGCTGACCCTGCCTGCCCTGTGCTTTTGCGTTTGCTTTGCCTCTGCTTTGCTTGACCTTGCCTGAAATGAAATCAAATGGATTGTATTGTTGGCTGGCCCGCCTACCCTGTGCATTTGCTTTGCCTTTGTTTTGATTGAGCCCACCTGAAATGAAATCAAATGGATTGTATTGTTGGCTGGTCCCACCTGCCCTGTGCTTGACTTGACTTGAAATGGATTGACTTGACATGAAATGGATTGTTGACCCTGTACTCACTGTGCTTGACTTGACTTGTCCCATAACACCCATGCTAGCACTCCAGAACTCCCCCCCCCCCCCCCCCCCCACTGGCCCCCAATATTGGAATTGATGGAGAAGTGGAATATTGCGTTGGGGAACCAGCCCTCCCGTGTGAATCTGGGACCCATCGGGTCCCTCTTAATCCACTAATTTTATATATCTCTATCATGCCAGCTCTCAGACTTCTTTGTTCCAGGAGCCAACATCACCAATTTACTCAAGCCCACCATTCCCATCATCATCCTGGCAAATGTATTCTGGAGCCTCTAACTTAATCACAACCTTCCTGTGTTGTGGCAACCAGAACTGCACACAATACTGCAAGTGTGGCCTAACCCACATTTGTCCCCAGTCAGAAAGAAATGCAAATAAGTAGTTTACTCAGCTACTTAACAGCAGCACCAGACAGCAATGAGTAGATTATTGAATGCTGGGAGAAAAATAGAAGAGATTCACCAGGATTGAATCGCCACAGGAGGCTTAGTGTATTTTTAAGACGGAGATTGATAGATTCCTGATTAGTAAGGATGTCAGGGGTTATGTGGAGGAGGCAGGAGAATGGGAATGGAACGAGCAGGAAAGATAGATCAGCCATGACTGAATGACGGTGTAGACTCGATGGGCCGAATGATCTACTTCTGCTCCTATGACTAATGAACATACGGAACGGGTGGCTGGCTTATTCTCCTTACAATTTGGAGGCTGAGAGTTGACCTTATAAAATATGTTTATAAAATCGTGGGTTGAAGAGCCTGTTTAGGGACAGGAATAGATGTACTTCATTGTGACATGTGGCTAGGCACAGTGAGGTTCTTTGCTTGCATAGCCAATGTATAGAAATAGCAGCCACCTGCGGCGCTGACAACGTTACAAAGCACGCCGGCTCCCCCTTTTGTGCCCACCCCCCCACCCAACAGTTCCCCCATTGTCCATTGTTCTCCCTAACACCTGTCCCCCACACCGGGTCCCCATTGTTCTTCCCCTCCCCCCTCACGGTGGTCCTCCACGCTCTCTTCCCCCGTCAACCGCGGGTCGACCCGCGAGGTATCTCCGCTGCCGCGAGGCTTCACCGCTACCAAGGCCCCATCGTCGATGAATCTCCAAAAAAACAACTATATTCTCCACACTGTGCCCTTCCCTTCAGTCTACCTGTTGCAAACCAAAAAGAGCTGGAGGAGTATTTGCACTTTATCATGTTTGATCAATATCAAATATAATAGTGATTGTATCATTCCGAAAATAATTTGCATCCGAGTATTTCTCTTCCCCAAAGGGCCTCAAGCTTCAAGCAACTAGAAGCCACACCACAAAGAACAGGGAGGGACTAGCTCTATTAGTCCCAGTTGCTGTACGTTGACACCATTTGGAGTGTTGTTAATTTGCAAATGAGAGTTCTTTCAGTTTTTTCCTACGTTCCCCAAAAGTTGCCAGAACCCCAAACCCAGTTTAATGGAAGCACGGGGCAGGTATTACCCAGTAAGGTGATGGTGGGAAGAATGGTCCTTGTATGAGTTGGTGTATGGAACGAGTTGCCAGGGGCAACAGGGACTGGATTCATTATGACATTTAAAAGTCACTTGCACAGGTACGTGGAATCGTAAAGTTAAAGAATCATAGAGTATAGAAACAGGCCCTTTAGCCCACCTTGGCCATAGTCGATCAACATGCATATCTAGTTTGGCCCCATTGGCCAGTGTTTGACCACTAAACTTTTCCTATCTATGCACCTGTTCAAATATCTTTTAAATGTTGTTGAATGGACAGGAAAGGTTTGGAGGGATGTGGACCTGACTTAGACAAGTCATGCTAGCTTAGTAAGGCAACTTCATTGGCATGGATGTGTTGGACTGAAGGGGATGTTCCTGTGTAGTGACTACTGTACATAACCTCAGAATGCCCAAAAGCAATCTGTGGGCAATTAATACAATGCAGGAACGGCAAGAGCAATTTCGCACAACAAACTGGCACAGACGACAATGAAATAAAGGTAGTTTGTGTAGTTGAGCGTAATTATTTATCAGGGCCCCAGGGATAAGTCCCCTGCTTCTCTTCAAATGGTGTTCATCAGATCTTGTGTGGTCCACTTGAGAGAGCTAATGGTTTAACATTTCATATGGATGTTGAAGTGGGTCCTACCTACATCCTTGACGGATGAGCGCATTTGGGTTAAGTGAAAGCGAAGGGTGGGAGAGGGGTAATGCTCTGTGGGGAAGATTGTCTTAACATTATTCGGCAAGTTAAAAGCAGTTTGGAGGAACTGCAGCAAATCAGCTGGCTAAAGATGAATACCATTGGAGATAGGCACATTTCAGAGATGTTAAAGAACAACAACAAAAAAACACGTAATACTCACACCCTGTTCATTTTCTCTTCACCCCTCAGGCAGAAGATACAAAAAGCTTGAAAGCACATATCACCAGATTGAAAAACATCTTCATCCCTGCTGTTATCAGACTTTCGAACGGACTTCTCATATGATAGAATTGAATTTCATGATCTTCCAATCTACATAATTGAGACTCTGACACTTTTTTTCTGTACTTTCTCTATACTGTAGCACTATATTCTGTTTCGCTTATGCCCAGTTCCTGATGTACTGCTTGAAGTATTCATATGTGATACGATTTGCTCAGAAAACTGCAAACAAAGTTTTTCTTTGTATCTTGGCACAGTTCTATTCCTACCTCAGCAATGGACCACTATGGACCATCACTTGCACTACCGTGGACTTATTTTTGAATTATGTTTTGCACCAATGGGCTTCTATTTTTTTTTTCACTGTCTTGCAACATTTTATGTCCAACTAGACCAAGTGGGACCCGTTGGATCCCTGTCACAAGGGAGGCCTGGTCACCCTAAAGCAACCCGTTCCCCAACGCAATATTGCACCACAAAGCCATAGCCGCCCATGGGAGGCGTGGTTCCCCCAAGTGAGCCGGAACCGGAACATAATATTCCAGCACTTCCTTGCCTCCCTCAGCAGTGCACTTTAAAAAAATCCAATTGCACTTCCCCTGCCTGCCGCAGCAGGTCCAACTGCAATACCAATTCGCCCTCCCCCTCCTGTTGAAACACTTGCTGTGATATCCCATTGTGGTGAAAAGTTCAGAGTGTTCCTGGATTACAATTTTGTGTGCTGGAAGCTGGCAGGAAGGATTTTAACAGTAAAAATCTTGTTAAAGTAGGCATTTGTAAAGCTTTAATCATCAATAACATGTGAAATATAGCATCATCGCTGGAAGCTCCTGTCAAATGGCTCTCTGTGAGAAGATGGGGTTACCGTTGGCAACATCCCATTGTGATGTAATTATGGCACTCGGCAGCTTGAGACTCCATTGTGATTGGTGCACTGTGAGTGGCATTGTGACATAATCACTGGAAGCTGCTGGAAAAAGGCTCTCTGTGAGAAGCGGGTTTTGGCTTTTTTTAAACTTTAATCATGAATAATGTGAAAAATAGGATGAAATCTTAAATGAACCTGAGTACGGTGTGGAGGGGAAAAGTGTGAGTTAGAATATGTAAAAATGTAAGCGTTAGCGCTTAGCGTTTTGAGGAAGACACAAAACATACACACACACACACACACACACACACACACACACACACACACACACACACACAATGAGACTTTTAGTATATAGATTTATGTATAAAAGATTTACATTACCTGTACCTCACCCTACTTGTACATATAACAATAAGCATGACTCAACTTGAAATGAGAATAATACTAAACCAAACCAATCAGTTTTGAAAGGTAGCTTGGTGGACTGCCATAGTATTGAAACAAAAACTGCTGGAGAAAATTGGTGGTTCAATCAGCCTCTGTGAGAGGAAAGGAACTGTCAATATTTAGGGTTGAAATCTTCCATTATACTTAAGCACTTTTCCCTTTTCCCTTTGTGTTTCAGAATGGATCTGGAGAACAAGTTTAGACAGATCCAATGACATTCCAATTCCTTACAAGAAAAAATATTAAGGACAATGCATAAATTGCACACAACAGTAGGTTAGATTGCATGAACAGTCATTTTTGAGGGATGTCCAGACCCACAAGTTTTGCACAGTTATAATCCCCTTACTCACAAAAAACGGATGCAGTACCATCCGTCCAGATGAGATTAAGTCCAGACTAATTCCAGAGTTGAGAGTTGTCCGATCAAGAGGAGCCAGCCAATTTGTATTGTTTGGAGCTGAGAAGATAGATGGGGGCCTGATTCTAACCTATAAGGTCCTAAGGGTGCTTGTTTGGGTAGATGCTGAGATGTTCTCACTGGTGGGAGAGTCATGAACAAGAGGACGTAATTGCAGGATAAGGTGCCGGTCATTTAGAAATGCGTAGAAATTCCTTGTCTTGAAAACCTCTGGTGAATCTCTGGAATTCTCTGCCTCTGAAGATGCCGGTGGTCAGATCATTTGATATTTGAAGGCGAGACAGGTTAAAAAAAAAAGTTTGAGAAATTGAGGATTATGGGAATCTGGCCCAAAAGAAGTCATTTTCTGTAGCAAGTTTCCCTGGGGCAGCTCAGCCATGGACATATTGAATGGTGGGGCAGGGTTGTAGGGCGACTGGACAACTCTGCACCTACGCCCTTCACTCCTGCGGTTTTCTTTCACTCCGTGGCACCCTAGGCTGCTGCTGTAATGCAAATGCATCCAGAGATTACGAGCTCTAATGCAACAGCAAGCACAGCAACCATGCAACAGCAGCAAAATCTACAAATCTCAGGTGGTGTTTTGTACAAGGATCAGTGCAAAACAACAGAGCACTACTTTGTGCAGACATTTGCACAATTATGTTAATTCTCATGACGATCTGATAGAGACGGTACACTCATAGGATTTTTAAAATTCATTCCTTTTTCTAGCAAGACAACAAGTTAGTCAACTAGTGTACACAAAAGGCTGGAGAAACTCAGCAGGTGCAGCAGCATCTAAGGAGCGAAGGAGATAGGCGACATTTCGGGTCAAGACCCTTCTTCAGAACCTTCTCTGCACTCCCTCTATGGCAAGAATGTCTTTCCTCAGATCTGGAGACCAAAACTGTACGCAGTACTCCAGGTGTGGTCTCACCAAGACCCTGTACAACTGCAGTAGAACCTCCCTGCTCCTATACTCAAATCCTTTTGCTATGAATGCTAACATACCATTCGCTTTCTTGAATGGGCAGGACTATAAAACCCCAGATGCCTGGATGTAAGTCAGTCACTCTGGAATATTGCGGGGCAGAGGCCACGACTGTGATTCTAAGCTGTGATCAACTGAACTGTGAGTCTGCTATGTACTTACAATAAATGATTTGTTAGCCCTTAATGACAATGCAATAAGCTGTTTGGCAATTTGGTGGCCTGCACTCTGCTTGAAATGCTATGAAATTGAATTTGGTGGCCTGCACTCTGTTTGAAATTCTATGAAATTGAATTTGGGGGCCTGCACTCTGTTTGAAATGGAATTTCAAGGAATGGCCAGGAGTGAACTGTCAACCCACCAGCCCTGAGTGACTGATCTGCCAGTCCACCAACCCTGAGTGACTGAGCTGCCAGCCCACCAGGCCTGAGTGACTGAGTTGCCTGCCCATCAGGCCTGAGTGACTGAGCTGCCAGCCCAAGAATCCATTCGGCCCACAATATCCATACTAGCCCTCTGGAAACCAGTCCCTTTGGCCCACAACACCCATACTAGCACTCCATTATTGGAATTAGTGGAGAGGTGGAATATTGCGTTGGGGGACCAGCCCTCCCATGTGAACATTGGGACCCAATGGGTCCCACCTACTCTAGTCCTTCCTATAGCTGTGTAATTAGAACTGCGCACAATACTGCGCACAATGTGGCCTAAGCAAGGTTTTATGAAGCTGTAGGGTGACTTCCTGGTTTTATTTCACATCATCCTAAACAATGAAGGCAAGTGTGCAGTATGCTTGTTCACCACCATATCTATTTCTGTTGCCACCGTCAGGGAGCTATTGACTTGCACCCCGGGAACCAATGTAGAAACAAGGAATTGCAGATGCTGGATAATACACAACAGGACAAAGTGGTTCCTCAGACCCTGAAGAAGGTACTTGACCTGAAACGTCACCTATCCATGTTGTCCAGAGATGCTGCCTGATGTGCTGAGTTATTCCAACACATTGTGGTCTTTTGTACCCCAGGAGCCCTCTGTACATCTGTGGTCCTGTATCCTGGCCTTTACTGTATACTTTCCACTTGCATTCAATCCTTCAAGGTGCAACACCTCACAGTTACTTGGATTCAGCTCTGTTTACTATTGCTCCACCATATCTCCAACTGATCAACGTCCTGTTGTTATTAAGATGTTACTAAGATGTACTAAGACATTGTTCTGCAATCCATTTTCCTAATCACCAGAGTGGCTCTCCGCAAGGAGATACGCACCTGAAGATAAATAACTGCCCATGTTGAATCATATTCTGGAAGGAAGGTGTTCTTCTGGATTTGTGTGAGCAAAATTTGATATTCACCGGGCAACGAATAGAATACAAAACCAAAGCTTCATGATCCAATGATGCATTCTTCCCTTTCCATGGTACTTCATACAGAGCGAATATTGTTAACGTGTAGAAACATTCAAGTAATGCTGCTGTTCTCTGGTGTTTCTGTGCCGTACCATGAGCCATGAGAAGTGCACAGGGCACCATCTGCAGCTCAGACATCAGTAATGCAACAAGGAACTTCACCAGAACCACAAGCCCAACACTTGGCCTGTCCCACGACTGTCAAGTTGCCGGCAAAAACAGGCAACTGGAATGGCGACTGTCAGAGTGGAACACACACACACACACACACGCACACACACGCGCGCACACACACACACACACACGCACACATACGTACACACGCACACACACACACACACGCACATGCACACGCACACACGCACACACGTACACACACACATACGTACACACGCACACACCCACACACACACGCACACATACGTACACACACACACACACACACACGCACACGCACACAAGCACACATCGCTTCCTTCACCAGCCCGTTATGCAGGCGGGGGACAGGGCAAGCGGGGGGGGGGGGGGGTGCTGTCTGAGTGAAATTCACACGGTGCAAAGCCAAGGTGATACAGACACACACCGTGATGAACCGGAAGGTTGGCGTTGTAATGTAGACGGCTAAAGCACATTGTACGGTAAGTTCTTTAAAAGAGGAGGGGGGTGGGGTGCGGGAGAGGAGGGGGGGGGAGAGTGTGGAGAAGGGGGGAGACGGAGTGGAGACTTTTAAGAAGCCAGACAACTTTTAATAAGCCAGCGATACACAGCTGCGAAGTTCGGTGGGCATTTAACATTAACATTACCGGTCGGTTCTCCTTGGTTCTGAAAACTCGTACTTATGTTTTATCCCCCCCAATGAGCCAATGAAAATGCCCAGTGGGCAAAGGCGATTAACTAAAACTACCTACCACTACCTCGCCTACCTATAACTACATGGCGACCCCACTACAACTGCACCTACGACTAGAAAAATATTGATTTTCTCTATGGCGACCAATTTTTGGTTGCAGAAGATTTTTCAACATGTTGAAAAATTAGTGGCGACCATACTGAGGCCGCGACTAGTTCCCAGAATGCGGGAATTCGTTGCGACCATGAAGGAGACTCACCAGAGACCACCAGCGAACATGTGGCCAGCGCAGAGTCTCCTGCACTAGCCTAAAAAGTCGCTTAAGTGGGACAGGCCCTTAACATTATCGGTCGATTATCCTTGGTTCTGAAAGCTACTGCTTACGTTTTTTTTCCCCAATGAGCCAATGAAATTCACTGGTCAGCACCAGCTACAACCTACGAGAACCTTCGACCTCCTGGCGACCCACCTATGGCACGAGAATTCTCGCTACTCTCCATGGCGGCTTCATTCTGGTCGCCCTCTAATTTTTCACCATGTTGAAAAATTTGCGGCGACCATAATGAGGCCACGACTAGTTCCTAGAATGCGGGAACTCCTCACGACCATGAAGGCGACTCCCCGGCAACTACCCGCAAACATGTGGAGACCAAGATTCTCCTGCAGTAGCCTAAAAAGTTGGCTAAGAGGGACAGGCCCTTTAATTCCACACCACACAACATCCACTCCTTGTCCACTACTCCAGTCCCCTCCCCACCAACTCTAGTCCACTCTTCACCAGCTCTTATCTACACACCATCAATTCCAGTCCACACACTCTTAGCTCCAGTCCACTCCCCACCATCTCCAGTCCACTTTCCATCAACTCCAGTCCACACATCCTTCATGCAACTCTTCATCGACTCCAGGTCACTCTTCATCTTTAGCCAGAAGGCATGAATGTTGCAACGGCAGAAAGGACAGGCCAGCTCGCCTGATATCAGTCATGAGTACGTTAATGCAGAGGGGTTTAGTGGGATGGGATTTACCAGCATTTGGTAGAAAATGAATCATTAGGGATGGCCAGCATTGGTTTGGGCGTGGGAAATCATGTCTCATGACTCATGAATCTGTTAGTTTTTTGAAGAGGTCACCAAGACTAATGAGGACAGGATGGTGGAGATTGTCTATTTGGACTGTTGCAAGGCTTTTCACCAGTCCCACATGGCAAGTTGCTCTGGAAGGCTAGATCATATTGGATCAGGGAGAGTTTGCCATTTAAATGCATAAGAATGGCTTAATGATAAGAAGGATAGTATGATAGTTGAAAGTTGTTTTCGGACTGGAGACCTGCGATAAATTGGGTGCCTCGGGGATCGGTGCTGGGCCCATTGCTATTTGTCATCTACGTCAACAATTTGGATGACATAGAAGCATAGAAACATAGAAAATAGGCGTAGGAGTAGGCCATTCGGCCCTTCGAGCCTGCACCGCCATTCAATATGATCATGGCTGATCATTCAACTCAGTATCCTGTACCAGCCTTCTCTCCATACCCCCTGATCCCTTTAGCCACAAGGGCCACATCTAACTCCCTCTTAAATATAGCCAATGAACTGGCCTCAACTACCTTCTGTGGCAGAGAATTCCAGAGACTCACCACTCTCTGTGTGAAAAATGTTTTTCCCATCTCGGTCCTAAAATACTTCCCCCCTATCCTTAAACTGTAACCCCTTGTTCTGGACTTCCCCAACTCGGGAACAATCTTCCTGCATCTAGCCTGTCCAACCCCTTAAGAATTTTGTTAGTTTCTATAAGATCCCCCCTCAGTCTTCTAAATTCTAGCGAGTACAAGCTGCGTCTATCCAGTCTTTCCTCATATGGAAGTCCTGACATCTCAGGAATCAGTCTGGTGAACCTTCTCTGTACCCCCTCTATGGCAAGAATGTCGTTCCTCAGATTTGGAGACCAAACAATGTACAAGGCATGATTAGTAAGTTTCTAGATGACGCTAAAATAGTGAAGAAGGTTATCAAAATTTACCGCATTATCTTGATCGGCTGGTCAGTGATAATGACGAATCAGCCTACAGGGAGGAGGTCCAGCACCTGACTACCTGGTGTGCCAACAATAACCTCGTCCTCAACTCCCAGAAGACGAAGGAAATAATTGTTGACTTTCGGAAGAACAGAGGGGGCAGACACACCCCCATCCATATAAACGGGACTGAGGTGGAGCGGGTCTCCAACTACAAATTCCTCGGGGTACACATCTCGGAGGATCTGTCCTGGTCCCTCAACACCTCAAAGCTAATCAAAAAGGCACAGCAGCGCCTTTACTTTCTGAGGAGGCTCAAAAAAGCCCACCTGTCCCCCCAGATCCTGATGAACTTCTACCGCTGCACCATTGAAAGCATCCTGACCACCTGCTTTACGGTATGGTACAGCAGTTGCACCGTGGCAGACAGGAAGGCACTACAACGGGTGGTGAAAACCGCCCAGTACATCATCGGTGCCCCGCTCCCTGCCATGGATGCCCTCCACCGTAAACGGTGCCTGAAGCGGGCCGGGAAGATCATCAAGGACCCCTCACACCCTAATCATGGACTGTTTGCCCTCCTCCCATCAGGGAGGCGGTACAGGAGCCTCAGGTCCCGCACCAGTAGGACGAAGAACAGCTTCTTCAACTACACCATCCGACTGCTGAACTCGGAGCCCAGCTGATAGACTTGTCTGTACCCTGTATTTATTTATTTTCCATATTGCTACCACTGCACTCTGTATTTATTTTTCTATATCGCTATCACTAAGAACGATGCTAAACTGCATTTCGTTGTACCTATACTTGTATTTGTGCAATGACATTAAACTTGAATTGAAAAAATGGGCCAAAGAATGGGAAATGGAGTTTAATTCAGATAAATGTAAGGTTTGCATGTTGGGAAGTCTATTGGGAAGAGAGGACATTCATAGTGAATGTGTGATCCTGAAGAGTATGCTGTATAACAGGGGGGTCTAGGAGTGCGTGAAACATTCCCTAAAAGTGTAGTTAAGGTAGAATAGGTGTGAAGAAAGTATTTGGCATGCTGGTTTACATCAGTCAGGGCATGGTGGATGGGAGTTGGGATCTTATGTCATACAACCTATTGGTGAGGCTGCACTTCAAATATTGCCTTTAGATTTGGTTACTTTGCTATTGGAAAGATATCATTCATGGAAAGACTGCAAAGATAATTAACAAAAATGTTGCCAGATCTGAAGGGCCTGAGTTACAGTGGGATGTTGGGCTGGCTAGGACATTAAACTTTAAAGCGCAGGAGGATGAAGGGTGATATTGTAGAGATATAATATAATATCACGAGGAGCACAGATGTGGTCTGTATATGTGTCATATCACGTGGAGAATAGATATGGGTGAGTGAACATAGTCCTTTCCTCAGGGAAGGTGAATCACAAACTAGAGGGCCAAGAGTTCAGGTGAGAGGGGAAGGATTTATTAAGAACGTGAGGGGCTGTTTTTTTTTCATCTAGATGATGGTGCACCAATAAATGGTATTGTATTGTATTGTATTTATAGAATGACTTGTCAGAGCAGCAGATAAAATAAAGATACATTTAAGAGTTGGATAGGAACACGGATAGGAAAGGAGAGGATGAATGTAAGCTTAATGTGTGAAGGAAATGATCAGACTCACACATAGTGATTAGAATCCATAGTCTTTTATTAGAAACTCTGCGGAGGAAACACAAGGTGCTTTCGTCTCCATGCATTCAGCTAATCTGACTGAAGGGAGAGAGATAGCTCACTAATAAGCCTGTGTGTGGACCAGTAGTACGAGTGACATAAGGAATGTGCAGCAAGCATAATCTGTGAGGGAACATATATATAGCATCAACACACTAATCTACATCCTCCCTTTGGAAGAATTGGACGCAAATGCAAAACTACTGAGTAATACAAAGAATTAAATGCAAATGTATACTGCTGATTATATAAAGCACACATAGTATGTGGCAATAAACTGGAGGAAGTTCAAACATAGATAGTTTACGGCGGGCTTACAAACACGACCAGCACACGTACGGTACAGTCCTGCGTCTCCTCCCGTCACCGGGGACCCGCACGGTGGTTAAATAGGTGTTGGAGATTCAAACGGCAATCCTGGTGATGAAACAGGAGGTTTTGGCACTGGTGGAGACGGCATGACCATCGGCAAAGTAACCAGATGAGAAACAGGTTGTGGTGCTGGTGCAGTCGAGCCAATGCCGCTGGATGTGGATGGAGGTACACTTGTAGGGTCAGGATAGTACGGAGTTGGCACTGGCTCATTCACAGGCAGGGTATGGTGCCTATTATGTCCGTAAGTGCCGCCATCGACCAAGTATGAACGTGGCTCGGAGGCAGACGCACGACTTGTCCCTCGGCTAGTGGAGGAAGTGGTCTGCTCGTCTTATCATTCCACCCTTTCTGAATGTCGGGCTTTTGTTGTAGTCTGGACTGGACTGCAGATGGTGGGAACACATGCGGAACCACTGCCTGTTTCGCCACAGGCAATGTGGCTCGGGTCTGCCTTGACATCTGACGCTGAGCAGGTGAACCCAATATTGGGTCGCGCGGGATGTGGCGCAGGTTAAGTATGTCCAGGTACACATCTGATTTTGCTTGGTGGGACCGTTCCATTTACTGTTTGGCACTCCTGCCGGCACGTTCAGCTAGTCCATTCAACTGAAGGTACTGAGGGCTGCTGGTGATGTGACGCAAACCCCAGCGCGTAGCAAAGTCTTTGAAGTACTGGCTGGTAAATTGACTGCCATTATCAGATAGTAGTTGCCATGGAGGGAGTGCAGAGAAGGTTCACCAGACTGATTCCTGGGATGTCAGGACTGTCTTATGAACAAAGACTGCATAGACTCGGTTTATACTCTCTAGAATTTAGGAAATTGAGAGGCGATCTTATAGAAACTTACAAAATTCTTAAGGGGTTGGACAGGCTAGATGCAGGAAGATTGTTCCCGATGTTGGGGAGGTCCAGGACAAGGGGTCACAGTTTAAGGATAAGGGGGAAATCCTTTAGGACCGAGATGAGAAGGACTTTTTTCACACAGAGAGTGGTGGGTCTCTGGAACTCTCTGCCACAGAGGGTAGTTGAGGCCAGTTCATTGGCTATATTTAAGAGGGAGTTAGATGTGGCCCTTGTGGCTAAGGGGATCAGAAGGTATGGAGAGAAGGCAGGTACGGGATACTGAGTTGGATGATCAGCCATGATCATATTGAATGGCGGCGCAGGCTCGAAGGGCCGAATGGCCTACTCCTGCACCTAATTTCTATTCTATGTTTCTATGTTTGACATGGAGCTCCGTGGTCAGAGAAATGGCATGCCAGCTTCTGAACTACCCCAAGAGAAGTGGGGCTACTAAGAAGATCAATGTCAGACCAACCAGAATATGAGTCAACGAGAACCAGGTATTGTTCGCCATGCCACTCAAATATGTCAGTTGCCACTGCGGACCACGGGAGGTCAGAGACCAGGTGTGGGAGAAGTGGTTGCTTTTGTTGATGTGCTGCCAAACTGTTGCACACTGCACAGGATTCCACTTTCTCGTGAGTGTAATCGGTCATGCCAGGCCAGACAAACAGGTTTTTTTGCTCGCAGGACAGTTGCTTCGGCTCCTGGGTGTCCCGCAAGGACAGCATCAAAATACTCGGTGTGTAGAGAGGTAGGAAGTACAGCTTTGTGGCCATTTACGATAAAGCCATTTTGTGGTACTAGTTCATCACGGACGGCAAAGGAGGGCTGAACTGGAGCTGGTAGATTGTGTTGTCAGGCCAGCCGCGCTTAATGACAGAGGAGAGCGATGGTGAGGTATCGTCAGCAGCAGTGTGGGCTACCAGGTCCTCCAAGCAGGACGAGGGAATGAAGGAAACAGTCATAACCACAAAACCGTCATCTGCTGTGGATGAACCCTCGCAGGTCGTTTGAGGAGCACGCGAGAGGGTGTCAGCCAGGTGCATGTCCTTGCCACGTTTGTCATTCTTCTGAAGCTGTAGCAACATCCGTTGAAGGCGCCCTGGAGCGGCGTGTCTTGGTTTGTCCAAAATGCTGATGGTCAGTTTCAATCGTGTCCGTTTTCCCAACGATAAAGTCAATAAACTTCTTGCATGCGAAAACGACAGCTAGCAGCTCCTTTTGAATCTGGGCGTAGCGGTGTTCCGTGTCTGTCACGGTGCGCGAAGCATAGGCAACTGGCCTGTTGATGTTACCATTGTCTTGGAGGCAAGCTGCACCTAAACTGTATTGTGAGGCGTCAGAAGTCAGTGTGACCGGTAATATCGCATTAAAGTCCCACTTCTGACACCATGTATGAAATGATCACTTCACAAAAATCCCACTTCTGACACCATGTAGAAATGATCAGACTCACACATAGTGATTAGAATCCATAGTCTTTTATCAGCAACCCTGCGGAGGAAACACAAGGTGCTTTCATCTTCATGCATTCAGCCAGTCTAACTGGAGAGAGAGAGAGCTCACTAATAAGCCAGTGGGTGGATCAGTAGTATGAGTGACATAAGGAATGTGCAGCAAGCATAATCTGTGAGGTAACATATATATAATATCAACACACTAATATACAATGTGGGAAAATGGGACTAGGTGTATTTGGCCGGCATGGATGAGTTGGGTTCAAGGGCTAGTTCCCTTGCTATATTACTCAATGACCTTATAGTTCTAACTCTAGTCCACACACCAGCTTTGGTCCACACACTCCATCACCCCATCACCACATCAATTCCATTCCATTCACTCCACCAGCTCTGGTCCATGCTGCATTACCTCCAGTTCATACAAATCCACTCCAGAGACAACAGACCATTAACATCAGAATCCAACAAAAATACAAAATTGTCTAGGATAAATTTGATCTGACATTCCTTGGCCCACCTTCCATTCCATACTTTAATGTAGAGTTATAGCATGGAAACAGGCCCTTTGACACACCAACCAGTGACCCCAGCACATTAACACTATCCTACACACACAATGGACAATTTATACTTATACTAGCAATGTTACAAAATGTTGAGGTTTTAAAAATCAAGTCTGCAATTTATCCCATCAGATAAAGCATAAAAGGAAGTTTAATTTGACACCCAATTCACTTTCATATCTTCAGTATTAAAAAAGTTATGGCCATTTTCATACTCGGAAATTAGCATCTTGTTCCCCATTGCCTTTCCATTGACTTAACTCAAAAGCTGTGATCTAGGACAGTCAAAAGCCCATACCTTTCTTAAAAATTAAGAAAACTCAATGACATTTTCAGTTATTATGGATTGAAGCATTCTGAAACAAATATGAAACAATCTTACTTGGATGACCTGAAATTAAAGCATATAATTAGTTAGTTACCTAATTGTAGCTAATTACAAAATTCAATTACTAGATCTAAACATCTATGCATTTCGTAGCTATATTTAAGAGGGAGTTAGATGTGGCCCTCGTGGCTAAGGGGATCAGAGGGTATGGAGAGAAGGCAGGTACGGGATACTGAGTTGCTTGATCAGCCGTGATCATATTGAATGGCGGTGCAGGCTTGAAGGGCCGAATGGCCTACTCCTGCACCTAATTTCTATGTTTCTATGTTTCTTAAGAAAAGATAAACATTTTTAAATTGCCTAAGTGTCCAAATAACATTCACACAATAATTCACAATATAACATGATTTTTAAATCTCATTTAAAATCTGAATTTATAGGTCAAATGGAAGGAATTTAGTATTTAATTCCTGTAAATGAATGGCCATTTAAATCAACTTGCAAGTGGGTTTTAGTGGAATGCGGTGGATTGGAACGTTGCGGTTTGCGGTGAATTTAACCCACAGTCGGCAGGAAAAACACTGCCGGTTCGTATATATTTTTGGTCCCCATTTCGTAACATGAAAATGCGATTAAATGCTTCCTAAGAACTACGTTTTTATGTAAAAATAAACTGTGTAGCTCCTTTTCTCCCCTACGTAAAATCCTTCCCGTTGTCGGCGCTCACGGCTTTAGAAGATGATTTTTAAATTACTCTAGCTAATAAATGATCTAGTGTAGTTTAAAAATACCTTCATAAAACAAATGTCGGAGCGATTTCTCTTTAGCGACGAAATCCCCTGCGATGGATTGACTTGAACTGTCTGGTGAAAAACGGCATTTTAAACCTGCCCGCCTCTGAAAGGCGCCAAAGTCGCGCATACGGGGAGTGGCAGAACTGCAGCGCCGCTGAAAGTGAGTATTGTAACATGCCTACTTATACCAAGTCAATGCACCTTCAAACCTGTACGTCTTTGGAGTGTGGGAGGAAACCAAAGACCTTGGAGAAAACTCACACTGTGAAGGGGAGAATGCACAAACACAGACACCATCTGTAGTCGAGATCGAACCTGGGTCTCGGGCGCTGCAAGCACGATAAGGCAACAACTCTTCCGCTGTGCTACCGTGCCACCCTTCAGATTTCCAACAGTTTCCCATTTGTGTTTTTCATATTTTGTTTAATTTAGTTTAGTACAGAGATACAGCGTGCAAACAGGCCTTTTGGCCCACCGAGTCTATACCAGCCAACGATCACCCTTACACTAGCTCTATCCTACGCTCTAGGGCAATTTACAGAGGCCAATCAACGTACAAATCTGCACGTCTTTGGCGTGTGGAAGGAAACCGGAGCAACCAAAGAAAAACAATGTGGTCACGGAGAGAATATGCAAATTCTGTACAGACAGAACCCAAGGTCAGGATTGAACCTGGGTCTCTGGCGCTGTGAGGCAGCAACTACCCCTGCACCTCTGTGCCACATTATAAGTTTGTAGATTATACTAAAATATTGGAGAAGATTATCAAAAGTTACAGCGATACCTTGAGCAGCAGAACCGGCATTTTCAGACTCAGATTAGTCCATTATCATTTATTGATCACCACATTGATCATATAGATTCACATCAGTGTGTGAATATGTCACTATATTGATTCACATCTGTGTGAAGGGACCAGGTTAAGTTATTGGTGATATGGATGCCTGGAAACATGAAGTTGCCAATAATCCCTACACCTGCTCTGCTGATGAGGACAGAATTATGTTCATTCCCTCAATTCCTTAGGTCAACAACCAACCCTTCGTCTTGCTGACATTGAGGGCGAGGCTGTTGTTCTGACACCATGACGGAGTTGAACCGGCCCGTTCGCGGAGCACGGTTCAGGCGCGGGACTTACTTACTTACATCACCCGGTGGGGTCACAACATCGGAGGCCTGGATCTCCTCGGCGCAGAGGAAGAACAAGAAGAGAAGAGACAAAGACTTAAGGGTCTGTCCTACAAGCATGCAACTCTATGCGATGAACGCGATCAAACTAGAAGCGGGGGCCGCGCGGAGCTCGGGTGATCCCCTGTACAGGGCCGTTCCCACCAGCATGCGCCTGCATGCGGCAAGCGCGACCAAACCGGCAGCGGGGGCCGCGCGGAGGTCGGGTGAATGGCGCAACGCGGCGCAAAGTGAGGCGAACTTCGAGCGAAGTCTAAGGTAAGTTCGCCAGGACAGAGAGGGGCACACAGAGAGGTGCACAGAGGCACACACAGAGGGCCACGGAGCCACACACATAGAGGGTCACGGAGGCACCTACAGATAGGTTCACGGAGGCACGATGTCGGGGCGATGTGTAATGCGTCGAGACGACTGCGAGCCGACAAGCCGTTGCCGCACGGAATTTTTGAACACAGTCCGTTTTTTGGAGCCCTGCGCGATGTCGGGACGAACTCCGCACAATTCTGCACGGCTCCGGCGATCGAAGTGTGACCGGCCCCGCGAAGCCGGGCGGCTCAAGCGACCACGTTAGGTCGTGCTAATCGCATAGAGTTGCATGCTTGTAGGACAGGCCCTTTAAGATTTTGCCTTCCACCACAGTGAGGAGGTGTCCGGTGAACTCACTGTGGTGGATGTTAAATTTGTGTTTATTGTGTGTTTTGTTATTTTATTATATATATGACTGCAAGGCAACGAAATTTCGTTCAGACCAAAAGGTCTGAATGACAATACAGTTTCCATGATTCCATGATTCCATGATGACACTAGGTACCCAATCTCTCGCCTATACTCTGCCAGATCCAATAATGGTATCTAGGAAACTTAAAGATCAAGTTGGTGTCATATTCACACACACAGGGAGAAGAACAGGACTGAGCTCACAACCCAGCAATGAGGGTCAGGGTGGAGGAAATTATATGATCAATTCCCACTGACTAAGAACTGCTGGTCAGGAAGTCCAGAAACCAGTTTCAGGTGATGAGCCCAATGCCAAGATCCAGGACTTTAGGAATTAGTGCATTTGGAATTATCAGGTCATCCAGAGCTGAAAGTAATGCAAGAGAGATGGTAACATCTGTATCTGATGTCAAAAGCAGTCCTTTTTTTGCAACCCCACCGATCTAATCTCTTTGGTCCATTTTTGGGACAACGCCCAAACTGCCTCAGAAGTCGGAATTATTTCCTTTAAGCAAGTGATTCACTCTTTTCACAACAATGTTTCATTCTCACACCGCTATTAGCAGGCAGACGCTCCACTTCAGTCTGCAGTTAATAGTGACGTTCTCGACTCACACCATCAGTTCACACACAGCCATAATCAGCAGGCTGCGCTCCTCGTAAGCAAATTCCACCCTTCATTTACATCTGGCTGAATTAATCCATCACACTGACAAGTCTAACTGTTTTATTTATTGCGTTTATCTCATACAATATCTCATGCAAGAGCAATTGTATTACAACACTAAAATAATGAAGATTCGATGAATCAAACAAATTAAAGTGAAACGCTCATCATCTTTATACTCTTTATATCCTCATTATACTTATCCTGTATCTGTACACTGTGGATGGTTGGATTAGAATCATGTATAGTCTTTTTGCTTCTCCCCCTCCCCCTCCCCCTCCCCCTCCCCCTCCCCCTCCCCCTCCTCCTCCTCCTCCTCCTCCTCCTCCTCCTCCTCCTCCTCCTCCTCCTCCTCCTCCTCCTCCTCCTCTTCCTCCTCCCCCTCCCCCTCCCCCTCTCCCTCTCCCTCTCCCTCTCCCTCCCAAAGGAAGAATTAGATCTCAAGCCGGGTGTTGAGCAGCCAGGTTGTGTCTCCTTGGGTGTTAATGTCTGCCGGACCCTGAGCTCCATTTGGTGGGTGGTAGAGTGGACACCCAGAGATGACATGGTTGGCTGTCTGTTGTTCTGTTCTGCATTCGCAGGCTGGGCTCTGGCGGAGGGAGGGAGTCCCTATCTCCTCACGCTGGCGTTGAAACGCCCAACTCCAGTACCAGGTCTGTTGAGCTTCACCCATGGAAGTGAAGACCATGGACAGCTTTTATCTGGTGAAGAGGTGTAGCTGTGTAATGGAGAGGAGGTTGCCTTCCACTCCTGTGACCACTAGGTGGCTATCCAGTGTGCTTTTGTCCAGTTGGCTGGATGGATGCTAGGAGTGGTTTTCCATGTGGAGCAAAGGGGTGACGGGACTTCAGTCGGGGTGGCCTCTGCTCTCTGCTGATAGCCTGATGGAGGAGGTGATCTGGGTCCATGGCACGACGCGATAGTGCCAGAGTTGCTGCTTGCCTTCGGATCCCTGCAGGCGGAATGCCTGCAAGTGTAGGGAGCTGCTCGACTAGGTTGAAGGTACCCAGTGATGGTTCGCAAGGTGCTGTTCAGGCTCATGTCTACCAGGCTAGTATGTCTCCTTCTACTCCATACGGGGGTGCAGTACTCAGCTGGGGCATACACAAGAGCTAAGGCAGAGATGCGAAGAGTTGATGGACTGACTCCCCAACTTGTTCCTGTCAGGCGACGGATGAAGCCGCTACGTGCCAGGACCTTGTGGCAGAGACCAGCCAGGTGTTGGCGAAATGTAAGCGACCTGTCCAGCTTTACGCCGATGTAAGTGGGTGTTTGTTGGAAGTCCGAGCGCCTGTTGTTAACGAAAACAGCTAGCTCTTGCTTATCTTCCTTGGTGTTTAGATGGAATACTGTTGACACTGTTTTTCCTTCGTTCAACTTTAGACGCCACTGTCGTAGGTATACTGCCAAAGTCCCCATGTCTTGACTCAGGGAGCTTTCGAATGTGCTTTTTGCTGACTTGATAGCACACAACAAAATGCTTTTCATGGTACCTTAGTACAAGTGACAATAATAAACTAAATCTTATATCTGAATATTTGCAAAATTGGATGTGTAGGAAGGAACTGTTTATACCGAAGATAGACACACAATGCTGGAGTAACTCAGCAGGCTAGGAAGCACCTCCGGTGAAAAAGAATTGGTGACGTTTAGGGTCGAGACCTTTCTTCAGATGCATTGATAGATGGTTTGGCATCTGGCTCACCAGCTTCCTGTCAGTTCACCAAGGCCCCAGTTCCTGTGCTGGTGTAGAGATGGCGTAGGTGATTCTGGTCAAACAACTCATGAGGTTCCTATTTCCTGCGCTCCTTTCAAACACACCAGCCCCATTTCCCATGCTCTTTTTAAATGTACCAGGACCCTGGTTCCTGCGTTCTTTTTAAACTCACCTGGTTCACTGAAAAAATTATTATAATAATGCACAGCGTCGAAAAAAAGTGCTTTAAATCTGTGTTGGTGTATCACTAGGAATAACTTCCGATTGTCCATAAAATCAGCCCAGTCGCACTAGAGTCCCAGTGGTGGAACTGGACTAGAATATTGTAGTTTTACTGTATTATATGGAAGTAGGTTGGAGAGGACTCGACAAGGAAGGATAAAACAAATAAAATATTTCACTGACGGAGTGTTATGTATTTAAACAATATCCCGTGAAATACGTGTTACTATCAATTCCTATTCAGATGCAGTAGTTACTTGCAATTATGAAATAAGTGAACTGGTTTTAAGCAAGATATCCTTGGTTAATGATTTTATTTTTCATGTCCAATTATAAAAATATCTTCAAATTGTTCAATGTGGAAGGATGTTTTCAAACATCCAGGACATTCGGTGGGGAAGTGAGATTAACTTTCCCCTACATTGTGCACCGGCTGGAATATGTCACCACCTCCCATGTTGTCAACACCTTCCATCAAAGCGCCGGTATTATAGAAACATAGAAAATAGGTGCAGGAGTAGGCCATTCGGCCCTTTGAGCCTGCACCGCCATTCAATGTGATCATGGCTGATCATCCAACTCAGTATCCCGTACCTGCCTTCTCTCCATACCCCCTGATCCCTTTAGCCACAAGTGCCACATCTAACGCCCTCTTAAATATAGCCAATGAACTGGCCTCAACTACCTTCTGTGGCAGAGAATTCCAGAGACTCACCACTCTCTGTGTAAAGAATGTTTTCCTCATCTCGGTCCTAAAGGAATTCCCCCTTATCCTTAGACTGTGACCCCTTGTTCTGGACTCCCCCAACATCGGGAACAATCTCCCAGCATCTAGCTTGTCCAACCCCTTAAGAATTTTGTTAGTTTCTATAAGATCCCCCCTCAATCTTCTAAATTCCAGCGAGTACAAGCCGAGTCTATCCAATCTTTCCTCATAGGAAAGTCCTGACATCCCAGGAATCAGTCTGGTGAATCTTCTCTGTACCCCCTCTATGGCAAGGATGTCTTTCCTCAGATTTGGAGACCAAAACTGTACGCAATACTCCAGGTGTGGCCTCACCAATACCCTGTACAACTGCAGTAGAACCTCCCTTCTCCTATACTCAAATCCTTTTGCTATGAATGCTAACATACCATTTGCTTTCTTCACTGCCTGCTGCACCTGCATGCCTACTTTCAATGACTGGTGTACCATGACACCCATTATCGTAATGGCCAACAGACTGCAGGCATTTAGACCAAACATTTTACAAAAGTATTATCTGCCAAGATTCGGGTGAGGAAGGTTATAATGAGAGAACGATAGAGACAAAGGTTATCACGTTACTGAAACAATTTTTTTCCTTAAATGTTCCAATCAATGCCTTAATCACGGGGTTACACAAAAAGCTGGAGAAACTCAGCGGGTGCAGCAGCATCTAAGGAGCGAAGGAGATAGGCGACGTTTCGGGTCGAGACCCTTCTTCTGGCCTTAATCACCTTGGGTATGTCGGTTTCCCCAGCCCTCGGCCGTGGAAAATCGTCTAAGGTAAGGCAACCAATGCATCTTCTGACTATTTCATCCATTTAACCTTGAGTCTGGTGAACTCCATTCTAGGGCAATCTCTCTCTCCAGAAGTGTGCTCAGATGGTGAGAGAGAGAGAGAGAGGGAGAGGGAAGGGGGAGAGAGATAGAGAGAGAGAGAGAGAGGAGAGAAGAAATAGAGAGATAGATAGGCAGAGCGAGACATAGAGAGTCATAGAGAGGGAAGGTAGATGGAGAGAGGGGAAGATAGTGGGAGTGGGAGTGGGAGAGGGAGAGGGAGTGGGAGTGGGAGTGGGAGAGGGAGAGGGAGAGGGAGAAGGGGAGGGGGAGAGAGAGAGACAGATAGAAAGTAAATATGAAGTTACGATCTGTGTTATGGCATGTGTTAGTTATGACAACGGAATGTTGGACACTGGAAGAGTCGGAAAGTTGCCATTACAAAGATTTTTAGGGACAAATGTACTCTCATTTGAAAAAGCACAGACTTGTTAGGAAGAGGCAACTGGCTCCACTTCCTTTCTTCTCCCCACCCTCACATCAGTCTGAAGAAGTGTTTCGGCCCGAAACGTTGCCTATTTCCTTCGCACCATAGATGTTGCCTCACCCGGTGAGTTTCTCCAGCATTTTTGTCTACCTTCGGAAGATTCAAAGTCCTTCCAAGGCTCTGCCTCACAAATTTGACTGAGGTTAATTTCAGCACTAGTTAATGAGGTGACAAAGTGGATCGATGAGTGTAGGCAGTGTATGTTGTCCATATAGAGTCTGCGCCAACAGCGGCCACCCCCGTACACGAGCACTTTCCTACACGCTAGGGACAATGTTCAATCTTTAACCTGCACGTCTTTGAGTGTGGGAGGAAACCGGAGCACCCGGGGGGGAGCCCATGTGGTCACAAGGAGAACATGAAAACTCCATACAGACAGCATCCATAGTTAGGATTGAACCCGGGTATCTGGCGCTGTATGGCAGCCAACTCTACCACTGCGCCATCATGCAGTCCTCTCTTGTTGCCATATACAATGTAAATGATCTGGATGTAGAAGGAGTGGGCTGATTAATAAGTTTGCAGATGACACATAAATTCATCGAGTTAGGGATAGTGAGAAAAGTTGTTCAAGGAAATGGTAGGATAGAGATCTGTTGGAAATTTAGGCAGAGAACCGGCAGATCAAATGTAAGAGGATTCTATACAATAAATGGCAGAAAGGAGCATTGTTGTCAAGAGGGATCTAACATAGAAACATAGAAATTAGGTGCAGGAGTAGGCCATTCGGCCCTTCGAGCCTGCACTGCCATTCAATATGATCATGGCTGATCATCCAACTCAGTATCCCGTACCTGCCTTCTCTCCATACCCTCTGATCCCCTTAGCCACAAGGGCCACATCTAACTCCCTCTTAAATATAGCCAATGAACTGGCCTCAACCACCCTCTGCGGCAGAGAGTTCCAGAGACCCACCACTCTCTGTGTGAGAAAAGTTCTTCTCATCTCGGTCCTAAAGGATTTCCCCCTTATCCTTAAGCTGTGACCCCTTGTCCTGGTCCTCCCCAACATCGGGAACAATCTTCCTGCATCTAGTCTGTCCAACCCCTTAAGAATTTTGTAAGTTTCTATAAGATCCCCTCTCAATCTCCTAAATTCTAGAGAGTATAAACCGAGTCTATGCAGTCTTTGTTCATAAGACAGTCCTGACATCCCAGGAATCAGTCTGGTGAACCTTCTCTGCACTCCCTCTATGGCAATAATGTCCTTCCTCAGATTTGGAGACCAGAACTGTACGCAATACTCCAGGTGTGGTCTCACCAAGACCCTATACAACTGAAGTAGAACTTCCCTGCTCCTATACTCAAATCCTTTTGCTATGAAGGGATCTAGGGACACATATACATTTCTCCCAGAAAGCGGCAACACAGGTGGATTGGGTGGAAAGGAAGAATGCTTGCCTTCATTAGTCAGGTCATTGACTAACGTGTACAAAAATTGCCAAGTCATGCTGCAGCTGTATCAAACGTAGGCGAGGCAGCAGTTGGAGTATTGTGTGCAGATGTATTTGTCTCACTGCTGGAAGGATGTGGAGGATTTTGGGAGGGTGCAAAAGAAGTTCACCAGGATGTTGCCTGGCTGAGGGAGTAGTCGCCACAAAGACAAACTGGATTATTTTCTCTGGAGCATCGGAGGCTGAGGGATGACCTGATAGAAGTGTATAAAATTATGAAAGGCATACGGAATTTCGTTTGGAACTGCATATATCGATGTATTTCTAAATGACAATAAAGTTTGTTTGACTTTGACTTTGACTTTGACATAGTTTAATTAGATAGTCAGCGTATTTTTTTTTCCCCCGGGTGGAAATACCAGACAATTGAGGACATAGTTTTAAACTGAGAGGGAGAAACCTTAAAGGAATTTACGAGGTGCCTAAATCGTGTTGCTAAGGGAGGTGATGCAGGCAGATATGATAGTATTATTCGACAGGCATTTAAGTGCCACGCAGATATAGTGGGCTGAAGAGCTGTTTCTGTGGTGTTCTGGTCTACGTTCTAGTCCAGTTTAGTTTAGTTTATAGATACAGAGTGGAAACAGGCCCCTCCGAGGCCCCACCGAGTCCATGCCGGCCAGCAGTCCCCGCACAGTAACACTTATCCTACACACACTAGAGACTAATGACATTTATACCAAGCTAATTAACTTACAAATCTGTACGTCATCTTTGCTTCATCCCCCAAGCTGGGGATAATTTACAATGGGCAAGTAACCTAACGGGAAGTGGGAGGAACCTGGTGCACCCGGATGAAGCCCACATGGTCACAGGGAGAACCTGCAAACTCCACACAGACAGAACCGGAGGTCAGAAACGAACCGGTGTCACTGGGGCTTGTTCCGCACTGTTCCTCTTTAAGTGGCTGGGGATATTAACATCAGTCACATAACACATTCCATTTTAAAGGCTCCCTGTGCATCTATGGTCCACAAAGACATTAAAAATCGGCTCCATCTGACAATGGGCATTAAAGATCCCATGACCACTAATTTGAACGAAGCTGTACAGATATCCTCAATGAGCTCACCAACACATATCCCCAACCCAAATTGCAAAAACAGATGTTGCATTCATTATCACATTGTTGCTCACAGGATCTTAGCTGCAACAAGATGAGTTGCCACATATCCCACATTATAAGAGCGACTACACTTCAAATGTGTTGTGATGTTCTTGGGCCTTTAAAGGTGCTATCTTAAGTGTAATCCTACATTATATATATTCTGTATATGTCTCAATGAATTCTCTTGATCCTACTGTAGCTTATTGTATCTTGTATCTGACCCATGCCTCCCTATTTTTCATAATAGACCTGAACCCACAACATCCGGATCACCTACCAATCTCTGTGTAAAAACCATTCCACCTTTCAAATTTCCACTAAATCCTCCCCTTAGAGCCCGTTAGTATTTGACAATTCCACCCTGGGGAAAACACGTGATTATCTACCCTGTCCATGGCACTCCTAACTTTATCTTCTTACTAGACCGTTGGGTCCCAGTCACACAGGAGGCCTGGTCCCAAAAAGCAACCCATTCCCCATCGCAATATTCCACCGCTCACCCGTGCCCCCAACGCAACCCGTTCCCCCAACGCAATATTCCACCACACACCCATAGCCCCTAACTGCACAGGCGCGGCTCATTTACCCTCATCCCCGAGCACTCCCTCCCTCTCCTCTTCATGTGTGGGAGAGGGGGAAGGAAGTGGGGTGTGTGGCGGTGGTGGGGGGGGGGGGTGTGGGTGGGAGCTGATGAGGTGTGTGTGTGTGGACAGGGAGGTGTAAGGGGTCAGAGGGTGGTGTGGGGGGAGGGGGGGTTGTGGGGGTGGGCGATATCTCCAAGTTTGCGGATGACACTAAGCTGGGGGGCAGTGTTAGCTGCGAGGAGGATGCTAGGAGACTGCAAGGTGACTTGGATAGGCAGGGTGAGTGGGCAAATGTTTGGCAGATGCAGTATAATGTGGATAAATGTGAGGTTATCCACTTTGGTGGCAAAAACAGGAAAGCAGACTATTATCTAAATGTTGGCCGATTAGGAAAAGGGGAGATGCAGCGTGACCTGGGTGTCATGGTACACCAGTCATTGAAAGTAGGCATGCAGGTGCAGCAGGTAGTGAAGAAAGCGAATGGTATGTTAGCTTTCATAGCAAAAAGATTTGAGTATAGGAGCAGGGAGGTTCTACTTCAGTTGTATAGGGTCTTGGTGAGACCACACCTGGAGTATTGCGTACAGTTCTGGTCTCCAAATCTGAGGAAGGACATTATTGCCATAGAGGGAGTGCAGAGAAGGTTCACCAGACTGATTCCTGGGATTTCAGGACTGCCTTATGAAGAAAGACTGGTTTATACTCTCTAGAATTTAGGAGATTGAGAGGGGATCTTATAGAAACATACAAAATTCTTAAGGGGTTGGACAGGCTAGATGCAGGAAGATTGTTCCCGATGTTGGGAAGGTCCAGGACAAGGGGTCACAGCTTAAGGATAAGGGGGAAATCCTTTAGGACCGAGATGAGAAGGATTTCTTTCACACAGAGAGTGGTGGGTCTCTGGAACTCCCTGCCACAGAAGGTAGTTGAGGCCAGTTCATTGGCTATATTTAAGAGGGAGTTAGATGTGGACCTTGTGGCTAAGGGGATCAGAGGGTATGGAGAGAAGGCAGGTACGGGATACTGAGTTGGATGATCACCCATGATCATATTGAATGGCGGTGCAGGCTCGAAGGGCCGAATGGCCTACCCCTGCACCTAATTTCTATGTTTCTATGTTTCTATGTAACAGACTGGCCAGAACTGCAGACAATACTCCAAATGTGACCTATTTTTTGTATGACACTACAACAGACCTCCTGACTCTTATGGCTGATTGATGAAGGCAAGAATGCAGTACCACCCTATCTACTTGTGCTGCTACTCTCTGGCAGCTACTGATGTGCATCCCGAGTTTCTACTGCAATGGTCATAGAAGTTCTGCCATTCTACTGTACACTTCCCTCAAACATTTAACCTCTTAAAGTATAACATCTCACACTTGTCCAGATTAAACTCCATCTGCCACTCCTCCATCCTAATTTCCAACCAAACTGTATCCTTTGACAACCATTCTCATTATGTGATATTTTCATATCACAAATTTAATCTGAGCAGACCACCAACAATTTCATCCACCATACTTGGACCAGCGACATTGTATCATAGAAAATACAGCAGGGAAACAGGCCTTTATGTGCAGATCTTTTACATGCTGACAATGATGTCTGCCTACACTAATGTCACTTGCTCACATCAAGGCTTTATATCTCCATGAAGTTCCTAACCACTATTCAAAAAGCATTTAAAATGTTGTAATTGCCATCTACCGCCACTTCCTCCTTTGACAGCTCGTTCACCTAATTACTAAAAATGTGTCCATCAGATCTTCTTTAAAAGTTGCCTGGGTTCACAGCCAATGTCAAGTGTGGAGTGGAACAGTTAAACACTAATGGGTTCATTGCTTGGGAATACAGATGAATATTGCATGTAGATAGGGTGGTAAAGAAAGCTGTTGGTGTGTTGGCCTTTATAAATCAGAGCATTGAATATAGGAGTAGGGAAGTAATGTTAAAATTGTACAAGGCATTGGTAAGACCAATTCTGGAGTATGGTGTACAATTTTGGTCTCCTAATTATAGGAAGGATGTCAACAAAATAGAGAGAGTACAGAGGAGATTTACTAGAATGTTGCCTGGGTTCCAGCAACTAAGTTACAGAGAAAGGTTGAACAAGTTCGGTCTTTATTCTTTGGAGCGCAAAAGGTTAAGGGGGGACTTGATTGAAGTCTTTAAAATGATGAAAGGGATAGACAGAGTTGACGTGGATAAGCTTTTCCCATTGAGGGTAGGAAAGATTCAAACAAGGGGGCATGACATGAGAATTAAGGGACAGAAGTTTAGGGGTAACATGAGGGGGAACTTCTTTACTCAGAGAGTGGTGGCTGTGTGGAATGATCTTCCTGCAGAAGTGGTGGAGGCAGGATCAATTTTAACATTTAAAAGTAAAGTGGATAGGTATATGGACGGGAAGGGAATGGAGGGGTATGGTCTGAGTGCAGGTAGATGGGACTAGGGGAAAATAAATGGTCGGCACGGACTGGAAGGGCCGAGAAGGCCTGTTTCCGTGGTGTAATTGTTATATGGTTATATGGTTAAATGTCACCCCTCTCAATTTAAACCTGTGGTTTCTAATTCTGGACACCTGTTTGGTATACATTTGGTGTCAATTTTTTAAATTATTTTTTTAATAATATTTTTATTAGAAGTAATGTACAGTAGTACAAGCCAAGAATAACATAATACATTTCATGCACCACTCCTTGTTTTAAAATTTAATCATAGAAAAGTAGCAAAGCAAGAAAGAGAGAGAGAGAGAATAGATAGGTTGATATAAGATAGGTTGAATAAGTTAGGTCTTTATTCTCTGGAGCGCAGAAGGTTAAGGGGGGACTTGATTGAGGTCTTTAAAATGATGAGAGGGATAGACAGAGTTGATGTGGACAAGCTTTTCCCTTTGAGAATAGGGAAGATTCAAACAAGAGGACATGACTTTAGAATTAAGGGACAGAAGTTTAGGGGTAACATGAGGGGGAACTTCTTTACTCAGAGAGTGGTAGCGGTGTGGAATGAGCTTCCAGTGGAAGTGGTGGCGGCAGGTTCGTTGGTATCATTTAAAAATAAATTGGATAGGCATATGGATGAGAAGGGTATGGGGGGTTATGGTACGAGTGCAGGCAGGTGGGACTAAGGGAAAAAAGTTGTTCGGCACGGACTTGAAGGGCCGAGATGGCCTGTTTCCGTGCTGTAATTGTTATATGGTTATATGAGAAAGTTAGGTAAGGTAGTGATGTTGATAGTTCGTGAAAAAGTAGAAAGAAAGAGCCCATAAAGATGCAAAGCACGAGAAAGAGGGAGAGAAAAGAAAGAAAATATAAGGGATGTACCTGCTTCGTATCTTCACACACCCCTCACCCGGTTCTGAAACAATTTATTCCCTGAGTTATGTTGCACCATATACTTGTAATAAGTCGATAAAGGGAGACCAGATCTTTAAGAATTGGTCAGATTTGGCTGCTAGGACGAATCTCATGTCTTCGAGGTGTAACATTTCAGACATGTTTGAAATCCGCATTTTAAGCTTTGGTGTGGGTGCATTTTTCCAGAGTTTTAGTGTAAGTTTTTTATGCCGTTATTAAGCCATAGTTAAGGAAACTCTTCTGGAACAAACTCAGCTCAAAGCCGACGTCCATTGTTCCAAAGACAAGCAGTTCTACCTTGGGTTTCAGTTATATTCTAAATAATTCTGTGAAAATTTCAAAAATTTCATTTCAAAATGTTTGGAGTTTTATGCAAAAGACAAAGAAGTGTGCAATGGTTGCATCTTCAAGTAATCTTCAGTATCACAGATGGGAGAGACATTTAGAAACATTTTACTCAGTTTAGTGTTTGAGTGATATAATCTATGTAAAATTTTAAATTGAATTAAGGTATGTCTTACATTGGAAGCCGGCTTTGAGCTGACGTCGTTCCAAAAGACTTTCCTTAATTATGGCTTAGTAATGGCAAAAAACCTGATACTTAAATTCTGGAAAAATGCTCCCAGACCAATGTTAAAAATGTGGATTTCAAACATGTCTGAAATGTTACACCTCGAAGACATGAGATTTGTACTAGCAGGCAAATCAGACCAATTCTTAAAGATTTGGTCTCCATTTCTCGACTTATTACAAGGATAACAGAGAAAGGTTGAACAAGTTAGGTCTTTATTCTTTGGAGCGCAGAAGGTTAAGGGGGGACTTGATTGAGGTCTTTAAAATGATGAAAGGGATAGACAGAGTTGACGTGGATAAGCTGTTCCCATTGAGGGTAGGGAAGATTCAAACAAGAGGGCATGACATGAGAATTAAGGGACAGAAGTTTAGGGGTAACATGAGGGGGAACTTCTTTACTCAGAGAGTGGCGGCTGTGTGGAATGATCTTCCTGCAGAAGTGGTGGAGGCAGGATCGATTTTAACATTTAAAAGTAAAGTGGATAGGTATATGGACGGAAAGGGAATGGAGGGGGGTGGTCTGAGTGCAGGTAGATGGGACTAGGGGAAAATAAATGGTCGGCACGGACTGGAAGGGCCGAGAGGGCCTGTTTCCGTGCTGTAATTGTTATATGGTTAAATGGATAAGGTGCAACATAACTCTGGAAATAACCTGTTTCAGGACCGGGTGAGGGGTGTGTAGAGAAACGAAGCAGGTCCATCCCTTTTATTTTATCTTCTTTATATTTCCCTTTTTTTCTCCTTTCTTGTTCTCTTTCTCGCGCTTTACATCTTTATGGGCTCTCTCTTTCCACTTTTTCACGTATCACTATCTTATCTAACGTTCTCTATTTTTCTTTCTCTTGCTTCTGTTACTTTTCTATTATTACATTTTAAAACAAGAAGCGCTGCATGAAATGTATCATGTTATTTTTGGTTTATACTTTTGTACATCACTTCTAATTAAAAAAAAAAAAAAAGAAAAGTTATCTAACATTGATCGAGCATTTATGCACATATAGCAAGTATTTATCCCATCTCTCTTTCCAGATTTTTATAGATAGTTCTTGTTTCCAATCTCTTCTGATTGTGTCAGATGATGGTATTTCTATATTTAGAATGATATTATACAAGTATGATATTCAATTAATTGGATCCGCCTTTCTGTTCAAGGCTTCATCTGATAGATCTGGAGTCAAGAGTTTGGTATTCATGTGTGTGTTTTTTCAAATAGTCACGGATTTGAAGGTATTTAAAGCATTGATTACTTTTCAGGTTATAGTTGAGTTGTAGTTGTTGGAATGACAAAAGGTTTCCCGTTTCATACATGTCTCCAAGTATTTTAATTCCCATTCTTTCCCAATGGGTAAATGTTTTACCAATAATAGATGGTTTAAATGACAGGTTATTAACTATAGGAGAGAGAAGCGATAAGATTCGTAATTTGAGAGTCGATTTTATTTGTTTCCAAATCCTAATTGTACTATGAATAATTGGATTTTTCTTGCATCTTGCATTATTCAGTTTTATCGGTGAGAGAAGGATCGCTCCTACATTAAAAGGAGAACAATTCGCTTTCTCCATTACTATCCAATCTACCCGTTGGGCAGAATTGTCCAACAAGTGAATTACATTTTAGATATTTACTGCCCAGCAATAGTACAAAAAATTGGGGAGTGTTAGTCCACCAAATTCTTTGGGTTTACACAAGTGTCTTCTTTGCATCCTATGGGACTTATAGTCCCATATAAAATTTGTGATATCAGAATCGGTTTTTTTTAAACTTTTAAAGTAAGTGTATAGGTATTCATTGAAATAATTATAAAATTTGTGATGTAAAAATCATTTTTATGGCATTTATTCTGCTTATTAAAGACACCAGAAGTGTTTTCCAAAATTTAATCAAGGCATTTAATTTAGTAAGTAAGGGCATATAGTTTGCGTTGAATAAAGATTTATATTTTCTGGTAATTTCGATACCCAGATATTTAAATTCTGTAGCAATTCTAAAGGGGAATATTAAAAGGTGTGTCAGATCTTGAGGTTTTATCGTCATAATTTCACTTTTATTCCAATTTATTCTATATCCTGAGAAGGATCCGAATTCCTCGATTAGATTTAATATGTTTGGTATGCTGGTTTGCGATTTTGTAATATGTAATAGTACATCGTCTGCATATAATGATATTTTATTATTTGAATATTTTGTATTATAACCATGGCTATTCGGATGCATTCTTATACTTTCTGCTAAGGGTTCTATCACAAGAGCAAATAGCAGGGGTGATAATGCACATCCCTGTTTATTGCCCCTGGATAGTTGACATTTTGGAGACAATATTAGTCAATATTCTGGCAGTCGGGTTGTCATATAATAATTTTACCCATGAAATAAAGTTCTCTCCCATTTGAAACGTTTGCAATACTTTGAAGAGATATTCCCATTCCACTTGGTCGAATGTTTTTTTCTGCAACCAATGAAATAATTGATAGGTCTTGCTCGTCAGTTTTATATGAGTGCATAATATTAAACAGACGTCCCAAATTATTGAATGAGTATCTCTTGGGTATAAACCCCGTTTGATCCGCATTTATTAATTTACTAACATATCTGCTCAATCTTCTTGCTAGAGTTTTCGCTAGTATTTTCTGATCTGTGTTTAACAGTGCAATGGCTCTATATGAGCCAGGGTCTTCTAGATCTTTATCTTTTTTAGGTATGAGTGTAATCGTTGATTCCGCTAATGTTTCTGGTAATGTTTGTTCTTTGAAAGCGTATGTGTACAGTTTATGTAGTCGTGGTGAGATCATCTCATAAAATCTTTTATAAAATTCATTACTAAATCCATCCGGTCCTGGAGTTTTACCATTCTTCAGAGAATTTATTGATTCTTCTAT
Source organism: Raja brachyura (assembly GCA_963514005.1). The sequence goes on along the minus strand of OY740788.1, from coordinate 84,469,485 downwards.
TTCCTTAATTGAGACCTAAGATAAGATAAGATAAGATGCATTTATTTGTCACGTGTGCCAATTGGCACAGCGAAATTAAATCACCATACAGCCATACAGTAAAAATAAAGATCACAACACAGAGTAGATAGAATTCAACGTAAAACATCCCCACACAGCAGGAACAAAGTTTCCCACTGTGAGGGAAGGCACCAAAGTCAGTCTCTTCCCAATGTTCCCCCGTGGGCCTCCCCGAGCCCCCTGCAGTCGCCGCTACGGGCGGCCCGATGTTCAGGCCCACTCCCCGGGGTGTTGTAAGTCCGACGTCGAGGATGGGGGACGTCCTCAGAGGCCTGGACCCACAGTCGGCCCCGGCTTACCGGAGTCCGCGGCTCACAAAGTCCGCAGATCGCGCCGGGTGGAGATGCAACGCTGGAGGCCCTCGGCAAAGGACCCCAGGACTCCACGATGACGGTCAGCGCCGCCCGCGTTGGGAGTCTCTAAACCAGAGCTCCACGATGTTGGAGCAGTGGCCCAACGTTCCGGAGCTCCAACGGCGACCCAGGTAGGTATCGCCCGCTCCGCGGTGACTCCAGCGCCGCGTCACTGCTGTTGCAGCTCTGGTCCGGTTCCCGGCAGGAAAGGCCGCTCCGATCCAGGAGGTAGGCCGCGGGGTGGGGGGGGCGAGGACGCGACTCGGAGAAATAGTCGCGTCCCCGCCAGGAAGCGACTGGGAGTTAGTTTCCCCCCGACCCTACCCCCCTCCCCCACATAGAAAAGTTAAAGACGCCCCCAAAAACAAACTTTAAACTGACTAAAAATAAAAAAAATGGAAAAACAAACGGGCTGTAGCCAGAGGCTGCTGGCAGTCCTAAATCCTCTTGCTCCAGCAGATTGCGTTTTGGGAGGTTACACTTATCCAAAAAAATTATAACTTTAGTACTATCTGCTGATGTTTTCGATGTATATACGTTTTGATAAAATTGAGCAAATCTTTTATTGATATCATCAGGTAATGTTAACAATTCACATTTATCTGATTTAATTTTTGAAATCGTATGATCCTTTTCCTGTTTTTTTCAATTCTGGACACCTGTGACCTGGGAAATAGACACTAACTATCTATGCCAACCATAATATTATAAATGCCTATAAGATCACTCCGTTGCCTCCTACATTCCAATGAGAAACTCAGTCCCTCCAATATAACTACAGGCCTCCATTCCAGGCAGTATCCTGGTGAATCTCTTCTGCTTTCCATCTTACATCCACATTCTTCCTGTAGCGTGGCAACCAGAACTGTACTCAGTGCCTTCTAACCTTTCCCGTTGTTCCCGATGTTGGGGAGGTCCAGGACAAGGTGTCACAGCTTAAGGATAAGGGGGAAATCCTTTAGGACCGAGCTGAGAAATACTTTTTTCACACAGAGAGTGGTGGGTCTCTGGAATTCTCTGCCACAGAGTGTAGTTGAGGCCAGTTCTTTGGCTATATTTAAGAGGGAGTTAGATGTGGCCCTTGTGGCTAAGGGGATCAGGGGGTATGGAGAGAAGGCAGGTACGGGATACTGAGTTGGATGATCAGCCATGATCATATTGAATGGCGGTGCAGGTTCGAAGGGCCAAATGGCCTACTCCTGCACCTAATTTCTATGTTTCTAACCAATGTCTTATTCAATTACAATATGATTTCCCAACTCTTACACTCAATGCCTCAGCCTGTGACAGCATGTGCAATAAATGTATTTTTCACTACCCTATCCACATGTGTCAACACTTTCAGGGAGATATACCAAGGAAATTAACACAGTTGGTGATGGGTATATGGAACGAGTTGCCAGAGAGGGTAGTTAGGCAGTTACTATAACAAGGTACATGGATAGGAAAGGTTTAGAGGGATATGGGCTAAACACAGGCAGATGGGACATGTGTAGATAGGGCATGTTAGTCAGCATGGGCAAATTGGGCCAAAGGGCCTGTTTCCATGCTGTATGACAATGACTATATACATTTGCACACCAATGTCTCTCTGTCTATAAGTTCTCCAGAGGTTCCTGTTATTTATTCCATGTGTTCAATCGGAATTTGTCTTGTGGGGTAATCTCGATCAACAACAACTAGACAAGCAACACTTGGACAAGCAAACATCTGGACAAGCAACGCCTGGACAAGCAACACCTGGATAAACACAGCTGGGCACACAATTACTGAACCAAACTGAACCTACAGGAAGGAGCAACCCCTGGAGGTGTCCACAGTGATTACATTGGCTGCACTGCCACCTGGTGTCCTGTCTGGACTTTACCTTTATCTAGAAATGTTGCCTTGAATGTTTCTTGAGTGCTTTGAGCAGTAATTATTACCCCTCAGCCGAAGATCAAAAATGCTGAAATGTTGTAATAAGGACAGAAATGTCAGCAATTCAGGCAGCAACAGTGGAGCGACAGTTAACATTCAGGGTAGAATAGTGCTGAATCTTCAATAATTCAAGAAAATAGTGAATTTCACCACTGACATCTATTTGACTTCACTAAGAGGCGGCTCTTAAAATCGAGACTCGAGTCATACTGCATAAAAGTAGGGCCTTTGACCCACCATGCCCATAGTCACCATTAGGTACCCATTTATACAAATCTATTTAATAACATTAGCCTCTAACCTTCTCTAGGAGGTTTTATGAGCATGCTGGGGTGTCTTTGTGGATCTTTATTGCTCGAGGGGAGAGAGGTGCAATGGCGACAGATTATAGAATTGTAGACTTGTATCGTACTGAAACAAGTTTATGCTAACCCAAGTTGCCCTCGTGAGCCCATCCCAATTCCCTGGAAATGGGCCATGTTCCTTTAAAACTTTGCTATCTATGAATCTGCTCAAATGTCTTCTTAGTATTATAATTATACTCACTTGAATCACTTCCTCTGGCAGTTCATTCCACATCGCTGTGTGAAATAATTGCAGCTCTGTTCTCCTTAAAATTTTATTCTCTCTAACCTTAAACCTATGCCCTCTAGTTTTAGACTCCCTAAAAAGACTGTGACCATCCACCTTATCAATGTGGCTGATGTTATAACTTCGGCCCTCAGCATCCTTTGCTCCAAGAAAAATTGCTGCCCCCTCCCAGGCATTATATATATTCAACAAAAACTAGATGGTAGAAATAAGGAACTGCAGATGCTGGTTTACCAAGGAAAGACACAACATGCTGAAGCAACTCAACAGGCAGCATCCCTGGAGTACAAGGACAGGTGAGGTTCTGGGCTGGGACTCTTCTTCAAAACTAGACATTACCTTGCAACAGTAGGCAAGCTTTTCAAGGAAGGAATTTGGGCCGATGGTCAGAAGAAGAGGACATAACTTTAGAATTAAGGGACAGAGGTTTAGGGGTAACATGAGGGGGAACTTCTTTACTCAGAGAGTGGTAGCGGTGTGGAATGAGCTTCCAGTGGAAGTGGTGGCGGCAGGTTCGCTGGTATCATTTAAAAATAAATTGGATAGGCATATGGATGAGAAGGGTATGGAGGGTTATGGTATGAGTGCAGGCAGGTGGGACTAAGGGAAAAAAGTTGTTCGGCACGGACTTCAAGGGCCGAGATGGCCTGTTTCCGTGCTGTAATTGTTATATGGTTATATGGTTAAGAAGTGAACACAGTTCTAAATGAGTACCTCACATCAGTATTCAACAAGGAGAAGAATCGTGAGATCAGGGAGGGCTTTGTTGATATTCTAGGGCACGCTGAGATGAAGAAGGTTGAGGAGTCGTGGCTGTGGAAGCCAATTAATGAGCACGGTGGCGCTGTCGGTGGAGTTGCTGTCGGTAGAGGGCCTGTTTCTGCGCTGTATCTCTAAACTAAACTAAACTAACTCTCCACGGCTTGCGACTCTATCTGAGGTTAGAGAAAGTGGCAAGAGAGGAGATTGCTGGGGCTTTGAGAGAGATCTTTGCGTCCTCTTTAGCCAAAGGCAAAGGCTAACTAGACAGGAGAAAATCCAATGTTATTCCTGTCTTTAAGAAGGGCATTGGAAACAAACTAGGTAATTATACGCTGGTGAACAGTGTTAGGGAAATTATTGGAGAAAATTCATAGGGGCAGGATTCATTCACATTTAGAAAAGCTTGGACTCTTTACGGATTGTCAGCAAGACCTAGTGAGGGGCATGTCATGCCTTACAAACTTGCTTGAGCTTTTTGAGGAGGTGATGAAGATGATAGATGAGGGTAAGACAGGGATATCGTCTGCATGGCCTTTGGTAAAGCAGTCCCTCGGGGTAGGCTTATCCAGAAGATTAAAGAGCCTGTCCCACCAGCATGCGACTCCATGCGGTGAGCGCGACCTAACGTGGTCGCTTGAGCCGTACGGTCTTGCGGGGCCGGTCCCACTTCAATCGCCGGAGCCGTATGGAATTGTGCGGAGTTGGTTCCGTCATCGCGCGGGGCTCCAAAAAACTGACCGTGTTCAAAAATTCCGCGCGGCAACGGCCTGTCGGGCCGCAGCCGACTCGACGCATTACGCACCGCCTCGACGTCGTGCCTCCGTGACCCTCTCTGTATGTGCCTCCGTGACCCTCTCTATATGTGCCTCCGTGTCCCTTTCTGTGTGCCTCTGTGTCCCTCTCTGTGTGTCCCTCTCTGTCCTTGAGAACTTACTACGGACTTCGCTCCGACTTCGCGCCACGTCGCGCCACTCACCCGACCTCTGCGCGGCCCCCGCTGCCGGTTTGGTCATGCTCGCCGCATGCAGGCGCATGCTGGTGGGAACGGCCCTGTACGGGGATCACCCGACCTCCGCGCGGCTCCCGCTTCCAGTTTGGTTGCGCTGGCCGCATGCAGGTCGCACATGCATGGGGCAAGGCACATGGGGTCCACGAGACTTGGCAGAATGGAGTCAAAATTAGCATTCTTTTTTTGCGGGGGGAAGAGGTTGCTATTCTAGCTAGAGGTCTGTGACCAGTGATTTTATGCAAAAATGAAAAGGGGTGAGAGTTGGAGAATAACGTGTTGGGTTTAGTGGCTGGTGGGGTGAAAGGTGAGGACCGGTGGAGCCCTAAGCTTGTTCCGTCATCTGGTGAGAGAGGGAGTGAGATCGGAAATGCAGGATGCAGAGGACACATGGTCGACGGATCCATCAGGGCAGAACAGCAGCGGAGAAAACACGTTGACTGAAGAAAGAGAAAAGATGTGCAGAGGCAAAGATAGATTGGTAACGAGGGTATCATTTGATGCTCAGGGAATTAAGTGTAAAAAGTGGGGACTTATGTTGAAGCTTCATTACGTTTTTCTTAATCCGCCTTTGGAGTGTTGCATGCGCTACTAGTCACCCCATTGTAGGAGGGATATGGAGGCTTTGGAGGGGGTGCAGAGGAGATTCACCAGCACATTGCCTGGATTAAAAATATTAACTCTAAGTTGACACTTTGATTGTTTTCTCTGGTGTATAGAAGGTCGAAGGAAAACATGATGTAAGTATATAAAGTTAGAGAGGCATATCTGGAATAGATGGAGTCTTTTTCCCAGGGTGGAAATGTCAAACATAAGAAGTCATAGCTTTAAGATGAGAGGGGGAAAGTTTAAAGGTGATTTACAAAGCACATTTTTTATACAGAGAGTGGTAGGTGCCTGGGAAACTGTCAGGGTGATGGTGGAAGCACATATGATAGTGGCATTTAATATGCATTTAGATATGTACGTGAACAGTGTATCTAGACTTTCAGAAAGCCTTGGATAGGAAAGGTCCCGCACGGGAGACTGGTGAATAGAATTAGAGCACATGGTATTGGGGGTAGGGTGTTGACATGGATAGGAAATTGGTTGGCAGACCGAAAGCAAAGAGTAGGAGTGAACGGGTCCTTTTCAGAATGGTAGGCAGTGGCGAGTGGAGTGCCGCAAGGCTCGGTGTTGGGGCCGCAACTGTTCACCATATATATTAATGATTTGGAAGAGGGGATTAGGAGCAACACTAGCAAGTTTGCGGATGACACAAAGCTGGGTGGCAGTGTGAACTGTGAAGAGGATGTTAGGAGGTTGCAGGGGGACCTGGACAAGTTGAGTGAGTGGGCAGATGCTTGGCAGATGCAGTATAATATGGATAAATGTGAGGTTATCCACTTTGGCGGCAAAAACAAGGGGACAGATTATTATCTCAATGGGTTAGGTTAGGTAAGGGGGAGGTACAGTAAGACCTGGGTGTCCTTGTACACCAGTCACTGAAAGTTGGCATGCAGGTTCAGCAGGCAGTGAAGAAAGCTAATGGAATGTTGGCCTTCATAACAAGAGGATTTCAGTACAGGAGTAAAGAGGTTCTTCTGCAGTTGTATAGGGCTCTGGTGAGACCACATCTGGAGTATTGTGTACAGTTTTGGTCACCTAATTTGAGGAAGGACATCCTTGTGATTGAGGTAATGCAGTGTAGGTTCACGAGATTGATCCCTGGGATGGCGGGACTGTCATATGAGGAAAGATTGAAAAGACTAGGCTTGTATTCACTGGAGTATAGAATGATGAGGGTGATCTTATAGAAACATATAAAATTATAAAAGGACTGGACAAGCTAGATGCAGGAAAAAAATTCCCAATGTTGGGTGTCCAGAACCAGGGGCCACAGTCTTAGAATAAAGCGGAGGTCATTTAAGACTGAGCTGAAAAAAAATTTTTTACCCAGAGTGTTGTGAATTTATGGAATTCCCTGCCATAGAGGGCAGTGGAGGCCAAATCACTGGATAGATTTAAGAGAGAGTTGGATAGAGCTCTAGGGGCTAGTGGAGTCAAGGGATATGGGCACGGGTTATTGATAGAGGACAATCAGCCATGATCACAATGAATGGCGATGCTGGCTCGAAGGGTCACCTATTTTCTATGTTTCTATGAACAGACAGGTAATGCTATAATGTTAAACTGTGCGCTCTGGTTTATATCTCTTTGCACTACCTGTTGTACTTGTATATGGTTTGACTGTGGTCATGCATAGTATGATTTAAAATAAAGGACACAGAGTGCTGGAGCAACCCAGTGGGTCTGGCATCATCTCTGGAGAACATGGATAGGGAACGTTTCAGGTCAGTAGCCTTCTTCAGATTGATTGTGGCGGGACGGGGGAAATAATGCTGGAGGAGGGGAGGGGAGGGGCAGGATAAAACCTGGCAAGTAATAGGTGGATACAGGCGAGGTGAGGTGAGGGTGGGGTGGGGGGTGGGGGCGGTGATTGGAAGATGGTTAGATCAAGACCCAAGGTGAAAAGACAGAAGGTGTGAGACAAAGAGATGCAAATTGTGAAGCTAGAGGAAGGAATGTAGGTGGAAGGGGAAGGGAAGTGGAGAAATAGCTGGGCACAGGGGAGAAAGGAGAAGACAAAGAATGGGCGGGGGGGGGGGAGAGATAGAACAAGGAGGTAGGGGTTTTGGTATTTATCTAAAATAGGAGAATTCAATGTTCATACTGTTGGGTTGTAAGCTACCAAAGCTGAGTATGAATTACCATTCCTTCACTTTGTGTGTGGTTTCACTGGTAATGGGGGAGGCCCAGGACAGAATGTCAATGCGAATGGGATGAAGAGTTTAAATGGTTAGCAACCGGGAGATCCTGTAGGCCTTGACGGACTGACACAAGTATTTGATGAAACAAGATGAACTTCGTGAACAAAAGGATGAAATTGATATCTTGTGAACCCTGGGACGGGAGAGAGATTTGAAGATTGAAAAACTGGAACAGAGAATGAATGAAAATACTCGAGCATTTCAGCAATATAAGACTAAAAATATGGACCTAGAAAACAGAAACCGTCGTTTGAATTTACGAATTGTTGGTTTGCTGGAAGGTCAAGAAGGAGGTAACATTATAAAATATGCTTCTAAAATTATAAAGGAAACTTTTAAGATTGAGCACAATGAAAACCTTCCGTTTTTGGATAATGTTCACAGGATTGGGAAGAAATCCGATAATGAACCGAGACACTTGATTATTCGGTTTCATTTTTTGAAAATGAAGGAGAATATTCTCCAGGCAGCAAAAAAAGTTGGGTGTGGTTGAATATGAAGGATGCAAGTTTCGGTTTGTCACTGATTATAGTTACGAGCTTTTGGAAATAAGTAAGTCCTTTTATAATGTAATGTCTGATTTGTATAAGAAAAAGCTACGCCCAGTTCTATTATACCCAGCTAGATTGCGTATTCGACTTTTCAACGGTAATTTTCGATTTTTTAACAATATTCAAGATGCCTCCAGCTTTCTGGAGAGCTACGAGGAGGAAGGGGACAAATTTAGCCATTAAATATTATTATCTCTATGCCGAGCACTGTTACTGGGAGAGATGGGTTCGGGGAAGGGATTAGGTAGCTTGCTGACTATCTATTGGTCAGTTTGGGGCTTTACAGGGGTGGGAGGAGGGGGGGGGGGGAGTGTTTTTTGTTCCCTATTTAGTGTTTTTCATTTGTGCAAAGTCTGAACTACAAAAATGTCTGAAATGTCGTCACTTCTGGCTCCGCCCTAGATTTTTCTTCTTCCAATATCATGAAATTTTGGGCTTCAAGAAATTAACCCATTACATTCCACATGATTTTTACAAGCAATATGGATAAAGTTATTCATTTCCTTTCATGGAAAGTGAATGGCTTGAACCATCCCATTAAGAGGATTTTTTTTTAAAGTTCTTCACAGACTAAATGCTCAGATTATCTTTGTTCAGGAAACTCATGTAAGGCAAGATGACAATTTACGATTTTTCAAGTTTTGGAGAGGACAGCAGTTTCATTCAAATTCACGGGCTAAGGTGAAAGGAGTCCCTATTTATATTGACCCCCTCAATTCTGTTTGTTCGCAATGAAACAATTTCTGATCCATATGGCAGATTTTTGATTACTGGTGTTCTTTACATGCAAAAAGTTGCTATGGTGAATTTCTACGCACCAAATATTGATTACCGTGAGGTTTTTAAACAGTTAATTACATCCTTTCCTCATTTAAATGAACACTTTTTAATAATGGATGGAGATTTCAACTGCTGTCTGAACCCCTCGATCGACAGGTCTACATCTGATCATGTGCTTCCAAATAAATCAGCTAATTTTATTAATTATTTTTTACTTGACTCTGGAATGTTAGAAGTTTGGAGATTCTTACACCCAAATGACAAAGAATTTTCATTTTTCTCTCATGTATATCACAGTTATTGTAGGATTGATTACTTTATACTCGATTCTCGGCTAGTTCCATCGGTCACTGCACGTGAGTATGACGCAATTGCTATTTCTGATCACGCACCTTTGAAACTATCAATCAACCTACCTGATTCCAAGTTTAGTGCTAAACAATGGCGATTTAATGCGACTTTGCTTCAAGGCTTAAATTTTATTAAGTTTATGAAAGATCAGATTGCTTTTTACTTTTTGACAAACAATACTGAAGAAATATCCAATGGTGTAGTCTGGGATGCTTTTAAGGCATATATTTGTGGACAAATTATTTCATACTCCGCGGGTTTAAAAAAGCAAAATCAAAAAGAAATAGGTACATTGGCTGACGAGATTAAATAAATTAATTAAAAATATTAAAAAGCTCCTAGTTTAGAGCTCTACAAGAATAGAGTTGAACTTCAATTGAGACATGATTTGTTATTAGTATCACCGATTGAGAACCAGCTTCTTAAAACCAAAAGTCAATTCTATATTCATGACGGAAAACCTGGTAAATTACTCGCTAATCAATTGAAAGCAGTGTCGGCCAAGCGTCAGATTACTAAAGTGAGAAAATGGGATGGTACAGTAACTGTAGACCATGATGAAAGTAATAAATCCTTTCAGGAATTTAATACCTCCCTATACCAATCAGATTTTCCTACTGATTCCAATATAATGCATGAGTTTTTAAAGAAACCAAATTTACCATATAATGAACCCATCACGGAAAAAGAATTACTGAAAGCAATTTTTTTAAATGAATTTGATAAAGTTCCCGGTTTAGATGGGTTTACAGTGGAATTTTAAAAGTATTTTTCAAATTTATTGTCTCCATGGCTATGTGAGGTATTTAAAGAAGCCCTTTTAAGGAATAGATTACCACAATCTTGTTATGAAGCTTCTATTTTTTTCATTCTTAAAACTGATAAAGACCCTACTGAAGTGTCATCATATAGACCTATATCAATGTTAAATGTAGATCTCAAAATTCTTTCCAAAATATTAACTATGAGATTGGAAAAGATTTTACCGCAAATTATCTCTGAAATTATATCAGACAGGTTTTATTAAAAATCGTTGCTCATACTTTAACATTAGGAGAGTAATGAATATTGTATATACAGCGTCTCATAAAACCCCAGAATGTGTAATCTCACTTGATGCCGAGAAAGCGTTTGATAGAGTAGAATGGGATTACTTATTCCGAGGTATTGTCGGCGGGAATAAGACACATAAGCTATCTCTTTACGCAGATGATCTGTTATTATTTATTTCTAACCCTGAGAAATCTATTCTGGCAATAGTAGCATTTCTTAATCAATTTAGTCATTTTTCTGGTTATAAACTAAATCTTAGTAAGAGTGAGCTTTTTCCATTAAATAATCTTGTTTTGAATTATGGTCAGTTTCCATTTAGATTGACTACCGAAAGTTTTACTTATTTAGGTATTAAGATCACCAAGAAACACAAGGATTTATTTAAAGTCAATTTTATGCCTTTAATTGACCATCAGTTTATTAAATGGTTACCAATGTCCTTATCCTTAATTGGTCGAATCAATGCTATTAAAATGTTCATTTTACCTAAATTTCTGTATTTATTTCAGACGATACCAATTTTTATTGCCAAATCTTTCTTAGGCTCCAACATTTCTTTATATATATGGCAGAATAAAAATCCCAGACTAAGTAAAATACATTTACAGAAATAAATTAAAAAATGGCGGCTTGGCATTGCCGAACCTTAGATTTTACTATTGGGCAGTCAATGTTCATTATTCAACAATTTGGACAAAAGATTTAGAAGATACCCAATGCCCAGGATGGATAAACCTTGAACAAGATTCCTTACAAGGGCTATCATTGGCCTCTATTCTAGGGGCCTCGTTACCTTTCACAATTACCAGATTGAATAAATATACGATAAACCCAATAATAAGACGTACGTTCCGAATATGGTTTCAATTTCAGACGTTTTTTGGACTAAATGATTTTATCTTATCGAGTCCTATTTTATCTAATTTTCTCTTCCAACCATCTAGTACTGATCAAGTCTTTTTGTTATGGAAGGGGAAGGGATTAGTAGCTTTTCGTGATTTGTTTTTAGAAGGTTGTTTTATGTCTTTCGAACAACTCTCCCATAAATATAACTTACCTAATTCACACTTTTTTAGATATTTACAAATTAGACACTTTTTGAAGGCTAGTCTACCCCTTTTTCCGCTACCACATCAAACCGAAATTTTGGAAACATTTTTACAGCTGAACCCATATCAGAAAGGATTAATAACGACTATTTGTAAGTTCACTTCGAAATTACAAATAAATATGTTTGATAAAATTAAGAATGACTGGGAAAGAGAACTCCAAACTTCTTTATCTATTGAGAAATGGTAGAGGATTCTTCAATTAGTCAATACCTCTTCAATGTGTGCAAGACACACTTTGATACAATTCAAGGTGGTTCACAGAGCTCATATGTCAAAAGCTAAGTTGGTTCGTTTTTATGGTCATATCAATGCTACCTGTGACAGAAGAAGAAAGGAAACCGGAAGAGGAGGAGCCCGAGGGCTGAGGGAAAGCTGGGAAGGGGAGGAGAAAGCAAGGGCTACCGGAAATTGGTGAATTCAATGTTTATGCCACTAGGGTGCAGACTGCCCAAGCGGAATATGAGGTGCTGCTCCTCCAATTTCCGGCGTTGCTCACTCTGGCCTTGGAGGAGGCACAGGAGAGAGAGGTAAGATTTGGAATGGGAGGGGGAGTTGAAGTGCTGAGCCACCAGGAGATCAGGTTGGTTAATGCGCACCGAGCGGAGGTGTTCGGCGAAACGATCGCCAAGCCTACGCTTGGTCTCACCGATGTAGCTGACATCTAGAGCAGCAGATGCAATAGATGAGATTGGAGGAGATGCAGGTGAACTTCTGTCACAACTGCAACGACTGCTTGGGGCCTTGAATGGAGTCGATGGGGGAGGTAAAGCGACAGGTGTAGCACCTCTTGCGGTTGCAAGGAGAGTGTCCGGGGAGGGGGTGGTGCGCGAGGGAAGGGAAGAATTGACCAGGGAGTTACGGAGGGAGTGGTCTTTGCGGAAAGCAGACAGGGGGGGAGATGGGAAGATGTGGCGAGTGGTGGGGTCACATTGGAGGTGGCGGAAATGGCGGAGGATGTGCATCTTTGGAAAGTGCGAGAAACTAAAGGGAGAACGTATTAACTCCGTACAGACAGCATCCGTAGACAGGATTAAACCATAGCCAAGCAGGCTGGTGAAGTGGGCAGTGATATGGCCAATGGTGTTTAAAGCAGAGAAATATGTGGCATGTAGTTTGGTAGAAAGAAGAGGAATGATAATATAGAATGAAGCAATATAATTTGCTGGCCAAGGTAGGCTGGAAAGTGATCCTAGCAGGAATGACGGTAGAACAGCAATGGCAGGAATTTCTGGGCATAATCTGGAAGACGCAGGATCATTTCATTCCAAAAAGGAAGAAATATTCTAAGGGGAGTAGGAGGCTACTGTGGCTGTGAAGAGGTTAGGGATAGAATAAAACGAAAGGAAAAGATGTATAACACAGCAAAGAGTAGCCGGAAGCCAGAGGATTGGGAAACTTTCATAGGACAACAGAAGGAAACAAAACGGGCAATACGGGCTGAAAAGAAGAAGTACGAGGGGAAGCTGGCCAGGAATATAAAGAAGGACAGTAAAAGCTTCTTTAGGTATGTTAAGGGAAAAAGAATAGCACAGTCAAATGTGGGTCCCTTGAAGGCAGACACGGGTGAAATTATTATGGGGAACAAGGAAATGGCAGAAGAGTTGAACAGGTACTTCAGATCTGTCTTCACTAAGGAAGACACAAACAATCTCCCAGTAGTACTGGAGGACAGAGGATCTAAGGGGGTAGAGGAACTGAAAGACATTTTCATTAGGCGAGAAATAGTATTGGGTAGGCTAATGGGACTGAAGGATGATAAATCCCCTGGGCCTGATGGTCTGCATCCCAGGATCGTCAAGGAGGTGGCTCCAGAAATAGTGGATGCATTGGTAATCACTTTCCAATGTTCAATAGATTCAGGATCAGTTCCTGTGGATTGGAGGATAGCTAATGTTATCCCACTTTTCAAGAAAGGAGCGAGAGAGAAAACGGGGAATTACAGACCAGTTAGCCTGACTTTGGTGGTGGGAAAGATGCTGGAGTCAATTATTAAAGAAGTAATAATGGGGCATTTGGATAGCAGTTAAAGTCCAAGTCAACATGGATTTATGAAAGGGAAATCATGCTTGACTAATCTTCTGGAATTTTTTGAGGATGTGACAAGTAAAATGGATGAAGGGGAGCCAGTGGATGTAGTGTATCTAGACTTTCAGAAAGCCTTTGGTAAGGTCCTGCACGGGAGACTGGTGACTAAAATTAGAGCACATGGTATTGGGGGTAGCATGTTGACATGGATAGAATATTGGTTGGCAGACAGGAAGCAAAGAGTAGGAGTGAATGGGTCCTTTTCAGAAAGGCAAACAGTGGTGAATGGAGTGCCACAATATATATGTTTACCATATATATTAATGATTTGGAAGAGGGAATTAGGAGCAACACTAGCAAGTTTGCAGATGACACAAAGCTGGGAGGCAGTGTGAACTATGAAGAGGATGTTAGGAAGTTGCAGGGTGACCTGAACAGGTTGATGAGTGGGCAGATGCGTGGCAGATGCAGTATCTATATCACTAAAAGTAAGATCTTGACCGCTTTTGACGCACTGCAATTTTATTTCCGAGATAACTGCGCCACTTACGGCCGTCATTTTTGACCACCTCACTCAGAGCCCCCCTCCACCAGAGTAGAGCAGAGGATTTCTCCCATTGTTGAAAAATCAGAGAGATATTAATGTTTTTTTTTTTAAATGCCATTCGCTCTGCTGCCCCTGCTGGTGGGAGGGGGGAGGGACTATAAAACCCGGAAGTGGTGTGCCTCACTCAGTCCCTGCAAGATGGAGGAAGCCAGAGGGTCACGTCTCTCTGAGCTCTGAATAACACTGAACACATGTCTACTTAACTGTGAGTGCCCTTAATGTGGTTTGAAAATGAAAATATGGTTGGTTTGAAGTAAAAATACACTTTTTTACTTCAACCTGCAAATGGTTGTTTGGGGGGGGGGTTTGGGGTGAAGTGAAAATGCACTGCATGTAAATGGCTGTTTGGGGTTTTGGGTTGAAGTAAAAAGGCACTGCATGCAAATGGTTGTTTGGGGGGATTTGGGTTGAAGTGAAAAGGCACTGCAGGTGGTTGTTTGTCTAAACTTGACAACTTCCTCTTTGCACTATATTGATTTTAGATAAAATATTACAGCTGTGATTTTTGGCCATCTTACTCAGTCCCCCTCCGCTCATCAGGTGCAGATGATTCTTTTCATCAATGAAAAACAAAAGTGTTATTAGTGTTTAATAAATGTTGAGAATCTCTCTCCTGTCAATCACGCCATGAAGGCCACACCTTTTCCGGTGGGAGGGGGAGGGATTATAAAACTCGGAAGTGTAGGTGTGGCTCAGTCTCTGCATGATGGGGGAGGGAGAAGTCATGACTCTGTCTGACCTGTGAATCAACTGAACACACTGAATGTCTACTGAACTCTGAGTGTGGTGTTTTGTGTTGGTTTTATGGTGTTTTATATGGTGGTTGCACCCTGCTTGAAATAGTATGAAACTGCATTTGAATGCGGTGGCCTTGCACCCTGCATGAAATGGTATGAAACTGCATTTGAATTTGGTGGCCTTGCACCCTCCTAGAAATGGTATGAAACTGCACTTGAATTCAGTGGCCTTGCACCCTGCTTGAAGTGGTAGAAAACTGAAGCTGAACTTGGTGGCCTTGCACACTACTTGAAGCGGTATGAAACTGCAGTTGTATTTTGTGGCCTTGCACCCTGCTCAAAGAGGTAAGAAACTGCACTTGAATTTGGTAGCTTTGCACCCTGCTTGAAATGGTAGGAAAATGGATTTGAATTTGGTGACCTTGAACTCTGCTTGAAATGGAGTTTCAAGGAATAGCCGTGAGTCAACTGCCAGCCCACCAGCCGTGAGTGAGCTGCCAGCACATCAGGCTTGAGGGACTGAGCTGCCACCCCAAGAATCCATTTGGCCCACAATGTCCATATTAGCCTTCTGGAGACCAGTAGTCCCTGCAGCCAACAACACCCATACCAGCGCTACAGAAAGCCCCCCCCCCCCATTGGTCACAAATATTGGAATTGATGGAGAGGTGGAATATTGCGTCGGGGAACCAGCCCTCCCAAGTGAACATGGGACCCAATGGGTCCCACTTAGTCTAGTAATATAGATAAATGTGAGGTTATCCACCTTGGTGGCA
This sequence comes from Raja brachyura, assembly GCA_963514005.1. Next base: position 84,453,991 of record OY740788.1, on the reverse strand, counting down.
AAAGCAAGGGGGCAGATTATTATCTCAATGGGGTTATGTTAGGTAAGGGGAAGGTACAGCGAGACCTGGATGTCCTTGTACACAAGTCACTGAAAGTTGGCGTGCAGGTACAGCAGGCAGTGAAGACAGCTAATGGAATGTTGGCCTTCATAACAAGAGGATTTCAGAACAGGAGTAAAGAGGTTCTTTTGCAGTTGTAAAGGGCTGTGGTAAGACCACATCTGGAGTATAGTGTACAGTTTTGGTCTCCTAATTTGAGGAAGGACATCCTTGTGATTGAGGCAGTGCAGCTTAGGTTCATGAGATTGATCCCTGGGATGGCGGGACTGTCATATGAGGAAAGATTGAAAAGACTAGGCTTGTATTCACTGGAGTTTAGAAGGATGACGGGGGATCTTATAGAAACATATACAATTATAAAAGGACTGGACAAGCTAGATGCAGGAAAAATGTTTTCAATGTTGGGCGAGTCCAGTACCGGGGGCCACAGTCTTAGAATAAAGGGGAGGTCATTTAAGACTGAGGTGAGAAAAAACGTTTTCACCCAGAGAGTTGTGAATTTGTGGAATTCCCTGCCACAGAGGGCAGTGGAGGCCAAATCACTGGATGGATTTACGAGAGAGTTAGATATAGCTCTCGGGGCTAGTGGAATCGCAGAAGGTTGTGGAGTAGTGACATAGGAACATAGAAAAAAGATGCTGGAGTAGGCCATTCAGCTCTTCGAGCCAGCACTGCCATTCAATATGATCATGGCTGATCATATAACCATATAACCATATAACAATTACAGCACGGAAACAGGCCCTCTCAGCCCTTCCAGTCCGTGCCGACCATTTATTTTCCCCTAGTCCCATCTACCTCCACTCAGACCATACCCCTCCATTCCCTTCCCGTCCATATACTTATCCACTTTACTTTTAAATGTTAAAATCGATCCTGCCTCCACCACTTCTGCTGGAAGCTCATTCCACACAGCCACCACTCTCTGAGTAAAGAAGTTCCCCCTCATGTTACCCCTAAACTTCTGCCCCTTAATTCTCATGCCATGCCCTCTTCATCCAAAATCTGCACCCCTAAATCAGTGATTGGAGTGATTGGCGGCTGCACGTTCGGAGGTGGGAGGTCGGAGTGGGGGAGCGGAGGTCAAGATGGTCGGTGTGATGGTAGCAGTTGGAGATGAAGGGTAGAAGGCCTGCAGGGGGCGTCCAAGAGGAACAGGAGTGTTGAAGGCAGGAGAAGGAGTCATCAGTAAGGGTTGGGTTGGGCAAGGACTTTTTACTAAGGCAGAAATGAAGTGCTTGGTATCAAGGTGGACTTGGAATATGTTGAGGAGTAGGCCCAGGGGTACACAGGTCAAGGAAAGAATGTTGAGTGTCAGTGAGCGGGAGGTCAAGGAGGGAATAGTGAAGAACTTGGGGCTAAGGCTAGATAAGGGTGGGGCTTGGGGCTAAGGCTAGATATGGGATTATAATTGGGCAGAGTGGGAGGGGCCAGTCAAAGGAGTTCGGGGGTGGGGGGGGGGGAGTTCAAAGGAGAGTGTGGGTTGGCTCTGGAATGGGAGGAGTAGGGTGCTCAGCGTCAGGGGAAGCGGGACCCGGCAGTGCTGATGTCGGCTGTCTGAAGAAAGATCTTGACCTGAAGTACTATCTGCAACATTAGTGATGGAGTTTTCTCATCCACCTCGCCAGCAGGTGGCAGCAAGACCACACTCCGAATGAAGAAGAAAGGAAGCAGTGGCTACCCATGTTCATGGAAGAAGGGACAAAGTGCTGGAGTAGCTCAGCTGGTCGGGCAGCATCTCAGGAGGATATGGTTGCCAACGCTTCGGGTCCAAAATGTTGCCTATCCACGTTCACCGGAGATGAATGCAGAGCTACTCCAGATTTTCTTTTAGCTCATTTTAGTTTAGAGATACAGCACGGAAACAGCCCTTCGGCCCATCGAGTCTGCACCGACCAGCGATCCCAGCACAATTACACAATCCTACACACACTGGGGACAGTTCACACGTATACCAAGTCAATTAACCTGCAAACCTGTACGTATTTGGAGCATGGGAGGAAACCGAAGATCTCGCGGTCACGAGGAGAACGTGCAAACTCCATATAGACAGCACCCATAGTCGGAATCGAACCCAGATCTCTGTAAGTGCTGTAAGGAAGCGACTCCATTGCTGCACTACTATGCTGCCCTCTGTCTTCTTTTATAAACTGGTGGGGGGCGCGACTCTCGTCGCAGCGGCCTCTGCAGTCCGTCTGTCTTTTTAAAAAATTTTTTGTCTCGTTTGAGTGCAGTTATAGTGGTTTTTTTTAGCTGGATATGTGTGGGGGGAGGGGGGTGGGTGGGGCGGGGTGGGGAAACTCTTTAAATATTTTCCCTGTACGGAGGACCCAACCTTTCCCCTGTCGGGTCTCCGTTGCCGTTGGGGCCTAGCACCGTGGAGCGGCCTCCAACCGGACCTGGGGCTCCAGTCGCGGAGCTGCGGGCTTACTCGCCATCGTGGGGCTGGCCGAGTTCGGAACGGGAGGAGCTGTGGTGGCGCGCTGCTGCTGCCCGACCCCGGAGATTCGGTGGCTCCAGCTGCAGGCCGGTGGACGGTGACACCGGGAGCTCGCGGGTCTCTGGTGGGAGACCGCTTTTCAGAACTCCCGCGGCGGCAACTTCTCCCGCCCGAGTTGCGGGGTTGAAGACGACCTGGAGCGGGCCCTTACATCACCAGGCGCAGCTTTAATGGCCGCAGGACTTGCTAGCGCCCACTGGGGGCTCCAACATCAAGACCCGGAGCGGGGCCTTGCAACGCCCGGCACGGCGTGAATGGCCACGGGACTTATTTACCATCGCACGCCGGGGGCTTTGACTCTGACATCGGGAGTAGAATGGGGAGTGCAGGGGAGAGATAAGACTTTGCCTTCCATCACAGTGAGGAGGAGATTCACTGTGATGGATGTTTGTGTAAATTGTGTTGTGTCTTGGTTCTTTTCTTGTTTGTATGACTGCAGAAACTAAATTTCGTTTGAACCTCAATGATTCCCGGAAGCATTCCCGGAAGACAACTCATTTACTACAGCCTGTTCAATGGTTCACTGGGCTGCACTCATTGCTCTAGATCGTGGTCCTCCAGATGCAGACAAGGACCGAGCATTCCCTTTTGAAGTGCAGGGGAGTTTTCCCCACTCCCCTGAATTTATTGACCTATGGTTCTCTGAAGAAGGGTCCTGACCCAAAGGATCTCTCATCGATTCCTTCCCCTCCTGCTGAGTTCCTCCAGAGCTTTGTGTTTTGTTCAAGACTCAAGAATCTGCAGTCCTCTGTGTCTCCACAAAGTGGAGTATCTGGCCGTAATCCGAAGACAGGGCCCAGCCTGCTACCACATGAAATCCGTGGCTTAATTGACTATTAAAGTACTTGTGGATGTCCTGCAGGACTAAAATTCAGAAAGAAATCCAAGAAAACACAGCAGATGTTGGAATCTGGAGCAAAAAACGAACTGCTGGAGGAACTCAGCAGGTTGAGCAGCATCCGTGGAGATAGACGGATGGTTTTTTGGTTGGGACGTGAAGTGTCAATGCTAATCATCTCTCTCCCTCCACAGATACTGTTCAACATACTGAGTTTCTCCAGCAGGTTTTTTTCCACTGTGGAATTCAAACTCTATCCCCTGACCACGTTCTCGCCGAGTCTGGTTGCTACTGTCAATAAGGAAATGTTGGAAAAACTCAGATTATATTCTCCGGACCATTGTAAATTGAGGGAAGACCTGTTAGAAGTTTATTAAAATGTTGAAGGTATTAATAGGGTAGACATTCAAAATCTTTTTCCTGCGTTGGAAATGTTAAATACTGGAGGCTGTAGCTTCAAGGTCAGAGCACGATGGTTTAAAGGAGAGGTGTGGGGCAGTTTGTTTTGCACTGAAAGTGTTGGGTATCAGGTGGGGGTGGTGGCGGAAGCAGATATGATCGGCACCCTCTGACCCCCACACCGGCACCCCGACCCCCCCCCCCCTCGACCACCCGGCAACGGCCCCGTCAGCTGCAGCAGAATTGGGGGCAGTCTGGTCCCTCCGCCCACCCAGAGTCACTGACCACGTTGCACTGGCATCAGCACCCCGACCCCCCCTACCGGCACCCCGACTCAGTACCCCGTTCCTGCTTTTTCCCCTCACCCCTTGATTCCATTAGCCCTAAGAGCTAAATCTAATTCTCTTTTGAAAAACAAAGAATTAGCATAGGGAACATCAATTTTGGCATCATATTCAGCAGAGAAATTTTGGGCTAAAGGGCCTGTTTCCGTGCTGTATTGTCCATGTTCCATATATGACTATTCCCATCAGCTCTTCATAGAATCTACCATTGCTTGGGATAATTTACAATGGCAAATTAACCTACCAACCCTCTGTTCCTTGTGTCATTGAGTCAAAGTCATAGCGTTACACATATGGAAATAGGTCATTCAGCCTGACTCGTTCATGCTGACCAAGTTGCCCTCCCCAAGCTCATCCCATTCGCCTGTGTTTGGCCAATGTACCACAAAACCTTTCCCGTCCATGTACCTGCCCAAATGCTTTTTAAACATTGTAAATGTACCTGCCTCTGCCATCTCCTCCAGCAGCTTCTTCCATATACTCAGCCTTTCAGTGATAAAAAGTTGCCCCTCAGGTCTCCTTTTAATCTTTGCCCTGTCACCTTAAACCCTTTTCCTCTAGTTTTAGACACTTCGACCCTGGGGAAAGTACTCTGACTATCTACCTTATCTATGCCCCTCATAATTTTATGTGCTTCTATAAAGCCACCTCTCAGCCTCTTTCCTACCAGTGAAAACAATCCCCGACCATACACTGTCATAATAGCACAATACCTCCAGCCCTGGTAAAATCATTGTGAATATTTCTGGCACTCTCTCTAGCTTAGTGACATCCTCCTAGGTGATGAAGAGAACTGCATTCAATACTCCTCGTGCTGTCTTACCGATGTTATTGTAACGTGACGTTCAATACCTGTACTCAATGCCCTGACTGAGGAAGGAAAGCATGCCAATTGCTTTCTTCATCACCCTGTCTACCTGCGTTCCCTCGTTCAGAGAACTATGCACTTGTATCCCTGGGTCTCTCCATTCTGGAACCCTCCTCAGTGCGCTGGTCATTCATTGTGTGTCTGTGACCTGACCTGGTTTAGATTTCCCAAAATACATCACCTCACACTATTAAGTACCCCCCCCCCCCCCCCCCCCCCCCTGGTGAATGCTGTGTACTTACCTTTCTGTTTCTCTGCAGGCCGTAGCTGGGAACCAGGATTCAAGGGGTTAAGAGCTTCTGTGCCCGATTGGCCAAGCTACGTCAGGTGACTCATCGAGAGCTTAAAAGGCAGGAGCTCCCAGAATTCTCTCTCTCTTCGTGATAGATCCCTGGAGGAAGAGGTGCCGGTCTGAGCTGCAGGAGGCCTGGCCGCATGGCACAGCACTTTGTATATTGTCGCCTATATTTGTAAATTAATGTTGTATTGGGACGGAAGGGATGACCTGAGAGTTTTCGGGTATTTTGGTTGCAGAGTTAGGGCTATATAGGCAGGATTATAGTCTTCAGTCTGACGGCCCATTGAGAGGCTGGCTGGAGCACACTTATATATTATTTGTTAGCCAATCCTGGTCCTTGACCGTGTTCTTTAAAAATCAGGTTCGGGTTTTAGAAACATAGAAACATAGAAATTAGGTGCAGGTGTAGGCCATTCGGCCCTTCGAGCCTGCACCACCATTCAATATGATCATGGCTGATCATCCAACTCAGTATCCTGTACCTGCCTTCTCTCCATACCCCCTGATCCCTTTAGCCACAAGGGCCACATCTAACTCCCTCTTAAATATAGCCAATGAACTGGCCTCAACTACCCACTGTGGCAGAGAGTTCCAGAGACCCACCACTCTCTGTGTGAAAAAATTTCTTCTCATCTCGGTCCTAAAGGATTTCCCCCTTATTCTTAAGCTGTGACCCCTTGTCCTGGACCTCCCCAACATCGGGAACGATCTTCCTGCATCTAGCCTGTCCAACCCCTTAAGAATCTTGTAAGTTTCTATAAGATCCCCTCTCAATCTCCTAAATTCTAGAGAGTATAAACCGAGTCTATGCAGTCTTTGTTCATAATTCAGTCCTAACATCCCAGGAATCAGTCTGGTGAACCTTCGCTGCACTCCCTCTATGGTTTTGTTTTAGTGTTACAAATTAAAGACTGTTTTTTTAATCTAAACTTGACCCTGGTTTTGATTTGTTACGCGACTCTGAGGAACCAGACTACGAGAGTCGTAACACACACCTACCTGAATTAAATTCTACCTGACATTATTTGGCCCATTTTTCCGGTTGATTTTGTGGTGTGGGTGGAGACCAGAATACCAAGTTTTCACAGGGAGTACAGGGATAACAATCTCTTACGTGAGCAGCACCCGAGGTCAGGATCGAACCCCTAGGTTGCTAGTGCTGTGAAGCAGCAGCAGTACTGGCTGTGCCACTGAACTGTTCTTGCCCCCCCCTGTGGTGCTAGAGTCCTCCAAGTAAGTAAGTAGGTTTATTGGCCAAGTATTCACATACAAGGAATTTGCCTTGGTGCTCCGCCCACAAGTAACAACATGACATACAGTGACAGTTACGAATGACTCAGAAAACACTAAACATTAATAATAATAAAACATTAATGATAAAACACCATTGATCAAGCATGTGAGCCAACAAAATACCAGATCAAAGAGAGGCTACAGATTTTTGGCTGTTGAGTAGAGTAACTACTCGTGGATAAAAACTGTTTTTATGTCTGGCTGTGGCAGCTTCGATAGTCCGGAGTCGCCGTCCACAGGGAAGTGATTCAAAGAGTTTGTGGCCAGGGTGAGAGGGGTCAGAGATGATCTTGCCCGCTCGCTTCCTGGCCCTTGCAGTGTACAGTTCATCAATGGAGGGAAGGTTGCAGCCAATAACCTTCTCTGCTGATCGGACGATTCGCTGCAGCCTCCGGGTGTCGTGCTTGGTGGCTGAGCCAAACCAGACCATGATGGAGAAGGCAAGAGCTCTTGTCCTACCTAATGGATGGGAAGAAGGGGCACAGCCTCGGTGGGTATTTGCCCATTCCACTGACAATTTTAAAACGGGTATTATTGGAAAAACCCAGCAAGTGGAGAGAGAAGCAATCAGCATGTCCGTCGGAGAATGTCACCATTTGAACGGATTATCAGCCATTCAAGGTGGCTCTGTGGGTAGGTTTCTCCAATAAGTGAGTTCGGTATCTCGATAAACACAAGGAATCATGGGATTTGTCAAAGGTCATTTGGGATTTTAAAAAAGTGATGCAGCGCTGTATAAACTGGTAGTACATTTTCGGTCTGAGTTTTCATCTTCTTTGAATGGTATATTGGTTCTGGCTGACCCAAATTACGATGATATGACATTGGATGATTTTCTGCGATGGAAATTCGAAGCTTTGAAGCGTTTTGTAGCATGCAGGGGGTTGGAAAAGTCGGGTTGAAAAGACGAACTTGCTGCTCTTGCTTATGCTGCATCGTACATGAAGAAGCCCGTGCTACCGACTGCCGGTGAAGAAAAACGTTGTCATGCTGATCAATACATGGAACTCTTGAAATGTGGAGAAAAAATTCTTCCCGATCCCATGAGCGAACTGAAAGATGGGTGGTTTGGAGAATCGGAAGGACTAAACTCATGGCTTTCCACATCCATCGCCGAGCTGTCAAATCATCTTGCCAGTTATGATGAGGCTGACCAGCCAGCTACTTCATTGAAGTCTCGCCTGCTTAATGACTACAAAGAAAGCAAGGCCTATAGCTATTTCATTTCATTTCCCCCCCCCTTCCAAAAATGTAAAATGGTTGCTATTCATCGTCACGATCTCGCGCACTCACCGAAGCATAAAGCAACAAAACCATCAAAATCATCGTCGTTTTTTACAAATGAACCACAAATACACCTAGTTAATAGTTTTAAAAGCAGTGTTTTCTTACCTCAAGGAAGCTAAACTGGAAAATACGTGTGAAACACAGGTCTATACACACACAGTAGCTCAGCCGGCGAGAATGTTTATCCCGAATGACCCATGACCTGGGCATGTGCAGTTGTATTACCAAAGTCACTTATTGTGTGGTTCAGCAGCTCCAGAAACTGAATAATGGAAGCCACCCTGATCAGACTGGACCTCACGGTGATGAAATGTTGTTCAGATTACGTTTTCTGCGTTTCTTGGACTTTGTCCTAGTATTTGTCTTTCTAGTCAAAGCATTTCCAGATGAAGGGTAGCTCGGTGGCGCAGCGGTGGAATTGCTGCGTTAGAGCGCCAGAGACCCGGGTTCAATCCTGACCATGGGTGCTGTCTGTACGAAGTTTGTATGCTCCCCCTGTCAACGAGATTTTCGGTTTCCTCCCCTACTCCAAAGACGTACAGGTTTGTAGGTTTATTGCCTTGGTATAAATGTAGAATTGTCCCTGGTGTGTAAGATGGAGCGAGTGTACAGGGTAGTTGCTGGTCAGCACGGACTTGGCGGGCCGAAGGGTCTGTGTCTGCACTGTGTCTCTAAATGAAACTAAATAATTCTGTCCCTCCCACCGGTCCTCTTCTCCACTGCCACCAACTTGCCATTCTCCCCAAATCCACACCAAAGTTGATCTCTGTTTATGAAGATAAATGAACCAGACTGAACCAGACTGATTCCTGGGATGTCAGGACTTTCATATGAGGAAAGATTGGATAGACTTGGATAGTACTCGCTGGAATTTAGAAGATTGAGGGGGGATCTTATAGAAACTTACAAAATTCTTAAGAGTTTGGACAAGCTAGATGCTGGAAGATTGTTCCCGATGTTGGGGGAGTCCGGAACAAGGGGTCACAGTCTAAGGATAAGGGGGAATTCCTTTAGGACCGAGATGAGGAAAACATTCTTTACACAGAGAGTGGTGAGTCTCTGGAATTCTCTGTCACAGAAGGTCGTTGAGGCCAGTTCATTGGCTATATTTAAGAGGGCGCTAGATGTGGCACTTGTGGCTAAAGGGATCGGGGGTATGGAGAGAAGGCAGGTACGGGATACTAAGTTGGATGATCAGCCATGATCACATTGAAAGGCGGTGCAGGCTCGAAGGGCCGAATGGCCTACTCCTGCACCTATTTTTCTATGTTTCTATGTTTCTAAGATTAAGGAGTCTCTGGAGACTTCCTCAGGAACTTGGTGTCTCTGCATCCAGCCTCAGGAGTTCCAGTTGCGACACACCAGTTGCGGTTTGCAAGTTTGCAGGTTGAGAGTTGCCAAGTTTGCTCATGACCCCAGCCTTCCTCCACCGAAGGCAATACGCTACTTTCAGCCTCTGTTGAGCATTAAACCCTGTCTTTAAGCCTGTTCCCAATTAGTCTTCACGTGCTACTGGACATAAATAATGCTACATCCTTGTTCCTTGCAAGGATAATTGTTTTTCACTTTGGCACTTAAACTAGTGTTGGATTGGGAAGTGTTACTAATCCGTAGCTAAAAACAACCTTCTGGAGGAACTCTGCTGCTGACCTGCTGGATTCCTCCAGCAATTTGTTTTTTTGATTCGGATTCCAACACCTGCAGTCTCTCGTGTAACTCTTTAATAGTCCATGGTTTCTTGGAAATGTCCTGAAAACAGCAACGCAGGTGGTGAAGTTGGCACATATCTTGCTTTTCTGGGCATGAATCAAAAGAGTTTGGATATTAAGTTGCATCTATACAAAACACCCTTTGGACCATAGGTGGAGTAGTGTACGCAGTTCTACTAGAAGAATGTGTTTAGACCGGAGATAATGCGGAGCAGATTGACTAGGATATTGGTCGGAGGGCAGCGGTAAAATTGCTGCTTTGCAGCGCCTTCAGCGCCAGAGACCCACGCTCTCCCCGTGACCACATGGGTTTCCTCCGAGATCTTCGGTTTCCTCCCACACTCCAAAGACTCCAAAGTACAGGGTCGTAGTTTAATTGGATTGGTATTTAATGTAAAATTGCCCCTAGTGTGCGGAGGCGAGTGTTAACGTGCGGGGGGTCGCTGGTCGGTGGGACGGTAGGCCGGTTTCTACACTGTATTCTTAAACGAAACTAAACTGAACCTAACTATAGGGTACACAAAATGCTGGAGACACTCAGCGGGTGCAGCAGCATCTATGGAGTGAAGGAGATAGGCAATGTTTCGGCCCGAAACCCTACTTCAGACTCCTAACTAGATTTCGTTGAGGGTGTAGATTGGATAGGTTTAGCTTGTTCATCCTGGAATGAAGGGGTTGCTGGTGGGGGTCCATGGGGGGCTGGAGGAACATTGGCCAACTAGTTTCACTGTCACCCTGCTTCGTTTCACTGTTTATATCCACTTGTTATCATCTTCTCCACATCCAACAATGGACCTTCGTTGATCCACCTTTCCTTGACCATCTGCCTGAATTTGATTTATTCATTGCCTACCCTTCATTCATTTGCTCTTTGTACCTTTTCATACCTCTAGGTTCCCTCTCCCCTGACTCTTGCTTCTGAAGAAGGGTCGCAGTCCGAAACGTCGCCTATTCCTTTCCTCCAGGGATGCTGCCTGTCCCACTGAGTTCCACCAGCATTTGGCATCTATCTGAGGGGTGAACTGGCGGGTGTATATCATTATGAGAGACAGCGATAGGGCAGATAGTCTTTTGCTTTTGTCGTGGCATGTGTATCAAAATCAATAGGGCATTGTTTTTGGATGAGGGTTTTAAAAGTATTCTGAGGGGTAAGTTTTTTTTCGAGTGTCAGAGGTTATGGGGAGAAGGCAGGAGAATGGGGCTAGAAGGGAAAGATAGATTAGCCATGGCTGAATGACAGAATAGACTTGCTGGGCCAAATGGCCTAATGCTACTCCTATCACTTACGACTTCTGACAGCTGCAATGCTAGGGTATGAGCTGCTTCAGAGTGCTTTAGACTCATAGAGTAATACAGTGTGGAAACAGGCCCTTCAGCCCAACTTGCCCACACTTGCAACATGTCCCAGCTACACTAGTCCCACCTGCCTGTGTTTGGTCCATATCCCTCCAAACTTGTCCTATCCATGTGCCTATCTAACTGTTTCTTAAATGTTGGGATAGTCCCTCCTCTGGCAGCTTGTTCCATACACTAGCAATGTTACAACATTTTGAGATTTTAAAAATCAAGTCTGCAATTTATCCCATCAGATAAAGCATAAAAAGAAGTTTAATTTGACACCTAATTCACTTTCATATCTTCAATATTAACAAAGTTATGACCATTTTCATACTTGGAAATTAGCATCTTGTTCCCCATTGCCTTTCAAATGACTTAACTCAAAAGCTGTGATCTAGAACAGCTAAAAGCCCATAACTTTCTTAAAAATTAAGAGAACTCAATGAAATTTCCAGTTATTATAGATTGAAGAATTCTGAAACAAATATGAAACAATCTTACTTAGATGACCTGAAATTAAAGCATATAATTAGTTAGTTATCTAATTGTAGCTAATTACAAAATTCAATGAGTAGATCTAAACATCTATCCATTTCTTAAGAAAAGATAAACTTTTTTTTAATTGCCTAAGTGTCCAAATAACATTCACACAACAATCCACAATATAACATAATTTTTAAATCTCATTTTCATGAATTTATAGGCCAAATGGAAGGAATTTAGTGTTTAATGCCTGTAAATTAATGGTCATTTAAATCAACTAGCGAGTGGGTTTTAGTGGAATGCGGTGGATTGGAACTTTGCGGTTTGCGGTGAAGTCGGGAGGAAAAATACTGTTGGTTCATACATATTTTTGGACCCCTTTTCTCAACATGAAATTATGATTAAAGCCTCCATAAAAACCAACTTTTAATATAAAAATAAACTGTGTACCTTTTTTTCTCCCCTACGCAAAATCCTTCCCGTTGTCGGCTCTCACGGCTTTTGAAGGTGATTTTTAAATTACTCTAGTTAATAAATAATCTAGCGTAATTTAAAAATACCTTCATGAATGAAATGTCGGAGCGATTTTTCTTCCGCAACGAAATCGCCCGACATGGATCGATTTGCCCAGCCTGAAGAAAAACGTCACTTTAAGCCCGCCCCCCCCCTCTGAAAGGCGCCAAAGACACGCACACGGGGAGCGGCAGAACTGCAGCGCTGCTCAAGGTAAGTTTTGTAACATACCTACATACACCCACCACCCTTTATGGAAAGGAAGGTGTGTGCAGGGGCAGGTGAGAAGGAGTGTGGGTGTAGGGTTCCTGAAATTGTAGAATTCAGTGTTAATGCCGTTGGGTTGTCAGCTTCCCATACGGAATATGAGGAGCTGTTCTTCCAGTTTGCGTGTGGCCCTACTCTGGCAGTGGAGAAGGCCAAGAGCAGACAGCTCCAGCTGGCCCTGGTGAACAGTGCACAAATGTTCAGCAAAGCAGTCAGCTAGACTGCACTTGGTGTCACCGATATCGAGGAGATGTAGTCATAACATCCCCTCTCCACTCCCTTCTGCTTCCTGTAGAAACCACTCACTCCGTGACTCCTTAGTTCATTCATCACCGCCCACCTACCCCCTCTCCATGGTAGGGTCAACCTGATCGCTGGTCAACCTGAGGAGCACCTTCAGCAACAGACTGGTTCCACCAAATTGCAGTACAGAATGCCACAGGAGATCCTTCTTCCCTATGGCTACCCAACTGTACAACTCCTCTCCCTTCTGTTGTGAGGTAGACTGACTCCCCTCACCACACCCCCTCCTCCCTAATCTTGCCACATCCCCAATCCTTTCCACTTGTCACTATAATTTAATGTATCATGTATCTTGTGTTTTATGGCTGTTGGCTGATTAATTTCCTATCTGGGATAAATAAAGTTCTATTGTATCGTATCGGGCTTATATTCAGGATATTCAGTCAAGTCAAACAAAGTCAAAAAGTCAAACAAACTTTATTGTCATTTAGAAATACATCGATATATGCAGTTCCAAACGAAATTCCGTTGCATTTGGCTCCCTGTGCAACACGATAATTAACAGAATGATAAACATGGATAAAATGGATAAAAAGGACAAAAGGATAAATAGACAATGGTGGCAGCCCATTACATGGCATTCAGGAGTCTGATGGCTCGTGGGAAGAAGCTGTTGCAGAACCTTGATGTTCTGCTCCTTATGCTGCGATATCTTTTGCCCGAGGGCAGCAGAGTGAACAGTCCGTGATGGAGATGTGTGGGGTCTTTTATAATACTGCTGGCCTTAGACTCGCAACTTTTGGTCACAATATCCCCGATTTTTTCCGCTGTCCTCACCACTCTCTGCACGGACTTCCAGTCGGAGGCTTTACAGTCCCCAAACTAGACAGAGATACAGCTGGTCAAAATACTCTCTATGGTGCCCCTGTAGAAAGTGGTGGGGATGGGATGGGGGAGGTGAGCTCTGCTCATCCGGCACAGAAAGTGCAACCGCTGCTGCGCTCTCTTAACTGTTGATGAGATGTTATTCGACCAGGTCAGACTGTTAGTGATCTGCACCCCCAGGAACTTAGTGCTACTGACCACCTCCACATCGCTGTCATTGATGTGAAGTGGTGTGGGACTGTGCCGGTTTTTCCAGAAGTCGACGATGACCCCCTTTGTTTTTTCGACATTCAGGATCAGGTTGTTCGTATCGCACCAGTCCACCAGTTGTTTCACCTCCTCCCTGTAAGCCAGCTCATTGTCGTCCCTGATGAGGCCCACCAGGCTAGATGCAGGAAAAATGTTACCTCTGTTGGGGGAGTCAAGAATCAGGGGCCACAGTTTAAGAATAAGGGGTAGGCCATTTAGGACTGAGATGAAAAAAAAATGCTTTCACCCAGAGTTGTGCATCTATGGAATTCTCTGCCACAGAAGGCAGTGGAAGCCAATTCACTGGATGTTTGCAAGAGAGAGTTAAATAGAGCTCTTAAAGCTAACGGAATCAAGGGGTACGGTGAGAAAGTAGGAACGGGGTACTGATTTTGGATGATCAGTCATGATCATATTGAATGGTGGTGCTGGCTCAAAGGGCTGAATGGTATACTCCTGCACCTGTTTTCTATGTATCGTATTGTATCACGCACGTATCCTTCCTCGGGCACCTTCCCTTGCAACCGCAGGGGGTGCAAAACCTGTTCCAATGCCTCGTCCCTCATTCACCTCCATCCAGGGACTGCTAAAACCATTCCAGGTGAGACAAAGGAGGTCACATCGAGAGCACCAAATGCATCAGGGATCAGTGCTTGAACCTCTATGTTTGTATTATATAAATTAATTGGATGAGAAATTCAGTGGATTGATAGTTTAGTTTAATTTAGTTTATTGTCACGTGTACCTTATTGGGGGTTCAGTATTGATGTGGATATAGAACTGGCTGGCAAACAGGAAGCAAAGAGTAGGAGTAAACGGGTCCTTTTCAGAATGGCAGGCAGTGACTAGTGGGGTACCGCAAGGCTCAGTGCTCGGACCCCAGCTATTTACAATATACATTAATGATATGGACGAGGGAATTGAATGCAACATCTCCAAGTTTGCGGATGACACGAAGCTGGGGGGTAGTGTTAGCTGTGAGGAGGATGCTAGGAGGCTGCAAGGTGACTTGGATAGGCTGGGTGAGTGGGCAAATGCAGTAAAATGTGGATAAATGTGAGGTTATCCACTTTGGTGGCAAAAACAGGAAAGTAGACTATTATCTTAATGGTGGCCGATTAGGAAAAGGAGAGATGCAACAAGACCTGGGTGTCATGGTACACCAGTCATTGAAAGTAGGCATGCAGGTGCAGCATGCAGTGAAGAAAGCGAATGGTATGTTAGCTTTCATAGCAAAAGGATTTAAGTTATGGGAGCAGGGAGGTTCTACTTCAGTTGTATAGGGTCTTGGTGAGACCACACCTGGAGTATTGCATACAGTTTTGGTCTCCAAATCTGAGGAAAGACATTCTTTCCATAGAGGGAGTACAGAGCAGGTTCACCAGACTGATTCCTGGGATGTCAGGACTTTCATATGAAGAAAAACTGGATAGGCTCGGCTTGTACTCGCTAGAATTTAGAAGGTTGAGGGGGGATCTTATAGAAACTTACAAAATTCTTAAGGCATTGGACAGGCTAGATGCAGGAAGATTGTTCCCGATGTTGGGGAAGTCTAGGACAAGGGGTCACAGTTTAAGGATAAGGGGGAAATCTTTTAGGACCGAGATGAGGAAAACATTTTTCTCACAGAGAGTGGTGAATCTGTGGAATTCTCTGCCACAGAAGGTAATTGAGGCCAGTTCATTGGCTATATTTAAGAGGGAGTTAGATGTGGCCCTTGTGGCTAAAGGGATCAGGGGGTATGGAGAGAAGGCAGGTACAGGATACTGAGTTGGATGATCAGCCATGATCATATTGAATGGTGGTGCAGGCTCGAAGGGCCGAATGGCCTACTCCTGCACCTATTTTCTGTGTTTCTATGTTTCTAATACGTGTGCTCACTAGTCTGCGGCAAGACAATGCATGATTATAATAGAGCCACCCACATAATAAAGTGAATAACGCAAATTATATTTAGTGCAGGATAAAGTCCAGTTAAGTCTGATTAAAGATAGTCCAAGGGTCACGAATGACGTAGATAGTAGTTCATGACTGCTCTCTAGTTGTAGGTAGGATGGCTGAGTTGCCAGATAATAGTTGGAAAGAAACTGTACCTGAATCTGGAAACATAGAAACATAGAAACATAGACAATAGGTGCAGGAGTAGGCCACTCGGTCCTTCGAGCCAGCACCGCCATTCAATATGATCATGGCTGATCATCCACAATCAGTACCCCGTTCCTGCCTTCTCCCCATATCCCTTGATTCCGCTAGCCCTAAGCTTGGAGGTTGTTTAAGAAGGATTTAGAAAGTTAAGAAGGAACTGCAGATGCTGCAAAATCGAAGGTAGACAAAAATGCTGGAGTAACTCAGAGGGTGAGGCAGCATCTATGGAGGGAAGGAAATGGGCAACGTTTCGGGTTGAGACCCTTCTCGACTCGAAACGTTGCCTATTTCCTTTGCTCCATAGATGCTGAATCTGGAGGTGTGTGTTTTCACACTTCTATATTTCTTGCCTGATGGAAGAGGGGAGAGGATGGAGTGCCAAGGTTCAACTCGCCCTTGATTACGCTGGTGGCCTTGCCGAGGCAGCGTGAGGTGTAAATGGAGTCAACGGAAGGAAGGTTGGTTGGCGTGACGGTCTGGGCTGCAATCACAATTCTCTGCAATTCCTTGCGGTCTTGGATGGAGCAGTTCCTGAACCATGATGCACCCAGATAAAATACTTCCTACGGTGCATCTGTAGACATTGATGGGAGTTGATGGGGACGTGCCAAACTTTCTAAGCCTTCTAATGACTTCTTGCACTCATTAATTTACAAACACTAATGGGGAAGTTGAAGTTCTATGTTGACTTTACATCCTTCCATAATCTGTCTACATATCTGTTCCTCTATCTTTTTGCGAGCTATTGTGAGGCCTGTAGTAATCCCATCCCACTGACTGCACCTTCCTTGTTTTTTGAGCTCTACTCATATTGCCTCGGTAGGTGAACCTTCCAGTATGTGCTTTCTGAGTCCAGCTGCGACATTCTTCCTGAATGGTAATGCAACTCCTCCACCACTTTTCCTCCCCTCTCTATCTCAGTTGAAATCTGGAAACCCTGGAATATTCAGCTGCCAGTCCTGTCCCTCACACAACCAGTTCTCTGTAATGGCCACAACATATCCACGCCATGATCCAGGTCCTTCGTTGATAAAAACATAGAAACATAGAAAAATAGGTGCAGTAGTAGGCCATTCGGCCCTTCGAGCCTGCACCGCCATTCAATGTGATCATGGCTGATCATCCTACTCAATATCCCGTACCTGCCTTCTCTCCATACCCCCTGACCCCTTTGGCCACAAGGGCCACATCTAACTCCCTCTTAAATATAGCCAATGAACTGGCCTCAACGACCTTCTGTGGCAGAGAATTCCAGAGACTCACCACTCTCTGTGTAAAGAACGTTTTCCTCATCTCGGTCCTAAAGGAATTCCCCCTTATCCTTAGACTGTGACCCCTTGTTCTGGACTCCCCCAACATCGGGAACAATCTTCCAGCATTTAGCTTGTCCAACCCCTTAAGAATTTTGTAAGTTTCTATAAGATCCCCCCTCAATCTTCTAAATTCCAGCGAGTACAAGCCGATGTGCTTGTGCATGTGCTGTGATGTGCTTTTACTCAAACTACGCTCTGTATTGAAATAAACACACTCCAGGCCATCACTCTCAGCATATTCATTAACCAGCCTGTCCTTCTCTGTCCTTCCTTTCAGACTTATAACTTCCCCATTCCCACCAATCCCCCCCATGTTGCTCCCACCCAAAGCTCGCCCCTCCAGATGAAACCCTTTAGAGTTAACCTCCTTGCGAAGAAGTTAGTTCCCCTCCAGTTCAGGTAGAACTCATCCCTCTTGTACGGGTCTCGCCTTTCTTGAAAGAGGGTCCAATGAACCATGTGCCTGAAGCCCACCCTACTCTCCCAGCTCCTTTGCCTTGCATTGAACTGCGCTATCTTTCTATTTCCTGCCTCACTCGCTCAGCACACAGCACAGTTGCACAGTGATAGAGTTCCTGCCTAAAGGGCCTGTCCTACAAGCATGCAACTCTCTGCGATGAGCGCAATCAAACTAGAAGCGGGGGCCGCGCGGAGGTCGGGTGATCCCCTGTACGGGGCCGTTCCCACCAGCATGCGCCTGCATGCGGCAAGCGCGACCAAACCGGCAGCAGGGGCCGCGCGGAGGTCGGGTGAGTGGCGCAACGCGGCGCAAAGTGAGGCGAACTTGGAGCGAAGTCTAAGGTAAGTTCGCCAGGACAGAGAGGGGCACACAGAGAGGGGCACAGAGGCACACACACAGAGGGCCACGGAGCCACACACATAGAGGGTCACGGAGGCACCTACAGAGAGGGTCACGGAGGCACGACGTCGAGGCGATGTGTAATGCGTCGAGGCGATGTGTAATGCGTCGAGGCGACTGCGAGCCGACAAGCCGTTGCCGCGCGGAATTTTTGAATATAGTCAGTTTTTCGGAGCCCCGCGCGATGTCGGGACGAACTCCGCACAATTCCGCACGGCTCCGGCGATCGAAGTGGGACCGGCCCCGTGACACCGGACGGCTCAAGCGACCACGTTAGGTCGCGCTCATCGCATGGAGTCGCATGCTGGTGGGACAGGCCCTTTAGAAGACCAGAGGGCCAGGTGTGACCCTGGCCTTGTTGAGACTGTGCAGAATTTGTACCTACTCCCCGTGACCGCGTGGGTTTCCCCCGGGTACTCTGGATTCCTCCCACATTGCAAAGGCGTGCAGGCTAATTGACCTCTGTAAATTGTCCCTAGTGTGTCGTGAGCAAACGTGGGATAACATAGAACTCATGTACGGACGATCACTGGCCAGCACGGACTCAGTGGGCCGAAGGGCCTGTTTCCATGCTGCATCGATAAATTGCACCAAGCTGAACTAAACACAGGTAGCCGTTAGTCTAATGTACCACCCATGTTCAAGGCAGAGGTTGAAACTAAGTGAAGCCTTGGGGAATCAGTAAATATTAAACTCTGCCACAGTTTTTAGTGTCCTGCTGTTAAACCTACGATCCCGCAGCAATCCTCACAATGCACACACAATATTTAATAACGCTAATGGAGTTCAGGTTTCACATGCTCAAATATCTCCCTAATTTCATTCAAACCATGACTGTTTGTTTTTAATAAAGGAAATGGGGGAAGTTTATTTGTTTTGTGTTGCTCGATGCCAAGTAAAATGAATGTCTTGGACTCTGGATTAACTGTGCAGAATGAAAGCAAAGAGGTCAGGAAGTAAACAGCAGCAGTGGCTTCCCCTGGAGGGCAGGGTGTTTCCACTGTCGAGACTGTGCACATCCAACGCTGATGCTCCTTATGAGGTTCAAGAAGACTGGGATAGACACACAATGCTGGAGTAAGTCAGCGGGACAGGCGGCATCTCGGGAGAGAAGGAATGGGTGACGTTTCAGGTCGGGACCCTTCTTCAGGCTGATGTCAGGGGAGTGGGTGGTACAGAGATAAAATGTAGTCAGTAAAGGGCCTGTCCTACCAGCATCCGACTCCATGCGATGAGCGCGATCAAACTAGAAGCGGGGGCCGCGCGGAGGTCGGGTGATCCCCTGTACAGGGCCGTTCCCACCAGCATGCGCCTGCATGCGGCAAGCGCGACCAAACCGGCAGCGAGGGCCGCGCGGAGGTCGGGTGAGTGGTGCAACGCGGCGCTAAGTGAGGCGAACTTGGAGCGAAGTCTTAAGGTAAGTTCGCCAGGACAGAGAGGGGCACACAGAGAGGGTCACAGAGGCACACACACACAGAGGGCCACGGAGCCACACACATAGAGGGTCACGGAGGCACCTACAGAGAGGGTCACGGAGGTACGACGTCGAGGCGGCGTGTAATGCGTCGAGGCGACTGCCAGCCGACAAGCCGTTGCCGCGCGGAAGTTTTGAACATGGTCAGTTTTTCGGAGCCCCGCGCGATGTCGGGATGAACTCCGCACAATTCCGCACGGCTCCGGTGATCGAAGTGGGACCGGCCCCGCGACGCCGGACGGCTCAAGCGACCACGTTGGGTCGCGCTCATCGCATAGAGTTGCATGCTGGTGGGACAGGCCCTTAAGACCAGTGGGAGAACTGGAAAGGGGAAGGGTGGATGGAGAGAGAGGGAAAGCAAGGGCTATTTGAAGTTCGAGAAGTTGATGTTCACACCGCTGGGGTGCGAGCTACCCAAGCGAAATATGAGGTGCTGTTCCTCCAATTGGCACTGAGACTCACTCTGACAATGGAGGAGGCCCAGGACAGAAAGGTCAGATTGAGGATGGGAGGGGGAGTTAAAGTGCTGAGCAACCGGGAGATCAGGTAGGTTTTGGCGGACTGAGCCGAGGCGTTCAGCGAAATGTTCGCCGATATGCAGGGGTATTGGGTTGAGGTGGATGGGATGGAGGGAGAGGGGAAGGCGGATGGGGCGGTCAGGAGGAGAGGGAACAAGGTGCAAAGGGATGAGGAACAAAGAGATTGCCTTCACGATCAACAAAACAAATGGCCAGTAGAGTTGCTGCCTTACGGGGCCAGAAACCCGGGTTCGAGCCCGACTTTGAGTGCTGTCTGTACGGTGTTTGTACGTTATCCCCGTGACCTCATGGGTTTTCCCCGTGTGCTCCCGTTTCCTCCCACTTTCCAAAGACGTACGGGTTTGTAGGTTAATTGGTTTTGGTATAGATTGACCCTACTTTGTAGGATAGTGCTAATGTACAGGGATCGCTGGTCGACACCGACTCGTTGGGACAAAGGGCTTGTTTCCACGCTGTGTTTCCAAACTAAACTACACTAACAAAAACTAGAATGGGGTCATAAATATGTTATTCTTCCAAAATCCGACGGATTTAAGTTCGCATGCATGTGAGGAAATGATGGATGTTGACTTTTTTTGGATAAAAATTGAGGTAAATGACCTGTAGCCTGGGATGCAAGGTCAAAACTGCTGAAGATCGAGCAGCAGGTCGAGCCGCATCTATGGCGGTTAAGGGATCGTCAATGTTCCTTTATCAGGACTGAGCGTGAAGGGGAAATAGCCAGTATAAAGGGGAGGTGTGTGAAGCAGAGAAACATTAGGCAGATCCTGGTGAGCAGGTTTTAACACAGAATGTACACCACAGAAAAGGAACAGGAACAATGTCTGTGCCAAACACGTTAAACCAACACCTTCTTGCCTGAACGTGACACATTCCCTGCATATCCACGTGCCTATTTGGGTCGCACATGCATGGAAGGAGCTACCAGAGGAAGGAGTATGGTTACAATGATCGAAAGGCATTTAGACGGGGACATGAATGGAATAAATTTAGTGATACATGCTAGATAAATTTATCAGATAGGCATCTTGCTTTGCATGGATGGGTTGAACATGGCCTCTATCCATGCTGTATAATTCTTTGTTTGAGAAAGTACATAATTTCTGAAAGTTAGCTAACTGGGCAGTACAGTGTTGCCTCAGTACTCATCTGGAATGTGAGTTTAGACTTACTCTACGTCAAGTCTTTGGTCATGGACTTGAGTGCATGGGCTTTTAACCTCCTCTCTGAGCAAGGTATTTTATCTAATCTCCCATTTCATGAGTTCACTGATCATCTGATAATGCTGCCGTTGCCTAGATCAATGGAAGAAATCCACCGCCACTCCATGGGTTGATATTCGATGAAAAAAAACGTGAACTGTTCCTGCGAACTGCTGAATAATCGTCACGGAAGACAAACATTCGTTGAACTACCGGACGGTTTATGATTTATGATTACTGACAGAGGGAAGCTATTCGGCCTATTGTGTCCCTGCTAGATGACCTGATTCCACCTCCAGAACCTGGTCCACGACCCTGTTCCAGAAGAGAGGTTAAGCGATTAGATTCTGGAGCAGACATGCAGCAGGAACAGTTTAATGAAGAATAGTTTGAGGCAACACCTCGGTGGAGTGAAGTAGAACAGATTCACCTAGTACATATATAGTGGAAAAACAATGACAACAGTGTCAAAACACAGTTCCTGCAAACTGCTGAATCACAGAAAAAAACGATTCATAGCATTACCAGAAGATTTATGACACAGAAGGAAGTAATTCTTTAAGACCGAGATGAGAAGCCCATTGTGTCTGTGCTAACTGAAAGAACCTGATTCCACGTCCAATACCTGGTCCATGACCCTTTAGACTTTAGACGTGCAGCTCGGAAACAAACCCTTTGGCCCACTAAGTCCACACCAACCTGCTATCACCACACTAACACTATCCAGCACGCTAGGGCCAGTTTACAATTTTACTGAAGCCAATTAACCTACAAACCTGGACGCGTTTGGAGTCAATCAAAAGTCAAAGTCAAACAAACTTTATTGTCATTTAGAAATACATTGATATATGCAGTTCCAAACGAAATTTCGTTGCATTTGGCTCCCTGTGCAACACAATAAATTAACCGAAGGATAGACATGGATAAAAAGGATAAATAGACAATGGTGGCAGCCCATTACATGGCATTCAGGAGTCTGATGGCTCGTGGCAAGAAGCTGTTGCAGAACCTTGATGTTCTGCTCCTTATGCTACGATATCTTTTTCCCCGAGGGCAGCAGAGTGAACAGTCCGTGATGGAGATGTGTTGGGTATTTTATAATACTGCTGGCCTTAGACACGCAACGTTTGGTCGCAATATCCCCGATTGAGGGGAGAGAGGTCCCGATGATTTTTTCCGCTGTCCTCACCACTCTCTGCATGGACTTCCAGTCGGAGGCTCTACAGTCCTCAAACCAGACAGAGATACAGCTGGTCAAAATACTCTCCATGGTGCCCCTGTAGAAAGTAGTGAGGATGGGATGGGGGAGGTGAGCTCTTCTCATCCGGTGCAGAAAGTGCAACCGCTGCTGCATTCTCTTAACTGTTGATGAGATGTTATTCGACCAGGTCAGACTGTTAGTGATCTGCACCCCCAGGAACTTTATGCTACTGACCACCTCCACATCGCTGTCATTGATGAGAAGTGGTATGGGACTGTGCCGGGTTTTCCTGAAGTCGACAATAACTTCAGTGTAGGAGGAAACCAAAGAACCCCGAGAAAACCCACGTGATCACATGGAGAACGTGCAAACTCCGTACAGACAGTGCCTGCAGTCCGGATTGAACTGCCGCTCTAAGGCAGCAACTCTACCCCTGCTGTGTCGCCCTCAGTCACAAATGAGAACCCTGACAGTCACAACTCTTCAAGTACACTTCTACGTACTGTTTAAAAGTGACGAAAGGTAATATCTGTTTCCAGCATCCGGTCGGCCAGTGAGTTCCTGAATGCCTCCATGCTCCGAGTAAGCATTTCTTACCTCGTCTCGTCTTAGTCCTTTCATTGATGGCCTTTACCTACCTGGTTTTTGGCTACTCTGCTGAGGGAACTCAGTCCTTCATATCTATCTATGCCTCTCAGAGTTTTATAAGTATCTCCCACAGCCGCCCCGATTCCAATTCTGCATCACTGGTTCAATTTTCCAAACCTGGAAATTGTAAACTGTGGTTTGCGAATGTCCCCTCTACTCTCTCCAGTGCTATTTTAGCTCTTCTGTCATGAAATCTGACTCCAGGTACAGTAAAACATTAATAATCCAGTACGCACGGGATCTTGGTGCAGCTGCACTAACTGTTTTTCGGGAGATTGCATGATATCAAAAAAATATGGTGAATCTTGTAACTGTCTCCGTATATTGTTCCTCTATAGAAACATAGAAATTAGGTGTAGGAGTAGGCCATTCGGCCCTTCGAGCCTGCACCGCCCTTCAACATGATCATGGCTGATCATCCAACTCAGTATCCCGTACCTGCCTTCTCTCCATACCCCCTGATCCCTTTAGCCACAAGGGCCACATCTAACTCCCTCTTAAATATTGCCAATTAACTGGCCTCAACTACCCTCCGTGGCAGAGAGTTCCAGAGACTCACCACTCTCTGTGTGAAAAAAAGTCCTTCTCATCTCGGTCTTAAAGGATTTCCCCCCTATCCTTAAGCTGTGACCCCTTGTCCTGGACCTCCCCAACATCGGGAACAATCTTCCTGCATCTAGCCTGTCCAACCCCTTAAGAATTTTGTAAGTTTCTATAAGATCCCCTCTCAATCTCCTAAATTCTAGAGAGTATAAACCGAGTCTACCCAGTCTTTCTTTATAAGACAGTCCTGACATCCCAGGAATCAGTCTGGTGAACCTTCTCTGCACTCCCTCTATGGCAATAATGTCCTTCCTCAGATTTGGAGACCAAAACTGTACGCAATACTCCAGGTGTGGTCTCACCAAGACCCTGTACAACTGCAGTAGAACCTCCCTGCTCCTATACTCAAATCCTTTTGCTATGAAAGCTAACATAACATTCGCTTTCTTCACTGCCTGCTGTACCTGCATGCCTACTTTCAATGGCTGGTGTACCATGACACCCAGGTCTCGCTGCATCTCCCCTTTTCCTAATCAGCCACCATTTAGATAATAGTCTGCTTTCCTGTTTTTGCCACCAAAGTGGATAACCTCACATTTATCCACATTAAACCCCTGTCTCACGTTGCGAGTTGGCCCACGAGTGACCCCGAGTTTTCACTCGTGGTGATCACGTACAGCCAACGTAGCCGGAACGTCGGACCTCGCGCGATCAACTTGTCCACTCGTGGCGCTAACGGCAGGTACCCGTGAAACTTGTGAACTCGTGAAAAAAGTCAAACATGTTTGACTTTTTCCACGAGTCAAATTTAGTGTTCAAGATTAAAACTGAAACATTTAGACTCGTTGTAAGAACGTAGGTCCCGTGCGTTTAACTTAGTGAATCGTGAGTCTACCGTGGGAACTCTTTAAATTATTTCAGTGCCATTCACGCTCGAGTCTTAATCACAAAATTTAATTCACCCTAGATAAATATTCTTTGCTTTTTGGTCATTTTCGTCTTATTTTCCCATGTGTACAATTTTATATATAATGTATATCCTAAAAATATGTTAAAAAAACTAGGAGTGAAAAAAAAGTTTAATTACCAGGAGTTGGAAAATCATTCTATTAGAATGATAAAAAAAAACATTCCAACGTCTAAACACTGGGCTTCAGCCCTATCCTACCCTTTCGGGGGGTGATTACTGCAGTTATTTATTGGAAAATTAGCTATAAAAACCATGGAGATGAATCAATGGATTTTCCTGACGCGTAGATTTGGTGTTGCGGTCCGGCCAAGAGGAGGTGATGTGAACACGGTTTCAGTTACAGTTCTAGAGGAACATTGCTTCGGATCGATGTCTCTTATGCACTCCTCAGAAGAACTGGGTGTGCTCTTCACCATTATGGCTCCCAGCCTACAGGTTTCTGATCTGAACAACTAACTTCTTCCCTATTTCTCCTCCACCCACCCCCCCCCCCCTATTTCCCTCTCCTCCTCGGCGCTCTTGTTCACTCACACCTTCCCTCCCTCCCTCCCTCTCGCAGGGCTTGGTTCAAAGGGGGCAACGAGCTAAGCGGGGTCTGAACCCTTTCTGAAAACGAGCGCAAAGAGAAAAAAAAGTATTGTCAAGCGCTCCAAACTTCGTTTAAAATAAGTAAATCTGACTTTGGCTAATAATTTAATAATAAATCCTTATACAAAACTAACACCCTACAAACTCTCTGTCTCTCACGCTGCCTGTTGCCTTGTGGGGGGTGTGTGTCGGAGAGAGGGGGTGTGGGTGTGGAGGGGACCCGATGTGAATGTTACCACTATAGGATGGCGAGGTTGGGCTCTGAGCTGCAGTGAGAGAGAGAGAGAGAGGGAGAGAGAGTGGGTGTGCACGTCAGCAGCAAAGTTATATACAACGGGGGTACACAAAAGGCTGGAGAAACTCAGCGGGTGCAGCAGCATCTAAGGAGTGAAGGAGTAAGGAGATAGGTGACGTTTCGGGTCGAGACCCGAATATACAAAGGGCTTGTACGCGCTGCCAAGTTAGGTTTCCTTTGTTCTCGTCCGGGGCTTCAGAGAGATCGGAGGGAATTAAGTCTCCCTTGCACACCACTCCCTTGCACACCACTCCTAACCCAAGAGACTTGTCACCCCAGACAGATTAATGACGCCCCCCCCCCCCCCCACCCTCCCCAACCTCCCTCACGCCTGGGGACCAAAGCAGCTCAGGAGGCGAACCCTGAGCTCCGTCTCCCAACAATCTGATGCGCATTTTCCCTCTGTAGGTCATATTAATAGATGCAGCCGCGCTGATATCTATCTTTAACTCAAAGCCACAGGATGGAGATGTTTTCTTTAACATTGTTGCTTTATTAAAACATACCTTCATTCACGGTTGGCTCAAGTGTAACGGGAGAGGAACTTGGTAACACGGGAGAGCACCTTGGCACATCGTATAAAAACATGCCCGTGGGAACTCGGTTAAAAACTTGACCATAAACTTTGAATCTCGTGCATAACCACGAGTCCGTTTTTTTTCTTTCACTTGGGGTCACTCTTGGGTGGACTCGCACTGTGAGACAGGGCCTTTATACTGCATCTGCCAAACATTTGCCCACTCACCCAGCCTATCCAAGTCATCTTGCAGTCTCCTAGCATCCTCCTCACAGCTAACACTGCCCCCCAGCTTAGTGTCATCCGCAAACTTGGAGATATTGCCTTCAATTCCCTCATCCAGATCATTAGTAAACATGTACTTAACTAAGATTGTCCATAGTGTAGAAACAAAGTACAGTAGACACTAGTTTGTACCAAAGATAAACACAAAGTGTTGGAGTTACTCATCAGGTCAGGCAGCATCTCTGGTAAAACAAAAGACGCGTGACGTTTCGGTCCAGGGCCCTTCTTCAGACTACTTAACATATATATAACATATAACAATTACAGCACAGAAACAGGCCTTCTCGGTCCTTCCAGTCCGTGCCGACCATTTATTTCCCCCTAGTCCCATCTACCTGCACTCAGACCATACCCCTCCATTCCCTTCCCGTCCATATATCTATCCACTTTACTTTTAAATGTTAAAATCGATCCTGCCTCCACCACTTCTGCTGGAAGATCATTCCACACAGCCACCACTCTCTGAGTAAAGAAGTTCCCCCTCATGTTACCCCTAAACTTCTGTCCCTTACTTCTCATGGCATGCCCTCTTGTTTGAATCTTCCCTACCCTCAATGGGAAAAGCTTATCCACGTCAACTCTGTCTATCCCTTTCATCATTTTTAAGACCTCAATCAAGTCCTCCCTTAACCTTCTGCGCTCCAAAAAATATAGACCTAACTTGTTCAACCTTTCTCTGTAACTTAGTTGCTGGAACCCAGGCAACATTCTAGTAAATCTCCTCTGTACTCTCTCTATTTTGTTGACATCCTTCCTATAATTAGGCAACCAAAATTGTACACCATACTCCAGAATAGTAAGATTGAACGAGAACTTACCAAGTTTGAAGGTTGATCTTTATTTCATGAGGAGTTGCGGTGAGGGATTTCGTGAAGAGCCCGCCGGCACGCATGCGCGACATTCTTCAAAGCAGCGGTGTGGAATCACAGAAACAACAACAGAAATGACTTGGCATAGTAAGATTTAAAGAGACTCTGATTACCAGCTGAAGATGATCGAGGGTTGGGAGCGGAGGGCACGAAATCCCTCACCGCAACTCCTCATGAAATAAAGATCAACCTTCAAACTTGGTAAGTTCTCGTTCAATCTTACTATTTCATTTCGGAGTCACGTGAGTGACTTCGTGAAGACTTCAAAGCTTCTGTGATTACACGCCCTGGACAACGTCCATGCGGACACACCACTAGCAAGGATGGATTGGAGTAAACAAGTTGACGAAACGAGGTTATACTGAAACAAAAAGAAGATTTGTTAATAACACAACAAATAACACCCTTTTAATCAGGGACATCCCCACGTTCACACCCGGCGTTCAGCACGGCCTCTGCGAACTGAAGGGGAGCAGCAACAGGCTTATTATAGAATCGCTGGAACACAGCTTCATTCGCCCATCCTGCTGTGGCGAGGATATGGTCCATGGGTACCTCCATGACTCTCGCCGCCGACGTAGATGCAGCCCTGGTGGAGTGGGATGTAAACACATTAGTGTCAATACCTGCCTTATTCAGGACGATCCGGAGCCACCTGGATATCGTCTGGACTGTCACTCGATGGTGAGGTCTTTTGTGAGTGACAAGCAGGTACAACTCCATTCCTCTGATGCTCCTCGTCACCTTGATGTAGTAACGGATGTGAGTGGCTAAACATAGCCGAGCATCTGCAGGGTATGCCGGGAACTTCAGCTGCAGCCCTGTGCACCCAGGTCTATGCTGCTTAAGTAGCTCATCGATAAAAAGGACTACTTCTCCCGGGGTCGACGTCATCCTGTCAATACGTAGTTTGTGGAGCGTCTGAACCCGCTGTGCTGAAGTCAGCGCTAGTAACATCACCAATTTCATAGTGGGTTGGTCCAGCTGTAACCCTTCCATGGGTGACCACGACCTGAGCAGGGTAAGTACATCCCTGACATCCCAGGTGATGTTGTAGCGTGGTGTAGGCGGATTCAGATTGAATATTTCCCGCATAAGCCTGGACACTAGCCTGTTCGATCCTACCTCGATGTTGAGGTAGAATGATAGCGCACTCCTGGCGCTGTTGATGGCAGTATAACTCAAGTGCTCATCATGGTGCAACCCCGCGAGGAATTCCAGGACGTCGGCTATGGAGACATCATCACAGGTGATGTGAGAGTGACTGCAGTAGGCTTCACACTTGGTGATGTGGGAGAGATATCTCCGCCTGGTTGACTCTTGACATGATGCTCCAATGGTGTTCATGGTCCGGGTGGTAAGGCCATACTGCATCCATGGCCTGGTCAGAACCTGCAAGCCAGTAATTTTAGATAGGCATGGCAGGGGTGTAACTCCCCTGAGACAGGGTGAGAAAACCAAATGTGGGCAACCCTCTAGAGGGACCCAAGGTTGACTAATCATGTCAGAGACCACCGGATACCAAGGCTGTGTGGGCCAGTCGGGTATGACAAGAATGCCTCTGGCAGAATCCATCCTGATTTTTTGTAATACCCGACTGATGAGGCAAAACGGGGGGAATGCATAGAAAAACCACTTCCCCCAGTCTAGCGAGAATGCATCAATCGCTAATGCCCCAGGGTCTGGTTCCCATGAAACATATGTCGGTACCTGATGGTTCAACCGGGACGCAAAAAGGTCGATATCCGGCTGGCCAAATTTGGCTGTAATTTGGGCAAATATTGGAGGATGCAGCATCCACTCAAACTAACATTGAATTTGCGTGACCTGGTGTCTGCCACAGTATTAAGCCTACCTGGCAAATAGGTAGCTGAAATCCAAATATCTCGATCAATACACCAGCACCAAATAGTATTAGCCAATTTGTCACAAGAGACTGACCTGGTACCGCCCATATGGTTTAAATATGCCACCGCTGTAGTGTTGTCTATTTGGAGACGGACATGAGTACCACTAAGATTAGCACAATATGCCCGCAGTCGGTGAAATGCTGCAAGCAGCTTCAAATAGTTAATCCCTTGTATTAGCAAGATGCTAGCTTCAAGGGGATCCCACCTGCCTCCACAACTAGAAGAGCTGTCCGCAGCTCCCCAAGCTTGCGTCAGTTTTGCAAATATACCACCGGATTGGGCACAACAATGGGTTTGAATGCCTTGCCAATATTGGACACCCACCATTGTAGCTCAACCTTAGCATCGGAAGGCAGCCCCATAGGTCTGTCAAAATGACCAGCGTTCTTTTTTTTTTTTTTTTTTTTTTCTTTAACGCAGCAATCGTGGCCCTTTGCAGATTTTGATAATGCAAAGGTCCAAACCGGGCTGCCGGAAATAAAGCTATGATTTTCCCAATCATCTTAGCTGTAGGCCGAATAGATGGTATACTGGCGGATGCGAGATCCTGACATGCAAGGGAAACATCCTCCACCTTGTGAAATGGAATGTTGGCCCTCATTAGAATAGAGTCCACCGTGAAACCCAAATAATCCATAACCTGGGATGGGTGAAACTTCGATTTTTCTGGATGGACTATAAACCCCAGCTGCTGAAATATAGTAACAGTTGCTGAAACAGCGCTTCCAGAGTGTTGCCAATAAGCAGAATATTATCTAAATAAGCCATTACAATATGATGTTGTATACGTAATTTGGCCATAATAGGTTTGAGTAATTTAGTAAAGCCTAGGGCGGTAGTAAGCCCATTTGGTAAGGCCCGATATTGCCAGAGCTGATCCATCCAGACAAATTTCAAAAATTTCCGGTGATGTTTCCGGATGGACACTGAATAGCATGCATCTTTCAAATCAATACATGCCATAAAGCAACCATGCGAAAGCAGTGATTTGGCTGTCTCAAAAGGTGTCCATTTTAAAATGTGTATATGTTACAAAAGGTATTCAACTGGTCAAGTCAATAATCACTCGACAACCTCCATCCTTTTTAGGCCTAGTAAAAATATGGGAGACGAATTCAATGGGCTCGTGAATAGTTTTCTCTATCACGCCTTTTGTTCCAACGAAAATTTTCAGCCGTGCCTGCTGCCTGCTCAACGGCAGACAGCGTAAACTTCCGTTGAGGCATATGCTGGGATGGAGGACCCCGAATATCCTTCCCTCTTGGAGAAGTCTTCCCCGAATTTTGTTGATTCTGCTGCAGGAGGGGCTCCAATATCCGCTCCATCCTGGCCAATACGCCCCTTGAGCTAAAACTCGGGCGGCCGAAGTCCTCATGTTCTGCTGAACTGCTGGGGCTTCGTCCATCGGCCCACACCTCATCGAGGTGACCCTGGTGCCGGAAAGTTGTCGCCGGTAGCCGCTGCAGCGAAGCTGAGCGATTCCCGCGCGGGAGGTACTCTCAAACGCCTCCTCGGCGGAGCTTGGTCTCGCTGCCTCGGAGGGCAAATGCGATGGGAAGTCGGCACCTGACTTAGCATGGAGATCCGACGCCCGCGCGGGCTTGCCGGCTGCCCATATCATGGACCTAGCCGACGCATAGTCTCGTCCTCCCATGCATGGGGGACTCGGCGACCGTGGCGTATGGGCTCGTTGAAGGGAGGAGCAGTTCGCTGGGCTTAGTGTCTGCTGACGGTTCTCAACTTCTGCTGACGGCGGTTAACCTCCCTGTGCCTACTGGAGCTGGATGGCTCCTCTCCAGTAGCCGCGTCATGCGGCCATACGCCCTTCACCCTGAACACTGGGGTGGTCGGAGACCTCCGGCTCAGAAAGATTGCCGGGGCTCCTTTCATCGG
This sequence comes from Raja brachyura, assembly GCA_963514005.1. Next base: position 84,423,166 of record OY740788.1, on the reverse strand, counting down.
CCCGCACCTCTGAGAAGTGATCTCGGTGCCGGAAGTTGTCGCTATCGGCCGCCGCAGCGAACCGCGCGATTCCCGCGCGGGAAAGGTGTTCAACCGTCTCCGTTGAACGGGAGCGGAAGCCGTTGCCACAAAGGGCCCTGACGGCTTGGGGTCGACTCCAGCAGAAGCATGGAGCGACGCCCGCGCGGGCTTGCCGGCTGTCCACATCGTGGACCTTGCCGACGCACGGTCTCGTCCCCCCCATCGACAGGGGACTCGGCGACCGAGGCGGGACCGTACCCAAGCCCCCCGTCCCTGCGGCGGGGTTTGGGAGTTGGATAGCAGATCTCACAGACCCAGGTCCCGCCGTTGCACCAGACCGCACCATGGCGGCTGGTGGAGCCTTGGCCCGAACCGGGTTTAGGCTTACGGGCTCCTCCCCTGCCCTTCAACGAAGGGCTAGCGGAGGGGGGTCGGGCCGCAGCACGACCCCTTCCCCGTGGTCGCCAATGGCGAACTTGTGGCAGGGTCCCCCCTTTCGAGAGGCACCCCGTTCTCGGCTCCTGGAACCAGCATTGGAGCTGCTGCTCCTCGAATCAGCACAGGAGCTCCTGCTCCTTGAATCAGCACTGGAGCTCCTGCTCCTGGAACCAGCACTGGATCTCCTGCTCCTTGAATCAGCACTGGAGCTCCTGCTCCTTGAATCAGCACTGGAGCTCCTGCTCCTGGAACCAGCACTGGATCTCCTGCTCCTTGAATCAGCACTGGAGCTCCTGCTCCTCGAATCAGCACTGGAGCTCCTGCTCCTTAATCCAGCACTGGAGCTCCTGCTCCTGGACCAGCACTGGAGCTCCTGCTCCTCAAATCAACACTGGAGCACCTGCTCCTTGAATCGGCACTGGAGCTCCTGCATAGCGGCGGGTCGGGCCCGGTAACAACAGGGCTCCCCGACATCCACGTCTATTTCCCCACGTACCTGCAGGGAGAGAACATAACATACACCCGCCACAACAAAACACCAACTCACACTGGAGCTCCGGTGTATCGGCGGGTCGGGCCCTGTGCCAACAGGGCTCCCCGACTACCACGCCTGTTTCCCGGCCCGACTCGCAGGTGAGCCGCTGAGAAAGGCTCCGGGATAAGTGCCGGCGACTCCAAATCCACGTTCCTGTAGGGAGAGAACACACTGCTCCCCCCCCCCCAACAGGAAACACCAACTCTAGGGGGCTTAGCCTTACCTGAGTCGGCCCTCTGAAGGGCTGGTCAGGAGCCGCGCTCCCGACCAGCCGTCGACAGCAATGCGATGCGACGATATGTCGCGCATGCGTGCCGGCGGGCTCTTCACGAAGTCACTCACGTGACTCCGAAATGAAATTGGTCTCACCAATGCCTTGTACAATTTTAACATTACTTCCCTACTCCTATATTCAATGCTCTGATTTATAAAGGCCAGCACACCAAAAGCTTTCTTTACCACCATATCTACATGCGATTCCACCTTCAGGGAACTATGCACAGTTATTCCTAGATCCCTCTGTTCCACAGCATTCCTCAATTCCCTACCATTTACCATGTACGTCCTATTTTGATTTGTACTGCCAAGATGTAGCACCTCACACTTAATTAGACTTCTTCAGAGTCTAAAGAAGGGTCCGTACACGAAACATCACCCATCCTTTTTCCTGCTGAATGACTCCAGGAATTTGTGTCTGACAAAAATGTGCTTATGTATAATGATATTTTTACTGTATGCATAAAACAAATGCTACTGTACCTCAGTAAAAGTGACAATAAACCATTATTTTTCTTATCAATACCCTTCTTATCAATTATTTTCTTATCAAGATGAGTGTGCGGCCAGGATGGTGTGTGGGTCCTTGATGATTTTGGCTGCCTTTTTGAGGCAGCGACTACGGTAGATCCCTCCGACGGTGGGGTGGTCAAAGCCGGTGATGGACTGGGCAGTGGTCACAACTTCTTGCAGTCTTTTTAGCTCCTGAATGTTCAAGTTGCTGAACCAGGCCACGATGCAGCCAGTCAGAATGCTCTCCACCGTGCACCTGTGGAAGTTTAGGAGAATCCTCTTCGATATGCCGAACCTCCATAAAGGGCCTGTCCCACCAGCATCCGACTCCATGCGATGAGCGCGATCAAACTAGAAGCGGGGGCCGCGCGGAGGTCGGGTGATCCCCTGTACAGGGCCGTTCTCACCAGCATGCACCTGCATGCGGCAAGCGTGACCAAACCGGCAGCGGGGGCCGCGCGGAGGTCGGGTGAGTGGCGCAACGCGGCGCAAAGTGAGGCGAACTTGGAGCGAAGTCTTAAGGTAGGTTCGCCAGGACAGAAAGGGGTACACAGAGAGGGGCACAGAGGCACACACACACACAGAGGGCCACGGAGCCACACACAGAGAGGGTCACGGAGGCACCTACAGATAGGTTCACGGAGGCACGATGTTGAGGCAGTGTGTCATGCGCGGAGGCGACTGCGAGCCGACAAGCCGTTGCCGCACGGAAGTTTTGAACGTAGTCAGTTTTTCGGAGCCCCGCGCGATGTAGGGACGAACTCTGCACAATTCCGCACGGCTCCGGCGATCGAAGTGCGACCGGCCCCGCGACGCCGGACGGTTCAAGCGACCACGTTAAGTCGCGCTCATCGCATGGAGTTGCATGCTGGTGGGACAGGCCCTTAATCTTCTCAGGAAGTAGAGTCGCTGATGTTCTCAGTAAATACAGTCGCTAACTATTCAGAGCCCCAGTGAGAGGGAAGCGAGCATAGGTATCAGATTCCCAGGGACTGGGAGGAAATAGGAAGGAATTGGTGTGGTGAATGGTAGGGAGCATAACAAACATAACTTGGTAGCCTAGATGTCAAACCACTAGAATTCCCGAGTGGAGATATAGTGGATTATGAGAAGGTAGATCAAATGCTGGAGAAACTCTGTGGGTGAGGTAGCATCTATGGAGAGAAGGAATAGGCGACGTTTCAGGTCGAGACCCTTCTTAAGACTGATGTCGGTTGGGGGACGGGGGGGTGGGAGGAAGAAAGGAAGATGCAGAGACAGGAGGTTTGTTGGAGAGCTGGGAAGGGGGAGGGGAAGGAGGGAGACAGCAAGGACTACTTGAAATTGGAGGTCAATGTTCATACCACTGGGGTGTAAACTGCCCAAGCGAAATATGAGGTGCTGTTCCACCAATATGCGTTGAGCCTCACTCTGGCCATGGAGGAGGCCCAGGACAGAAAGGTCAGATTCGGAATGGGAGGGGGAGTTGAAGTGCTGAGCCACCGGGAGATCAGGTTGGTTATTGCGGACCGAGCGGAGGTGTTGGGTGAAGTGATCGCCGAGCCTGCGCTTGGTCTCGTCGATGTAGAGAAGTTGACACCTGGAACAGCGGATGCAGTAGATGAGGTTGGAGGAGGTGCAGGTGAACCTCTGCCATACCTGGAAAGACTGCTTGGGCCCTTGGATGGAGTCGAGTGCAGAGGTAAAGTGACAAGTGTAGCATTTCCTGCGGTTTCAAGGGAAAGTACCCGGGGGAAGGGGTGGTTTGCGTGGGAAGGGAAGAATTGACCAAGAGGTTATGGGGGGAGCGGTCTCTGCGGAAAGTGGAAAGGGGAGGAGATGGGAAGATGTGGCCTGTGGTGGGATCCCGTTGGAGGTGGCGAAAATGTCGGAGGATTATATGTCGTACGCGCCGGCTGGTAGGGTGGAAGGTGAGGACAAGGGGGACTCTGTCCTTGTTACGAGTGGTGGATGGGGAGTGGGAGCAGAGCTACGGGATATAGAGGAGACCCTGGTGAGAGCCTCATCTAGGGTTGAGGAGGGGAACCCCCGTTCCCTAAAGAATGAGGACATCTCCGATGCACGAGTCTGGAACACCTCATCCTGGGTGCAGATGCGGCGTAGACAGAGGAATTGGGAATAGGGGATAGAGTCCTCACAGGAAGCAGGGTGGGAAGAAGTGTAGTCCAGATAGCCATGGGAGTCAGTGGGTTTGTAGTAGATGTCGGTCAGTAGTCTGTTACCTGTGATTGAAATGGTGAGGTCTAGAAATGATAGGGAGATGTCAGAAATGGTCCAGGTGAATTTAAGTGCCGGATGGAAATTAGTGGTGAAATGGATGAAATCAGTGAGTTTATCAGAGTCTTACTGTGCTGAGGGTGGTGAATCTGTGGAATTCTTTGCCACAGAAGGCTGTGGAGGCCAAGTCAGTGGATGTATTTAAGGCAGAGATAGATAGATTCCTGATTAGTACGGGTGTCAGAGGTTCCGGGGAGAAGGCAGGAGAATGGGGTTGAGAGTGAGAGATAGGTCAGCCATGATTGAATGGCGGAGTAGACTTGATGGGCCAAATGGCATAATTCTGTTCTTATCCCTTATGATATGATCTGTGATAGAAAGGATTCTAACACCAATGGAGATGTACTGCCCAGATTCTCCACCAGATGGAGAAAGGTGATGAGAAGATCGTTCTCCAGATAGCCAAGAGGTTAGAGGGAAATTAAATAAATGTGTTAAAAATCACGAGTCAATGAAGAGAAACTGCTTCCACTTTCAGGGCAGCAGTAGCCTGAGGAGTCAGATTCTGGCAATAGAATCCGTGGGGAAAAGAGAGAATTATTTTGCACAGTTGTGATTTGGACGGCTTTGAATGATCTGTTCTGCAGTTACTTCCAAAAATGATTAACACTTTGATCAGCCAGCTGATCTATATCGGTGAGACCAAGCGGAGGCTGGGCGATCGTTTTGCCGAACACCTCCGCTCGGTCCGCAATAACCAACCCGACCTCCCGGTGGCCCAGCACTTCAACTCCCCCTCCCATTCCGTATCCGGCCTCTCGGTCCTGGGCCTCCTCCACGGCCAGAGTGAGCAACACCGCAAGTTGGAGGAACAGCACCTCATATTCCGCTCGGGGAGTCTGCATCCTCTGGGCTTAAACATTGAATTTTCTCAATTCTGTTAACCCTGGCTGCCTCCTCCCCCTCCCCACCTCTCCCTCAGCCCTCGGGCCCTGGCATTCCCTCTCTCTCTATCTGTCCCCCACCCAAGTCGCACTAGCTTCTCATTTTCACACTACAAACAGCTTACAATGGCCTGTTTCCTTTATCATCTATACTTTTTTGCATATCTTTCATTCGTTGTTCTTTATCTTTCCACATCACCGTCTATATCTCTCGTTTCCCTGATCCCTGACCAGTCTGAAGAAGGGTCTCGACCCGAAACGTCGCCTATCTCCTTCGCTCCTTAGATGCTGCTGCACCCGCTGAGTTTCTCCAGCCTTTTGTGTAACCCTCGATTCTCCAGCATCTGCAGTTCCTTCTTTAACATGATTAACACTTTAATTGGAGAACGTTTCAGAACCAGGGGATTGACTGGAGAGTTGCACTATAAAGGTACAGCACAGACACAATGGCAGAATGGCCTCTTGCAAAGATAAATGTTGGACTTAGTTTGGAAATGTGAACCGCAGGCTGTGATTTATTCCCCTGTTGCAAAGGAAAGCTGTAACCAATGGATGCTGTGAAGATTGTGAAGATGAGATGATTTGGGGGGGGGGGGCAACATTTGCTGTGTTTGAGCAATGAAAGTTTGGAAATTATCCCTTTATACAGTCGGTGATAATAGTTAGGACAAGCGTTTAAGAAAGAACTGCAGATGCTGCAAAAAATCGAAGGTTGACAAAAATGCTGGAGAAACTCAGCGGGTGAGGCAGCATCTATAGAGCGAAGGAATGGGCGAAGTTCCGTGTCGGTCTGAAGAAGGGTCTCAACCCGAAACGTCACCTACTCCTTCACTCCATAGATGCTGCTTCACCCGCTGAGTTAGGAGAAGCTGTCAGCAAAGAGAACATTACACTAAAGGTGGTGGAGATCATCCCTCGCAAATCCTGAGTTCAAAGTCAAAGTCAAAAGAGTTTATTGTCATGTGTCCCTGGCAGGACAATGAAAATCTATCTTTGCACAGCACAACAGAACATAGAAGTCATTGACTACAATTCTATACATAAATACATCCATGAATTAATAAATTAATAAAGTGCAAATAACAGATGGAGGGATATTAATGTTCAGAGTTCCGAGCCAGGTTTAATAGCCTGATGGCTGTGGGGAAGTAGCTATTCCTAAACCGGGATGTTGCAGTCTTCAGGCTCCTGTACCTTCTACCCGAAGGTAGCAGGGAGATGAGTGTGTGGCCAGGGTGGTGTGGGTCCTTGATGATGCTGCCAGCCTTTTTGAGGCAGCATGATGGACTGGGCAGTGTTTACTACTTTTTGTAGTCTTTTCCTCTCCAGGGCACTCAAGTTCCCGAACCAAGCCATGATGCAACCGGTCAGCAAGCTCTCTACTGTGCACCTGTAGAAGTTAGAGAGAGTCCTCCTTGACAGACCAACTCTCCGTAATCTTCTCAGGAGGTAGAGGCGCTGATGAGCTTTCTTAATAATTGCATCTGTGTTCTCGGACCAGGAAAGATCTTCACAGATGTGCATGCCCAGGAATTTGAAGCTCTTGACCCTTTCAACCATCGTCCCGTTGATATAAACAGGACTGTGGGTCCCCATCCTACTCCTTCCAAAGTCCACAATCAGTTACTTGGTTTTGCTGGTGTTGAGGGCCAGGTTGTTGTGCTGGCACCATACGGACAGTTGCTCGATCTCCCTTCTATACTGGGACTCATTCCCATCAGTGATACGTCCCACAACAGTGGTGTCGTCAGCGAACTTGATGATGGAGTTCGCGCTATGACCGGCTACGCAGTCATGAGTATAGAGTGAGTACAGCAGGGGGCTGAGCACGCAGCCCTGAGGTGCTCCCATGCTGATTGTTGTCGAGTCTGACACATTTCCACCAATACGAACAGACTGTGGTCTGTGGATGAGGAAGTCGAGGATCCAATTGCAGAGGGATGCGCAGAGACCCAGTTCTGCGCGTTTGGTAACCAGCTTGGAGGGGATGATTGTGCTAAATGCCGAGCTGTAGTCAATGAATAACAGCCTGACATATGAGTTTTTGTTGTCCAAGTGGTCCAGAGTGGAGTGGAGGGCCAGCGAGATCGCATCCACCGTTGATCTGTTGTGGCGGTAAGCAAACTGCAGTGGGTCCAGGTTTTTGTCGAGGTAGGAGTTGATTTGCGCCATGATCAACCTCTCGAAGCACTTCATCACCACAGGCGTTAGTGCCACAGATCGATAGTCATTGAGGCACGTCACCTTGCTCTTCTTGGGCACCGGTATTATTGATGCCCTTTTGAAGCAGGTGGGAACCTCAGACCTCAGAAGTGACAGGTTGAAAATGTCCGTAAAAACTCCAGCCAGTTGGTCTGCACAGGTTTTTAGAACACGACCAGGTATGCCATCTGGTCCAGGCGCTTTTCAAGGGTTCACCCCTCTGAAGGATTTCCTGACGCCGGCCTCTGTGACTGAGACTGAAATACCATCACAGCGAATAGGGGCTCGGGAAGGCACATCGGTGTTCTCCCTATCAAAGCGTGCGTAAAATTTCATTGAGCTCATCAGGGAGTGATGTATCGCCGACATCCGAGCTGCCTCCTGGTTTCACCTTGGAAGAGGCGATTGCAGTCAGTCCCCGCCACAGCTGCCGAACATCTGACTCATCCTCCAGCTTGGAGCAGAACTCCCTTTTGGCCTTTTTGATGGCCTTACCAAGGTCGTATCTGGACTTCTTGTAGACCACTGTGTCATCAGACATGAATGCCCGGTGTCTGGTCTTCAGAAGAGTGCGGATCTCACAGTTCATCCAAGGTTTCTGATTGGGAGACACTCGGAAGGTTTTTGTTGGGATGCAGTCCTCCACACATTTCTTTATGAAGTCTGTAACGACTGTGGCGTATTCGTTCACGTCCGTTGGCGAGTCCTTGAACATAGCCCAGTCTACAGACTCCAAACAGTCTTGTAGTTGTTCTTCTGCCCCCACCGACCAGCTCTGTACTGTCTTCACCTCTGGGGGTGCGCTCTTTAATTGCTGTCTGTAGGCAGGAAGAAGCAGCACCGCGGTATGGTCGGATTTACTGAAGTGAGGGCGAAGGATAGAGCGACAGGCATTCTTGATGGTGCTGTAGCAGTGGTCGAGGGTGTTTGGTCCTCTAGTGCAGCAGGAGACATGTTGGTGGAAGTTGGGGAATGATTTCTTTAGGTTTGCCTTATTGAAGTCCCCAGCAATGGTGGTAAATGCCTCGGGGTAAGACGTCTGGTGTTTGTTGACCAGACGTCTTACGTGTGACCAGATGTGTTGATCAGGGATCGATAGTTAGTTTCAGAATTGAGATGGTGAGACAAGATATACTTCCTAGACAAGATAAACCAAGGCATGTCAACAGAATCTGGTCCATATCAGCCATTTACTTGTGTATTGGTAGGATAGAGCAAAAGAGGTGAAAGGGCAAGTCCACGGCTAAATTCATGCTACAAGATACAAGATACAAGATACATTTATTTGTCACATGTGCCAGTTGGCACAATTAAATGTTATCACCATACAGCCATACAATAAAATGAAGAACACAACACACGATAGAGATCTACATAAAACATCCCCACACAGCAGAATCAAAAGTTTCCCACTGTGAGGGAAGGCACCAAAGTCAGTCTCTTCCTCTAATCTTCCCCCGTGGTCGGGGCCTCCGGAGCCCTCCGCAGTCGCCGCTACGGGCAGCCTGCCGCTCAGGCCCGCTCTCTGGGCTGTTGGAACTCCGGCGTCAGAACGGGAGGTCAACCTCAGCGGCTTGGACCTCCAAATCGGCAAATCGGCCGCTTCCCACCGGAGTCCGCAGCTCCCGACGTCCCCAGGCCGCGCCGGGCCGAGATTCAACGCTGGCGGCCCTTGGCAAAGTGCCCCAGGGACTCCACGATGTTGGTCAGCGCCGCCCGCTCTGGGAGCTCCACGAACCACAGCCCCGCAATGTTGGAGAAGTGGACCCAACGCTCCGGAGTTCCAACCGGCGAACCAGGTAGGCATCGCCTGAATCCAACGCTGCGCTGCCGCTGCTAAAGCTCTGGTCCGGTCCCCGGTCTCCGGTAGGAAAGGCCGCTCCAATCTAGTGGTAGGCCGTGAGGAGGGGGACAAGGACACGACTTGGAGAAATATTCGCATCCTCGCCAGGAAGCGACTGGGAAACAGTTCCCCCTTACCCAGCCCCCCTTCCCCCTTACCCTACCCCCCTCCCCCACATAGGGTAACCAAAGAATCCCCAAAGCAAAACTGTTTAGACAAACTGAGATTAAAAAATGAGGCACCTTCAATGCAGTGTCCCTAGTGTCAGTGGGACCTCTTCAGGAAGCTTAAGGATATTTTCAATATTCAGTAAGACTTCAATAATAATTCAACACTGGTCACAAAATTTGCAATTAGTGGGATAGTGGACAGTGTGAAAGACTATCTACGTTGAGAAAAGGATCTGGATGAACTTGGGAAGTGGGCCAAGGAATGGCAGATGGAATTTAACTTTCCATGAATATTGTGTTGGCAACAATTTGTTCCTTAAAGAGTGTATTCTTAGAGATATAAAGAAGATGTTAGGCTGGTCTGGAAGGCTAGATCACATGGGCTCCAGTGTGAGCTAACCAACTGGATTCAAAATTGTCTTGTTTAGGAAGGAAATACAGATGCAAGTTTACATCAAGGATAGACACAAATTGCTGGAGGAGCTCAGCAGGTCTGACAGTATCTCTGGAGAAATGTAATAGGTGGCGTTTAGGATCGAAAGCCTTCTTCAGACCTTCGCAGTGAGGAGGGTAGCTTGTTCAATGTAGGCATACCTTAAGGAGATTTAGCGGTAGAATAGACAAAATGCGTAGGAAGGAACTGCAGATGCTGGTTTACACTGAAGATAGACCCCATATGCTGGAGTAACTCAGCGGGTCAGGTAGCATCTCTGGAGAAAAGGAATTGGTGAATTGTCTTGATGGGACAAGTCGGAGGATGGGAGTGGGGGATTGTTTCTCTGATTGGTGTCCTGGAGAGATAATGCAGTTGACATGGTTGGTACATTTGTGGAGGATCCCTCTCTCCTTCCTTCTGATCCACCTCCAGAACTACCATTTATATTACCTCTCCCTTATCCACCAGCACCCATTTTTGTTGCCTTTATTCACCTACTTCCAACACATTTCACCCACTAATACCGTCCCCTTCACAAATTCCAATGTTAGGTTCCAGCAAGAAGTTTATCTAAGATTGCAACAGGATGTAGATCAACTGGAGAAGTGGGCCAAGAAATGGCAAATGGAATTTAATTCCGATAAGTGCAAAGTGTTGCATTTTGGAAAGTTAAAACAGGCCAGGGCAGAGTAAATGGTATTGCCCTGGAGAGCGTTGGAGACCTTGGGGTGCAGTCATATAGATCCCTAAAAATTGGCAGCACAAGTAGATGGGATGATGAAACATAGAAACATAGAAATTAGGTGCAGGAGTAGGCCATTCATTCCTTCAAGCCTGCACCGCCATTCAATACAATCATGGCTGATCATCCAACTCAGTATCCCGTACCTGCCTTCTCTCCATACCCCCTGATCCCTTTAGCCACAAGGGCCACATCTAACTCCCTCTTAAATATAGCCAATGAATTGGCCTCAACTACCTTCTGTGGAAGAGACTTCCAGAGATTCACCACTCTCTGTGTGAAAAATGTTTTTCTCATCTCGGTCCTAAAGGATTTCTCCCTTATCCTTAAACTGTGACCCTTTGTCCTGGACTTCCCCAACATCGGGAACAATCTTCCTGCATCTAGCCTGTTCAACCCCTTAAGAATTTTGTAAGTTTCTATAAGATCACCTCTCAATCTCCTAAATTCTAGCGAGTACAAGTTGAGTCTATCCAGTCTTTCTTCGTATGAAAGTCCTGACATCCCAGGAATCATTCTGGTGAACCTTCTCTGTACCCCCCCTTAAATATTGTAATTGTACCAGTCTCGGCCATTTCTTCCGGCTGCTCGCACCATTCACTCACCACTCTCTGTGCAAAGAAATTTCCACTCGGCTCTTTTTACATTTATTGACCATTTCTATGACTCTCATGATGTGTTCCTCTGTAGGTCAACCCTCAGTCTCCCATGCTCCAGTGCAAAAAAAGTGCCATTATATTGCCTTTTGTTTTAACTCAAGTTTGAGTCCTGGTATCATTCGGGTGATTTTGTTTCCTCCACCTTTTCTAGCTCAATGGCATCCTTCCTAATCAGGGGCGGAAAACCCGGGGGGGGGGGGCAGACGGGACACGTCCCCCCATGTTTTGAGAGGTGGGGGTCATTCCCCCCAAGTTCTTGTCATCCGGATTTTAAAATCTCCGCTTTCCGCGAGACAGTGGAGGTGGGACCGCTGATCGAGGGCGCCGATTGGACGAGAGAGACGTCGGTCAGCGAGCATTGGGGACGGGACATGATGGTTCAGCGCGATGATTGGAGGAGGGAGGAGTGGGGGGGGTGGGACTGAGGATAGAGTGCGGTGATTGGAGGAGGGAGGAGTGGGGGGGGTGGGACTGAGGATAGAGTGCGGTGATTGGAGGAGGGAGGAGTGGGGGGGGGGTGGGACTGAGGATAGAGTGCGGTGATTGGAGGAGGGAGACGTGGCACAGACCTGCGCCTCATCCGCAGCCAGGATCGATCCCGGCCGGGTCTCCGGCTCTGTCCCATCCCCACCCGAGTGCCCCCCCCCCACGGATGGCCAGAGAGGTCGGGAGTCAGACGGGCGCGGTGCCCCCAGGCCCACAGCCAGCGCAGAGAAGCAGCACTAAACCCAACTCAACTCTGCCTGTCCCGCCAGGTTATCCCTGCCTGGGCTTGCGGGAAATATGGGCAGCGCGGAGAAGCAGCGCTGGTGTCCCGTCAGGGCTGTAGTTAACCCGGCAAGACAGGCAGAGTTGAGCTGCATTTAGCGCTGGATTGAGCCTCCGAAGCCTCGTGCATGTGTGTGGGTGTGTGTGTGAGTGTGTGCATGCGCGCGCGGCTGCCAAAAACTGTGTGTGTGTCCCCCGTCCCCTCCATGTTTTGCGAGTGAGTTCCGTGCCTGCTTCCTATAGCAGGATGTCTAAAACTACACGCAGTGCTCCAAATGCGATCTCACTAACCTCTTATACTGCTGTGGCATGACATCCCAATTATTGTCCTCAGTACCCTTTCTGATGGGCAAGTAAGCCAAATGTCCCCTATAACGCACCATCTACCTGGTCACTTGTATCCCTGGAGGTCTCTGCTCTACAACACCCTCCGGGACCTCACCATTTACTGTGGAAGTCTTCTCCTGGTTTGACTTAACAAAACACATCACCTCACACTTGTGAGAGTTGATGTGGATAAGCTTTTCCCATTGAGGGTAGGGAAGGTTCAAACAAGAGGGCATGACATGAGAATTATGGGACAGAGGTTTAGAGGTAACATGAGGGGGAACTTCTTTACGCAGAGAGTGGTGGCTGTGTGGAATGAGCTTCCAGCAGAAGTGGTGGAGGCAGGATCGATTTTAACATTTAAAAGTAAAGTGGATAGGTATATGGACGGGAAGGGAATGGAGGGGTATGGTCTGAGTGCAGGTAGATGGGACTAGGGGAAAATAAATGTTCGGCACGGACTGGAAGGGCCGAGAAGGCCTGTTTCCGTGCTGTAATTGTTATATGGTTGTATGGTTATATGGTTAAATCCTCTCTGCCATTCTTAGCCAACTTCCCTAGTTGGTACAGATTTTTTTCATACGTTCATATGTTTATAAGTTAATAGGTTCGTAACTTATAGGAGCAGAATTAGGGCATTCAGCCCATCATGGCTGATTTATATTTCCCTCTCAACCCCATTCTCCTGCATTCTCCCCATAATCCTTGACACCCATACTAATTAAGAATCTGTCAACCTCCTCCTTAAAAATATCCACTTTGGCCTCCACAGCCATCAGTGGCAGATTCACAGATTCACCAGCCTTTGACTGGAAATTCTTCCTCACCTTCTGTCAAAAGTACGTCCTGTTATTCTGATGTTCCCTATGTTGGGGAGATCCAGGACAAGGGGTCACAGCTTAAGGATAAGAGGGAAATCCTTTAGGACCGAGATGAGAAGGACATTTTTCACACAGAGAGTGGTGGGTCTCTGGAACTCTCTGCCACAGAGGGTAGTTGAGGCCAGTTCATTGGCTATATTTAAGAGGGAGTTAGATGTGGCCCTTGTGGCTAAGGGGATCAGAGGGTATGGAGAGAAGGCAGGTACGGGATACTGAGTTGGATGATCAGCCATGATCATATTGAATGGCGGTGCAGGCTCGAAGGGCCGAATGGCCTACTCCTGCACCTAATTTCTATGTTTCTATGTTATGGCCTCTGGTCCTAGACTCTTCCACTAGTGGAAACATCCTCTCCACATCCACTCTATCCAGGCCTGTTCCTCTTTGAAAAAAAACACTTTTCTTATATTATTTCTTAAACTTAGATAACCGTCCTCACTATATCACCAAACTTCGGTTGCATCTACAAATATAATGCCCACACTAATAGTAAGATTAAATGAGAACTTACCAGTTTGAAGTTTGATCTTTATTTTATGAGGAGGGATTACGTGAAGACCCCGCCAGCACGCATGCGCGACATTCTTCAAAGCAGTGGATGTGGTCCATAGGAACTCCCATCATCCTAGCCGCTGACGTGGATGCAGCCCTGGTGGAGTGAGATTTAAATCATCAGTGTCCACTCCGCTGCACCCAATACCACCCTTAACCAACTCGAAGTGGCTTGCACTGTGACCTTATGATGAGGGCGTTTGTGGCTTATGGGTAAAGTCCTCTCCGTGCCCCTAGATTCTTGGTTCCTTCTATATCGTAAATATATGTCACAATGCAGAGACGACTATCTGCAGGGTAGGCCAGAATGATAATTTTAGGCCAGAGGAACAGGGTCGATATAGTTTGAGTACCCCTGTATCAGAAGGTTATCTACCATAGGTAACACATGGCATACATACTTAGCTTTATAAAGACTGGACCCGTTGTGCTGTTACAAGTGCCATAAACATAACCATATTATATGTAGTTATCCAGAGTGAGCCCCGATATTGGTGTCCATCCTCGAAGCATAGTAAATTCTATGCCTAAGTCCCATGTATGGGTGTATCTGGCCCTGGGGAAATAGAATTAATACCCCTCATCAGTTTGATACCAGAGGGTGTGATCCTATAGGCAGGTGATCACCCCCTCGGTCCAGGTTGGTAGGTAGGGCACTCCTTGCAAATTTAATGGCACTGTAGCTCAAACCTTCATGGAATGAAGGGTGGCCAGAACTCCAGCACTCCAGTGATGGTGGCCGAGTCATATGAGTCATTTGTTCTGAAGACAGAAACACTCCCATCTTCTGACATATGTCAGTGCTGTCCCTGGTGGACTCCCTGCACGACGATGTGATGACATTGATCGTCCTGTCGGAGTATCCGAAGTCCAGAAATGGCCTGTTCAGAATCAGCATCAATAGGTTCATGCGATCATGGCACGGATGACTCACCCGTCACAGGGTGTGCCAACAGGCCCGGCCGTTTGAGGATCCGAAAGCAGTGTTCTGCGGCCATCTTTGTACTGCTGGGGACCATGGTTGGGTAGGCCAGTCGGGAAACCCGAAATACCCGTTGCGGAGTCTATTTCATTTTTGTAAGACCCGACTGATGAGGCAGAAGGGGGGAAATGTATAGCAAACAATCCCCCCAATGCAGCGAGAAACATCCATCGCTGCTGGCCCCGGGTCCCGATCCAACATCCATTCAATGTTGTCGTTGAATTGCGTGACCTGGTGTTCGCCACCGTATTTAGTTTACCTGAAAGGTAAGTGGCTGAGATCCAAATCTCTCTATCCAGACACCAGTGCCAGATGTAATTAGGCAATTCATCACACGATATCGATTTTATTCCACACATATGATTAATATAGGCCACCACTGTGGTATTATAATTTGTAACCGTACATGCAACTGGTGCATATCTAAGCAGTAGGCCCGGAGTCCATGAAATGCTCCCAGTATTTCTAGATAATTAATCCCTAGTGCTCCCAACAGGGTTAAATCTTGTGCACTCCATCTCCCACCACAACTAGTGGTGGTATTAGCTGCTTCCCACCTTTAACACTGGCATCAGTCTGTAATGTAACCGAGGGATTTATGATAGTGATGGGTTTGGAACAGAATTGAGCATTTCCCATCCACCAATTTAATTCAACTCTTTCCTTTTCTGATAACTTCATAGGCCTGTCGAAATGGCATGACTTTTGAGAGCTATAATTTTAGCTCTTTGTAGGTTTTGATAATGTAGTGGTCCGAATTGCGCTGCGGGAAAGCAGCCACTATCTTCCCAATTACCATGGCCACCTGCCGTATGGATGGATCCCTGATGCCAGTAAGGCTTCTGCAAGCTTCTATCAAGTCCACCACCTTGTTCGGTGGTAAGGTGGTAGACATTTGCACCGAGTCAATGGTGAACCCCAAATAATCCATGGTAGTAGAGGGTTCCAACTTTGATTTATCTGGATGTATGATGAACCCCAGCTTTTGAAAGAGATGTTTTGTGGCTAGAACTGCCAATGTAGCCGTTTCCAAATTCTCCCCGACAATGAGGATATCATCAAGATAGGCCATAACAGTATGATTTTGTTTCCTTAAATAGGCCAAAGCTGGTTTCAATAATTTGGTGAACAGCCTGGGTGCTGATGATAACCCATTGGGTAAGGCTTTATATTGCCATAATTGTCCCATCCAGATAAATTTAAGGTATTTCCTATGATCCTTGTGTATTGGTACTGAATAGTATGCATCTTTGAGGTCAATGCATGCCATGTAGTACCCATTAGCTATTAGCTGTCTGGCTGTGTCGAAAGTGTCCATTTTGAAATGAACATACTGAACAGAAGTATTCAGTTCGGTCAGGTCTATGATTATGCGGCATCCGCCATCTTTTTATTTTTGGTAAATATATTAGATACAAACTCCTGTGATTCTCTGGTGGTTCTCTCAATTACCCCTTTGCTAATTAGTCTTAATAGTTCAGCATGGCCCGCCGTTCTTTCTTTTTGTGAAAGTATAAACTTTCGGCTAGGCGAATGCTGGACCGGGGTAGGGAGTTCGTAAATGAATTCAATTTTATAGCCCTGAATACTTCCGAGTATGTAAGGATCAGAGGTAAAAGTGCGCCATACTTCATAACACAAGTGCAACCGGCCTCCCCCATAAGATGAATTTAGACATATGATGTTCCTGGGGGAGGCAGACCCACCTACCTCCAAGGTATTGCCGGTGTTGCGGTCCAATACCACCATTATTTCTCTGTTGAGTTGCTGCGTTGTAGGGGTGGCGCATTTTCCAAGAAGGCCGGGCTGGGCCATGGCCTAAAAAAGGCTGTTGTGCAGGTGGGCCGGCCTTCGAGCTTTCACCACCGGACGATCTGTTGTGATATCGCTGTCCGGTGGGTGTGTAGGGGTGCTCTCTATAGCAGCAGCTCTTGCCGCTGCTCTCGCCGCGCTCACCACTTCGGTGAGTCTTACCGTTCGTAAGTTTTGAAACTTACGCTGGAGGAGCCCCGCTCCTCCCGACTGTCGCTTCCGCATGCGAACGACGATATGTCGCGCATGCGTGCTGGCGGGGTCTTCACGTAGTCACTCACGTGACTCCGAAGTAAAATTACATTGTCATCCAAATCATTGATCTAGATGAGAAACAAAAGTGGACCCCACACAGATTCTTGCCGCAAAGCATTGGTCACCGGCCTCCAATTAGCAAAATAACTCTCTATCACCACCCTCTGATTCTTTCCACAATTAATTTTGAATCCAGTTGGCTAGTTCACAGACAACATCCACAGCCCTACCCTCATCAATCCTCTTTTGATGACCTTAAATAAAATTTTGATGATAAAATAGTAAGATTAAACGAGAACTTACCAGTTTGAAGTTTGATCTTTATTTTATGAGGAGTTACGTTTGGTTATCACGTGAAGAAGCCCAGCCCCTCCGCATGCACGTCAATCTTCAAAGCAGCGGTGTGAAATCACAGGTACCAATAATCAAAGTAAACATAGTAAGATCAGCAACTTGAGAACTACCCGATGATTTTGTGAGAGAGGGTTGGGCGTGGAGGGCACATAATCACCAACGTTACTCCTCATAAAATAAAGATCAAACTTCAAACTGGTAAATTCTCATTTAATCTTACTTCGGAGTCATGTGAGTGATTCCGTGAAGAGTTCAAAGCTCTGTGATTTCATGCCGCAGATTCAAATCCCGGCGTCTCACTGCATCGATTGACCCAGGATGAGTAAAATAATCAACAATGCATTAATCATGACATTGAATTAAATGTAATAATGATTTATTTGAATTACAAAAAACAACAGCAACCCCTCTATCCCAGGGGTAAACTTAAACAGAACTTAACACAGAATCGGCAAACAGCCCCGAGTCAGTAATCGGCTTGTGATAGAATTGTTGGAAAACCAATTCATTTCACCGTGGCAGCTGCGAGTATATGGTCGATGGGAACGTCCATCGCACTGGCCGCGGACGTTGATGCCGCCCTAGTGGAATGAGATGTAAAAATGTCAGTGTTAATACCCGCATAAACCAACACTTGTTTCAACCACCTCAAGATAGTCTGCACTGACACTCTCTTGTGTGGCTTCTTGTGACTGATAAACAATGCTGCTTCCACATTTCCTAAGGCCCTCGTAGCTTTGATATAATGTAGTAAATGTGTCCTTACACATAGACGTACCTCCGTGGGATATGCGGAGAATACAATCTTAAACCCTGTCACCCCTGGCCTGCTCTGTTTGAGTAGATCATAAATGCAGAACGTAACATTGTCTGCAGCCACTTCCATCCTGTCTAGCTGCAGCTTTTGCAATGTCTGCACTCATTGTGCTGATACCAGTGCCATGAGCATGACTACCTTCATGGTGACTTTGGTGAAAGGCAGAGAGGTGACAGGAGTCCACTGGCGAAGTAGCTTGAGGACCACGCTTACATCCCAGATTGCCATATACCTGGGTTTAGGAGGTCTGGAATTAAAAATTCCTTTCATTAGGGTTAGATATGAGATATGAGAGGGTGAGACCCAATAGGATGTTCTTCTGACTCCATCAACAAGTACGAGGACAATGCACTTCTAGCTGAATTGGTCCCACTATAACTCAATCCTTCATTGTAGTAGAGTGTCGACAGGAACTCTAGAACATCTGAAATACCTGCCGTATGGTATTTAATATTCTTTTGCACACAGAATTCCTCCCATTTGTTAATAAAAGAGATGTAAAGAAGACGTATTGCGTACAGTTTTGGTCTCCAAATCTGAGGAAAGACATCCTTGCCATAGAGGGGGTACAGAGAAGACTCACCAGACTGATTCCTGGGATGTCAGGACTTTCATATGAGGAAAGATTGGATAGACTCGGCTTGTACTCGCTGGAATTTAGAAGATTGAGGGGGGATCTTATAGAAACTTACAAAATTCTTAAGGGGTTGGACAAGCTAGATGCTGGAAGATTGTTCCCGATGTTGGGGGAGTCCAGAACAAGGGGTCACAGTCTAAGGATAAGGGGGAATTCCTTTAGGACCGAGAGGAGGAAAACATTCTTTACACCGAGAGTGGTGAGTCTCTGGAATTCTCTGCCACAGAAGGTGGTTGAGGCCAGTTCATTGGCTATATTTAAAAGGGCGTTAGATGTGGCACTTGTGGCTAAAGGGATCAGGGGGCATGGAGAGAAGGCAGGTACGGGATACTGAGTTGGATGATCAGCCATGATCACATTGAATGGTAGTGCAGGCTCGAAGGGCCGAATGGCCTACTCTGCACCTATTTTTCTATGTTTCTATGTATTGCTTTTGGGTACTCTGTCTCCAGGCTGCAGTGAGCATAGAATAGAATAGAATAGTTTCTTTATTGTCATTGTAACATGAACCATGTACAACTAAATTTAAAAATGTCAGCCAGTCAGAGCACCATTTAAACATTTCTAAAAGCTAACAATACATACAAGGTAAAATATATTTTTTTTTTAAAAGATAAACAACTAAAATAAATATGAAAACAGCACGCATAAACACCCAACCCTACATCCTTCTGTCGATTTCACAGTGTACCAACCACAGTCCCTTAGTCCTCGCGTTCCTTGGCGGCTACATTTAGTGCTTTTATAGCAGTGGGGTAAAAACTGTTTTTAAGTCTGTTTGTCCTTGTCCTTGTAGATCTGTACCGTCTGCCTGACGGCAACAGTTCAAACAGTGGTTGGAAATGTCCTTTATAATATTCTGGGATGTTTTGATGCAGCGGGAACTGTGTAAGTCCTCTAAGGTAAGGAGAGGGCAGCCGACAATCCTCTGGGCGTTGTCAATGGCCCTCTGGGGCACTTTCCTCTGAGCCGCTGTGCAGCTGGTGTACCACACGCATACACAGTATGTTAGGATGCTCCCAATGGAGCACCGATTTTGTGAATAAGCTTTTCTCATTGAGGGTAGGGAAGATTCAAACAAGAGGGCATGACATGAGAATTGAGGGACAGAAGTTTAGGGGTAATATGAGGGGGAACTTCTTTACTCAGAGAGTGGTGGCTGTGTGGAATGATCTTCCAGCAGAAGTGGTGGAGACAGGATCGATTTTAACATTTAAAAGTAAAGTGGATAGGTATATGGATGGGAATGGTATGGTGCCAGGATGGTATGTTGCCTCCCTGGTGCAAAGGTCAGGGATGTTACTGAATGGCTGCAGAACATTCTGGAGGGGGAGGGTGAACAGCCAGTTGTCGTGGTGCATATTGGCACCAACGATATAGGGAAAAAAAGGGATGAGGTCCTACAAGGTGAATTTAGGGAGCTAGGAGATAAACTTAAAAGTAGGACCTCAAAGGTAATAATCTCTGGATTATTACGAGTACCACGGGCCAGGCAGAGTAGAAATAGGAGGATATTGCAGATGAATACGTGGCTTGAAAAATGGTGCAAGGGGGAGGGATTTAAATTTTTAGGGCACTGGAACCATTTCTGGGGGAGGTGGGACCAGTACAAACAGGACGGTCTGCACCTGGGCTGGAATGGAACCAATGTCCTTGGGGGAGTGTTTGCTAGTGCTGTCGGGGAGGATTTAAACTAATGTGGCAGGGGGATGGGTACAAGAACAGAGAGGCAGGTGGGTGTAAAACGAGGGTGGAAGCAATAGGGAGCAAGGTGAAAAGTAAAAGTGGCAGGCAGACAAAACCAGGGCAAAAATCAAAAAGGGCCACTTCTCAACAAAATTGTATGAGGGGTAAGAGCGTTGTAAAAACAAGCCTGAAGGCTTTGTGTCTCAATGCAAGGAGTATTCGTAATAAGGTGGATAAGTTGAACGTGCAGCTAGCTATTAATGAGTATGATATAGTTGGGATCACGGAGACATGGCTCCAGGGTGACCAAGGCTGGGAGCTGAACATCCAGGGATATTCAATATTCAGGAGGGATAGAGAGAAAGGAAAAGGAGGTGGGGTAGCGTTGCTGGTTAGAGAGGAGATTAACGCAATAGAAAGGAAGGACATTAGCTTGGAGCATGTGGAATCGGTATGGGTAGAGCTGCGAAACACTAAGGGGCAGAAAACGCTAGTGGGAGTTGTGTACAGGCCACCTAACAGTAGTAGTGAAGTTGGGGATGGTATAAACAGGAAATTAGAAATGTGTGCGACAAAGGCAAAACAGTTATAATGGGTGACTTCAATCTACATATAGATTGGGTGAATCAAATTGGCAGGGGTGCTGAGGAAGAGGATTTTTTGGAAAGTATGCGGGAAATTTATCTAAATCAACATGTAGAGGAACCAAGGAGAGAGCAGGCTATTTTAGACTGGGTATTGAGTAATGAGGAAGGGTTAGTTAGCAGTCTTATTGTGCGTGCCCCCTTGGGCAAGAGTGACCATAATATGGTCGAGTTCTTCATTAGGATGGAGAGTGACATTGTTAATTCAGAAACAATTGTTCTGAACTTAAGGAAAGGTAACTTTGAGGGTATGAGACGTGAATTGGCCAAGATTGACTGGCAATCAAATCTAAAAGGGTTGACGGTGGATACGCAATGGAAGACATTTAAAGACTGCATGGATGAATTACAAAAATTGTTCATCCCAATTTGGCAAAAGAATAGATCAGGGAAGGTAGTGCATCCGTGGATAACAAGGGAAATCAGGGATAGTATCAAAGCAAAGGATGATGCGTACAAAGTAGCCAGAAAAAGCAGCATACCAGAGGACTTGGGAGAAATTCAGAGACCAGCAGAGAAGGACAAAGGGCTTGATTAGGAAAGGAAAAATAGATTATGAAAGAAAACTGGCAGGGAACATAAAAACTGACTGCAAAAGTTTTTATAGATATGTGAAGAGAAAGAGATTAGTTAAAACAAATGTAGGTCCCTTGCAGTCAGAAACAGGTGAGTTGATCATGGGGAACAAGGATATGGCAGACCAATTGAATAACTACTTTGGTTCCGTCTTCACTAAGGAAGACATAAATAATCTGCCGGAAATAGCAGGGGACCGCAGGTCAAAGGAGTACTTGAGTGAAATCCAGGTTAGTCGGCAAGTGGCGTTGGGTAAATTGAATGGATTAAAGGCCGATAAATCCCCAGGGCCAGATAGGCTGCATCCCAGAGTACTTAAGGAAGTAGCTCCAGAAATAGTGGATGCATTAGTGATAATCTTTCAAAACTCTTTAGATTCTGGAGTAGTTCCTGAGGATTGGCGGGTAGCAAATGTAACCCCTCTTTTTAAGAAGGGGGGGGAGAGAGAAAACGGGGAATTACAGACCAGTTAGTCTAACATCGGTAGTGGGGAAACTGCTAGAGTCAGTTATTAAAGATGGGATAGCAGCACATTTGGAAAGTGGTGAAATCATTGGACAAAGTCAGCATGGATTTACGAAAGGTAAATCATGTCTGACGAATCTTGTGGAATTTTTCGAGGATGTAACTAGTAGCGTGGATGGGGGAGAACCAGTGGACGTGGTGTATCTGGACTTCCAGAAGGCTTTCAACAAGGTCCCACATAAGAGATTAGTATATAAACTTAAAGCATACGGCATTGGGGGTTCAGTATTGATGTGGATAGAGAACTGGCTGGCAAACTGGAAGCAAAGAGTAGGAGTAAACGGGGCGTTTTCACAATGGCAGGCAGTGACTAGTGGGGTACCGCAAGGCTCAGTGCTGGGACCCCAGCTATTTACAATATTCAAAAATGATCTGGATGAGGAAATTGAAGGCAATATCTCCAAGTTTGCGGATGACACTAAGTTGGGGGGCAGTGTTAGCTGTGAGGAGAATGCTAGGAGACTGCAAGGTGACTTGGATAGGCTGGGTGAGTGGGCAAATGTTTGGCAGATGCAGTATAATGTGGATAAATGTGAGGTTATCCACTTTGGTGGCAAAAATAGGAAAACAGACTATTATCTAAATGGAGGCCGATTAGGAAAAGGGGAGATGCAGCGCGACCTGGTGTCATGGTACACCAGTCATTGAAAGTAGGCATGCAGGTACAGCAGGCAGTGAAGAAAGCGAATGGTATGTTAGCTTTCATAGCAAAAGGATTTGAGTATAGGAGCAGGGAGGTTCTACTTCAGTTGTATAGGGTCTTGGTGAGGCCACACCTGGAATATTGCGTGCAGTTCTGGTCTGCAAATCTGAGGAAGGACATTATTGCCATAGAGGCAGTGCAGCGAAGGTTCACCAGACTGATTCCTGGGATGTCAGGACTGTCTTATGAACAAAGACTGCATAGACTCGGTTTATACTCTCTAGAATTTAGGAGATTGAGAGGGGATCTTATAGAAACTTACAAGATTCTTAAGGGGTTGGACAGGCTAGATGCAGGAAGATTGTTCCCGATGTTGGGGAGGTCCAGGACAAGGGGTCACAGCTTAAGGATAAGGGGGAAATCCTTTAGGACCGAGATGAGAAGGAATTTTTTCACACAGAGAGTGGTGGGTCTCTGGAACTCTCTGCCACAGAGGGTAGTTGAGGCCAGTTCATTGGCTATATTTAAGAGGGAGTTAGATGTGGCCCTTGTGGCTAAAGGGATCAGGGGGTATGGAGAGAAGGCAGGTACGGGATACTGAGTTGGATGATCAGCCATGATCATATTGAATGGCGGTGCAGGCTTGAAGGGCCGAATGGCCTACTCCTGCACCTAATTTCTATGTTTCTATGAATTACATCATCTTTGATGTAACTTCATCGAGTTTACACACTGACTCTGTACAAAGGAAGATGGACAACGACAAGGACAAAGGACATTTATTATCACATACACCAGTTGGTGTAGCGAAATTTGACTTGCCAATGCAGCACATGAATAAAGATAATACACAACTCTAGAGTATTTAACAATAAACATAAAAACATCCCCCCACAATGGTTCCCACTGTGGGGGAAGGCAGCAAAGTCCAGTCCCATCCCCAGTTCACCCATAGTCGGGCCTATTGAGACCTCTGCAGCTGCTGCTACGACAGCCCGATGCTTCAGGCCCACTCGCCGGATGATGTTCTGGCGACGGATGAACTCTCTCAGTGGCCCAGAGTGTCTGGAGCGGCCGCTTCCTCCCCGGAGTTCGCAGCTCCAGTAGTCCACGGGCTGCGCCGGTCGGAGCTCCGACTCTGGCGACCTCGTCGTAGGGTCCCAGGCTCCGTAGTTTTTCAAATTCAGCGCCGCCCGCCCGCGGCTGGAAGGTTCACAGACCGCAGCTTCGCGATGTTGCAGTCGGCGGTCCCAGCCCTCCGGAGCACATCGCAAGGTGACCAGGGCAAGGCATCGCCCTCTCCGCGATAGCGCCCCAGCGCTGTGTACCGCCGCCGGAGCTGAAGTCCCGGCCGGTCCCGGGAGGAAACGCCGCTCCAGACTGCCGGTAGGCCGCGAAGAAGTGGCGAAGATACGGCCCAGAGAAAAGCCGCATCTCGGACCAGGTAGGGACTGAGAAAATAGTTTCCCCCTCCCCCCCCCCCCCTCCCCCCCTACATGAAAAGACTAAAAGACCTCCAAAAAACAAACACTTGAACTAACTAAAAATATTTAAAAAAGAATGAAAAGACTAACAGCTGCTGGCAGGGCGGCCATACTCGACGGCGCCCCCTGACTCCGAAAATGAAAAGAGGGAAAAATAATAGTAGCAATGTCATTTGAAAAATATAATTATTTGCTATAGAAAGTGGCTGGTGCATTTTATTAGCATTGGCTACATACCATAGCAATAAAACTGCCGGGCGGAGAAATGAGTCCGATTCTGCATGTTGCAGTTCCCAAGCATCTGCTTTTCATGCTGGGGCTGTTAGCTCAGGTGCTTGGAATGCAGCAGACTGAGTCTATAGAATTAACTCGCAAGGTAGAATCAGCCACACCACTCCCGACACTTCACATCCATTAGCACAAGGACCTTTGTCTACCAAACTTACACTATCTATGGCTATCTCTGGAAATCACTATTTTCTAATTGAACTGTCAAGGTTCGACCAACTTCGGTCTATATTCACGTCGCAGGTTACCTTCCTTGAAGAATACTAGTTAGCAATGTTACAAAATTTTGGAATTTTAAAAATCAAGTCTGCAATTTATCCCATCGGATAAAGCATAAAAGGAAGTTTAATTTGACACCTAATTCACTTTCATATCTTCAGTATTAAGAAAGTTATGACCATTTTCATACTCGGAAATTAGCATCTTGTTCCCCATTGCCTTTCAATTGACTTAACTCAAAAGCTGTGATCTAGAACAGTTAAAAGCCCATAACTTTCTTAAAAATTAAGAGAACTCAATAAAATTTTCAGTTATTATAGATTGAAGCATTCTGAAACAAATAGGAAACAATCTTACTTGGATGACCTGAAATTAAAGGATATAATTAATTAGTTATCTAATTGTAGCTAATTACAGAATTCAATGAGTAGATCTAAACATCTATCCATTTCTGAAGAAAAGATAACCTTTTTTTAAATTGCCTAAGTGTCCAAATACCATTCACACAATAATCCACAATATACCATAATTTTTAAATCTCATTTTCATGAATTTATAGGCCAAATGGAAGGAATTTAGTGTTTAATGCCTGTAAATTAATGGCCATTTAAATCAACTAGCGAGTGGGTTTTAGTGGAATGCGGTGGATTAGAACGTTGCGGTTTGCGGTGAAGTCGGTATGAAAAATACAGCCGGTTCATACATTTTTTTTGTCCCCTTTTCTCAACATGAAAATGTGATTAAAGCCTCCCTAAAAACCAAGTTTTTATGTAAAAATAAACTGTGTAGCTTCATTTATCGCCTACCTTAGGTCCGTTCCGCTGTCACCGTTCAGAGCTTTAGAAGATGATTTTTAAACTACTCTAGTTAATAAATAATCTAGCGTAGTTTAAAAATACCTTTATGAATGAAATGTCGGAGCGATTTCTCTTTAGCGACGAAATCGCCCGACATGGATCGACTTGGACTGCCTAGAAAAAAATCGGCATTTTAAACCCGCCCCCCTCTGAAAGGCGCCAAAGTCGCGCACACGGGGAGCGGCAGAACTGCAGCGCTGCTAAAGGTAGGTATTGTAACATACCTATACTAGTGAACCTGCTTACGATGGTCAGGCAGCGTTGTTGTTGCAGTCGCTTACGCGAGCTTTAATTCGAGTTCATAATAAGTTCATAAGTTCGAGGAGCAGAATAAGGCCATTCGGCTCATCATGTCTACTCCGCCATTCAATCACGACTGATCTATCTTTCTCACTCAACCCCATTCTTCTGCCTTTGCCCCAAAACTCCCTGACGTTGTTATTTATCAAGAATCTGTCAATCTCCGCCTTAAAAATATCCATTGACTTGGCATCCACAGCTGTCTGTCGCAATGAATTTCACAGATTCACCAACGTCTAACTGGAGAAATTCCTTTTCATCACCTTTGTATAGGTATGTCCTATTGTTCTGTGGCTATGCCCTCTGGTCCTAGACTCCCCCACGTGGTAGCATTCTCTCCACATTCACTCTAACCAGGTCTAGCCAGGTTAATTAAATACTTCAATTCGAAAATTCTCCAAGGGAATGGTGGGAATTGAATAGATGTCTCTGATGCGACAGAATTCTGGCAATCAAATCTCGTAGAGTAACCACTAAGTTACCGGACCCCACACCCATAAAGGAATTTCCTTCAAGGCATCTGCCTCTGGCTATTGCCTACATGGGTGTTCACGGCTGTCTTAAGTGGCATCTGCTGGAGGTTCTTCATGGTTGCTTGGCTGCAGGAGTCACTCAACCGTGCGGTGGTGTCACAGAAGTTAAATTACCCCATCATAATCCAGAGACACGGGTTCAACTCATAGACCGGCAGCGGCGGAAATTAAATCCAGATCTCTCATGAAACAAAGTTTCTCACGAAGATGAATAATGACAACAAAAAAAAGGCACTTGGTTCGATAAATTCCTTCAGTGGAGAAAATTTGCTGCCTTGATCCATAAGTGACCCCAGTCCCACCAATACAGTTGACGATACAGTTGATCCATGGAGAGGTAGCTGAATGGATAGCAAATAGGCTCCATGAAAGGAAGCAGGGGGGGATGGTGGAATGTTTCTTGTCGGACTGGAGGACTGTGACTAGTGGTGTGCCTCAGGGTTCGGTGCTGGGCCCATTACTGTTTGTCATCTACATCAATGATTTAGATGAGAACATACAGTAGGTATGTTGCAAAACTTACCTTTAGCGGCACTGCAGTTCTGCCGCTCCCTGTGTGCGCGACTTTGGCGCCTTTCAGAGGGGGGCGGGCTTAAAGTGCCGTTTTTCCACAGGCAGGGATAATCGATGAATGTCGGGCGATTTTGTTGCGGAAGAAAAATCGCTCCGACATTTCATCAATGAAGGTATTTTTAAATTACTCTAAATTATTTGTTAACGAGTAATTTAAAAATCACCTTCAAAAGCCGTGAGCGCCGACAACAGGAAGGATTTTCCGTAGGGGAGAAAAAAAGGTAAATAGTTTATTTTTATATTAAAAGTTGGTTTTTCGGGAGGCTTTAATAACATTTTTATGTTGCAAAATGGGGTCCCAAAAAATGTATGAACAAACAGTATTTTGCCCCCCAACTTCACCGCTAACCGCAACGTTCCAATCCACCGCATTCCACTAAAACCCACTCGCTAGTTGATTTAAATGGCCATTAATTTACAGGCATAAAACACTAAATTCCTTCCATTTGGCCTATAAATTCATGAAAATGAGATTTAAAAATTATGGTATATTGTGGATTATTGTGTGAATGGTATTTGGACACTTAGGCAATTTTAAAAAAGTTTATCTTTTCTTAAGAAATGGATAGATGTTTAGATCTACTCATTGAATTTTGTAATTAGCTACAATTAGATAACTAACTAATTATATGCTTTAATTTCAGGTAATCCAAGTAAGATTGTTTAATATTTGTTTCAGAATGCTTCAATCTATAATAACTGAAAATTTCATTGAGTTCTCTTAATTTTTAAGAAAGTTATGGGCTTTTAACTTCCAGATCACAGCTTTTGAGTTAAGTCAATTGAAAGGCAATGAGGAGCAAGATGCTAATTTCCGAGTGTGAAAATGGTCATAACTTTCTTAATACTGAAGATATGAAAGTAAATTAGGTGTCAAATTAAACTTATTTTTATGCTTTATCTGATGGGATAAATTGCAGACTTGATTTTTTAAATCTCAAAATTTTGTAACATTGCCACATTCAGGGAAAAATGAGCAAGTTTGCTGATGATACAAAAGTGAGTGGTTTTGCAGATAGTGAAGATGGTTGTGAAATATTGCAGCAGGATCTGGATCGATTGGCCAGGTGGGCGGAGGAATGGTTGATGGAATTTAATACAGAAGTGTGAGGTGTTGCATTTTGGGATGTCAAACAAGGGCAGGACCTACACATTAGATGGTAGGCCTCTCGGGTGTGTTGTAGAGCAGAGGGATCTAGGAGTACAGGTGCATGGTTCCTTGAAGGTCGAGTCACAAGTAGATAAGGTGGTCAAAAAGGTTTTTGACACTTTGGCCTTCATCAGTCAGAGTATTGAGTATAGAAGTTGGGAGGTCATTGTGCAGTTGTATAAGATGTTGGTGAGACCGCATTTGGAATATTGTGATCAATTCTGGGCACCATGTTATTGGAAAGATATTGTCAAGCTTGAAAGGGTTCAGAAAAGATTTATGAGGATGTTGCTAGGACTGGAAGGTGTGAGCCATAGAGAAATGTTGAGTAGGCTGGGTCTCAATTCCATGGAGTGCAGGAGGATGAGGGGTGATCTTATAGAGGTGTACAAAATCATGAGAGGAATAGATCGGGTAGATGCACAGAGTCTCTTGCCCAGAGTAGGGGAATCGAGGACCAGAGGACATACTGTAGGTTCAAGGTGAAGGGGGAAATATTTAGTAGGAGTCCGAGGGGGTAACCTTTTCACACAAAGGGTGGTGGGTGTATGGAACAAGCTGCCAGAGGAGGTAGTTGAGGCTGGGACTATCCAATCATTTAAGAAACAGTTAGACAGGTACATGGAAAGGACAGGTTTGGAGGGATATGGACCAAGCCCAGTCAAGTGGGACTGGTGTAGCTGGGATATTGTTGGCCGGTGTTGGCAAGCTGGGCCAAAGGGCCTGTTTCCACACTGTTTCACTCTATGACGCTATGACTTCTAAAAGAGTATTGGGTTAAACTTCAAGGGCAATTAGGAATAGACAATAAATGTTGACCCTGCCAATGACACTCAGAACCTTCTCAAAATGAAAAAATACTTTCTTCCCTACATTACATCCATCTCCAAAGCTTAACACAATATAGAATGAGAAACAGGTCTTTGTCCTGCTGCCCGTGAAAATCCCAGTTAGTCCTGTACCTTATCCATCTCCCCAGCTGATTCCCTCCCTGATTCCTTCAGTAACCTGTCACCCCCTTGAATAGACCCAACGAGCACCCACTGCCCTCAGGGATGTCCAATCGTGGTGATCCACTGAGTGAAGGCATGGAACACTCCATGTCGCGAGGCCCTGTCATCAGTTCCACGCCCATCTAAAGACACAACCATTTGGACGTTACCTTGCCCATAAGGTTCTTCACGGTGTTTCACTGAGATTACTTCTCATTCTTCTAAACACCCAGGATAGTAGAACCATCCATCTAGGCAACTCCACTGGCTTAATAATAGTCTCACTCACATTATTCCCATGTAATTCCCTTTATAATGTACATGGTGGATGGCTCGATTGTAATCATGCATTGTGTTTCCACTGACTGGTGAGCATGCAACAAAAGCTTTTCACTGTACATGTGATAATAAACTAAAACTCAAACTTGCACACAACTAATGGCTCCATCTTGTGTATCTATACTGCATGGCGTCAAACCTAGCCAAATTGTACACAGTTGCAGAGGGATCATCACAATCACAACATTGCCTCAACACGATGCCCCTTTGGGAGACTATGGAGCCACAGGAGCTAGGTATGTTACAAAACTTACCTTGAGCAGCGCTGCAGTTCTGCCGCTCCCCGTGTGCGTGACTTTGGCGCCTTTCAGAGGGGGGCGGGCTTAAAGTGCCATTTTTCTACAGACTGGGCAAATCGATCCATGTCGGGCGATTTCGTTGCGGAAGAAAAATCGCTCCGACATTTCATTAATGAAGGTATTTTTAAATTACGCTAGATTATTTATTATCTAGAGTAATTTAAAAATCACCTTCAAAAGCCGTGAGCGCCGACAACGGGAAGGATTTTGCGTAGGGGAGAAAAAAAGGTACACAGTTTATTTTTATATTAAAAGTTGGTTTTTATGGAGGCTTTAATAATATTTTCATGTTGCGAAATGGGGTCCAAAAAAAATGTATGAACCAACAGTATTTTTCCTCCCGACTTCACCGCAAACCGCAACATTCCAATCCACCGCATTCCACTAAAACCCACTCGCTAGTTGATTTAAATGGCCATTAATTTACAGGCATTAAACACTAAATTCCTTCCATTTGGCCCAGAAATTCATGAAAATTAGATTTAAAAATTGTGTAATATTGTGGATTATAGTGTGAATGTTATTTGGACACTTAGGCAATTAAAAAAAAGTTTATCTTTTCTTAAGAAATGGATAGATGTTTAGATCTACTCATTGAATTTTGTAATTAGCTACAATTAGATAACTAACTAATTATATGCTTTAATTTCAGGTCATCCAAGTAAGATTGTTTCATATTTGTTTCAGAATGCTTCAATCTATAATAACTGAAAATTTCATTGAGTTCTCTTAATTTTCAAGAAAGTTATGGGCTTTTAACGGTTCTAGATCACAGCTTTTGAGTTAAGTCAATTGAAAGACAATGGGGAACAAGATGCTAATTTCTGAGTATGAAAATGGTCATAACTTTCTTAATACTGAAGATATGAAAGTGAATTAGGTGTCAAATTAAACTTCTTTTTATGCTTTATCTGATGGGATAAATTGCAGACTTGATTTTTTAAATCTCAAAATTTTGTAACATTGCTACAGGAGCCACATGCAAACTGGAGGAACAGTGCCTCATATTGCACTTTGGCAGCCCACAACTCAATGGTATGAACATTGAATTCGACAATTTTAGGTGACTACAAACCACCCATTTTCCCTGCACCCCTCCCCTTTCCCCCCTTCCTCCCCCCTTTCTCCCCTGTGATCCACCTGGACTTGGACCTGTTCTTCCTTCCCTCTCCCCTTCCATCTACATTCCTTCACAATTCACAATTCTTCAACCATTCTGACTCGCATCGTTTGCCTTTCCATCTTTGGCCTTTGTCCAACATCTGCCTGTCAATTCCCCTCCCCCCCCCTCCCCCTCCCCCTCCCACTTGTATCCTGCCATGCTTTATCCCACCCCTCTTCCCTTCCAGATTTCTTCCCCCACCCCTACAAATAGTATGAAGAAGGTCCTGTCCCAAAATGTCACCTGTCCATGTTCTCCAGAGATGCTGCTGAGTGACTCCAGCACTGTGCCTTTTTTTTTTGAACCAGCATCTGCAGTTCCTTGTTTCCTCATTCCCTCAGTACTGCCCCTCCCACAATACAGCACTCCAATGGTACTTTAGACTTAGTACTAGAGATACAGTGCGGAAACAGCGATCACCCCAGACACTGGCACTTTGCTATACTCTAGGAAAACTTTACATTTTTCACCAAAGCCAATTAACTCACAACCCTGTGCTTCTTGCAGTGTGGGAGGAAACCGGAGCCCCCGGAGAAAACCCACGCGGTCGCAGAGAGAGAGCGTACAAACTCCGTACAGACGGCACCCATAGTCAGTATCAAACCCGGGTCTCTGGTGCTTGTAAGGCAGCAACTCCCACAGTACAACTCTCTTTCAATTCTGCCCCTCCCGCAGTAGTGCCCCGGGGTGTGTCCTGCACAGATCTGAGGACCTCCCTGGACCATCAGTCTTCGCTGCCGGCGGTGGGACTGGAATCCCATGCCCCGTCTCAATTACTCTGCTCGGAATCTCTAACACCCCCCTCCACTGACCCCACCTCTCCACTGAGCTTTGAACCTTTGCTCTTCACACCAGCGTTTGGGAAATATTTCAAGAGGAGTCAAATAAAACATTTTTTTAAATGGGTACAGGTATTTCAATATTGCCTTTGACAGCAAGCCAGTTCTTTGTACTCTCCTTAGAATACACTGTCTAACGTGTAAAGGAAATCCTTAAGGTTAATGCTTTACATTCACAGGAACCTTGTATCCCAAGGGCATTGCTTTGTTGAGAACTAAACAGTATAGCTAGTATACGCAACTAGCCATCCGACTGGTTTACCTCTGACACTTCGATGTTTAGTTAATAGTATAGGCCCTGTCACATTTAATTTAGTTGGAGATGAACCCATCATTTCTATTGCCCTCTGTAACCTCACCGATCTACATTTTCCACTCAAACACAGCACGAGTGCTTTGCAGAGCACATGTCTTCAGACTGCAGGACTGACTCTGCTTTCTGTTGCCTGCTATTTTAATTATCTGCCCAACTCCCTCTCTGACCTCTCTGTTGTGCAGCCTCCTCTACTGACATAGCGAGGCCCAATGTAAACTGGAAGAACTACATGGATAGAGGATGTTTCCACTATTGGGAGAGTCTAGGACTGGAGGTCATAGCCTCAGAATTAAAGGACGTTCTTTAAGTCCTGGGATGTCAGGACTGTCTTTTGAACAAAGACTGCATAGACTCGGTTTATACTCTCTAGAATTTAGGAGATTGAGAGGGGATCTTATAGAAACTTACAAAATTCTTAAGGGGTTGGACAGGCTAGATGCAGGAAGATTGTTCCCGATGTTGGGGAGGTCCAGGACAAGGGGTCACAGCTTAAGGATAAGGGGGAAATCCTTTAGGACCGAGATGAGAAGGACTTTTTTCACACAGAGAGTGGTGGGTCTCTGGAACTCTCTGCCACAGAGGGTAGTTGAGGCCAGTTCATTGGTTATATTTAAGAGGGAGTTAGATGTGGCCCTTGTGGCTAAGGGGATCAGAGGGTATGGAGAGAAGGCAGGTACGGGATACTGAGTTGGATGATCAGCCATGATCATATTGAATGGCGGTGCAGGCTCGAAGGGCCGAATGCCTACTCCTGCACCTAATTTCTATGTTTCTATGTTTAGGAAGGTAGCAACATAGAAACATAGAAAAAATAGTCAATAGTCAGAATAGGTGCTGAAGTAGGCCATTCAGCCCTTTCAATCAGCGCCACCATTCAATATGCTCATGGCTGATCACCTATCATCAGTACGCCATTCCTGCTTTATCCCTATATCCCTTGATTTCTTTAGCCCTAAGAGCTAAATCTAACTCTCTCCTGAAAACATCGAGTGAATTTGCCTCCACTGCCTTCTGTGTCAGAGAATTCTACAGATTCACAACTCTCTGGGTGAAGAGGTTTATCCTCTTCTCAGTCCTAAATGGCCTGTCCCTTATTCTTAAGCTGTGATCCCTGGTTTTGGACTCCCCCAACATCAGGAACATTTTTCCTGCATCTAGCCTGTCCAATCCATTAAGAATTTTATATGTTTCTATAAGATCCCCGCTCATCCTAAATTCCAGTGAATACAAGCCCAGTCGACCCATTCAGTCATCATATGTCAATCCTACCATCCCGGGAATTAACCTGATGAACCTACGCTGCACTCCCTCTATAGCAATAATGTCCTTCCTCAAATAGGGAGACCAGAATTGCATACAATACTCCAGGTGCAGTCTCACCAGGGCCCTGTACAACTGCAGTAGGACCTCTTTGCTCCTAAATTCAATCCTCTTGCAATGAAGGCCAACATGCCATTAGCTTTCTTCACTGCCTGCTGTACCCGCATACTTACTTTCTGGTGAGACAGAATTTCTTTAGTCAAACGATGGTGCATCTGTGGAATTCTTTGCCACAGAAGGCTGTGAAGGAAAAGTCAGTGGATGTATTGAAGGCAGAGATAGATAGATTCTTGATTAGTACGGGTGGTAGAGGTTATGGGGTGAAGGCAGGAGAATGGGGTTAGGAGGAAGAGATGGATCAGCCATGATTGAATGGCAGAATATTGATGGGTCAAATGGCTGAATTCTGGTCCTATCACTTATGATCTAATCAACATATTTTCTCCCATCCAGGCACTTTGCAAGCCCGTGGAATGCACCCTGTAGTCTCCAACTTAAGGGCCTGTCCTACCAGCATCCGACTCCATGCGATGAGCGCGATCAAACTAGAAGCGGGGGCCGCGCGGAGGTCGAGTGATCCCCTGTACAGGGCCCGTCCCATCAGCATGCGCCTGCATGCGGCAAGCACAACCAAACCGGCAGCGAGGGCCGTGCGGAGGTCGGGTGAGTGGCGCAACGCGGCGCAAAGTGAGGCGAACTTGGAGCGAAGTCTTAAAGGTAAGTTTGCCAGGACAGAGAGGGGCACACAGAGAGGGGCACAGAGGCACACGCACAGAGGGCCACGGAGGCACACACAGAGAGGGTCACGGAGGCACGACGTCGAGGCGGTACGTAATGCGTCGAGGCGACTGCGAGCCGACAAGCCGTTGCCGCGCGGAATTTTTGAACATAGTTAGTTTTTCGGAGCCCCGCGCAATGTCGGGACGAACTCCGCACAATTCCGCACGGCTCCGGCGATCGAAGTGGGACCGGCCCCACGACGCCGGACGGCTCAAGCGACCATGTTAGGCCACGCTCAGCGCATAGAGTTGCATGCAGGTGGGGCAGGCCCTTTAAGGTAATCTGCTCCCGAATATTTCCTTTATTCTTTTGTCCTTTCTCACCCAGTAACTTTACGCTAACTCCCTAGTGGTCACTTTAGTCAACCTATCTCCATATAATCTTTTATCTTACACGTCACCCCACCCCTGCCTTATTCAACTTCAACTATACTTTGAAAACTGTAAACCCTCCACTCTGCTCTGCAGAAGATCTCTGGTCCAAAACAATGACCAGTTTCCCTTTCCACAGATGCTGCTTGAATGACTGAGATCGTCCAACAGAGTCAAGGCTCAAGGGTGATTTATTGTTATATATCCCAAAATGGAACAATCTTACCTGCAGCAGCACAACAGGCATATAAACATAGCACTCTGTGAAGCACCTTAATAATCAACAAAACAGAAGCTCAGAATATAAATATCAATAGTGCAATGACGAAAACAATGCCCCACAAGTCTTTGTAGTTCAGAGCTTAGTTGAATGTTGCCTGGGTTCCAGCAACTAAGTTACAGAGAAAGGTTGAACAAGTTAGGTCTTTATTCTTTGGAGCGCAGAAGGTTAAGGGGGGACTTGATTGAGGTCTTTAAAATGATGAAAGGGATAGACAGAGTTGACGTGGATAAGCTTTTCCCATTGAGGGTAGGGAAGATTCAAACAAGAGGGCATGACAGGAGAATTAAGGAACAGAGGTTTAGGGGTAACATGAGGGGGAACTTCTTTACTCAGAGAGTGATGGCTGTGTGGAATGATCTTCCAGCAGAAGGGGTGGAGGCAGGATCGATTTTAACATTTAAAAGTAAAGTGGATAGGTATATGGACGGGAAGGGAATGGAGGGGTATGGTCTGAGTGCAGGTAGATGGGACTAGGGGAAAATAAATGGTCGGCACGGACTAGAAGGGCCGAGAGGGCCTGTTTCCGTGCTGTAATTGTTATATGGTTAAATGGTTGTAGCGTTTAATAGCCTGATGTTTGTGTGGAAGTAGCCTCTCCTGACCTTGGACATTACAGCTTTCAGGCTCCTGTACCTTCTTCCTGAAGGCAGGCGTGAAATTAGTGTGTGGCAGGAGTTGTGTGGGACTCTAATGATGTTGGCTGCCTTTTTGAGGCAGCGACTCCTGTATTTCCCTTCCTTGGTTGGACTTTCCAGTATTTTTTTTTGTTTCAGCTTCTTGCTTCTGCAGTTTTATTTGGTTTCCCATTTTCCCATTTGTTCACAACTGTTGCCATCACTTTAACATTACTGGGCAATATGAAGGCAAACTTTACTTTAGATATACTTCAGTGATATAGCATGGAAAGAGGCCCTTTGGCCCGTGTCCACTCCGACAACCATTCACCCCACACACTGGCACTATCCTACATATGTGCGACAATTTACAGTTTCCAGAACCAATTAACCAACAAAACTGTATGTCTTTGGAATGTAGGAGGAAACTGGAGATATCCACAGTAAACCCACGCAGTCATAGAAACATAGAAACATAGAAAAATAGGTGCAGGAGCAGGCCATTCGGCCCTTCGAGCCTGCACCGCCATTCAATGTGATCATGGCTGATCATCCAACTCAGTATCCCGTACCTGCCTTCTCTCCATACCCCCTGATCCCTTTAGCCACAAGTGCCACATCTAACGCCCTCTTAAATATAGCCAATGAATTGGCCTCAACTACCTTCTGTGGCAGAGAATACCAGAGACTCACCACTCTCTGTGTAAAGAATGTTTTCCTCATCTCGGTCCTAAAGGAATTCCCCCTTATCCTTAGACTGTGACCCCTTGTTCTGGACTCCCCCAACATCGGGAACAATCTTCCAACATCGAGCTTGTCCAACCCGGCAAAAACATGAGGGTAGACTATTATCTGAATGGTGGCAGATTAGGAAAGGGGGAGATGCAACGAGACCTGGGTGTCATGGTACACCAGTCATTGAAAGTAGGCATGCAGGTGCAGCAGGCAGTGAAGAAAGCAAATGGTATGTTGGCATTCATAGCGAAAGGATTTGAGTATAGGAGCAGAGAGGTTCTACTGCAGTTGTACAGGGTTTTGGTGAGGCCACACCTGGAGTATTGCGTACAGTTTTGGTCTCCAAATCTGAGGAAAGACATCCTTGCCATAGAGGGGGTACAGAGAAGATTCACCAGACTGATTCCTGGGATGTCAGGACTTTCATATGAGGAAAGATTGGATAGACCCGGCTTGTACTCGCTGGAATTTAGAAGATTGAGGGGGGATCTTATAGAAACTTACAAAATTCTTAAGGGGTTGGACAAGCTAGATGCTTGAAGATTGTTCCCGATGTTGGGGGAGTCCAGAACAAGGGGTCACAGTCTAAGGATAAGGGGGAATTCCTTTAGGACCGAAATGAGGAAAACATTCTTTACACAGAGAGTGGTGAGTCTCTGGAATTCTCTGCCACAGAAGGTAGTTGAGGCCAGTTCATTGGCTATATTTAAGAGGGCGTTAGATGTGGCACTTGTGGCTAAAGGGATCAGGGGGTATGGAGAGAAGGCAGGTACGGGATACTGAGTTGGATGATCAGCCATGATTACATTGAATGGCGGTGCAGGCTCGAAGGGCCGAATGGCCTACTCCTGCACCTATTTTCTATGTTTCTATGTTTCTATGTAACCCCTTAAGAATTTTGTAAGTCTCATGGGGAGAACGTACAAACTCCGTACAGACAGCACCCGTAGTCGGGATCGAACCCAGGGCTCTGATGCTGTGAGGCAGCAAATCTACCTCTGAGCCACTGAAGCATGTTTCTGTGGTTCTGGAGTCACAGATACATCAAACTGGTTAAAGGCAGTAGATTTCCTCCAAAGTGAACTCAATGGGTTTTTATGAAAGTGCAGGTGTTTGATAGACATACTGTAATTACTAATGTCAACATTTTGTCTCAGGTCGGTTTAATTCATTGAAATTAAATTCCCAGTTAATAAGATGAGAGTTTAAACTTACAATACTAATACATTAAGTTGACGTAGATAAGCTTTTCCCATTGAGGGTAGGAAAGATTCAAACAAGAGGGCATGACATGAGAATTAAGGGACAGAAGTTTAGGGGTAACATGAGGGGGAACTTCTTTACTCAGAGAGTGGTGGCTGTGTGGAATGAGCTTCCAGCAGAAGTGGTGGAGGCAGGATCGATTTTAACATTTAAAAGTAAAGTGGATAGGTATATGGGCGGGAAGGGAATGGAGGGGTATGGTCTGAGTGCAGGTAGATGGGACTAGGGGAAAATAAATGGTCGGCACGGAGTGGAAGGGCCGAGAAGGCCTGTTTCCGTGCTGTAATTGTTATACGGTTATATGGTTAATACATTAATCCTTCGCTCTGAATTCTTCATCTGATAATATAATCATTACTTTGCCATGTCATCAGTCCTGATGTGTTTTAAAATGAATGAAATATACAAGAAATGCAGTAAGGATTTTGTTTTTAAGGATTTCGCAAAGGAAGACAAACAATTGGTTAGGAAGGGGAAAAAAATAGAGTTTGAGAAAACGTTTGCAGAGGACAAAAAAGTAAAGGCTGCAAAAAGGGATGGCTTAGTGGCTCAACTTGTGGGGCTGCTTAACAACTCCAATGGCCTGAGTTCGATCCTGGCCTCGGGTACTGACTGTGTGGTGTTTGCACGTTCTCCCTGTGCTTGTGTGGGTTTCCTCTGGGTGCATTGGTTTCCTCCCACAACCCAAGGTTTGATAGGTTAACTGGCTGTAATAAATTGGCTCTTGGGTACAGGTGAGTGGCAGAACCTGGGGGCCGATAAAGGGAATGTGGGGAGACAAGGTTACACAGAACATTAAAGGGCCTGTCCCATTTGGGCATCATAATCAGAGCATTGAATATAGGAGTAGGGAAGTAATGTTACAATTGTACAAGGCATTGGTGAGACCAATTCTGGAGTATGGTGTACAATTTTGGTTGCCTAATTATAGGAAGGATGTCAACAAAATAGAGAAAGTACAGAGGAGATTTACTAGAATGTTGCCTGGGTTCCAGCAACTAAGTTACAGAGAAAGGTTGAACAAGTTAGGTCTTTATTCTTTCTAGCGCAGAAGGTTAAGGGGGGACTTGATTGAGGTCTTTAAAATGATGAAAGGGATAGACAGAGTTGACGTGGATAAGCTTTTCCCATTGAGGGTAGGGAAGATTCAAACAAGAGGGCATGACATGAGAATTAAGGGACAGAAGTTTAGGGGTAACATGAGGAGGAACTTCTTTACTCACAGAGTGGTGGCTGTGTGGAATGATCTTCCAGCAGAAGTGGTGGAGGCAGGATCGATTTTAACATTTAAAAGTAAAGTGGATAGGTATATGGACGGGAAGGGAATGGAGGGGTATGGTCTGAGTGCAGGTAGATGGGACTAGGGGAAAATAAATGGTCGGCACGGACTGGAAGGGCCTGTTTCCGTGCTGTAATGGTTATATGGTTATATGGTTATATTATATGCGCGTCATTTACGCAATGTCATTTACGCGTCACGATGCACGACGTGCGTGTCGTCACGCCCACATGATGCGCGCATGGCGTGCATTACGCGCGCATGCTGTGCGGTGCCCCAGGATTTTGGGATTCGCAAATGACGCTCATGTGGGGCAGGCCCTTAAGAATGGGTAGGAAGGAACCGCAGATGCTGGTTTGCACCCATAAAGCTGGAGTAACTCAGCGGGTCAGGCAGCAGCTCTGGAGAAAAGGAATAGGCAGTGTTTCGGGTCGAGACCCTTCTTCAGACTGAGAGTCAGGGGAAACAGACACGAGAGAGAAATATGCTATACAGAACAAATGAATTAAATATATGCAAAAAGCAATGATGACCAAGGAAATGTGGAGCCCACAATGGCCATTGTTGACTGTGGGGTAGGTGATGATGAGTTACACAGACAGTGAAATTCAACAGGACGACAGTGAAAGTAGTCAATGTCTAAGGTGGGGGAGGGGCAGAAAGAGATTAATTGGAGTAATTAATATTCATACCACTGGGTTGAGGTTTATTGCTCTGTTTCGCTCTGTGAGCCAACGGACTTGACTGGCTGAAGAATGCATCGAATGTGGGGTCTGGGAAGGTCATAAGGAATAGGAGTGAAACTTGGCCTATCAAGTCTACTCCGCCATTCAATCATGCCTGATCTATCTCCCCCACCTAACCCAAATTCTCCTGCCTTCTCCCTATACCTTCTGACACCTGGACTAATCAAGAAATGGTGGTGAGTCTATAAATAGGTGTTTTGCTCAGCCCGATGTGGACAGCATCTGTAGTCACATATGGACCAGATCATATCAGGGAGGCAAATCTGCTCCTCTGACAGGCATTAGTGAAGCAGATGGCATTTTGTCCATTATCTGATAGATCTTGATGCTTGGACTACCTGTCATTGTCCACATTTAGTGAGTTTAATTGAATTTAAATTAAATTCTACAGCTGACATGGTGGGATTTGAACTCAAGTGATTAAAAGTGTTTTTTTAATCAATTTTTCTTCACGCAGAGATTTGTACTTATATAAAGCGAGCTGCCAGAGGAGATGGTAGTGGCTGGTGCAATATGACTTCTAAAGGACATTTGAACAGATACATAGATAGGAAATATTTTGACGGATATGGGCCAAAGACAAGCAAATGGGATTTGCTCAGGTGGACATGTGGGTCAGCAAAGATTTGTTGAGCTGAGGATCTGTTTCCATGTTGTAAATTGCCTTAAATTCTCTGGATAACCAATCCAGTATGTTAGCCATTACACCGACATTGCATCCATTTGCACATAGTATATCACAGCAAATTCTGTGGTTGCAACTTAGTAATGTTATTTTATTAACGTCAGCTGAAAGTTGGCAATCGATAAGGATACCGGATCATTCCTTTTCCAAATGACATCCTGGGGAAGTTTCCATGTCTACATGGGAGAGCAGAGAAGGACCTCGTTTAACATCTCAACTCAAAGATACCATGGCTGTGACTGCAGCTCCACTGTGAACAAAGCTTCCAAGACTCATGAGCAACTGCATTAATGCCACCTTGTTTAGTTTAAGTGTAGTTTTAGTTTAGAGATACTAAAGGGCGGAAACAGACCCTTTGAAACATAGAAACATAGAAACATAGAAAATAGGTGCAGGAGTAGGCCATTCGGCCCTTCGAGCCTGCACCGCCATTCAATGTGATCATGGCTGATCATCCAACTCAGTATCCCGTACCTGCCTTCTCTCCATACCCCCTGATCCCTTTAGCCACAAGTGCCACATCTAACGCCCTCTTAAATATAGCCAATGAACTGGCCTCAACTACCTTCTGTGGCAGAGAATTCCAGAGACTCACCACTCTCTGTGTAAAGAATGTTTTCCTCATTTCGGTCCTAAAGGAATTCCCCCTTATCCTTAGACTGTGACCCCTTGTTCTGGACTCCCCCAACATCGGGAACAATCTTCCAGCATCTAGCTTGTCCAACCCCTTAAGAATTTTGTAGGTTTCTATAAGATCCCCCCTCAATCTTCTAAATTCCATCGAGTACAAACCGAGTCTATCCAATCTTTCCTCATATGAAAGTCCTGACATCCCAGGAATCAGTCTGGTGAATCTTCTCTGTACCCCCTCTATGGCAAGGATGTCTTTCCTCAGATTTGGAGACCAAAACTGTACGCAGTACTCCAGGTGTGGCCTCACCAAAACCCTGTACAACTGCAGTAGAACCTCCCTGCTCCTATACTCAAATCCTTTCGCTATGAATGCTAACATACCATTTGCTTTCTTCACTGCCTGCTGCACCTGCATGCCTACTTTCAATGACTGGTGTACCATGACACCCAGGTCTCGTTGCATCTCCCCCTTACCTAATCTGCCACCATTCAGATAATAGTCTACCCTCATGTTTTTGCCACCAAAGTGGATAACCTCACATTTATCCACATTGTACTGCATCTGCCATGCATCTGCCCATTCACTCAGCCTATCCAAATCACCCTGCAGCCTCCAAGCATCCTCCTCACACCTAACTATACCCCCCAGCTTGGTATCATCTGCAAATTTGGAGATGTTGCATTGAATTCCCTCGTCCAAATCATTAATATATATTGTAAATAGCTGGGGTCCCAGCACTGAGCCTTGCGGCACCCCACTAGTCACTGCCTGCCATTCTG
The DNA here is from genome assembly GCA_963514005.1 of Raja brachyura. Next base: position 84,381,871 of record OY740788.1, on the reverse strand, counting down.
AAAAGGACCCGTTTACTCCTACCCTTTGCCTCCTGTCTGCTAGCCAGTTCTCTATCCACATCAATACTGAACCCCCAATACCGTGTGCTTTAAGTTTGTATGCTAATCTCTTATGCGGGACCTTGTCGAAAGCCTTCTGAAAGTCTAGATATAACACATCCACTGGTTCTCCCTTATCCACTCTACTAGTTACATCCTCGAAAAATTCTATCAGATTTGTCAGACATGATTTACCTTTCGTAAATCCATGCTGACTTTGTCCAATGATTTCACCACTTTCCAAATGCGCTGCTATCCCATCTTTAATAACTGACTCTAGCAGTTTCCCCACTACCGATGTTAGACTAACTGGTCTGTAATTCCCCGCTTTCTCTCTCCCTCCTTTTTTAAAAAGTGGGGTTACATTAGCTACCCTCCAATCCTCAGGAACTACTCCAGAATCTAAGGAAGTTTGAAAAATTATCACTAATGCATCCACTATTTCTGTGGCTACCTCCTTGAGTACTCTGGGATGCAGACTATCTGGCCCTGGGGATTTATCGGCCTTCAATCCGTTCAATTTACCCAACACCACCTCCCGGCTAACCTGGATTTCACTCAGTTCCTCCATCTTATTTGACCCCCGTTCCACTGCTATTTCCGGCAGATTATTTATGTCTTCCTTAGTGAAGACAGAACCAAAGTAGTTATTCAATTGGTCTGCCATGTCCTTGTTCCCCATGATCAATTCACCTGTTTCTGACTGCAAGGGACCAACATTTGTTTTAACTAGCCTCTTTCTCTTTACATATCTATAAAAACTTTTGCAGTCAGTTTTTATGTTCCCTGCCAGTTTCCTTTCATAATCTATTTTCCCTTTCCTAATTAAGCCCTTTGTCCTCCTCTGCTGGATTCTGAATTTCTCCCAGTCCTCCGGTAGGCTGCTTTTTCTGGCAAATTTGTATGCCTCATCTTTTGTTTTTATACTATCCCTGATTTCCCTTGTTATCCATGGATGCACCACCTTCCCCGATTTATTCTTTTGCCAAACTGGTATGAACAACTTTTGTACTTCATCCATGCAGTCTTTAAATACCTTCCATTGCACATCCACTGTCAACCCTTTAAGAATCACCTGCCAGTCTATCTTAGCCAATTCACATCTCATACCTTCAAAGTTACCTTTGTTCAAGTTCAGAACCCTTGTTTCTGACTTAATTTTGTCACTCTCCATCCTAATGAAGAACTCAACCATATTATGGTCACTCTTGCCCAAGGGGCCACGCACAACAAGACTGCTAACTAACCCTTCCTCATTACTCAATACCCAGTCTAGAATAGCCTGCTCTCTCGTTGGTTCCTCCACATGTTGGTTGAGAAAACTATCCCGCATACATTCCAGGAAATCCTCTTCCTCAGCACCCCTGCCAATTTGATTCACCCAATCTACATGCAGATTGAAGTCACCCATTATAACCGTGTTACCCTTGTTGCACGCATTTCTAATTTCCTGTTTGATGCCATCCCCAACTCCAATACTACTGTTAGGTAGCCTGTACACAGCTCCCACTAGCGTTTTCTGCCCCTTAGAGTTTCGCAGCTCTACCCATATCGATTCCACATCCTCCACGCTAATGTCCTTCCTTTCTATTGCATTAATCTCCTCTCTCACCAGCAACGCTACCCCACCTCCTTTTCCTTTTCGTCTATCCCTCCTGAATATTGAATATCCCTGGATGTTCAGCTCCCAGCCTTGGTCATCCTGGAGCCAAGTCTCCGTGATTCCAACTATAGCATAGTCATTAATCGCTATCTGCACCTTCAACTCATCCACCTTATTACGAATGCTCCTCGCATTGAGACACAAAGCCTTCAGGCTTGTTTTTACAACACTCTTACTCCTTATACAATTATGTTGACAAGTGGCCCCTTTCACATCGATCCCTATTACACTTGGCCATACTCTCCTATCCCTTTGTGAGCTTTCTTCCCCGTTAATTCTGGGGTCATTAACCATCGCTTTACTCTCTTTCCCTCTAACTCCGTCCTCGACTATCCCATTTGATACCCCACCCCCCTTATTCAGTTTAAAACCATCCGTGTAGCAGTGGCAAACCTGCCGGCCAGAATGCTGGTCCCCCACCTGTTAAGATGCAATCCGTCCCTTTTGTACAGTTCCCCCTTACTATAAAAAAAATCCCAGTGATCTAAGAATCTAAATCCCTGCCCCCTGCACCAGTTCCTCAGCCACACATTCAGGTCCCATATCTCCCTGTTCCTGCTCTCGCCAGCACGAGGAACTGGAAGCAAACCGGAGATAACAACCCTGGAAGTCCTGCTTTTCAGCATTTTTCCGAGCTCTCTGAAGTCCCGCTGCAAAAAATTCATCTCCTTCTTTCCAACATCATTTGTGCCAACATGCACGACCACTTCCAGCTGGTCACCTTCGCCCTTGAGGATTGTCTGCACTCTGTCCGTAACATCCTGGATCCTGGCACCAGGAAGGCAGCACACCATCCTGGAATCCCGTCTGTTGCCGCAAAAACCCCTGTCCGTACCTCTCACAATGGAGTCTCCAACTACAATGGCGTTGCCCGACTTTGGCCTCTGTGGGTTTGGCTCATCAGCCCTTTTTGTTTGGCAAGCCAGTCCGCCGCTCAGTGGGATACCGTCTTCTGTCCCGGCAGCTTCCACGTGGGTGAACCTGTTCACAAGAGGTACAACACCCGGGGACCTTTGCATCCCATGTTTTCCTCCCTTTCTCACCGTCACCCACCTTCTCTCTTCTAGTGCCTTGGGTGTAACAATCTCACTGAAGGACTTGTCGAGAAACGACTCAGTTTCTCGAATGAACCTGAGGTCATCCACTTGTTTCTCCAGTTCCCCAACACGGTCCTTCAGGAGCTGTACCTGGATGCACTTCTCACATTTGTAGCATCCAGAGGCACCAGCAGTGTCCTTGACCTCCCACATACTGCAAGCATCACACTGCATCAGCTTGCTTGACATCTTCTTTTGCCTCGGTCTCGCCCTATCCAGTATTTTGCGCAGCCTCCTCGCCAAAGACTCACACTTTACTCACAGGGCACTTCCCTCACAAGGCTGCTCCCTCACTGCCGCTCCCCAAGAGCTGCCTTGCTTATATTGACTGTTCAATTGCCTAATTTACAAACCAAATTCCTCAGTTTTGAGGAACTGCTTTCCCCCTCTGACTCACTGAGAACTCTCCTCCCACTTGGGCTAGAGCCAATCAGTGCTTTCTCCTGCTTCTCTTTGTTGCTGTTGCTTCAAAATCCACGGGAAGACTGAGTGAAGTCTGCCTGTGCTTTGCCTCTCCTTTTTAACTGCTCTCCCCCTCTGACTCACTGAGAACTCTCCTCCCACTTGGGCTAGAGCCAATCAGTGCTTTCTCCTGCTTCTCTTTGTTGCTGTTGCTTCAAAATCCACGGGAAGACTCAGAGAGTTCGCACCGACCAGCCATCCCAGCACATGAGCAAAGGTATTTGAGTATAGCATTCATAGCAAAAGGATTTGAGTACAGGGGCAGGGAGGTTCTACTTCAGTTGTATAGGGTCTTGGTGAGACCACACCTGGAGTATTGCGTACAGTTCTGGTCTCCAAATCTGAGGAAGGACATCATTGCCATAGAGGGAGTGCAGAGAAGGTTCACCAGACTGATTCCTGGGATGTCAGGACTGTCTTATGAAGAAAGACTGGATAGACTCAGTTTATACTCTCTAGAATTTAGGAGATTGAGAGGCGATCTTATAGAAACTTACAAAATTCTCAAGGGGTTGGACAGGCTAGATGCAGGAAGATTGTTCCCGATGTTGGGGAGGTCCAGGACAAGGGGTCACAGCTTAAGGATAAGGGGGAAATCCTTTAGGACCGAGATGAGAAGGACTTTTTTCACACAGAGAGTGGTGGGTCTCTGGAACCCTCTGCCACAGAGGGTAGTTGAGGCCAGTTCATTGGCTATATTTAAGAGGGAGTTAGATGTGGCCCTTGTGGCTAAGGGGATCAGAGGGTATGGAGAGAAGGCAGGTACGGGATACTGAGTTGGATGATCAGCCATGATCATATTGAATGGCGGTGCAGGCTCGAAGGGCCGAATGGCCTACTCCTGCACCTAATTTCTATGTTTCTATGAACTATCCTTCACACGCTAGGAATAATTTACACTTATACCAAACCAATTAACCTACAAACCCGTACATCTTTTGAGTGTGGAAGGAAACCGCCGATCTCTGAGAAAAACCACGCAGTCACGGGGAGAACGTAAAACTCCGTACAGACAGCACCCGTAGTCGGGATCGAACCTGGGTCTCTGGCGCTGCAAGCGCTGTAAGGCAGCAACTATCTGACGGAGAAGACAAGATATAGCATGGACCTCTTGGGAGCAGTGGGAGGATTTGAGGTTGAGGATTATAATTGGGTTACCATTGTGGTCATACCTACAGCTACCCAAGACTCTGAAATACCCTCTCAACTGGTTCTCTCTCCTCTGTCCCAAATACTCCTTAAAACCTATCCCTTTTGCCCTATCCCGTGCCCTGTAAGGTGGAGACACAAGATTCTGCAGATATGTAAACTGTCGTATGGATCACCCGTACAAAAGAACACAGAGGCGTCTCTGGCGTGTAACTAGATGCAAAATCCACAGGTCTGGACAACTGGTTGAGAGGTAAGATTTTATACATATCCATCGCACCTGTCTGTATTAAATTAAAAATATATATATCTTTCATGATCTGAACATTTCTGACAAGGCCAGAGTTTATTGTCCATTCAAGAGTCAACCACATTGAATGGTCTGTAGGAAGGAACTGCAGATGCTGGTTTAAACCGGAGATAGACACATAAAGCTGAGGTAACTCAGCAGGTCAGGCAATATTTCTGGAGAAACGGAATCGGAATAGATATTCTTCTCTTCCCCTCTCTCTCCATCCTTTTTTCTACATTCCCTCGTTCATTCCTTCTCTCTTTCTTTCCCCTTCCATCGTTCTCCTTGCGTCCCTTTCCCCTTTATGGCCCACTCTCGCTTGTTCTGCCTATCCCCCACTCCCTTCGTTTCAATCATCCCTCTCTCTCTTCTCACCTTCCCTCCCTCTGGCGTGATTTAATCATAGAGTTATGTAGCATGGAACCAACCTCTTGCCCATGTTGGCCAATCTGCCTACCTGAGCAAGTCCCATTTGCCTGTGTTTGGCCCATATCCCCTCCAAACCTTTCATATCCATGTACTTGTCCAAATGTACAAGACAAGACAGGCCAGCGAGCTGGGGTGGGGTCGGAGCTCTGGGGGCGGTTACAATCTCAACGCCCTGTCTTTTTTAAAAAAATATTTCAAAATAGACTTTATTCAAGTAATAAATATTTACAATACATGAACCGTGCGAAAAATCCATCCGACATTTTCGGAGGCTATACAAATAGTTCCATACAGTCTATACACATTTCTCAAATTTCACGAATCTATCCCCCACCCGTGCCACTCATGTGGCCCCCCGGCAAGGAATCCCTTCCCTTATTTTGAGAGGCGTCTCCACCATACCGTGCCCCCCATGTCCAGCAGCGGAAGGACCCTAGACTGTGGCCCTCCCCCACCGAGCCTTGGCGTTGGCTGCACCGAGCTTCAGTGCTTCCCTCAGCACGTACTCCTGCAGTCTGCAGCGGGCCAGTCGGCAACATTCCCCGACGGACATCTCGCTCTGCTGGGTGGTGAACAACGCTCGGGCAGACCAAAGAGCGTCTTTCACCGAGTTGATGACCCTCCAGCAGCACTCGATGTCAGTCTCTGAATGTGTCCCTGGGAAAAGTCGGTCAATCACAGATTCCTCTGTGACGGAGCTGTTCGGGATAAAACGTACCAGGGACCCTTACATTTATCTCCAGACTCTTTGGGCAAATCCACACTCTGCAAAGAGGTGGGCAACCGTCTCCTCTCCATAGCAGCCGTCCCGAGGGCAGCGTGCGCTGGCAGTGAGGTTCCGACCGTGCAGGAAGGATCTGACTGGGAGGGCTCCCCTCACCGCCAGCCAAGCCAGGTCTTGGTGCTTGTTGGTGAGTTCTGGCGATGAGGCATTTTGCCAGACAAGCTGGGCAGTCTGCTCAGGGAACCTTACCTCCCTCTCTCCAGTCCAAGTCCCACCTCGCACACTAACCTGGCACTAGCAGGTGGCTGACAATGTGACGCTGTCGGTTTTCGCTGTGGGTTGGAAAAAAAAGTTATTCGCAGATAGGGTTACGGCTGAGGGAGGAGCTAGGAGCTAGCGAGGGAGAGAGAGAGGGAGAGAGGAGGGGGGGGGGGGTGCGAGAGAGGGAGCTTCCTGTTTGTGAGAATTGCCTGCGATATTTTTTTTTTGGGGGGTTAAATCACAAAAGTCCACCGCGGTTCATAACCTACAGATGTGGCGGGGGGGAGAGAAGAGAGCTTCTGTAGAGAACTAACTCCGTGCAGGGCACCAGTGCTGCCGAGTCTCGACTCGCCCTTCTGGCAACTTTGTTTGAATCCTCGTGGAAAATGAATGTCCTCATCTTCTACGTGTTGGCGGTCACCTCGCAGCTGGCTCCGGGAGGTGAGTTGGCCTGGTCTTGCCGTCGGTATTCGCCGGTCAAGCTCCGGGTGTGGAGTTTGATGCACTCTTCGTTGCACCACTACCCCTACCCCTCCAAAAAAGCCTTAACATTGCATAAGCGACGCGGGGTGCGAGAGGATTTAAAACACAAGTGTGTGTGGGTGCTTGCACTGTTATTTGGCGAGTGCAACAGAAGTTTAAAGAGTTAGCAGCGTGGCATTTAGAAGTGACAAATGGTACCCCCTTGAGCACTGGCTGTCAGATCTTGCAACTTAATTTTGTCTCTGCTTGTCTGTGGGGCCAGGTGTTAACATCCTCGCGGCGTTAAGAAAACAGCACCGAGGTGTTTCAGACTAATTCCACATCCCTTTTTGACTCCACACCTTTGAAAATGCCTGCATTTCTGCGAAATTCGGTTTTAATCCATTCGTACAAACAGCAATTCATAGTGCTTTATAAAAGAAACAAACGAATAACATCGTTTAAACATTGCAGAACCACCAGCACCTAATTATAGGAAGGATGTCAACAAAATAGAGAGAGTACAGAGGAGATTTACTAGAATGTTGCCTGGGTTCCAGGAACTAAGTTGCAGAGAAAGGTTGAACAAGTTAGGTCTTTATTCTTTGGAGTGCAGAAGGTTAAGGGGGGACTTGATTGAGGTCTTTAAAATGATGAAAGGGATAGACAGAGTTGATGTGGATAAGCTTTTCCCATTGAGGGTAGGGAAGATTCAAACAAGAGGGCATGACATGAGAATTAAGGGACAGAAGTTTAGGGGTAACATGAGGGGGAACTTCTTTACTCAGAGAGTGGTGGCTGTGTGGAATGATCTTCCTGCAGAAGTGGTGGAGGCAGGATCGATTTTAACATTTAAAAGTAAAGTGGATAGGTATATGGACGGGAAGGGAATGGAGGGGTATGGTCTGAGTGCAGGTAGATGGGACTAGGGGAAAATAAATGGTCGGCACGGACTGGAAGGGCCGAGAGGGCCTGTTTCCGTGCTGTAATGGTTATATGGTTATACAACACAAGACAACAAAATAGCCAATAATCACAACATGCAATAGCGCACCCTTTAAAGTCGGCAGGAAAAAGGCTGCTTTCCCATGGAAATGAAAGATATATCTGAAGCAGCAGGCAGCCCGCGGGTTATCTGCTGTTTACAAGGGCAGGGAAGGAAGACTTTTTTTTTAAATTCCCCCCCAAGCCGTCACGTCGAGGATGAAAAAAAGTGATCCATGTTTTCTACGACAGGTGACAGTGCTGCTCGCCAGGGACTATTGGGGATGGCTGGCCGGGACTTTCCCAGTGGGGCTCCCGTGGTGTTAAATGTTCCCGAGGGCTAGCTCTGGGAGAGAGCTACCCGGTAATGGAGTGGATACCGAGTGTTGTTGGTGAAGGGGGGGCAGAGCACACGCCAAAAGCGCTTTAACTGGAATAAATCCACGGTGGGAAATCCATTAGTCCCTCTGGTTTGTCAATGCCACCCCCACCCCCCACCAGAACCAAACGACATCAATTGTCCGAAGAAGGGTCTCGACCCGAAACGTCGCCTATCTCCTTCGCTCCTCATAGAGGCTGCTGCACCCGCTGAGTTTCTCCAGCTTTTTGTGTAACCTCTCGATTCTCCAGCATCTGCAGTTCCTTCTTTAAAACTCAATTGCTCTGGTCTCATTTCGCCTCCAGTCCCCCTACTTCCAGTCCGAAGAAGGCACCTATCCCTTTTCCCCAGAGGCGCTGGTTACTCCAGCACTTTGTGTGTGTGTGTGTGTGTGTGTGTGTGTGCGTCTCTCTCTCTCGCTCTCTCTCTCTCGTCAAACCTCACCTCTTACCCTCTAGTTTCTTTCGGCCATTGCCCTGGACGTTTGGTTCAATGCTAGTTTCGTCTGATAAATGAGAGGCGATGTGCAGATAGAGCTACGACAAGAGAACAACGTGCTGGGAGGCAGTTTGTGCTCATATCTCTGGATCAGCTCGTTCCTTGCACAAGTGTCCCCGTCGCATCGGGTTAGCTTTGCTGATAATAAGGCCTGTCTGTGGACGCAAGGTTTGGCTTCTGGGGACAGTCGGGTCGCCACTCGGGAGCAAGTCTGTCCCCCACCCCCCACAGACGCTCCCTGACCCACTCTATCTCCCCCAGCAGTTAGTTCGTTTTTTTTGAGTTTGCCCGGATTTGCAGCATCTTATAGACTCCCGGGACTGATCGGCCAGCTTCTTTCGGAAGCCTGTGGAAGTTGCCTAGTGAATCCCAGAGCACCGGCCTGTTCAGATTAACTTTACTCTCAGCAATTAACTTGGGAATTGATATCCAAATGTATCAGAGCGGCTCTCGGAAACCAGCCCATATCGCGTCAACGCCACGGCAGGGACTTGCATATAGTGTAGACATAGAAACATAGAAAATAGGTGCAGGAGTAGAGGCCCTTCGAGCCAGCACCGCCATTCAGTGTGATCATGGCTGATCGTCCCCAATCAATAACCCGTGCCTGCCTTCTCCCCATATCCCTTGACCTCACTAGCCCCTAGAGCTCTATCTAACTCTCTCTTAAATCCATCCAGTGATTTGCTATATTTAAGAGGGAGTTAGATGTGGCCCTTGTGGCTAAGGGGATCAGAGGGTATGGAGAGAAGGCAGGTACGGGATACTGAGTTGGATGATCAGCCATGATCATATTGAATGGCGGTGCAGGCTCGAAGGGCCGAATGGCCTACTCCTGCACCTAATTTCTATGTTTCTACTTGGCCTCCACCGCCCTCTGTGGCAGGGAATTCCATAAATTCACAACTCTCTGGGTGAAACCGTTTTTTTTCTCACCTCAGTCTTAAATGACCTCCCCTTTATTCTAAGACTGTGGCCCCTGGTTCTGGACTCACCCAACATTGGGAACATTTGGCAGCCGCAGAGACATTCGTCACGGAAACAGGCCTTTCGGCCCATCGAGTCCCGTGCTGGCGATCGTCCACTAATTCCATTTTATTCTCTGAAGAAGGGTCTCGACCCCAAACGTCGCCTATTTCCTTCGCTCCTTAGATGCCGCTGCACCCGCTGAGTTTCTCCAGCCTTTTGTGTAACCCTCCCCATTTTATTCTACCCACAAGTTTGCAACCCCTGTCCCACGTACCGACACATTTTGCGGTTTACAGTGCCGCCTACTTGCAGCAACGATCAAATCTCTGGGGTGTGTTTTTGGGGGAAGAGGGAGGGGGGTGTGGAGTGGGATAGGTGAGGTGAGGGGAGGGGAGGGGAGGCATTGGGGACGAACCAGAGCACCCAGGGGCAGGAACCCCACACAGTTGCAGAAAAAGCAACGCGCAAACTCCACAACCATCGCCGGAGGTCGGGACGGGGATCGAACCCAGGACCACTGGAGTCTGCCCGCTGCAAGTAGCCTTGTATGCGAGTATATCAGCCTTCACCCATGCGTGACCTCTTCGATTGTACAAACTGGGGATTTCTGCAGTGGGGAGGGAATCAAACAACCAAGCCTGTCCTCCACATGAATTTGAAGCGGAGCAGGGTCAAAGAGACCCCTTCTGTGCACTGGCCAATGCCCATCCCATTCTCACCAATACCAAGACGGATTCTCTGAGCATTGTTACGTTGCTGCTCATGGTGGGACCTTGCTGAGCACATTTGGCACAACTGCGACTGTGGCCACACGTGAATGCGTGTGAACAGTTCTGCGACGATCTTTCAAAAAAGATAGATGAAAGAGCGAACAGCACGGCCCAGGAAACGGGTCCTCCTGTCGTCCTGCTAAACACGACGTCAAATTACACATCTCCTTCACCTGCACACGATCCACATTCCTCCATTCCCTGCTAATCCACACACCTATCTATAAGCCTCTTAAACACATCTACTCTAGACCACTTCCCCTGCCGAGCGCCAGCAGTGATTCCAGCCACCCACCAGTCTCTGTGTTTAAAAACCTGCCCACACACCTCCTTTAAACTTTCGGGGGGGGGGGTTACACAAAAAGCTGGAGAAACTCAGCGGGTGCAGCAGCATCTAAGGAGGGAAGGAGATAGGCGAGGTCGATTTTTCGGGTCGAGACCCTTCTTCAGTCTTTGGAGTGTGGGAGGAAACCGAAGAACTTGGAGAAAACCCACGCAGGTCACAGGGGGAACATACAAACTCCGTACAGACAGCACCCGTAGTCGGGATCGAACCCGGGTCACTGGCGCTGTAAGGCAGCAACACTACTGAAGCGCCACTGCGCTTCCCTTACCAGATATTTATTACCAGATTCCACTAATCTACATGCGTCATCTTCTTTGAACTCGTATCTCTGGATCAGCTCGTTACCAGTCCAATAACTGGACCACCACGCAAGCTATTGATAATTGAGTGGAGAATTTGGGATTCAAATGCTGCAAATTCTCATCAAGGCCAGTGGACCGGATTGCACCCAGCCCAGCCCAGCCCAGCCCAGCCCACATCTTCCATTGAATCCTTTAAACTTTCTCTCTCTGTTAGCCATAGAATCTTATTGTGTCGGCACAGCTCTTATCAGGCCACCGATTCATCCTACCACAACTGGAGCGCAGTCGCGAACTACTATCTTGGTGACCCTTGGACTATCTTTGATTGTATTTTGCAGGCTATTCTGTGCACTAAAGGTTATTCCCTTATCATGTATCTGTACACTCGCTGTAAATGGCTCAATGGGAATCATGTATTATCTATCTGCAGACTGGTTAGTGCGTAAGAAAGCTTTTCACTGTGCCGAGGTACACGTGACAATAAACTAATGTGGTGTGGAAACAGTCCCTTTGGCACAGCTTACCCACACCGGCAGACATGTCCCATCCACACTAGTCCCATCTGACTGCATTTGCCCCATATCCCTCCAAACCCGTCCGACCCATGCACCTGTCTAAATGTTTCTTAAACATTGCAATAGTGACATAGAAACATAGAAATTAGGTGCAGGAGTAGGCCATTCGGCCCTTCGAGCCTGCACCGCCATTCAATATGATCGTGGCTGATCATCCAACTCAGTATCCCGTACCTGCCTTCTCTCCATACCCTCTGATCCCCTTAGCCACAAGGGCCACATCTAACTCCCTCTTAAATACAGCCAATGAACTGGCCTCAACCCGCAACGTCGCCTATCTCCTTCGCTCCTTAGATGCTGCTGCACCCGCTGAGTTTCTCCAGCTTTTTGTGTAACCATCGATTCTCCAGCACCTGCAGTTCCTTCGTTAACACTTTGTGGCCTCAACTACCCTCTGTGGCAGAGAGTTCCAGAGACCCACCACTCTCTGTGTGAAAAAAGTCCTTCTCATCTCGATCCTAAAGGATTTCCCCCTTATCCTTAAGCTGTGACCCCTTGTCCTGGACCTCCCCAACATCGGGAACAATCTTCCTGCATCTAGCCTGTCCAACCCCTTAAGAATTTTGTACGTTTCTATAAGATCCCCTTTCAATCTCCTAAATTCTAGAGAGTATAAACCGAGTCTATGCAGTCTTTGTTCATAAGACAGTCCTGACATCCCAGGTACCAGCCTCAACTACTTCTTCTGGCAGCTCGTTCCATACACCCACCACCCTCTGTGTGAAAAAGTTACCCCTCAGGTTCCTATTAAATCTTTCCACCCTCAAGTTTGGATCTTATAGAAACTTACAAAATTCTTAAGGGGTTGGACAGGCTAGATGCAGGAAGAGTGTTCCCGATGTTGGGGAGGTCCAGGACAAGGGGTCACAGCTTAAGGATAAGGGGGAAATCCTTTAGGACCGAGATGAGAAGGACTTTTTTCACACACAGAGTGGTGGGTCTCTGGAACTCTCTGCCACAGAGGGTAGTTGAGGCCAGTTCATTGGCTATATTTAAGAGGGAGTTAGATGTGGCCCTTGTGGTTAAGGGGATCAGAGGGTATGGAGAGAAGGCAGGTACGGGATACTGAGTTGGATGATCAGCCATGATCATATTGAATGGCAGTGCAGGCTCGAAGGGCCGAATGGCCTTCTCATGCACCTAATTTCTATGTTTCTATATTTCTATGTTAAACCTATGTCCTCTGGTTCCCGATTCCCTTACTCTACGCAACGCGATCTATTCCAAAGACTATGCCCTCTAGTCTGACATTTCCACCCTGGGCAAAAATGTTCTGATTCTCTATTGCCTACGCTACCTACGCCTCTCGTAATGTTATATCCTTCTATCAGGTCTCCCCTCAATGTTTGGTGCCTCAGAGAAAACAATCCAAATTTGGCCAACCTATCCGAATAGCCAATGCCCTCTAATGCAGGCAGCATTCTGGTAAACCTCGTCTGCACCCTCTCCAAAATTTCAACATTGTGAAATTGTGAAAGACTCCAAATGATTGGACATTCCTTCTTAATCAGTCTTGTCCACCCCTTAACACCACTCCCTGACTCACCACTGTAATTTAAAGCATTTAGTATAGAGATACAGCGCGGGAACTGGCCTTTCGGCCCATCTGGTCCGCGCTGACCAGTGATCCCTGTATAGTGACACTATCCTACACACGCCAAGCCAATTAACCTACATACCTGTATGTCTTTGGAGTGTGGGATGAAACCGAAGATCTTGGAGAAAACCGATGCAGGTCACTGGAGGAACATACAAACTCCATACAGACTGCACCCGTAGTCGGGATCGAACCCGGGTCACTGGCGCTGTAAGGCAGCAACTCTACTGATGCGCCACTGTGCTTCCCTTACCAGATATTTATTACCAGATTCCACTAATCTACATGCGTCATCTTCTTTGAACTCATATCTCTGGATCAGCTCGTTACCAGTCCAATAACTGGACCACCACACAAGCTATTGATAATTGAGTGGAGAATTTGGGATTCTAATGCTGGAAATTCTCATCAAGGCCAGTGGACCGGATTGCACCCAGCCCAGCCCAGCCCAGCCCACATCTTCCATTTCCCTCTCTTAATTCTAAAGTCATGTCCTCTTGTTTGAATCTTCCCTATTCTCAAAGGGAAAAGCTTGTCCACATCAACTCTGTCTATCCCTCTCATCATTTTAAAGCCCTCTATCAAGTCCCCCCTTAACCTTCTGCGCTCCAAAGAATAAAGACCTAACTTATTTTCGGTTTCCTCCCACACTCCAACGATGTATAGATTTATTGGGTTAGTTGGCTTGGGTTTGTATACTTGGTATAAGTATAAATTGTCCCTAATATGTAGTCTTGTGTTAATGTACGGGGATCGCTGGTCGGCGCTGTATCGCTAAACTAAAACTAAATTGAAGAAGGGTCTCGACCCGAAACGTCGCCTATCTCCTTCGCTCCTTAGATGCTGCTGCTCCCGCTGAGTTACTCCAGCTTTTTGTGTAACCCTCGATTCTCCAGCATCTGCAGTTCCTTCTTTAACACTAAAACTAAATTAAAGTGCCTTGTGATACTTGCTGCGTTGGAGTATTTAAACATTTAACTTATTCACGTTTCACATCTTTGCATCACTGGCACTTATTAGCATTTATTACTCCTCAAATTATCCCCTTGGGAATACGTTGGGTCTTTGAGATTCAAACATTTGTGGCGAATCTGGAATCACTTGCGGGCCAGAAAGGGAAAGATAGGTAAATTATCATTGGAGCCAGATGGGTTTTTACAGCAAGTTAGTGTTTGTTGGGCTCCTCGTTACAAATACCACAACTCTCAGATAATAATCCACTTAATAGATTTAAATACCACAATGTCCTGTTCAATTCTAGTGGCTGAGTTATAGGGCTTATATAATTGAGTTGGAAGGGTGCAGAAAGGACTCACAAGGATGTTTGTTACCAGGACTGGAGGAGTTGAAAAAAGTAGTTGGGATATGCTGGGACATTTTCCTCTGGGGCATTGGCGGTTGAGAGGTGATCTTATAGAGGTTTATAAACTAATGTGTATGTTCACAGTCTTTTCCTGGGTGAGGGAGTCTAAAGCTAGTGGGCAATGATTTGAAATGAGAGGTGAAATATTTGAAGGGGGCTTAAGGGACATTTTTTAAAACATTATTAGGTGGGGTATAGTGGTGCTTCCGTAGAATTACAGCACCAGAGACCCAGGTTTGATCCTGACTGTGGATGCTCTTTGTACAGAGTTTGCACGTTCTCCCTGTGACCAAGTGGTGTTTCCCCAGGTGCTCCGGTTTCCTTCCACACTCCGAAGACGTACAGGTTTGTAGGTTAATTGGCTTCTGTAAATTGTGGCTGGTGTGTAGGATAGTCTTAGCGTAAGGGTGATTACTGGTCGACGTGGACTCGGTGGGCTGAAGGGCCTGTGTCCGTGCTATATCCCTAAAGTCAAAAGGTCAGACTGATTCCTGGGATGTCAGGACTTTCATATGAGGAAAGACTGGATAGACTCAGCTTGTACTCGCTGGAATTTAGAAGATTGAGGGGGGATCTTATAGAAACTTACAAAATTCTTAAGGGGTTTGACAAGCTAGATGCTGGAAGATTGTTCCCGATGTTGGGGGAGTCCAGAACAAGGGGTCACAGTCTAAGGATAAGGGGGAATTCCTTTAGGACCGAGATGAGGAAAACATTCTTTACACAGAGAGTGGTGAGTCTCTGGAATTCTCTGCCACAGAAGGTAGTTGAGGCCAGTTCATTGGCTATATTTAAGAGGGAGTTAGATGTGGCACTTGTGGCTAAAGGGATCAGAGGGTATGGAGAGAAGGCAGGTACGAGATACTGAGTTGGATGATCAGCCATGATCACATTGAATGGCGGTGCAGGCTCGAAGGGCCGAATGTCCTACTACTGCAACTATTTTTCTATGTTTCTATGTTTCTATGTGAAATGAGCTGGCGGAGAAAGTGATAGGGAGAGGTACAATTACAAATTTAAAATACATTTTGACAGGTTCATTCATATGAAAGGTTTAAGAGAGTTTGGGCCAAATGCAGGCAAATGGGATTGGCCTGAGACACTTTGGTCAACATGTACAACTTGGATTGAAGGACTTGTTCCCATGCTGTATACGTCGATGACTTTACCATTCTATAACAACTGTGTTGGAATTTGAACTCTAGATTCTGGATTCGCAGGCCAAGCCATTTGAACAGTCATTAACATGTCCCCGGACACAATGAAGGTCTCGTTATGAGCTTGGATTAGTGAAGCACCACAGACAGCAAATAACAGTATAACCCGCATATCCCAAATTCCCTTATTACAAAGAGGGAGACCATTCGGTCCATTGATCCTATGTCGGCTCATAGCAATTTTTAAATACACAATTTGCAGTGGCCAATTAGGCAGCTAACCCGTATATTTTTGGGATGTAACACCCCTGCAGTTACAGGAAGGTAATGCAAAATCCACATGGATAGCATTGGATGTCATGGATTGGACCCATGTCTCTGAAGTGTGAGGTAGCAGTTCTGCCAGTAGAACATGTCAAGCATTAACTGGTACATTGGAAGCATGCACAGCCAGCACCAAGCTCTGTCGAACAACTGCAAACCCCCTGACTTTTCCTTCTTGTCGCCACAGTGAGTTCCAAGCCGCCTCCTGGAGCCTCAGTGGAGTCCGAGAGAGCCAGCTACCAGCAGTCGGAGCAGATGCACCTACACTCACGCCGAGAGAAGCGTTGCTCCTGCAGGAACATGCAGGACACAGAGTGCGTCTACTTCTGCCACGTTGGCATCGTCTGGGTCAACACCCCAGGGTAAGTGATCACTGTGGCTGGTGGCAGGGTTCACCACCCTGTAGCTCTGGATGGATTCCTGTGTTCATCTGTTGTGGGGATCCCCAGACCAGCGTCCCATCTCTCACCTTCGCTAGTCCAATAGATTGGAGTTTGTCTTTTCTTGTACCTTTTGCTTCCCGATTTACATGTACTCTAGGTTAAACAATGCGGCACGGTGGCAGAGCGGTACACACGTTCCCTATAGCACTTGCAGCGCCGGAGACCCGAGTTTTATCCCGACTACGGGTGCTGCCTGTACAGAGTTTGTACATTCTCCCCGTGACCGCATGGGTTTTCTCAGAGATCTTCAGTTTTATCCCACACTCCAAAGACATGCAGGTTTGTAGGTACATTGGCTGGGTATAAGTGTAAATTGTCCCTAGTGTGTGCAGGATAGTGTTAATGTACAGGGATCGCTCACTCGGTGGGCCTCTTAATGCCTTTGATCCTTGCCTTTAAAAAAGGTTGATCCTTGATTTGAAGTCCCACTGTGACATGTCCCCATCCGTCTCTATAATGTCCTCCAGTTCTGTAATCCTGAGAAATCTTTCATTCTGCCTGTAGCTCGCACTATTATAGTGTGGTTGCCTAGTGTCAATAATAATGTATTGTATTATAGTTAATTGTACATTTATTTTTGTGTTGCGTTGACACGTTTGTAAAACTACAGCAAGTAAGAATCTCATTGAACCAGTCTCGATGCACGTGACAAACGTGAACACTCTTGACTTAACTGTTAATCATTCCTGATTTCCATCAGTCCACCTGCCCGAAGGTTCGAAATTCCCCCTCCCTACACCTCTCCATCATTCGCTGCTCTCATCCTTTCAAATGCTCCTTAATATTGACCTCTTTGTGCAAGCCTTTGATCATTTGCTCTAATCTCTCTGCCTGTGACTCTGTGTCAGATTCCCTTTGTGTAACACCTTGGCATGTTTGTTTTACGAAACCAGGCACCAGCTCAACTCTGCTGCACTTCAAACAGGAGCATTACTCTTAAGAGTTATGCAAATTATCTGTATGCCAAGGACATTTGACAAAGTTGTATAACTTTACTGGTCAGGGCACTGCCTCAGTTGCTGGCACCATAATTTACACTGAATGCCAAGGTCTTGAAGAAAGAGTTGAGAAGATTTACTGGAATGCAAGCAGGGGTTAGCGTTAGAAGCAGAGGGAATAGTGATGCTCAGACTATTCTTCAAACAGCAGAAAAGGCCCAAACTGGTTTTACAAAGTCACTTTACACTAGGAAAGGGTTTGGGTACAGTTTCATAGAACTATACAGCATGGAATCAGGCCTTCCGGCACAACTTGTTCTTGCTGACAAAGAAATCTAATGGCCACTTGCCTTGCATCTGGCTCAAGTCCCCCAAACCTTTCTATCCAGATACCTGTCCAAGTGTCTTATAAATGTTAAAATTGTGGTGTTAGTGTTAAAGAAGGAACTGCAGATGCTGGAGAATCGAGGGTTACACAAAAAGCTGGAGAAACTCAGCGGGTGCAGCAGCATCTAAGGAGCGAAGGAGATAGGCGACGTTTCGGGTCGAGACCCTTCTTCAGACTACAATTTTGTTGAAATTGTAGACACCACTACCGCTACCTCTGGTAGATAGTTCCATATACTCACTGCCCTCAGTATTAAAAAAAGTGCCCCTCGGGTTCCTTTTAAATCTATCTCCTGAAATCTATGCCCAATATATTGACTCCCCTGATGTGGGAAGAGACTGAAGCTGTTCACCTTATCTATGTGCCTCATGTTTTTATAAATCTCTGTTCAACCTCCTGTATTGCAAGGAAGGAAAGCTATTCAGTCACTCCTTATAATTCAACCCCCCCCCTTCCCCCCCTAGACCCTGTGACCTCCTTGTAAATCATTTTTGCACCTCTTCCAGTTTAATGACATCTTTCCTATAGCAGTGCTCGCAGAACTGTGCACAGTACTCCAAAGGTGGCCGTATCTATTGCAGCTATAGCACATAAAGCAATTTGTCACAGAAACAGCCCTGTCGGCCCACCATTTCTATGCCAAATGCGATGCTATGTTAAACTACTCTCACCTGCCTGCATGCAATCTATAACCATATAACAATTACAGCTAGGAAACAGGCCTTCTTGGCCCTTCCAGTCCGTGCCGACCATTTATTTTCCCCTAGTCCCATCTGCCTGCACTCAGACCATACCCCTCCATTCCCATCCCGTCCATATACCTATCCACTTTACTTTTAAATGTTAAAATCGATCCTGCCTCCACCACTTCTGCAGGAAGATCATTCCACACAGCCACCACTCTCTGAGTAAAGAAGTTCCCCCTCATGTTACCCCTAAACCTCTGTCCCTTAATTCTCATGTCATGCCCTCTTGTTTGAATCTTCCCTACCCTCAATGGGAAAAGCTTATCCACGTCAACTCTGTCTATCCCTTTCATCATTTTAAAGACCTCGATCAAGTCCCCCCTTAACCTTCTGCGCTCCAAAGAATAAAGACCTAACTTGTTCAACCTAGAATAAAGACCTAACTTGTTCAACCTAGAGTTAAGGGCCTGTCCCACCAGCATGCAACTCTATGTGATGAGCGTGACCTAACGTGGTCGCTTGAGCTGTCCGGCGTCGCGGGGCCGGTCCCACTTCGATCGCCGGAGCCGTGCGGAATTGTGCGGAGTTCGTCCCGACATCGCGCGGGGCTCCGAAAAACTGACCATGTTCAAAAATTGCGCGCGGCAACGGCTTGTCGGCTCGCAGTCGCCTCGACGCATTACACACCGCCTCGACGTCGTGCCTCCATGACCTTCTCTGTAGGTGCCTCCATGACCCTCTCTGTGTGTGGCTCAGTGGCCCTCTGCGTGTGTGTCCCTCTGTGCCCCTCTCTGTGTGCCCCTCTCTGTCCTGGCGAACTTACCTTTAAGACTTTGCTCCAAGTTCGCCTCACTTTGCGCCGCGTTGCGCCACTCACCCGACCTCCGCAGGGGCCCTCGCTGCCAGTTTGGTCGCGCTTGCCGCATGCAGGTGCATGCTGGTGGGAACGGCCCTGTACAGGGGATCACCCGACCTCCGCGCGGCCCCCGCTTCTAGTTTGATCGTGCTCATCGCATGGAGTCGGGTGCTGGTAGGACAGGCCCTTCAGCGTTAGATCTATGTGGGCTTGGAGAGGCACAGTATACTGAGTGAGTGCAGATGAGTCGTGGAACCTTGGGAAGCCAATGTGAATATGGCAATAAAATAGGATAAAAATGGCTTATAGAGAGATATGCTCAGAAACAGCTAGTTGACCCCTGACTCTTTGATGAACATAATCACCCATTTACAGTATAGTTTTTGATCACACCACATTCTCATATGTTTCTCCCCACCCCCACACACCTCCGCTCCACTCTCCCCTCCACTCTACCCCCCCCCCCCCCCCCCCGCTCCAGATTCTATCACTCAATTATAAACATAGAAAATAGGTGCAGGATTAGGCCATTCGGCCCTTCGAGCCTGCACCGCCATTCAATATGATCATGGCTGATCATCCAACTCAGTATCCTGTACCTGCCTTCTCTCCTTACCCCCTGATCCCTTTAGCCAAAGGACCACATCTAACGCCCTCTTAAATATAGCCAATGAACTGGCCTCAACTACCTTCTGTGGCAGAGAATTCCACAGATTCATCACTCTCTGTGTAAAGAATGTTTTCCTCATCTCGGTCCTAAAGGAATTCGCCCTTATCCTTAAACCTAGGGCAATGTGTAATGGTCAACCCGCACGTCTTTGAGATGTAGGAGGAATCCCAAATGGACACAGGGAGATCTTGCAGACTCCACACAGAACGGGCATGAAGGGCAGCATGGACCTTGGTGGGCTGAAGGGCCTTTTTCCATATCGTATGGAAAACAAGGCGGCAAAAACAAGGGGGCAGATTATTATCTCAATGGGGTTAGGTTAGGTAAGGGGGAGGCACAGCGAGACCTGGTTGTCCTTGTACACCGGTCACTGAAAGTTGGCGTGCAGGTACAGCAGGCAGTGAAGAAAGCTAATGGAATGTTGGTCTTCATAACAAGGGGATTTCAGTACAGGAGTAAAGAGGTTCTTCTGCAGTTGTATAGGGCTCTGGTGAGACCACATCTGGAGTATTGTGTACAGTTTTGGTCTCCTAATTTGAGCAAGGACATCCTTGTGATTGAGGCAGTGCAGCGTAGGTTCACGAGATTGATCCCTGGGATGGCGGGACTGTCATATGAGGAAAGATTGAAAAGACTAGGCTTGTATTCACAGGAGTTTAGAAGGATGAGGGGGGATCTTATAAAAATATATAAAATTATAAAAGGACGGGACAAGCTAGATGCAGGAAAAATGTTCCCAATGTTGGGGGAGTCCAGAAACAGGGGCCACTGTCTTTAAAGGGGAGGCCATTTAATACTGAGGTGAGAAAATACTTTTTCACCCAGAGAGTTGTGAATTTGTGGAATTCCCTGCCTCAGAGGGCAGTGGGGTCCAAATCACTGAATGGATTTAAGAGAGAGTTGGATAGAGCTCTAGGGGCTAGTGGAGTCAAGGGATATGGGGAGAAGGCAGGCACAGGTTATTGATTGGGGACGATCAGCCATGATCACAATGAATGGCGGTGCTGGTTCGAAGGGCCGAATGGCCTCCTCCTGCACCTATTTTCTATATTTCTTAAGGGTTCAATTTGTGTTGTATTGATGTGTACACCACATGCCCTACTACTTACAAGCACCTACTGCAGTGAGTCACGGAGTTAAGTTCAGACACAGAGAAGAACGGGAGCGGAGGCTGTTTAAAGTGCAGAGGGCCGGGAGGAGGATGCACAAGACTGTTTGTGAGTGGGACGGATCATCCCGTTTAGCGCTGCCTACGATGTCATACTGACAAATTGAACTCTGCTTCCTTCAAGGCATTCAGTACAGTGAGAGTTATAAAACTAATTGCCATGAAATGGTCCATTTAAAGGTCAATTGGGAGCCAACTACCGACTTCCTCTCGTTCTGCTTTACAGGCTAGCTGAGTCGATGAAGGCTCTTTCTGTTGGCATATGGATTGTGTGCGTGTGTGCATGTGTACCTGGATGTGTTTACAGTTTACAGTTTCGTTTATTGGCACATGTACTGAGGTACAGTGGAAAGCTTTTCATGCGTGCGATCCTGTCAACAGAAAGACAACACATGATTACATTCGAGCCGTCCACAGTGCATAGATACATGATGAGGGAATAACGTTTAGTGCAAGGTAAAGCCAGCAAAGTCCAATCAAGATAGTCCGTGGGTTACCAATGAGGTAGACAGCAGTTCAGGGCTGCTCTCTGGTTGTGGTAGGATGATTTGGTTCCCTGATAACAGCTGGGAATACCTGAATCTGGAGGTGTGCGTTTTCGCACCTTTTGCCTGGTGGGAGGGGGGGAGGGGGGGAAGAGGGAGTGGCCAGGGTGTGGCTTATCCTTGATTATGCGGCATGATTATGTTTGCAAGAGTACACAAGCCTATACATCCAAATATTAACAGTCATGTGTGCATGCATGTTCGTACACATGCCTGTGTGCATAGGTGAGTGAATGCAAGTGTAGTTGTTTCTGTGCGTACATGCACATGTGTGTCAATGTGGGTGTGTGCAGAGGGATAAAGAAGCTGCCAATGGCTGCAACAGTGTGATAGTGTCACAGTGAGCTTACTGAATTAGAAAGTGGAGGCATTATTTTCAATTTGCACACTCAGAGCAATGACCTCAGCTTGGTGGAGATGAGAACAAAATGACTGTTCAGCCTCCATGTACATTGGAAACCTGATGCCTATAATTGGGTACAGGAACCTTTCGGATTATACACAATTTAACGCTTAAAGATACAGGGTAGATCAGGGCTTTTGACCCGCTGAGTCTATGCCGACCATCCGTCACCTGCACACAAGTTCTATGTTATCCCAATTTGGTGTCCTACACACTAGGGGGGCAATTTACAGAAGCCAATTAACTTACAAAACTGCACGTCTTAGGAATGTGGAAGGGAACAGGCAGAACGTGCAAACTCTGCACAGACAGCACCCGTGATCAGGATTGAACCCGTGTCTCTGGCTCTGTGAGGTAGCAGCTCCACTGCTGCACCACTGTGTCACCTATGCATATAATTTAGCCTGCGCACAACGGTGAGAGTGGTAAGTCAACATTCTTCCAAATGATATGGCTTCCACAATATTCATCATGTAAGCATTCGTTTTTAAAGCAACAGAGCAGATTGGATATTTCTAAGACAGTCATTGAGTGCACTTCCTTGTGGAAATGTTTGCCACAACACTACCATTTTGACACCACAAACAGCTTACAATGGCCTGCTTCCTTTATCACCAATACTTTTTTGCATATCTTTCACTCATTGTTCCTTATCTCTCCACATCACTGTTTATATCTCTCGTTTCCCTGATCCCTGACCAGTCTGAAGAAGGGTCTCGACCCGAAACGTCGCCTATCTCCTTCGCTCCTTAGATGCTGCTGCACCCGCTGAGTTTCTCCAGCTTTTTGTGTAACCCTCGATTCTCCAGCATCTGCAGTTCCTTCTTTAACACTACCATTTTGATGTATTCTTATCTTTGCCAAACCTAATAGAAATTGATCTATCTTAGATGTGGCAGTGAATATATGGAACTATCTACCAGAGGAAGTTGTAGTGGTGGCTACAATTATAACATTTAGAAGACACTCGGACAGGAACCTGGATAAATAGGTTTGGGGGATATGGGCCAGATGCAGGCAAGTAGGACTAGCCCATTACATTTCTTTGTCTACAAGTACAATTTGCACCGGAAGGCCTGTTTCCATGCTGTATAGTTCTTGGACTCTAGAAACTGTACCAAAAACCTTTCCTAATGTAAAGTGACTTTGTAAAACCAGTCCTGGCCTTTTCGGCTGTTGGAAGAATAGTCCGAGCATCACTATTCCCTATGCTTCTAACGCTAACCCCTGCTTGCATTCCAGTAAATCTTCTCAACTCTTTCTTCAAGGCCTTGGCATTCAGTGTACATTATGGTGCCAGCAATTGAGACAGTGCCCTGGCAGAGACCTGAGCAGTGAAGTTATACAAGTTTGTTAAATTTCCTTGGAATGCAGATAATTTGCATAAAATGTA
Source organism: Raja brachyura (assembly GCA_963514005.1). The sequence continues at coordinate 84,358,539 of OY740788.1, read as the reverse complement.
AAAGTTATGCTCCTGTTTGTAGGGCAGCAGAGTTGAACTGATGCCTGGTTTCGTAAAACAAACATGCCGAGGTGTTACACAAAAGGAATCTGACACAGAGTCACAGGCAGAGAGATCAGGGCAAGTGATCAAAGGCTTGCACAAAGAGGTCAATATTAAGGAGGGTTACACAAAAAGCTGGAGAAACTCAGCGGGTGCAGCAGCATCTAAGGAGCGAAGGAGATAGGCGACGTTTCAGGTCGAGACCCTTCTTCAGACTGGTCAGGGATCAGGGAAACGAGAGATATAGACAGTGATGTGGAGAGATAAAGAACAATGAATGAAAGATATGCAAAAAAGTATCAATGATAAAGGAAACAGGCCATTGTAAGCTGTTTGTAGTGTGAAAATGAGACTTGGGTGGGTGGGGGGGAGATAGAGAGAGAAGAAATGCCAGGGCCCGAGGGCTGAGGGAGAGGTGGGAAGGGGAGGAGGCAGCCAGGGTTAACAGAATTGAGAAAATTCAATGTTTAAGCCCAGAGGATGCAGACTCCCCAAGCGGAATATGAGGTGCTGTTCCTCCAACTTGCGGTGTTGCTCACTCTGGCCATGGAAGAGGCCCAGGACCGAGAGGTCGGATACGGAATGGGAGGGGGAGTTGAAGTGCTGAGCCACCGGGAGGTCGGGTTGGTTATTGCGGACCGAGCGGAGGTGTTCAGCGAAACGATATTAAACGATATCAATATTAAGGAGCATTTGAAACCTAATTAGGTTTGGCAAGGATAAAGGAGACAGCCTGAGACGAGGTTGTCGAGTCGTAGTCGGGTCGCAGCGCGGCGTGACGTATGGTGACGCATGTAGTGACGCGCGGTGTCTCCCTGTTGCCCCTGGAGTTTGTAATGTTCAAAATCCAGAGGCGACATCTGGGTGTCTCATCATGTCGTGCGGTTGTCACACGCTGACGTATGCTACCCTGCGGGTGACGCCCAGTTAGGGTTGGGGTTGGGGTTAGGGTTAGGGTTAGGGCAGGCACGTGCCGTCAGGGTAGGCAAGGTAGGCACTGCCTACCCTGACTAAAATTATGAAATGGCAATTATTAAATATAAATAGTAAAGGCATGGGAGAATTATGCCTATCTAAGAGATCGATCTCTGAGGTAGGCATAATTCTGCGTGCCTTTCATCTGCAGCGCTTGTAACACGGGAAGCTCTGTGCAGCCCACGTGCCGTCAGCGCTGCCTGAAGCCGTCAGTTTCAAGGGGAGCTGAAGGCAGCAGAAATTCTGCCTTTGCGGCACTGCGCATGAGCAGCAGCCTGCTCCGCAAGCACAGCGCAAGTTTCTTGGTGGGATTTTCAAGTATGGATTGCCATTATTTTAATAGTATCTTAGGAAACAAAGAGTGAAGAATGGCCTTAATGTACTTAAATGCTGTATTTCCCGGGGTGGGGGGAGAGCTCCGTTCACAGTTTGGGGAGTCTGGCGTTGTGAAGGAGGGGATTGGGGTCAGTAACCCACTTGCCACACTCCTGTCTGAGTGCCGGTAGATGGGACTAGGTGAGAGTAAGTGTTCGGCGTGGACTAAAAGGGCCGAGATGTCCTGTTTACGTGCTGTAATTGCTATATAGGTTTATTGTGGCCGGGGGGTGAATTAGCTCGGGTGGCTGTCGCAGCACTCTGGGCACGGACGGCAGAAGTGGCCGCCACTTCCGAGGAAGGAAGCAGCTCGGGTGACTGTGAGTGGCCGCGGGGACCCGACAGCAGAACTGACGGCCACTTCAGCCCCTTCTGCTGGTCCCCACTCACCTCTGGCAGTGCTCTCCGTCCAAACATCTCTCACCTGCCGCTCGCCAGCCGGCTTCCCGTAAATCTTTAAATTCCGACAGCGCGCTCACGGGACCAGTTGAAGTTACTTGGCTGTGGGAATTTAAGGATTTACGGGACGCGGTTGACATGAGCAAAGCCGGCGAACGGCAGGTGAGAGATGTTCAGACAAAGAGCACTGCCAGAGGTGATCAGAAGGCGCTGAAGAGCAGCTGGTTCTGGTGTCTGGTCCCGGCGGCCGCTCGCAGTCACCCGAGCTTCTATTTGAACCTCAGTGAGGCTCAAACGAAACTCCGTTTCTACAGCCATACAAACAAAACAATTCCTACAAGACACACAAACATCCATCACAGTGAATCACCTCCTCACTGTGATTAGCAATGTTTAAAATTTTGAGATTTTAAAAATCAAGTCTGCAATTTATCCCATCAGATAATGCATAAAAATAAGTTTAATTTGACACCTAATTCACTTTCATATCTTCAGTATTAAGAAAGTTATGACAATTTTCATACTCGGAAATTAGCATCTTGTTCCCCATTGCCTTTCAATTGACTTAACTCAAAAGCTGTGATCTAGAACAGTTAAAAGCCCATAACTTTCTTAAAAATTAAGAGCTCAATTAAATTTTCAGTTATTATAGATTGAAGCATTCTGAAACAAATATGAAACAATCTTACTTGGATGACCTGAAATTAAAGCATATAATTAGTTAGTTACCTAATTGGAGCTAATTACAAAATTCAATGAGTAGATCTAAACATCTATCCATTTCTTAAGAAAAGATAAACTTTTTTTTAACTGTCTAAGTGTCCAAATAACATTCACACAATAATCCACAATATAACATAATTTTTAAATCTCATTTTCATGAATTTCTAGGCCAAATGGAAGGAATTTAGTGTTTAATGCCTGTAAATTAATGGCCATTTAAATCAACTAGCGAGTGGGTTTTAGTGGAATGCGGTGGATTGGAACGTTGCGGTTTACGGTGAAGTCAGGAGGAAAAATACTGTTGATTCATACATTTTTTTGGACCCTATTTCGCAACATGAAAATGTGATTAAAGCCTCCCTAAAAAACAACTTTTACTATAAAAATAAACTGTGTCCCTTTTTTTCTCCCCTATGCAAAATCCTTCCCGTTGTCGGCGCTCACGGCTTTTGAAGATGATTTTTAAATTACTCTAGATAATAAATAATCTAGCGTAATTTAAAAATACCTTAATGAATGAAATGTCAGAGCGATTTTTCTTCCGCAACGAAATCGTCCGACATGGATCGATTTTCCCAGTCTGCAGAAAAACGGCACTTAAAGCCCGCCCCCCTCTGAAAGGCACCAAAGTCGCGCACACGGGGAGCGGCAGAACTGCAGCACTGCTCAAGGTAAGTTTTGTAACATACCTACTGTGATGGAAGACAAAGTCTTTTCTCTTCCTTGTGCACTATTTTTCTCCTGATGTTGAAGCCCCAGGCGGGCGATGGTAAGTCCCACGGCCATTAAGGCCGCGCCGGGCGATGTACGGTCCCGCTCCAGGTCTAAATGTCACAAAGTTGGAGCCCCCCGGCGGGCGGTGGAATGTCCCGCGGCCATTAAAGCCGCACCGGGCGATGTACGGCCCCGCCCCGGGTCGTTCCAACCCCGTGACACGGGCTGGAGAAGCTGCGTTGCGGGAGCTCCGAAAAGCTTTCTCCCACCCGGACCCGCGAGCTCCCGATATCACAGTCCACAGGCCTGCAGCTGGAGCCTCCGAGCCCTGGAGTCGGGCCGCAGCGGCGAGCCACCACCGCTCCCCACGCTCCGAGGTCGGCCAGCCCCACAACGGTGAGTCCGCAGCTCTGCAGGCTCCGCGACTGGAGCCCCCAGGTCGTCCCGGTCGGAGGTCGCTCCACGGTGCTAGGCCCCAACGACAACGGAGACCCGACAGGGAAAAGGTCGGGTCTCCCGTGCAGGGAAGAGATTTTAAAAGTTTACCCCCCCCCCCCCACAGTTAGAAACAGTATTGAAAAACACCTACATTTAACGAGACCAAAAATTTAACTAGACTGTAGGGGCCGCTGCAACGTGAGTCGCGCCGCCAACTCCAGAAAGGTTTTGTTGCATGCTAAGCAGTCGCCTGAAGAAACGTCACCCATTCCTCCTCTCCAGAGATGCTGCCCGTCCTGCTGAGTTACTCCAGCCTTTTGTGTCTAGTCTTCAGTGGAAAGACCATACATGATTACAATTGAGCCATCCACAGTGTACAGATATATGATACTGGGAATAATGTTTAGTGCAAGGTCAAGTCTGGTTATAGATATTCTGAGGGTCTCCAGTGAGGGTGGATGATGCCGCTCAGGACCACTTTCTAATTTTTGATTAGATGGCCAGTTGCATGGTAACGGCTGGGAAGAAACTGTCTCCGAATCTGGAGCTGTGTGTTTTCACACTTCTGTACCTCTTGCCTGATGGGAGGGAGGTGTGGGGATGTCATGTACAAGTCTTTGATGAGACCACACATGGAGAAGTGTGCAGTTCAGGTCGTCGAACTATAGAACGGACGTCATTAAGCTGGAAAACGTGCAGAAAGGATTCTTAAAATGGTCCCAGGACTGGAGAGCTTGAGTGTTTATTATGTTGAGGGTTACACAAAAAGCTGGAGAAACTCAGCGGGTGCAGCAGCATCTAAGGAGCGAAGGAGATAGGCGACGTTTTGGGTCGAGACCCTTCTTCAGACTGGTCAGGGATCAGGGAAACGAGAGATATAGACGGTGATGTGGAGAGATAAAGAACAATGAATGAAAGATATGCAAAAAAGTATCGATGATAAAGGAAACAGCCATTGTAAGCTGTTTGTAGTGTGGAAATGAGAAGCATTATTATGTTGAGGTTTGATCTGGGAGGAGCTTATGAAGGGCATAGATAGGGTGAACAGTCTAATGGCCCTGTCCCACTGTACGAGTTCATTCAAGAGTTCTCCCGAGTTTGCCCTGATTCGAACTCGGAGATTTACGGTAATGGCCGCTCGTAGGTACTCGGGGCTCCCGCGGACTTTTTTCAACATGTCGAAAAATCTTCACGGGTCTTCCCGAGCTTACCGCGTTTCCCGAGTACCTGCCACTAGCGTTGCGAGCCGCTAAGAGACGTCCAGAGCTCCGACGTACCCGCTATGTACATTCTACGCGCTTCCGTGAGTTTGATTTTGTTTTAAACTCGGGAGAGCTCTGGAATAAGCTCAAACAGTGGGACAGGGCTATTAGTCTTTTTCCAACATAAGTTTAAAACTAGAGCGTAATGTGTCTTACAGTGACAGGGAAGATTTAAAACAACCTTTCCACACAGAGGGCGGTGGCTTTATGGAATGAGCTGCCGGAGGAAGCTTTGGAGATGGGTAGAATTACAATGTTTTGTACAGGTAAATGGGACCAGTTGGTTGGCACTTGGTGAGACCACACCTGGAGTATTGCGTACAGTTCTGGTCTCCAAATCTGAGGAAGGACATTATTGCCATAGAGGGAGTGCAGAGAAGGTTCACCAGACTGATTCCTGGGATGTCAGGACTGTCTTATGAACAAAGACTGCATAAACTCGGTTTATACTCTCTAGAATTTAGGAGATTGAGAGGGGATCTTATAGAAACTTACAAAATTCTTAAGGGGTTGGACAGGCTAGATGCAGGAAGATTATTCCTGATGTTGGGGAAGTCCAGGACAAGGGGTCACAGCTTAAGGATAAGGGGGAAATCCTTTAGGACCGAGATGAGAAGGACTTTTTTCACACAGAGAGTGGTGGGTCTCTGGAACTCTCTGCCACAGAGGGTAGTTGAGGCCAGTTCATTGGCTATATTTAAGAGGGAGTTAGATGTGGCCCTTGTGGCTAAGGGGATCAGAGGGTATGGAGAGAAGGCAGGTACGGGATACTGAGTTGGATGATCAGCCATGATCATATTGAATGGCGGTGCAGGCTCAAAGGGCCGAATGGCCTACTCCTGCACCTAATTTCTATGTTTCTATGTTTCTGTGAGGTGGATCAAATGACTGATTTCTGTGCTGTTTACTCTAGGCTCTATCAGCACTCTCTTCTATCTCCCTCACACGCAACAATATTGGCACATCCAATGTTTTCCTTCTCACTCAACAACTCCAGTCATGGTGACACCCTTGTGAATCTTTTCTGCATCATTAACTTTTTCCCATCACATTCTTCCGACGTAGGGATATGGATAATTTAAGTCGGCAGTAATTTAAGTCGGCAACAATTGGACACGACAGATGAAGGATAATGAAGGATATTTACAGGATTCCCACTCTGTTGGGAAGAATAGACTGCAGGATTTTAGCTGTACAGGGGGTGTTTTCATACATCAAACGGAGAAAGTTAACACACGGGAAAAGGAAGCAGTTAGAATACATGTTAGTCAAAGTCAAAGTCAAAAGAGTTTATTGTCATGTGTCCCTGACAGGACAATGAAAATCTTTCTTTGCATAGCACAACAGAACATACAAGGCATTGACTACAATTCTATACGTAAATACACACATGAATTAATAAATTAATCAAGTGCAAATAACAGAATGAGGGATATTAATGTTCAGAGTTCCGAGCCAGGTTTAATAGCCTGATGTCTGTGGGGAAGTAGCTATTCCTAAACCGGGTTGTTGCAGTCTTCAGGCTCCTGTACCTTCTACCCGATGGCAGCAGGGAGATGAGTGTGTGGCCAGGGTGGTGTGGGTCCTTGATGATGCTGCCAGCCTTTTTGAGGCAGCGACTGTGATAAATCCCCTCGATGGAAGGAAGGTCAGAGCCGATGATGGACTGGGCAGTGTTTACTACTTTTTGTAGTCTTTTCCTCTCCAGGGCGCTCAAGTTGCCGAACCAAGCCACGATGCAACCGGTCAGCAAGCTCTCTACTGTGCACCTGTTAGAGAGAGTCCTCCTTGACAGACCGACTCTCCGTAATCTTCTCAGGAGGTAGAGGCGCTGATGAGCTTTCTTAATAATTGCATCTGTGTTCTCGGACCAGGAAAGATTTTCACAGATGTGCACGCCAAATTAAATGTTGGTCATACAGCAAAGAGGGTAGAGTTTAAAAGAAAGGAAGTGTATCATAGTTGAGACAAGATGCAGGTGAGGACATGCCACATGTATGCATGCACTTAAAATCTCCTCTCTTAACGTGCATTGGAGGCTGTTCGAAGGTTAATCCCTGGCAAGTGGAGCTGCCTTATGAAGAATGGTTGAAACACGTTGGGCCAATGTGCATCATTTGTGTTCAGGAAACTGACCAGTGATTTTGTTGAAACAAGGTTCTGAGCGCCCAAATATTGGAGGAGCTTAGCGGGTTCAGCATTATCTGTGGGAGAAGCAAGGATTTGTTGACATTTCGGATTGGACTTTGCAACAGAACATTGACAATGGGACATAGAAGAAGGGTCTGCTGTCCCATTCTCCTAACCCTCCCTCATTGAGGACCTTGCACTAATTATTTTTTTAACCTGTAATGATGTAACACTGTATACTGCACTGTGGTTATTTTTCTGTTTTCACTACTTGTTGCACTTGTGGATGGCTTGACTGCACTGATGTACGTTATGTTATGACTTGACTGGCCAACACACAAAGAAAGTTTTTCACTGCTTCTCGGTACATATAACAATAATAAACCAATAGCACTCTAGTGAATGAATCTGTTGATGATGAACAGTGAACCTATTACATGAATAGTGGCAGATTAGGAAAAGGGGAGATGCAACGAGACCTGGGTGTCATGGTACACCAGTCATTGAAAGTAGGCATGCAGGTGCAGCAGGCAGTGAAGAAAGCGAATGGTATGTTAGCATTCATAGCGAAAGGATTTGAGTATAGGAGCAGGGAGGTTCTACTGCAGTTGTACAGGGTTTTGGTGAGACCACACCTGGAGTATTGCGTACAGTTTTGGTCTCCAAATCTGGGGAAAGACATTCTTGCCATAGAGGGGGTTCAGAGAAGGTTCACCAGACCGATTCCTGGGATGTCAGGACTTTCATATGAAGAAAGACTGGATAGACTCGGCTTGTACTCGCTGGAATTTAGAAGATTGAGGGAGGATCTTGTAGAAACTTACAAAATTCTTAAGGGGTTGGACAGGCTAGATGCAGGAAGATTGTTCCCGATGTTGGGGGAGTCCAGAACAAGGGGTCACAGTTTAAGGATAAGGGGGAATTCCTTTAGGACCAAAATGAGGAAAACATTCTTTACACAGAGAGTGGTGAGTCTCTGGAATTCTCTGCCACAGAAGGTCGTTGAGGCCAGTTCATTGAGGGAGTTGGGTGTGGCTCTTGTGGCTAAAGGGATCAGGGGGTATGTAGAGAAGGCAGGTACGGGATACTGAGTTGGATGATCAGCCATGATCATATTGAATGGCGGTGCAGGCTCGAAGGGCCGAATGGCCTACTCCTGCACCTATTTTTCTATGTTTCTATGTTTCTAACCAGATTTGTATACAGACGTGCAGGAGCCATATTTCTCCATCACGTTAGATCTATTACACATTTTGCACAGCATTATTTTTCAGAATTGTATTAGATTTCTAAACTCAGAGCATGTTTATTCTTCCATATCCCAAACCATATGCTGGCTGAGTGGTACATGTGACCTTTGTACAAGGAATGTGGTGCACCAGTGAACAATGGGTTTCAAGTACAAAGGACTAAAATTATCCTAAATAATACAACTCCCTGCTTAATCTTGCAGTTGTATCCCATTTATAATCTCTAACATCCCTACTTGCATCTGTTTGGTGTTTGGGGCATGATGTTTCTGGAACTCGGCCAAAGATCATCATCTTCCAGAGAGCTGCAAACTCTGGTTAACCAATAACGTGGTCAGCACGGTGGCACAGTGGTAGAGTTGCTGCGCTTACAGTGCCAGAGACCTGGGTTCGATCCTGACTACAGGTGTTGGAATTCTGTTTGGAATTTGTACGATCGCCCTATGATTGCGAAGGTTTTCTCCGAGATCTTTGGTTTCCTCCCACACTCCAAAGATGCACAGGTTTGTAGGTTCTGGGCCAGAGTGAGCAACACCGCAAGTTGGAGGAACAGCACCTCATATTCCGCTTGGGGAGTCTGCATCCTCTGGGCTTAAACATTGAATTTTCTCAATTCTGTTAACCCTGGCTGCCTCCTCCCCTTCCCACCTCTCCCTCAGCCCTCAGGCCCTGGCATTCCCTCTCTCTCTATCTCTCCCCCACCCAAGTCACACTAGCTTCTCATTTTCACACTACAAACAGCTTACAATGGCCTGTTTCCTTTATCATCGATACTTTTTTGCATATCTTTCATTCATTGTTTAATGAATGGAGTTTAATGCTGATAAGTGTGAGGTGCTACATCTTGGCAGGACAAATCAAAATAGGACGTACATAGTAAATGGTAGGGAATTGAGGAATGCTGTGGAACAGAGGGATCTAGGAATAACTGTGCATAGTTCCCTGTAGGTGGAATCGCATGTAGATAGAGTGGTAAAGAAAGCTTTTGGTGTGCTGGCCTTTATAAATCAGAGCATTGAATATAGGAGTAGGGAAGTATTGTTAAAATTGTACAAGGCATTGGTAAGACCAATTCTGGAGTATGGTGTACAATTTTGGTCGCCTAATTATAGGAAGGATGTCAACAAAATAGAGAGAGTACAGAGGAGATTTATTAGAATGTTGCCTGGGTTCCAGCAACTAAATTACAGAGAAAGGTTGAACAAGTTAGGTCTTTATTAGGTCTTAACCTGGAGCGCAGAAGGTTAAGGGGGGACTTGATTGAGGTCTAAAATGATGAAAGGGATAGACAGAGTTGACATGGATAAGCTTTTCCCATTGAGGGTAGGAAAGATTCAAACAAGAGGGCATGACATGAGAATTAAGGGACAGAAGTTTACGGGTAACATGAGGGGGAACTTCTTTACTCAGAGAGTGGTGGCTGTGTATAATGAGCTTCCAGCAGAAGTGGTGGAGGCAGGATCGATTTTAAAATTTAAAAGTGGTGGAGGCAGGATCGATTTTAAAATTTAAAAGTAAAGTGGATAGGTATATGGACGGGAAGGGAATGGAGGGGTATGGTCTGAGTGCAGGTAGATGGGACTAGGGGAAAATAAATGGTCGGCACGAACTGGAAGAGCCGAGAGGGCCTGTTTCCGTGCTGTAATTGTTACATGGTCATTGTTCTTTATCTCTCCACATCACTGTCTATATCTCTCGTTTCCCTGATCCCTAACCAGTCTGAGGAAGGGTCTCGACCCGAAACGTCGCCTATCTCCTTCGCTCCTTAGATGCTGCTGCACCCGCTGAGTTTCTCCAGCCTTTTGTGTACCCTTGTAGGTTAATTGGCTTGATGTAAATGTAAAATTGTCCCTAGTGTGTGTAGGATAGTGTTAATGTGCGTGGACTGCTAGTCGGTGCGGAGTCGGTGAGCCGAAGGGTCTGTTTCCTTTGGTGTATCTGTAAACTAAACATCCTGCAACTGGCTGTGCGTGTTTTCACCAGGGAACAAGCATCTTTAACTCATTGTCTTTGCAGTTGTCATTCACATGTCGATGGCACAGTTCTCATATCGTTCTCGCATTTTCTCAGGAAATGTGTCAGCTTTCCGAATGATCACCTTCACCCACCCACATCCCAGCAACCTAGTCTCCCTCCTGGGTCACAACTACTCTTTTTGCATCTTCTACCTACACCAGGTGGTATTTTGCAAATGCCAATGAACCTACCAACCAGACGAAACCCGTGCAACTCCTTTGGTGTTCGAAGACTCTTTATGTTCATGGTTTCCATTTTGGAATCATACCATAAATCTGCGGCTTCAAGAAGGGTCTTGCAACCCCCACAAGTAAAATGTGGGCTACAGAAATGTCGGAGACCCTATATTGGGAAAGAGTGAGATTTGTCTTAATGGACAAACAAGAACTATTTAAAATAATATGGTCCCCATTTATTGAATATTTGAAGGGGCAAACAGGTTTGGCACGAGAACCCGACTGAACCCACTCAAAGAATTGACAAAGGAAGTACATTTCATAAAAGTGTTAAAGAAGGAACTGCAGATGCTGGAGAATCGAGGGTTACACAAAAAGCTGGAGAAACTCAGCGGGTGCAGCAGCATCTAAGGAGCGAAGGAGATAGGCGACGTTTCGGGTCGAGACCCTTCTTCAGACTGGTCAGGGATCAGGGAAGCGAGAGATATAAACAGTGATGTGGAGAGATAAGGAACAATGAGTGAAAGATATGCAAAAAAGTATCATAAAACGCGGATAGATCTCCAACAATGAAAAATCTGTAGAACATTCCATTCTTTCCCAACATTTTATGCTTTTTGTTTGGTTTAATCTTTCTCTATTATTTTCTATCTTTATAGAAAATGGAAAAAATATATATAGAAGTACAATTATTATGCAATTGTTAATATAAATAATACTGATAATAGAAACATAGAAACATAGAAAAATAGGTGCAGGAGTAGGCCATTCGGCCCTTCGAGCCTGCACCGCCATTCAATGTGATCATGGCTGATCATCCAACTCAGTATCCCGTACCTGCCTTCTCTCCATACCCCCTGATCCCTTTAGCCCCAAGTGCCACATCTAACGCCCTCTTAAATATAGCCAATGAACTGGCCTCAACTACCTTCTGTGGCAGAGAATTCCAGAGACTCACCACTCTCTGTGTAAAGAATGTTTTCCTCATCTCGGTCCTAAAGGAATTCCCCCTTATCCTTAGACTGTGACCCCTTGTTCTGGACTCCCCCAACATCGGGAACAATCTTCCAGCATCTAGCTTGGCCAACCCCTTAAGAATTTTGTAAGTTTCTATAAGATTCTATACATTCTATAATGTATATCTACAAAGAACAAAATGCTTTTTATTATGTCGACAATGTACTAAGCAGCTTTTTATTATGTAATTGCTTCTAATTAATAGACAAATTTAACAATTAGAATGACAATCTTGCAATTAGACAGGTACATGGTTAGGACAGATTTGGAGGGATATGGATCAAGCGCAGGCAGGTGGGACTAGTGTTGGTTGGTGTGGGCACGTTGGACTGATGGGCCTGTTTCCACACTGTATCACTCCATGGCTCTATGACCTGAAACGTCACCTATTCCTTTTCTCAAGAGATGCTGCCTGACCTGCTGAGTTACTCCGGCATTTTGTGTCTATCTCCGGATGGTTTCTATCTTGGCTTCCTCTACTTCCGCTACTTTGAACACCTCGGATGCAAATACTTGCCATCTTATAGTCAAGCTGATCGCGAGCCTTCAATAGAAGCATCTCGCTGCAAAATGTCAGATCTGGTCCTGTTGGAATGTGATCGGCTCATCACAGTGCACACCTTTTCGAGTTCGTTAAAACTCGTTTAGTAGAATTATGACCATTTGCATTCACCATTCTCTTTCATCAGTTCCCTCGGGTGTGCGGTATGTTCTGACACGTTGCGGAATGAAAGCATTTATGTATTGGACTAGGCGAGGCGTGAATGTCCCGGGGAGCTAAGCATACGGCATGTTTTATTTTTCCACTCCCCAAGACATGTGCTGGCTTAGTGATAGAGTGCAGACTCAGTATACAGAATATAATGCACCAGTGATCGATGTGGTAAAAGCAAAAAATGATATCGTTATTTATTCATATAGCACGACTCAATTTTACAATACTATAACATTTAGACAATAGACAATAGGATGCAGGAGTAGGCCATTCTGCACTTTGAGCCAGCACCGCCATTCAATGTGGTCAAGGCTGATCATCCACAATCAGTACCCCGTTCCTGCCTTCTCCCCATATCCCCTGACTACACTATCTTTAAGAGCCCTATCTAGCTCTCTCTTGAAAGTATCCAGAGAACCGTCCTCCACTGCCCTCTGAGGCAGAGAATTCCACAGACTCGCAACTCTCTGTGAAAAAGTGTTTCCTCGTCTCCGTTCTAACTGGCTTACTCCTTATTCTCAAACTGTGGCCCCTGGTTCTGGACTCCCCCAACATCGGGAACATTGCAATTATATCCCATTCAAAATTATGCTGTGAAATCATCTCCAAAGATCTTTCCAACCACAAACGGAAAAGATATGACAAACATAGGTTGATAATGTTCTGATGGCCACTAAAACCAACGAGGACAAAGTGTTGCAGAAGGCGGACAAGAGATTCATCGGGATTTTGCCTGGGATGGAGTATTTCAGTTAAAAGGACAGACTGGAGAAGCTAGGTCTGTTCTCCCTCGAGTGGACGAGTTTAAGAGTGGACATGTTTGAGATATATAAAATTATGAGGTAAAAACAGTATATATGTCAGAGTGTATAAAACTAGAGGACGTGGATTTAGGGTAAAGGGCCTGTCCCACCAGCATGCAACTCCATGCGATGAGCGCGACCTAACGTGGTCGCTTGACCCGTCCGGCGTCGTGGGGCCGGTCCCACTTCGATCGCCGGAGCTGTGCGGAATTGTGCGGAGTTCGTCCCGACATCACGCGGGGCTCGGAAAAACTGACCATGTTCAAAAATTCCGCGCGGCAACGGCTTGTCGGCTCGCAGTTGCCTCGCCGCATTACACATCACCTCGACATCGTGCCCCCGTGAACCTATCTGTAGGTGCCTCCATGACCCTCTATGTGTGTGGCTCCGTGGCCCTCTGTGTGTGTGCCTCTGTGCCCCTCTCTGTGTGGCCCTCTCTGTCCTGGCGAACTTACCTTTAAGACTTCGCTCCAAGTTCGCCTCACTTTGCGCCGCGTTGCGCCACTCACCCGACTTCCGCGCGGCCCTCGCTGCCGGTTTGGTCGCGCTTGCCGCATGCAGGCGCATGCTGGTGGGAACGGCCCTGTACAGGGGATCACCCGACCTCCGCGCGGCCCCCGCTTCTAGTTTGATCGCGCTCATCGCATGCAGTCGGATGCTGGTAGGACAGGCCCTTAAGGGATAAGAGATTTAAAAGAGATCAGAAGTGAACGTCTTCACCCAAAGTGAGTCCAGTTTAGAGATACTGCGTGGAAACGGGGGCTTTGGCCCACCGAGTTCTAGCCACACTAGTGACAATTTACAAAAGCCAATTAATTACAAACTCTACAAACCCGCACATGTTTGGAATGTGGGAGGAAACCGGGAGCACCCAGACAAAACCCACATGGTCAAGTTAAAGTCAAGTCAAACAAACTTTATTGTCATTTAGAAATACATCGATATATGCAGTTCCAAACAAAATTCCGTTGCATTTGGCTCCCTGTGCAACACGATAATTAACAGAAGGATAAACATGGATAAACTGGATAAAAAGATAAAATGGATAAAAAAACATCCATGGGAGAACATGCAAACTCCATATAGACAGCACCTTTACGCTGTAAGGCAGCAACTCTACCACTGTGCCACTGAGCACCAGGAATACATTGCTTGAGAAAGTGGTTGAGGCATTTAAAAAGTGACCAAATGAATCATCTAGGCAGAGAAGGCCATGGACTAAATTCAGACTCAGGGATGGCTTGTTTCTCTGCTGTATGAAACTCTTTGAATGTAAGGAGAAATGGTCAGGGATTTGGGTTCAGATAAAATTCATACAGATGCCCCACAAAGTCCAGAAGCAACACCTGCACGGAGAGAAATAGTTGATCCTGGGCTGCGCACGCTGCAAGTTGATGCAGCTGGAGAAAAAGTGGAAGCAATCCCGAAAGCAAGGAATTCTGTAAACATTGTGGAACATGGAATGTCTCCTGGCATGGAACATGCAAAATATTTGCTCGGTCTTGCAACAGCATTGGCACCATTGTACAGGTTGTGAAAGAAAAACAAAGAATGGAAATGAGGCCGAGAACAACAAACAAGGTTATTTAAGGAAGGTGAATATCAGAAATGAGTCTTCGTCAGTGGTGCCACGCATTTGTTGAACCTTGCGTTTGACTTTGCTTTATAGAATAGGAGCTGCAATGTCATGCATAGCTGGCAGAGGTGAGCACCTCCCATGTTACAAAAAAGTAACTTTGCAAGCGCCCTTTATGGGTGACTATTCGCATACCTTGGCAAGGTATGCAAGCAAAGAATTTCACTGTGACTTGACACATGTGACGATAAATTATTCTATACTATTCTATTCTATTCTGAATCCTATGGAACTTCTACGCATTGTGTGCACTTCAGCTTGGGACAGATCAGGGATGATCTGACTGCCACCTGGTTGAAGAGAATGGACAAGGTGAGATCATTCTACCTGCCGAGATGTGGAGGAGCTATCTCTCTCCACCCTCCACTTCTAGTTCTCCCCTGCTATCTGCTCTTTATAAACCCTCCTCACCTTTCACTCTTCTCCCCCCTGTCTTCAGCACTCCCCATTTGATGAAGTGTGCTATAGAAACCTAGAAAATAGCTGCAGGAGGAGGCCATTCGGCCCTTCGAGCCAGCACCGCCATTCATTGTGATCATGGCTGATCGTCCGCTATCAATAACCCGTGCCTACCTTCACCCCATATCCCTTGACTCCACTAGCCCCTAGAGCTCTATCCAACTCTCTCTTAAATCCATCCAGTGATCTGGCCTCCACTGCTCTCTGTGGCAGGGAATTCCATAAATTCACAACTCTCTGGGTGAAAAGGTTTTTTCTCAGCTCCGTCTTAAATGGCCTCCCCTTTATTCTAAGACTGTGTAGCCCCTGGTTCTGGACTTGCCCAACATTGGAAACATTTTTCCTGCATCTAGCTTGTCCAGTCCTTTTTATAATTCTATATGTTTCTATAAGATCCCCCCTCATCCTTCTAAACTCCAGTGAATACAAGTCTAGTCTTTTCTGTCTTTCCTCATATGACAGTCCCGCCATCCCAGAGGTAGCTTAGACACACCTCTAGCTACCTGCACCGTCACACACCAGATTCACGAGCAGATGGTTTACCTTGGCTCTCTGGGTCAACACCAAGGCAGAGCTGATCTGCCGGGAGAGCAGTTGTGAGTCCTACAGCGCCAATGAATAGTCAGCAGTGAAGATCTGGACAAGGTTGTCCCTCATCCAATGTAATGGGGACATATCATATGCTCATTGCAGCTAGTAGGCACTTATTGTTCCAAACTCAATTACCACTATGACTATTCCATCACTTCAACTGTCCTTCAAGCCCCTTGAAACATATTACAGTGCCCTCCATAATGTTTGGGACAAAGACCCATCATTTATTTATTAGCCTCTGTACTTTACAATTTGAGAATCATAATAGCAAAAATCACATGTGGTTAAAGTGCACATTGTCAGATTTTAATAAAGGCCATTTTCATACATTTTAGTTTCACCATGTAGAAATTACAGCAGTGTTTATACATAGTCGCCCCATTTCAGGGCACCTTAATGTTTGGGACACACAGCAATGTCATGTAAATGAAAGTAGTCATGTTCAGTATTTTGTTGCATATCCTTTGCATGCAATGACTGCTTGAAGTCTGTGATTCATGGACATCACCAGTTGCTGGGTGTCTTCTCGGGTGATGCTCTGCCAGGCCTGTATTGCAGCCATCTTCAGCTTATGCTTGTATTGGGGGCTAGTCCCCTTCAGTTTTCCCTTCAGCATATAAAATGCATGCTCAATTGGATTCAGATCGGGTGATTGACTTGGCCACTCAAGAATTTAACATTTTTTAGCTTCGAAAATTATCCCACCTTGTCCAACCTCCATACTTCAGCAATATGTTTGGGATCATTGGTACACAAAAAGCTGGAGAAACTCAGCGGGTGCAGCAGCATCTAAGGAGCGAAGGAGATAGGCGACGTTTCGGGTCGAGACCCTTCTTCAGACTCTTTGGGATCATTGTCTTGCTGTAGAATGAACCGCCGGCCAATGAGTTTTGAGGCATTTGTTTGAACTTGAGCAGATAGGATGCGTCTATACACTTCAGAATTCATTATGCTACTACCATCAGCAGTTGTATCATCAATGAAGGTAAGTGAGGCAGTACCGTCAGCAGCCATACATGCCCAGGCCATAACACCCCCACCACCGTGTTTCACTGATGAGGTGGAATGCTTTGGATCTTGGGCAGTTCCTTCTCTCCTCCATACTTTGCTCTTGCCATCACTTTAATATGTTAATCGTCATCTCATCTCTCCAACCAAGACTTTTATTTCCAGAATTGCGGTTGTTCTTTTAAGTACTTTTTTTAATCTTTCTTTATTTGGAACGATTAAATAAAAAGAGAAGAAAAGAAAAGATGAAAATGAATAAATAAAAGAAACATTATATATACACATATATATACATAAACACATACACACATACATACATATACGTGTACATATATATACACATACATAAACACATATACACACATACACATATACATAACATATATGTACATACATAAATTTAAAATCAAAAGCCTATTTCAACATAATACACATTAGACTAGTTGTAAAAGGGATAGGAAGAGGCCTATGCTTGTCAAGTCCTACCCCCATTCTTCACCATTATCAAATGCAAAATTCAATAAAATAAACTAAACAAATTCAAATAAAACTACTCCAATCAAGATATTAATAAAAATTAAAAATACTACTTCTCAGCAAATTCTTTTAAGTACCTGAGGAGATATGTTTAAAGCTGGAGGGCCACGAGGGGGGGTCCACGAGGAGGGGGTTCGTGGGAGACAGGAAAATGGATCATCAGTGGGGGGGCGAGGACTTCTCCCGTGGAAGAACGCTGTGAGGCAGGGGCGACGGGTACTCTTTTAAGTGCTTTTTAGCTCTTGCCCCTGATTTGATTAACTGCTGTATACCAGGGAGCTTATCTTTCTTTAGAAGTGTCGACGTGGAGATAATGTGTGTGCAAATACATGCCTGTGCGCACATACACTCACGCATACAAGGAAATGTTCTCACCCAGATAGTAGTCAGGAGCACCCACACTTTATCACACACAAAGTCCCGTGTATGTACACTGATCCACACACTCAGATGCAGACACATGGAAGATGTGCAAACTCTCCAACATCCACTCAGTAAAGGGCCTGTCTGTCCCACCAGCATGCAACTCTATGCGATGAGTGCGACCTAACGTGGTCGCTTGAGCCGTCCGGCGTCGCGGTGCCGGTCCCACTTCGATCGCCGGAGCCGTGCGGAATTGTGCGGAGTTCGTCCCGACATCGCGCGGGGCTCCGAAAAACTGACCGTGTTCAAAAATTCCGCGCGGCAACGGCTGGTCGGCTCGCAGTCGCCTCGACGCATTACACACCGCCTCGACTTCGTGCCTCCGTGACCCTCTCTGTAGGTGCCTCTGTGACCCTCTATGCGTGTGGCTCTGTGGCCCTCTGTGTGTGTGCCTCTGTGCCCCTCTCTGTGTGTGCCTCTGTGCCCCTCTCTGTGTGCCCCTCTCTGTCCTGGCGAACTTACCTTTAAGACTTCGCTCCAAGTTCGCCTCACTTTGCGCCGCGTTGCACCACTCACCCGGCCTCCGCACGGCCCTCACTGCCGGTTTGGTCGTGCTTGCCGCATGCAGGCGCATGCTGGTGGGAACGGCCCTGCACAGGGGATCACCCGACCTCCGTGCGGCCCCCGCTTCTAGTTTGATCGCGCTCATCGCATGGAGTCGGATGCTGGTAGGACAGGCCCTTAAGGTGCTGTTTAGATACGTACACACACATTCTGATGCACACATCTGATGCAAATACGGTTTTGCACACATTGATACACAGACACTCGCATATAGTCAGGCATGCACACTGTGATGTGAACTCTCAGGCACATAACCAATCAAACACACATTCGCTCAGATACATGCACACATATGTTCAGAAACACTTACAGTGCATCAGGCAAACACGTGCTGACGGATTCAGTCAAACAGATGTACACACAGTCAGACATCCACGTACACAAGCACACCCACGCACACACTCAAATGTACACGTTCAAACTCTGGCACAGTCACATGCAGGGTCACACAAATTCACACTATAATTATTGGTTTACTTAGAATGATATTTCAGCTCTTTTTATAATGATACATTCTTATGGTAATGTAATTATACCTTCTCAGCAGAGTAGAGTCTGCAGAAGAACAGAGTATCATTACAAAACTGATGTTGTAAAGCACATACATGGAGCGAGAGTCACAAAGCAGATACTGCAAGCAGCAATAGTTCCTTTGTACATTTGAGCTTTCTTGATTATTAACTCATTCACTGCCTCTCACCCAGATGGAAAGACCAACATTAACAATTAACGTTTCCCAATTGTCAAACCTAGCACATTCTTTGGGGGAGCTCACAGTGGCGCAGGTGGTAGAGCTGCTGTCTCGCAGCTCCAGTGATCCAGCTTCGCACCTGACCTTGGGTGCTATCTGTGTGGAGTTTTCATGTTCTCCCAGTGTTCCGTGGGTTTCCACTGGGTGCTCTTGGTATCCATTTGCGTCCCAAAAAATGTGTGGGTTTGGTGTTTGACTGGTGTCTATGACTTTTCCCTGATGTGTCGGTGAGAAATAGAGTCAATGGAGATGTGGAGAGTAAATTAACCATATACCCATATAACCATATAACAATTACAGCACGGAAACAGGCCTTCTCGGCCCTTCCAGTCCGTGCCAACCATTTATTTTCCCCTAGTCCCATCTACCTGCACCCAGACCATACCCCTCCATTCCCTTCCCGTCCATATACCTATCCACTTTACTTTTAAATGTTAAAATCGATCCTGCCTCCACCACTTCTGCTGGAAGCTCATTCCACACAGCCACCACTCTCTGAGTAAAGAAGTTCCCCCTCATGTTACCCCTAAACTTCTGTCCCTTAATTCTCATGTCATGCCCTCTTGTTTGAATCTTCCCTACCCTCAATGGGAAAAGCTTATCCACGTCAACTCTGTCTATCCCTTTCATCATTTTAAAGACCTCAATCAAGTTCCCCCTTAACCTTCTGCGCTCCAAAGAATAAAGACCTAACTTGTTCAACCTTTCTCTGTAACTTAGTTGCTGGAACCCAGGCAACATTCTAGTAAATCTCCTCTGTACTCTCTCTATTTTGTTGACACACTAACGAGGGATGGCATGGCTCTGAGTCATGGCATTGATTTGATGGGCTGAAAGGCCTCCTTCTACATCGCAAGCAAATGTGGAAAGTTCTTATCTGTGTGTTCTTTGTGGAAAGTGCAATTGCGTCAAGAAAGGTGGTAGATTCTGATGTTGCTGGGTTTTAAATTTATTGATATTGAAGAAAGGAAATGCTGGCATTGACTGAGAGAATTCCCTGACTACAGAACATCTGAAAGCCCTCACAATTAATTAATCAGAGATGGGATGAGGGAGAATGTAATTTGTGCAAGTCTACGCCCATAAGTAGCAATGGGTTAATTCACCAAAGTGTTATTTTCTTTTCGTATGAGATTGCAGGACGAATATTAGTTGGGATATCAAGGAGGAATTCCTTACTATTCTTTTCATATTTCATTGTAACGTTGAAATATGCCATTCAGCCCATCTATTCCATGTCGACAAAGTCCATCACACAAACCAGCATTGACTGTACTCGTGCATAGTATGATTTCACTGGATAGCACTCAAACAAAGCTTGTTACTATCTTGGAATAGTAAAAAACAATATTAATTAACCAACCCAAACCAGGAAAAATCCAGAGAGTACCTGAACTCAGGATTGAACCTGGGTCTCGGAAGCTGTGAGGTAAATGCTGTACCATCCGGGCTGGCCAATATTTATTCTTTGGAGCGCAGAAGGTTAAGGGGGGACTTAATTGAGGTCTTTAAAATGATGAAAGGGATAGACAGAGTTGACGTGGATAAGCTTTTCCCATTGAGGGTAGGGAAGATTCAAACAAGAGGGCATGACATGAGAATTAAGGGACAGAAGTTTAGGGGTAACATGAGGGGGAACTTCTTTACTCAGAGAGTGGTGGCTGTGTGGAATGATCTTCCAGCAGAAGTGGTGGAGGCAGGATCGATTTTAACATTTAAAAGTAAAGTGGATAGGTATATGGACAGGAAGGGAATGGAGTGGTATGGTCTGAGTGCAGGTAGATGGGACTAGGGGAAAATAAATGATCGGCACGGACTGGAAGGGCCGAGAAGGCCTGTTTCCGTGCTGTAATTGTTATATGGTTAATATTTCTTTTGAGTAATGTTGTGGGACCTTTATTGTAACTCTAGAGGATTTGTGGGGCGTCCTCTATTCTTGTGAAAATGAGTCTTGAATGCGTTGTTGGTGGAAACGAGGACTACGGATAATGGATGGGTCTGTATAGAACACAGGACATAGGACAGTACAGAATGGGATTAGGCCTTTCAGCCCACCTTGTCTGTGCTGACTATGATTCCATTCTAATTAATCCTATCATGTCAGGACTGTCTTATGAACAAAGACTGCATAGACTCGGTTTATACTCTCTAGAATTTAGGAGATTGAGAGGGGATCTTATAGAAACTTACAAGATTCTTAACGGGTTGGACAGGCTAGATGCAGGAAGATTGTTCCCGATGTTGGGGACGTCCAGGACAAGGGGTCACAGCTTAAGGATAAGGGGGAAATCCTTTAGGACCGAGATGAGAAGGAATTTTTTCACACAGAGAGTGGTGGGTCTCTGGAATTCTCTGCCACAGAGGGTAGTTGAGGCCAGTTCATTGGATATATTTAAGAGGGAGTTAGATGTGGCCCTTGTGGCTAAGGGGATCAGAGGGTATGGAGAGAAGGCAGGTACGGGATACTGAGTTGGATGATCAGCCATGATCATATTGAATGGCGGTGCAGGCTCGAAGGGCCGAATGGCCTATTCCTGCACCTAATTTCTATGTTTCTATGTTTCTATCACTCCATTCCATGCCTGTCCTTGTACCTGTCTAAATATTGGTCAACATTGATATCGTATTTGTTTTCAACACTTTTCCCGATAGCACGTTTAGCTTAGTTTTTCGTTTGGCGATACACCTTGGATACAGGCCCACCGAGTCCATGCCGTCCAGTGATCCCTGCACACTCACACTCCTACACCCTCAATGGGGACCATTTTTTTTACAATTAGACCAAGCCAATTATCCTACAAACCTGGAGTGTGGGACGAAACTGGAGATATTTGGAGTGTGGGAGGAAACTGCAGATCCCGGAATAAACCCACGCAGATCACGGGGAGAACGAATAAACTCTGTACAGACAAGGAATCGTAGTCAGGATCCAACCCGGGTCTGTGGCGCAGTAAAGGGCCTGTCCTACCAGCATGCAACTCTATGCGATGAACGCGATCAAACTAGAAGCGGGGGCCGTGCGGAGGTCGGGTGATCCCCTGTACAGGGCCGTTCCCACCAGCATGCGCCTGCATGCGGCAAGCGCAACCAAACTGGCAGCAGGGGCCGCGCGGAGGTCGGGTGAGTGGCGCAACGCGGCGCAAAGTGAGGCGAACTTGGAGCGAAGTCTTAAGGTAAGTTCGCCAGGACAGAGAGGGGCACACAGGGAGGGGCACAGAGGCACACACACACAGAGGGCCATGGAGCCACACACATAGAGGGTCACGGAGGCACCTACAGATAGGTTCACGGAGGCACGATGTCGGGGCGGTGTGTAATGCGTCGAGGCGACTGCAAGCCGACAAGCCGTTGCCGCGTGGAATTTTTGAACATAGTCAGTTTTTCGGAGCCCCGCACGATGTCGGGATGAACTCCGCACAATTCCGCACGGCTCCGGCGATCGAAGTGGGACCGGCCCCGCGACGCCGGACGGCTCAAGTGACCACGTTAGGTCGCGCTAATCGCATAGAATTGCATGCTGGTGGCACAGGCCCTTAAGGCAGCAATTCTACCGCTGTGCCACCGTTCCGGATACCTACCACTCTCTGTGTAACAAAACAAAATGTGCTTCTCACATTTCCTTTAAACATTTTCTTCTTACCTAAAACTTATAGCCTCCAGTATTTCAAAAGGTATTTCCCCTGAATATATACAAATCTGAAATGGGGGAATATGTGCAGAATACACAAAAATCAAAAACACAGAGAATTCGTCATGATAATGTATTGAGTAGATCTCATGTGGAATTTAATATGTGGAATTGGGGCCCAGAAACTATTGGAGCGAGATAGGTCACAGCATGCCACAAAAGTTTGACTTGCCCAGAAACTTTCAGTTTGAGAATTGCCTGGTAACTTTCCAAGTGCAAAAGGTGAAACTATTAAGCCAACTGGGGAAATTGGGAATGATCGAGTGATCCTGAAAAACAGAACAGAGAATTGGTCTTTGGCCCTCCTACTCAACTCAATCATCCCTTAACAGCGAAGTGGTGCAGCTAGTAGAACAGCAGCCTCACAATACCAGAGTCCCAGGTTCAATCCTGATCTCCAGTGCTGACGGTGTGGAGTTGGCATGTTAACGCAGTGAGGGTGTGCGTTTCCTTTTGGATGCATCGGTCTCCGCCCACATCCCAAAGCCGTGGGTTGGTAGGTTAATTGCCCTGTGGAAATTGCCCTGAGTTTGTTGGGTGCGTGGTAGAATAAGGGGAGGGGAGGGAGGGGGGGGGGGGGGAGTCAATGTGAATGTGGGTGGAATAAAAATAAATTGAGATTAAGGAAGGAACAGGATAACTATGTGGCCGGAGTTCACCAACAGGCAGACAGGGTCTTCTTGTGTATGGCGCGCACAGCCTAAAGTTGCAAAACGACTTGTTCTATTTGATCTTATTTGATTGTGCACGTCGGGTTGATTGCATTAGTCGAAAACAGGGCGGCCCGCGTGAAGGTTGCAATCCGATGAGCAGTCTGGTTCTGTACTGTATGGCTATTTGATCCCACGCTGACTGCCTCTGATTACTGCGTGAAATGAAATATTCCCCCCAAAAAATGCAAAGTGAAGGGCCTGTCCTACAAGCATGCAACTCTATGCGATGAACGCGATCAAACTAGAAGCGGGGGCCGTGCGGAGGTCGGGTGATCCCTGTACAGGGCCGTTCCCACCAGTATGCGCCTGCATGCGGCAAGCGCGACCAAACCGGCAGCAGGGGCCGCGCGGAGGTCGGGTGAGTGGTGCAACGCGGCGCTAAGTGAGGCGAACTTGGAGCGAAGTCTTAAGGTATGTTCGCCAGGACAGAGAGGGGCACACAGAGAGGGGCACAGAGGCACACACACACAGAGGGCCACGGAGCCACACACATAGAGCGTCACGGAGGCACCTACAGAGAGGTTCACGGAGGCAAGATGTCGGGGCGGTGTGTAATGCGTCGAGGCGACTGCGAGCCGACAAGCCGTTGCCGCGCGGAATTTTTGAACATACTCAGTTTTTCGGAGCCCCGCGCGATGTCGGGACGAACTCCGCACAAGTCCGCACGGCTCTGGCGATTGAAGTGGGACCGGCCCCGCGACGCCGGACGGCTCAAGCGACCACGTTAGGTCGCGCTCATCGCATAGAGTTGCATGCTGGTGGGACAGGCCTTTTAGTTTTCCAGTCTAGCACCAGTTTTGTATCCTGCGAAGAATGAGAAATGATAGAAAATTCATTGGTAGCATCCATCCCCCTTCACATCTTCTAATAGCCTGGATAATTATCCACTTTCAAAACTGCAGAGCTCCTCAATGCTTTTGCTGTGTTTATCTTATTCGCTATTTTGCGCTAATTTGCCCCGGGCATCACACTCCTCACTTTTGAGAAAATAATGGGAAAGTATTTCTAAAGAGTCCTGCTTATCTTCTGCAATTACGCAGCCCTAAATCCTCATTGACACCTGGCCACATCCTGATGCTCGTAACATTCACTCTCCCTAATAGTTTCTTCAACATCTCTGATCTTTTCTCTGAGGTGAATTTAACTTCCCTTGCAGTGATAACTCAATAGAACCCGTCTCAACGTTTTGCCAGCTGAATACACAGAGTTATGACTTGTATAAACAGCCCTCAGGAGAATTTTTAATCTTTGTATGTCTAGATCACATCTGTCATCACTAAGCAAATAGAGCTATGATATCATTAGACACGCTAGAGTGCCCTCCATAATGTTTGGGACAAAGACCCATCATTTATTTATTTGCCACCGTACTCCACAATCTGAGATTTGTAATAGATAACTAGAGTAAGTGGGACCCGTTGGGTCTCATGTTCACATGGGAGGGCTGATACCCCAACGCAATATTCCACCTCTCCACCAATTTCTATATTGGTGGCCAGTGGGGGGGGGGGGGGGGGGGGCTTTCTGGAGTACTAGTATGGGTGTTGTGGGCCGAAGGGACTGGTTTCCAGAGTGCTAGTATAGACATTGTGGGCCGAATGGATTCTTGGGCTGGCAGCTCAGTCACTCAGGCCTGGTGTGCTGGCAGCTCAGTCACTCAGGTCTGGTGTGCTGGCAGCTCAGTCACTTAGGCCTGGCAGCTCAGTCACTCAGGCCTGGTAGCTCAGTCACTCAGGCCCTGACTGAGCTGCCAGCCCACCAGACCTGAGTAACTGAACTGCCAGCCCACCAGGCCTGTGCTGCCAGAAAATCATATAAAGTGCACAGTCAGATTTTAATAAAAGCCATTTTTATACATTTTGGTTTCACCATGTGGAAATTACAGCAGTGTTTATACATGGTCCTCCCATTTCAGGGCACCATAATCTTTGGGTCACAGCAATGTCATGTAAATGAAAGTAGTCATGTTTAGTATTTTGTTGCATATCCTTTGCATGCAATGACTGCTTGAAGCCTGCGATTCATGGACATCATCAGTTGCTGGGTATCTTCTCTGGTGATGCTCTGCAAGATCTTCAGCTTATGCTTGTATTGGGGGCTAGTCCCCTTCAGTTTTCTCTGCATATAAAAGGCACGCTCAAATGGGTTCAGATTGGGTGATTGACTTGGCCATTCAAGAATTGACAATTTTTTAGCTTTGAAAAACTCCATTGATGCTTTAACAGTAATTTGGGGATCATTCTCTTGCTGTAGAATGAATCACCGGCCAATGAGTTTTGAGGCATTTGTTTGAACTTGAGCAGATAGGATGTGTCTATACACTTCAGAATTCATCATGCTACTACCATCAGCAGTCATATCATCAATGAAGATAAGTGAGTCAGTACCTTCAGCAGCCATACATGCCCAGGCCATAACACCCCCACCACCGTGTTCCACACATGAGGTGGTATGCTTTGGATCTTGGGCAGTTCCTTCTCTCCTTAATACTTTGCTCTTGCCATCACTCTGACAGAAGTTAATCTTCATCTCATCTGTCCACAAGACCTTTTTTCCAGAACTGTGGTTGCTCTTTTAAGTACTTCTTAGCAAACTGTAACCCGGCCATCCAATTTATATGGCTAACCAGTGGTTTGCATCTTGCAGCGTAAACATAGAAACATAAAAACATAGAAAGTAGGTGCAGGAGGAGACCATTCGGCCTTTCGAGCCAGCACCGACATTCATTGTGATCATGGCTGATCCCCAATCAATAACCCGTGCCTGCCTTCTCCCCATATCCCTAGATTCCACTAGCCCCTAGAGCTCTATCTAACTATCTCTTAAATCCATCCAGTGATTTGGCCTCCGCTGCCCTCTGTGGCAGGGAATTCCATAAATTCACAACTCTCTGGGTGAATAAGTTTTTTCTCACCTCAGTCTTAAATGGCCTCCCCTTTATTCTAAGACTGTGGCCCCTGGTTCTGGACTCGCCCATCATTGGGAACATTTTTCTTGCATCTAGCTTGTCCGGTCCTTTTATAATTTTATATGTTTCTATAAGATAACCCATCATCCTTCTAAACTCCAGTGAATACAAGCTTAGTCTTTTCAATCTTTCCTCATATGACAGTCCCGCCATCCCAGGGATCAATCTCGTGAACCTACACTGCACTGCTTCAATCACAAGGATGTCCTTCCTCAAATTAGGAGACTAAAACAGTACACAATATTGCAGATGTGGTCTCACCAGAGCCCTATACAACTGCAGAAGAACCTCTTTACTCCTGTACTGAAATCCTCTTGTTATGAAGGCCAACATTCCATTAGCTTTCTTCACTGCCTGCTGTACCTGCACGCCAACTTTCAGTGACTGGTGTACAAGGACACCCAGGTCTCGCTGTACCTCGCACTTACCTAACCTAACCCCATTGAGATAATAATCTGCCCCCTTGTTTTTGCCGCCAAAGTGAATAACCTCACATTTATCTATATTATACTGCATCTGCCACGCATCTGCCCACTCACTCCAAACAGCCGCCTCACAGTTCACACTGCCACCCAGCTTTGTGTCATCTGCAAACTTGCTAATATTGCTCCTAATTCCCTCTTCCAAATCATTAATTTATATAGTAAACTGTTGTGGCCCCAACACCGAGCCTTGCGGCACTCCACTCGCCACTGCCTGCCATTCTGAAAAGGACCCGTTCACTCCTACTCTTTGCTTCCTGTCTGCCAACCAGTTTTCTATCCAAGTCAACACCCTACCCCCAATACCATGTGCTCTCATTTTAGTCACCAGTCTCCTGTGCGGGACCTTATCAAAGGCTTTCTGAAAGTCTAGATACACTACGTCCACTGGCTCCCCTTCATCCATTTTGCTTGTCACATCCTCAGAAAATTCCAGAAGATTAGTCAAGCATGATTTTCCTTTCATAAATGCATGCTGACTTGGACTAATCCTTTTACTGCTATCCAAATGCTCCATTATTACCTCTTTAATGATTGACTCCAGCATCTCTCCCAACACCGCAGTCAGGCTAACTGGTCTGTAATTCCCCGTTTTCTCTCTCGCTCCTTTCTTTAAAAGTGGGATAACATTAGCTATCCTCCAATCCACAGGAACTAATCCTGAATCTGTTGAACATTGGAAAATGATCACCAATGCGTCCACTATTTCCGGAGCCACCTCCCTGAGGACCCTGGGATGCAGACCATCAGGCCCAGGGGATTTACATCCTTCAGTCCCATTAGCCTACCCAATAATGTTTCTTGCCTAATGATAATTTCTTTCAGTTCCTCTACCCCCTTAGATCCTCTGTCCTCCAGTACTTCTGGGAGATTGTTTGTGTCTTCCTTAGTGAAGACAGATCTGAAGTACCTGTTCAACTCTTCTGCCATTTCCTTGTTCCCCATAATAATTTCACCCACGTCTGCCTTCAAGGGACCCACATTTGACTTTGCTACTCTTTTTCCCTTGACATATCTAAAGAAGCTTTTACTGACTTCTGTACATTCCTGGCCAGCTTCCCCTTGTACTTCATCTTTTCAGCCCGTATTGCCCGTTTTGTTTCCTTCTGTTGTCCTATGAAAGTTTCCCAATCCTCTGGCTTCCGGCTACTCTTTGCTGTGTTATACATCTTTTCTTTTAGTTTTATTCTATCCCTAACTTCTCTTGTCAGCCACGGTTTCCTCCTACTCCTCTTAGAATCTTTCTTCCTTTTTGAAATGAAATGATCCTGCGTCTTCCGGATTATGCCCAGAAATTCCTGTCATTCCTGCTAGGATCCCTTTCCAGTCTACCTTGGCCAGCTCCTCTCTCATGCCTTCATAGTCCCCTTTGTTCAACTGCATCACTGCCACTTCTGATTTAACCTTCACCTTCTCAAATTGCAGATTAAAACTAATCATATTATGATCACTACCTCCAAGCGGTTCCTTTACCTCGAGTTCTCTTATCAAATCTGGTTCATTGGACAACACTGAATCCAGAATTGCCTTTTCTCTGGTCGGCTCCATTACAATCTGCTCTAAGAATCCATCTCGGAGGCATTCTACAAACTCTCTTTCTTGGGGTCCTGAACCAACCTGATTTTCCCAGTCTACCTGCATATTGAAATCCCCCATCACCACAGTGGCATTACCTTTGTTACATGTCAGTTTTAACTCCTGCTGCAACTTACACCCTACATCCGGGCTACTATTTGGGGGTCTGTAGATAACACCAATTAGTGTCTTCTTGCCTCTGCAATTCCTCAACTCAATCCACAGTGACTCTACCTCGTCAGTCCCTATCTCTCCCCTCGCGAGGGACTGAATTCCATCCCTCACCAGCAGAGCTACCCCTCCTGCTCTGCCGACCTGTCTGTCCTTTCTATAGGATGTATAACCCTGAATATTAGGTCCCCAGGCCCGATCCTCCTGCAGCCACGTCTCGGTAATCCCCACAATGTCATATCTACCAACCTCTAACTGAGCCTCAAGCTCATCTAGTTTACTTCTTATACTTTGCGCATTCATATACAATACTTTTAATTCCTTACGCATCTCACCTTTCACATTGATCTCTATTACACTTGATTATTACCTGAGTTTTGTTACCTTTCCCTTTAACTCCGTCCTTGACTATCCCATTTGACACCACCACCCCTGTAGACTGTATTTCTGTTCATGAAGTCTACTGCGGGCAGTGGTCATTTAGAAATCCACACCTGACTCCTGAAGAGTGTTTCTGATCTGTTGGACAGGTGTATGGGGATTTTCCTTTATTATAGAGAGAATTCTTCTGTCATTAGCTGTGGAAGTCTTCCTTGGCCTGCGATTAGTAAGCTCACCAGTGCTCTCTTTCTTAATGTTCCAAACAGTTGATTTTGGTAAACCTAAGGTTGGGCTGATGTCTCTAACAGTTTTATTCGTGTTTCTCAGTCTCATAATGGCTTCTTTGATTTTCATTGGCACAACTTTGGAACGCATATTAAAAAAACAGCAATAAAAGTTTCCAAAGGTGATGAAAAGACTGGAGGAAAGATTAGGTGCTGAGAGCTCTCTTAGACCTGCATTTAGGAGGCAATTAAACACACCTGAGCAATTACAAGCACCTGTGAAGCCATGTGTCCCAAACATTCTGGTGCCCTGAAATGGGGGGACTATGCATAAACACAGCTGTAATTTCTACAGGGTGAAACCAAAATGTATAAAAATTGCTTTTATTAAAATCTGACAATGTGCACTTTAACCACATGCGATTTTTTTTCTATTAGAAATCTCAAATTGTGGAGTACAGAGGCAAATAAATAAATGATGGGTCTTTGTCCCAAACATTATGGAGGGCAGTGTACGTGTTGAATTTCATCAGCTGTCTGTCTGAAGGATAAAAAATAATAGGTATATTAATAAGAATAATAATCGAAGCAAGTTCCATTCTGAAGGGGATTATGAGTGGAAGCTATTTCTCCTAGCTGGAGAGTTTTAAACTATATGCTTTCCTATGGTTATGAGCACCTGACTTTTGTATGCCTTGTTCTTAAGAGCAAGCTTTTAGGAGACTGGCCAGAGAGATGGGGATGGGTTGTCCGGCTGCTGTGGAACTGCAGGCATTTTTGTCAGGTGGGGATGGGTCATTTCGCCCATGGTTTCCCAATCCCCACCGCTGAACCAGACTCTGCATGGAACCCAGCAGAGGCTGGAGAACCTGTTCTTCCCACTTCTCGTCCCCCGGGACACAAAGACTAAAGGGCCTGTCCTACAAGCATGCAACTCTATGCGATGAACACGATCAAACTAGAAGCGGGGGCCGCGCTGAGGTCGGGCGATCCCCTGTACAGGGCCGTTCCCACCAGCATGCGCCTGCATGCGGCAAGCGCGACCAAACCGGCAGCGAGGGCCGCGCGGAGGTCGGGTGAGTGGCGCAACGCGGCGCAAAGTGAGGCGAACTTGGAGGGAAGTCTAAGGTAAGTTTTCCAGGACAGAGAGGGGCACACAGAGAGGGGTACAGAGGCACACACACACACAGAGGGCCACGGAGCCACACACATAGAGGTTCACGGAGGCACCTACAGATAGGTTCACGGAGGCACGATGTCGAGGCGGTGTGTAAATGTCGAGGCGACTGCGAGCCGACAAGCCGTTGCCGCGCGGAATTTTTGAACATAGTCAGTTTTTCGGAGCCCCGCGCGGTGCCTGGACGAACTCTGCACAATTCCGCACGGCTCCGGCGATCGAAATGGGACCGGCCCCACGACGCCGGACGGCTCAAGCAACCACGTTAGGTCGCGCTAATCGCATAGGGTTGCATGCTGGTGGGACAGGCCCTCAAAGGACTGGAGAGGAGAGGGACGGCTTGCTGATGAAGCATGTGAAGGAAGAGGCTGTCGGGCCCGCTGTGAACAAAGGACCCGGTGGGGGAGGGCGGAGGAGGGGGGGGGTTGTTAAGGGCCGTCGAGAACAAAGAAGGACCCGGTGGAGCGGACCGACGGAAACAAGGAAGGACCCCACAGAGAGGGCCACTGAGAACAAAGAGGTACCATCAGGGCGACAGCATTCTTAAGAGGTTGGACAGGCTAGATGCAGGAAGATTGTTCCCGATATTGGGGAACTCCAGAACAAGGGGTCACGGTTTAAGGATAAGGGGGAAGTCTTTTAGGACCAAAGATCATTTTTCACACAGAGAGTGGTGA
This sequence comes from Raja brachyura, assembly GCA_963514005.1. Next base: position 84,327,476 of record OY740788.1, on the reverse strand, counting down.
ATCTGTGGAACTCTCTGCCACAGAGGGTAGTTGAGGCCAGTTCATTGGCTATATTTAAGAGGGTGTTAGATGTGGCCCTTGTGGCTAAAGGGATCAGGGGGGTATGGAGAGAAGGCAGGTACAGGATACTGAGTTGTATGATCAGCCATGAACATATTGAATGGTGGTGCAGGCTTGAAGGGCCGAATGGCCTACTCCTGCACCTAATTTCTATGATTCTATGACTAATGATTGCTTCAATAATTTTGCAGGCGCTGGATATGTGGCGTGTATGATATGCTAAAACAAAGGATTTCACTGTACCTAGGTATATAGTATCATTGAAGTGAATCTGCTGGCTCCACGGGCCTCTCCCACACACTGTTGATGTTCACATCCAAACTAACGTTCAGTTCTCAGGAGCGGAACCCTGCCATAACCTGGGGACTTCCTGAAATGGAACTAGTTTAGGATGAGGAGACATTTCTTATTGCACAAGCTCTTAAATCTTAGGAATTCCGTATCTCCGTGAACATATCCAGAGCTGAGATCAAGACAATTTCAGACACCACTGGATTCAGAAATTACACGATGTTTTCGGGTATTGCCTTGATGGAAGTGGAGAGGATGTTTAAATGAAAGGTCGCCCATTTAGGACAGAGATGAAGACTTCTGTTTTTCTCTCAGAGGGTTGTAAATCTTTGGACAAATCTTCCTAAACGACCAGTGGGAGCAGGCACATTGAATATTTTTTGATTGCAAGCAAATGGGTGGAAGGTTACTGGGGGGTCAAGTGCAGGAATGTGGACTTGAGGTGACAGTCAGTTTAGCTGTAGAGTTATAGAGCCATTCAACCAGGCCCTTCGGCCCTACCTGTCCATGCTGACCAAGTTGTCCACCTAAGCTCAACCCATTTACCAATGTTTAACCCGTATCCCTCTAAACCTTTCCCATCCATGCTCTATTGAATGGGGGGACAGGTTCAAAGGGGCGAGTGGTCTTCTCATGCTCTTTCTTCATACATTCCCCAGGTACATAGAAACATAGAAATTAGGTGCAGGAGTAGGCCATTCAGCCCTTCGAGCCTGCACCGCCATTCAATATGATCATGGCTGATCATCCAACTCAGTATCCCGTACCTGCCTTCTCTCCATACCCTCTGATCCCCTTAGCCACAAGGGCCACATCTAACTCCCTCTTAAATATAGCCAATGAACTGGCCTCAACTACCCTCTGTGGCAGAGAGTTCCAGAGACCCACCACTCTCTGTGTGAAAAAAGTCCTTCTCATCTCGGTCCTAAAGAATTTCCCCGTTATCCTTAAGCTGTGACCCCTTGCCCTGGACCTCCCCAACATCGGGAACAATCTTCCTGCATCTAGCCTGTCCAACCCCTTAAGAATTTTGTAAGTTTCTATAAGATCCCCTCTCAATCTCCTAAATTCTAGAGAGTATAAACCGAGTCTATGCAGTCTTTGTTCATAAGACAGTCCTGACATCCCAGGAATCAGTCTGGTACGAAAGTGGACGAGGCAGAGGATCTGTGTAATCTTATTAATCATCAAATCGAGCTACAGAGTCTGACTGACATGCGTCTGAACAAGGGTCCCGACCTGAAAGGTCACCCATTTCTTCGCTCCAGAGATGCTGCCTGTCTCCCTGAGTTACTCCAGCATTTTTGTGTCAATTTTCTGATAAGATAAAAATAGTTTTCAGACTTAGATAAAAGGGTTTTATAATAACAGACTCCATGGACCACCCTTGAGTACTGAAGGTTAAGGGGCAATCTAATTGTGTTGAAGATGATTAAAGGGCTTCATGCAAATGTAATCTGCTTAAGATTTCAATTAATTCACCTATTCATCTCCAGTGCCCAAAGTTCTTAGCACCAACAATTTTTAAGCCGTTGAAATCTTTGCTTTAAAAACAATTAGTGGGGCTTCACTCGGCTGTCAGGGTTATGGATGCATTTTAAATATTATGAGAGGTTTCTGAAAGTAAATGGGGAATACATGTTCTTTGGAATTGTGAGTCAGCAACTAAGGGGTATTGTTACAAGATTGTCAAAAGAACAACAGGAATTCTTGATGTTTTGCAGAGAATGGTTCAACATATTTTCATACAGAAGGAATAGTGGTAGAATGAGTCAACACAGTTCTTGAATGGAAATTGGATACATTATGGAGTTGGGATGAAGCATCACCTGAAGCAAGCCCAGGGTGCATTACAGAAATTAAATCAGAAATTCCTGGAAATATTCAGTGGGCGATGCAATCTGTGCAGAAAAGAAAGCATCCGTAATATTGCAGTCTGACTACATCTGATCAAACTGATAAGGCTAGTTATCTGAAATTGGGGAATTTTTAATACATTTTTTGACAAGTTAAAAGGTGCGATACAGTTCCTCGAGGTTATTCCCATAAGACAGAGCGCTCAGGAGAGAAGTGGATAAAGAAAATAAAATAAAACCCAATCTGTAGAAGGGTCTCGACACAAAACATCACCCATTCCTTCTCTTCATGGATGCTGCCTGTCCCACCGAGTTACTCCAGAATTTTGTGTCTATCTTCGATTTAAACCAGCATCAGCAGTTCTTTCCGACACATGGACAAATAAACTAACAGGTAGCTGGAAGCGTGGCGTTCTCCTCGAGAGATGAGTGGGGTACTTTGCAACCTGCACTATTTGAGAGTACCCAGGGCAGTACGTAAAACCGGTACTTGAAATTGCAATGGGTAGAGCATTGGTGATGAACATTTGGGTCTGAGGGTGTTCCATGAGGCATCACAGCTCCTGCAAATATGTGGGAGATTGCTGAGTGTGGAGGAGTAGGTATTATTTGTGGAAGAGAAAACTAGAGATTTGTCTCCTTTAAAGATAAAAAGGTTAAGATAAGGGACAAGTTTGCTAGTTTAGTATAGTTTAATTTAGTTTAGAGATGGAAACAGAACCTTTGGCCCACCGAGTCCGCACTGAACAGCGATCCCCACACATTAACAGTGTCCTACACAAACTTGGGAAAATTTACACATCCTAAGCCAATTAACCCACAAACCTGTAGATCTTTAGAGTGTGGGAGAAAACTGAAGATCTCAGAGAAAATCCACAGTATAATGTGGATAAATGTGAGGTTATCCACTTTGGCGGCAAAAACAGGAGGGTGGACTATTACCTGAATGGTGGCAAATTAGGAAAAGGGGAGATGCAACGAGACCTGGGTGTCATGGTACACCAGTCATTGAAAGTAGGCAGGCAGGTGCAGCAGAAAGCAAATGGTTTGCTAGAATTCATAGCGAAAGGATTTGAATATAGGAGCAAGGAGGTTCTACTGCAGTTGTACAGGGTTTTAGTGAGACCACACCTGGAGTATTGCGTACAGTTTTGGTCTCCAAATTGGAGAAAAGACATTCTTGCCATAGAGGGGGTACAGAGAAGATTCACCAGACTGATTCCTGGGATGTCAGGACTTTCATATGAGGAAAGACTGGATAGACTCGGCTTGTACTCGCTAGAATTTAGAAGACTGAGGGGGGATCTTATAGAAACTTACAAAATTCTTAAGGGGTTGGATAGGCTAGATGCTGGAAGATTGTTCCCGATGTTGGGGAGGTCCAGAACAAGGGGGTCACTGTCTAAGGATAAGGGGGAATTCCTTTAGGACCGAGATGAAAAAAACATTTTTCACACAGAGAGTGGTGAGTCTCTGGAATTCTCTGCCACAGAAGGTAGTTGAGGCCAGTTCATTGGCTATATTTAAGAGAGAGTTAGATGTGGCCCTTGTGGCTAAAGGGATCGGGGGTATGGAGAGAAGGCAGGTACGGGATACTGAGTTGGATGATCAGCCATGATCATATTGAATGGCAGAGCAGGCTCGAAGGGCCGAATGGCCTACTCCTGCACCTATTTCCTATGTTTCTATGTTTCTATGTATGTAGGCTTGGTGTAAGTGTAAATTGTCCCTGGTGTGTGTAGGATAATGTTAATGTGCGGGGATCGCTGGTCGACGCGGACTCAGTGAGCCAAAGGGCCTGTTGCCGCGCTGGGTCACTAAACTAACCTAAAAAATTAAACTGGGACCCTCTTTGTGATGTTAAAGATCCCAAGGTACTACTTTGCTTTGCCTGGGGAATCATATCTGGAAACTTGAGCACTATTTTCTCCTCAGCTAAGACCGAGATGCACATTCCCTTTCTAGTGTTTACAGGAGCTTGCTAGGCACCCATTGCTCACTTTGTTTCCCATATGACAATGGTGACTGAACTCATAAAAAATAAATAATTAGCTATAAAGCGTTTTAAGACATGCTGAAAGGGACAAATCTTCCCATTTTAACATTATTAAAAAGAAAATGAAAGACAGATTCCCACCATTGTAACAGGAGAATTTTAGGGGAAAGTAATCCTTCATATTAACATTAAAACAAACATGTGGGGAACAGGTGTATGTTTGAGGACAAGAATGTCTGCTTTCCCCCCTTTTCATTATCAAGAAGTGTGTGGTCTTCGCCGTCAAGGTAAGTGGGCCTCTGGGAAATCACTGCCCGTTGCAGACACTGCTCCTTTAAGCAGTGCTGATCAACGCTGCGTGCTGTGGTTACATTTGTTTTTCATTTCCTGGTGCTAACAGTGAGCGTTTGAAATGGATTTGCGCTGGGCACCAAATCAGAGCGCGTAATCAGGCCAATCCATCAAAATAACATCACACGTACCAAGATACACCCGCCACCTTGTTTTGCAAGGCTCGTAAATATGCTTGATGCTTGAGGGGTAAAATATCCCTCGAGATGGAACATTTTGTCGACCCCCGACACAAAGGGCTGACTGTACTGATCTGGAGCAAATAAATTGCTGCGTCCAGGCTGATCTTAGGCTGACCGCAGCTCTTCCGGTCACTGCCTAGTCTGCCAGAGCAGGCAACATCCACACTTTGTCCCGAAACGCCAGTCTATCATCCCGCTGCAGAGTTGATTTCAGTTGGCACGTGGGGCAGTGCGGTGGTGCAGCGGTAGAGTTGCTGCCCTTACAGCGCCAGAGACCCAGGTTCGATCCTGACTACGGGTGCTGGTCTGCACGGAGTTTGTACGTTCTCCCCGTGACTGCGTGGGTTTTCTCTGTCTGCGCCAGTTTCCTGCCACATTCCAAAGACGTACGGGTTTGTTGGTTGATTAGTTTCAGTACAAACTGTAAATTGTCCCTAGTGTGTGTGGGGGATAGTGCTAGTGTACGTGAATCACTAGCACTAACACAGTAGGGACAATTTATAATTTTTAACTGAAGCCAATTCAACTACAAACATATGGATTCAGTGGAGCGAAGGGCCTGTTTCCTTGCTGTACCTCTAAACTAAACTAAATTAAATTGGTACGTCTCAAACAAAAACTGCAACTGGTATCGAGTGGACTAAATGTAAGACATTAAGCGATTGCTGGGGTGCATTTGGGAGGTGCAATAGATTTGTGATTGGTCCTCATAGATTTCATAATCAGTGAATCACTAGACTGTCACGGCATGGAAGGAGATAGTCCATGCTGGCCATTAAACTAATCCCTTCTGTCTGCACATGATCCATATCCCTCCATTCTCTGCATATCCATGTGCCCATTCTAAAACACCACTATTATATCTACCACCATTACCATCTCTCGCAGCTCATTCCAGGAACAACCAGTCTCTGAGGACAGATCCTGTCCCCCAACATCTTTAAACATCCCCCTTCTATCATAGAAACATAGAAAATAGGTGCAGGAGGAGGCCATTTGGCCCTTCGAACCAGCACCGCCATTCATTGTGATCATGGCTGATCGTCCCCAATCAATAACCCGTGCCTGCCTTCTCCCCATATCCCTTGACTCCACTAGCCCCTAGAGCTCTATCTAACTCCCTCTTAAATCCATCCAGTGATTTGGCCTCCACTGCCCTCTGTGGCAGGGAATTCCATAAATTCACAACTCTCTGGGTGAAAAAGTGTTTTTCTCACCTCAGTCTTAAATGACCTCCCTTTTATTCTAAGACTGTGTGGCCCTTGGTTCTGGACTCCCCCAACATTGGGAACATTTTTCCTGCATCTAGCTTGTCCAATCCTTTTATAATTTTATATGTTTCTATAAGATCCCCCCTCATCCTTCTAAAACTCCAGTGAATACAAGCCTAGTCTTTTCAGTCTTTCCTCATATGACAGTCCCGCCATCCCAGGGATCAATCTCGTGAACCTACGCTGCACTGCCCCTATCTTTTCTCTGCCTGCCTTATCAATGTCTGTCATGATTTTATAAACTTCTATCAGGTCTCCCCTCAACCTCTGAAGTTCCAAAAAAAAAAAATCTAAGATTGTCCAAAAAGATGTATTCTGAGATTTGTATACACGTCTCTATAGATATTGTTATTTGAAATTGTTCCATTCAATGTTAAGATGTCTACTTCATTTTTATTTTTAATATAATAATTGTTTGCTAGTATTATTATTATTTTTAAATTATTTTTATTGTATTTTTTAATTTTTATATATTTATATAACTTTTGAAACAAGTTAAATGTGTATTTGAAAAACTGTTATATCATTGGCAATATGCATTGCATTAAAAAAAAGATTGTCCAAATTCACATTACAGCTAATATTTTAAAGCAAAACGATATGAAGGTTTTTACAAAGTTTATAAAATCATGAGGGGCATAGATAAGGTGAATGGCCACAATATTTTTCCAAGGGTAGTGTACCTGATACCTGCATATGTTTGCACATTCTTTATCTACCCATTTAATTTATCTATATCTATCAGTAGCCTTCATATTTCCTTTTTTTTGGGTTTAGTTTAGTTTACTGTAAGCAGGGGCCAGCAACCTTGTTCTGCATAAGGGCCGGGACGAATGGCGGGCAACATCTATCACAAATGGATCCCACCCCGGATGGCAGGCATTAAATCACGTGCTCACAGAAGGTAGACAAAAATGCTGGAGAAACTCAGCGGGTGAGGCAGCCTCGTGCAATCCTCGCATGTCTCACCCGCTGAGTTTCTCCAGCATCTTTGTTTACCTTAGATTTTTCCAGCATCTGCAGTTTTTTCTTAAACGTGTTCACATAGAAACATAGAAACATAGAAAATAGGTGCAGGAGTAGGCCATTCGGCCCTTCGAGCCTGCACCGCCATTCAATGTGATCATGGCTGATCATCCAACTCAGTATCCCGTACCTGCCTTCTCTCCATACCCCCTGATCCCTTTAGCCACAAGTGCCACATCTAACGCCCTCTTAAATATAGCCAATGAACTGGCCTCAACTACCTTCTGTGGCAGAGAATTCCAGAGACTCACCACTCTCTGTGTAAAGAATGTTTTCCTCATTTCGGTCCTAAAGGAATTCCCCCTTATCCTTAGAGACTAGGCTTATTCACAGAAGGTGCGGGGCTGTGCCGGCGGCTTTGCGCAGGATGCGTTCGGGGCGGGCACTCGGCAGCGCTCGGGGCAGGCACTCGGCCGGCCGGATGAATGCAGGAAACACAATCTGCCTGCGGGCCGGATGATTTTGAGTTATGGGCCACATTTGGTCCAGGGGCCGTAGGTTGTCGGCCCCTGCTTTATAAATACATAATGGAAACAGGCCCTTTGTCCCACGAACTCTGTGCCAACCAACGATCATCCACACACTAGAAAATTAACAGAAGTCAATTAACCTAAAACCAACTTGTCTTTGGAATGTGGGAAGAAACCGGGGCACCTGGAAAAAACCCACGCGGTCACGGGGAAAGCATGCAAACTTCATACAGACAGCACCCGTAGTTTGAATCGAACCCGGGTCTCTGGAGTTGTAAGGCAGCAATTCTACTGCTGGGCCACTGCGGAAAAGTTCAAAACTTCATGTACGACCTACAGAAAATTTCGCAACCATATCTTCAGTTCCCTCATCCAAGTTATTTATGTAAAATGTTGCAAAACGTTGAATACAGATCTCTGTGACATTTTTGCCAATCAGAAAAAGGCCCATCAATGCCCACTCTGTTTCGGACTCTCCAGCCAATACACCAGCCACATCAATGTGTTTACCCTTACTCTATAAACTTTTATAGTACTTACACACATCGTAAAAGGTGGAGCTCCAGAGAGTGTTGCAGAACGGAGAGTACATGTCTGTGGTCCCCTATAAAGTGGCAATTCAGATAGCGAAGGGGGTTAGCCCACTTGCCATCACTGGGAAAAGTATTGTGTACAAACGCCAGGGCATCATGGTATGGCTGTACAAGTAGTTGGGGAGACCACACTTGGAATACTGTGTGCAGTTCTGTCAATAGGGGCGCTGCACGATTGGCAGCCCTGCCAACAGTCTGTTTGTTTTTTTCGTCTGTGTGTTAAAAGTTAGTGTAAATGTTCTCCAGTTTGTTTTGTGTGTGGGGGGGAGGGGTCGGACGAAACGTTTTTGTTCAGTTTCTCACCTTGCCAGAGATGAGATTAATTTTCCGGATCGCATTCTCCAGTCGCTCTGCGGCCTACCATCGATGGAGCCGGAAGCCTCCTCGGACTTACCTTGGGCACCACCGCAGAACGTGGACTTTACATCGGGAGCTCGCAGTCACGGGAGAGAACGTGGATGTCGGTAACCCCAACGTCGCAGAAGGTTCGACCGGCCCCGACGCAGGGTTCGATCGCCCGCCGTGGGAGAGCTGACATCCCTCCAGTGTAGGAACTGATCGCCTCGACGAGGCGGGCTCGCCGCCGGCTACGGGAGTTAAGTTCATCCCGTCAACGGAGGGCTCGAAGCCCCCGAGGGCAGGAGAGCAAAGGGACGAGATTGAACTTTGTTTCGTCTACTGCAAGATTATCTAGCATATACCCCGCTGTCAAGGACACCTGCAACAGATGTAATCAATCCCTTGCCAACCATAGCCATATCTTGCCCTAAGCTGGCAGCCTTTTGGAGGAGTGCTTTCGACGTGATAAGCAGAGCCTATGGCCAGACTATTCCTCCAAACCCACTGTCAGCTATTTTTGGTACACCTCCCAACACCAACCTCTCTGTTGCGTTGAAGCGGGTCCTGGCTTTTACAACCTTGTTAGCCCGGAGACTGATCTTGCTTAACTGGAGGCTTACCTGTCCCCCGACACACGCCCGCTGGATCAAGGAGGTGCTCTACAATTTAAAGCTTGAAAAAATTAGGTTTCCTCTCAAAGGCTCCACCAAGACATTCCTAGATACATGGAAGCCTTTCCTGGAACTTGTTAACTCTCTCAACTTGTTTCCAGACTTGGAAGAGGACTGGGTGCCTTCTATCAATGCTCTGTCTTATTGCAGCTGCTCTCCCCTCAACACCCCCCCCCCCCCCCCCCCCACCCCCCACCCACCCACACCTCTTTTTTTTTTTTTTTGTACATTTTGTATCGTTTATCTTATCGTATTTGTGTGGATGTGTACGTATGTAAGTGTTGTTTGTCCCCGTTTGGTTCCGACCTGATTCAGGTGGGTTGAGGGGGGGTAAGGGTAAGGGCTTTGAGGGTCACTTGCACACTGTTGCACAATTATGTCCTGACTATCACTGTCTGTTATCATTGTATGTATGCAAATTGCTGTGAGATTCAAATAACTTTGTTTCGCCTTCCATCGCAGTGAGGAATGTGGAGGAGTCACTGTGATGGATGTTTATGTTAAAATGTATTTTCTGTGTTAACAACCATATAACCATATAACAATTACAGCACGGAAACAGGCCATCTCGGCCCTTCAAGTCCGTGCCGAACAACTTTTTTCCCTTAGTCCCACCTGCCTGCACTCATACCATAACCCTCCATACCCTTCTCATCCATATGCCTATCCAATTCATTTTTAAATGATACCAACAAACCTGCCGCCACCACTTCCACTGGAAGCTCATTCCACACAGCTACCACTCTCTGAGTAAAGAAGTTCCCCCTCATGTTACCCCTAAACTCCTGTCCGTCCCTTAATTCTAAAGTCATGTCCTCTTGTTTGAATCTTCCCTATTCTCAAAGGGAAAAGCTTGTCCACATCAACTCTGTCTATCCCTCTCATCATTTTAAAGACCTCTATCAAGTCCCCCCTTAACCTTCTGCGCTCCAGAGAATAAAGACCTAACTTATTCAACCTATCTCTGTTCCGTTGCTTTTAATTGTATGAGCGCCTTGGCAAATGAAATTCCTCGTATGTTGCAAAACATACTTGGCTAATAAAGTATTATTGTGATTGTGATAAAGTATCATTGTGATGGTGATTAAGTTGAAAAGCGTTCGGAAAAGACTCTCAAGAATGTTACCCGGACTAGTTTCTCTGTGGAGGTCAAGTAAATGAGTATGTTTAAGGCAGAGATAGATAGAGTCTTGATTAGCACCAGTGTCAGCGGTTATGGGAGAAGGCAGGAAAATGGGATTAAGAGGGAAAGATAGATCAGCCACGATTGAATCGCAGTGTAGATATGAAGTGCTCAATGGCCTAATTCTGCTCCTGTCACATAAACTTGTGAACATACATTTCTAAGAAAAACCCAGGAAGCCTGTGGAATTGTAAAACACAGCGGAGGAGGATCAAAGTATTGATAAGGAAAGGATAAGCAGAACGTGAGATTAGTCTCGAAAAGCAGACTGTAAAAACATCAATAGATGAGTAGCAGGGAAAGAATGATTTAAAGTCAATGTGTCTTCTATACAGTGAGACAAAACAATCTATATGGGAAGAAGGACATAAATTAAACGTATATTTTACAGCTTCATGGAATAAATAGTGCTGAGCAATAAGTGAATGGAAAGCTTTAAAAAATAATATTAGAGAAAGGTTGGTAATGGGATAATAATGGGATCAAAAACCGCTGAATCTGTTGACCCAATGAATATTCGGAAGGAGGAAGCCAAGGAAACAATTCGTCAATTCTTCCCTTCCCTCCCGCTCCACTCCTTCCCCGGGCACTTTCCCTTGCAACCGCAAGAGATGCTACACTTGTCCCTTCACCTCCCCCATCCACTCCTTTCAGGGACCCAAGCAGTCATTCCAAGTCCGACAGAGGTTCACCTGCACCCCCTCCAACCTCATCTACTGCATCCGTTGCTCCAGATGCCAGCTGATCTACATCGGTGAGACCAAGTGGAGGCTGGGCGATCGTTTCGCCGAACACCTCCGCTCGGTCCGCAATAACCAACCCGACCTCCCGGTGGCTCAGCACTTCAACTCCCCCTCCCACTGCGTATCCGACCTCTCGGTCCTGGGCCTCCTCCACGGCCAGAGTGATCAACACCGCAAGTTGGAGGAACAGCACCTCATATTCCGCTTGGGGAGTCTGCATCCTCTGGGCTTAAACATTGAATTTTCTCAATTCTGTTAACCCAGGCTGCCTCCTCCCCACCTCTCCCTCAGCCCTCTGGCCCTGACATTCCTTCTCCATCTCCCCCCCCCCCCCCCCCCCCCCCAGTCGCACTAGCTTCTCATTTTCACACCACAAACAGCTTACAATGGCCTGCTTCCTTTATCACCAATACTTTTTTGCATATCTTTCACTCATTGTTCTTGCTTTATCTCTCCACATCACTGTTTATATCTCTCGTTTCCCTGATCCCTGACCAGTCTGAAGAAGGGTCTCGACCCGAAACGTCGCCTATCTCCTTCGCTCCTTAGATGCTGCTGCACCCGCTGAGTTTCTCCAGCTTTTTGTGTAGCCAAGGAAACAAGTGGGTTCAGTGGCGTCACCTTTCAGAGTTCCATGGTTTTGAGAGCCCTTCCCACAGTTTGGAAAGTAAAAAATATAACTCCAATATTTAGGAAAGAAGGGAGACAGAAAGCACCCGATCAGGCTGCCTTTGGAGTATGATGAGCAGTTTTTGGCTCCTTATCTGAGGAAGGATGTGTGCTGGCTTCGAGAGGGTCCAGAGGAGGTTTATGAGAATGATCCCAGGAATAATTGGGTTAACATATGAGGAATGTTTGACGGCACTGTGCCTGCGCTCTCTGGAGCTTAGAAGAATGAGGGGGAACCGCATTGAAACTGATCGAATAGTGAAAGGCTTGGATAGAGTGGAGGTGGAGAGGTTGTTTCTACTAGTGGGAGAGTCTAGAACCAGAGGCAAGAGGCCAGAGAATAAATGGACGTATCTTTCAAAAGGAAATGAGGAGGAATTTCTTTAGTCAGCAGGTGATGAATCTATGGCATTTATTGCCTTAGAAGGTTGTGGAGTCCGTCAATGGGTATTTTTAAGGCGGAGATTGATAAATTCTTTATCAGTACGGTTGTCAGGGGTTGTGGGGAGAAGGCAGGACAATGGAGTTAGGAGGGAAAGATAGATCAGCCATGATTGAATGGAGAGGAACACGATGGGCCGAATGGCCTAATTCTGCTCCTATAATTTATTAATTTATGAAATAATGTATAACTAATCAGTACCCCGTTCCTGCTTTCACCCCATATCCCTTGATTCCGTTAGCCCTAAGAGCTATATCTAACTTGAAAACATCCAGTGAATTGGCCTTCACTGCCTTCTGTGGCAGATAATTCACAACTCCTATCCTCTGCTGGGTAGGAGGGAATAACTGGGGTGCAAGTGGTCCTTGATTACGTTGGCTGCCTCATGGGTCAGCATGAAATGTAGTCAGAGTCACAAGTTCACAAGTTATAGGAGTAGAATCAGGCCATTCGGCCCATCTAGTCTACTCCGCCATTTGATTATGGCTGATCTCTGCCTCCTAATACCATTTTCCTGCCTTCTCCCCATAACCCTTGACACCCGTCTAATCAAGAATTTGTCCGTCTCTGCATTAAAAATATCCACTGACTTGACCTCCACAGCTCTCTGTGGCAATGTTCCATAGATTAACTATCCTCTGACGAAGGAAGTTCCTCCTCACCTCCTTTCTAAAAGAGCGCCCCTGATGGTGGGGTTGGGGAGGGTGCGGGGAGGCTGGGTTGTGCGATGCACTCAGCTGTTTCTCGTGGGTTTGGATGAACAGTTGCCAAACCAAGCTGTGACGCATCTCGAGAGTCTAGTAAGAGTCAAGAGATTAATAGGAGATGGAATATGCAAAGGAAAAAAATTGATTTCATCCATTTTGGTAGAAAAATAGAAACAGGGTTATTGTTTGAGTAATGAGGCATATAAAGTATTGGTGTTTGGAGGACCTTGGTGTCTATGTACATGATTCACTTTGGTGGAAAATAAGACTTGGCCGCTACAGATTTTGGTGTAACTGTGATCCATCTGAAGTATGAGACAGAGTGAGTCCATGCTAATGGACAGAGAGGTCAAGAGCATGTATATGTAGGCATGACGTTAGGCAGTAAGTTGAAGGAAGCAGGATATACTTTAGTTTAGTTTAGTTTACAGATACAGTGTGGAAACAGGTCCTTTAGCCCGCTGGGTCCATGCCGGCCAACGATCACCCGTACGCCAGCTCTATCCGACATTTTTTTCAACAAAGGGCCAATTAAATTACAAACCTTTGGGATGTGAGAGGAAACTGGAGCACCCGGAGGAAGCTCATGCAATCGCAGAGAGAACATACAAACTCCCCAGAGGGCGGTGGAGGCCGGTTGTCTGGATACTTTCACGAGAGAGCTAGATGGGGCTCTTAAAGATAGCGGAGTCAGGGGATATGGGGGAGAAGGCAGGAACGGGGTACCGACTGGGGATGATCAGTCATGATTACATTGAATGGCGGTGCTGGCTCGAAGGGCCGAATGGCCTACTCCTGCACCTATTGTCTATGGTCTATTGTCCATACAGACAGCACCGGTGGTCAGGGTTGAACCCGGTTCTCTGGCTTTGCAAGGCGGCAGCTCCACTGTTGCCGCACCGTGATGTCCCAAGCAGATTTTCTATCTCCAACATATTCTCTTGCCCTAAAGAGGATTTCTCCTTTTGTAACTTTCTTCACTCTGGTCCTCCTTCCTTAAAACAGGTTTGATTCTAACTTACGTGGAAGAAATGTCCAGTTGGCCTTTCGGATCATCTATCTGTGTCCCTCTACCAATCCGTCGAGTTCCTCCAGCAGTTTGCTTTTTCTTCAAGAGGCCTGTCTAGATTTTTAACGCGAGCAATTTGTTCATTTATTTTACTATCATTGATGCCACCTTTTCATTTCTGGTTCATTTCACAAATTTGCATTTCCCAACTCCCAGTTGAACTTGTGTCTCTGGATTCAGTCATGATATTAATTATCCAGTAATTGAATGATTGTGTTATCATGCCTTACATGGAGGTGTGCTATCAGTTCCTGCTCTGATTAATAGATGAAGATCGTGAAGAGGATATATAGGAGTTGAAAACCGTAACATAGAAACATAGAAAAATAGGTGCAGGAGTAGGCCATTCGGCCCTTCGAGCCTGCACAGCCATTCAATATGATCATGGCTGATCATCCAACTCAGTATCCCGTACCTGGCTTCTCTCCATACCCCCTGATCCCTTTAGCCACAAGAGCCACATCCAACTCCCTCTTGAATATAGCCAACGAACTGGCCTCAACGACCTTCTGTGGCAGAGAATTCCAGAGACTCACCACTCTCTGTGTGAAAAATGTTTTCCTCATCTTGGTGCTAAAGGATTTCCCGCTTGTCCTTTGTCTTAGTCTTATCCTGAACATCCAGGTCAGGAGCATCTTTTTCCCTGTAGCCATCAGACTATTAAGCACTACAACCTCTAAATAAGCTCTGAACTACTTACAGACCTGAGCGCATTGGTTTTGTCTTTTTGCACTATTATTGTTTGTTTTTTTATAAGTGTGTACGTATGTGTGTACAGTGTGTATACACTGAACTTTTTATTATTTTATAATATTGTTCACAGATTACTATGGTTACATATACCATTGTTTTGTATGTGATTACTCTGGTCAATGTTGGCCTTCAGGATATTGAAGGTGAGGAAATATGTTGCATGCGGGAGAGAAATTGGCCAGGTCAACAAGCGGATAACCGCAATCTTCAAAGATGGGACTAGCCCAGCTACGAAACCATTTCATATGTGCTGAAATTGTTTTATAGCTGGGCCTTGTCCCATTTTCTTGCATTTAACCATATAACAATTACAGCACGGAAACAGGCCCTCTCGGCCCTTCCAGTCCGTGCCGACCATTCATTTTCCCCTAGTCCCAACTACCTGCACTCAGACCATACCCCTCCATTCCCTTCCCGTCCATATACCTGTCCACTTTACTTTTAAATGTTAAAATCGATCCTGCCACCACCACTTCTGCAGGAAGATCATTCCACACAGCCACCACTCTCTGAGTAAAGAAGTTCCCCCTCATGTTACTCCTAAACTTCTGTCCCTTAATTCTCATGTCATGCCCTCTTGTTTTGAATCTTCCCCACCCTCAATGGGAAAAGCTTATCCACGTCAACTTTGTCTATCCCTTTCATCATTTTAAAGACCTCAATCAAGTCCCCCCTTAACCTTCTGCGCTCCAAAGAATAAAGACCTAAGTTGGTCTGAAGAAGGGTCTCGACCCAAAACGTCGCCTATCTCCTTCGCTCCTTAGATGCTGCTGCACCCGCTGAGTTTCTCCAGCTTTTTGTGTAACCCTCGATTCTCCAGCATCTGCAGTTCCTTCTTTAACACCTAACTTGTTCAACCTGGCCCATATCCTTTTTAAACAATTCCGATTTATGTCCAAGTGTCTTTTAAACATTGTAATTATAAACATTGGATGACAATGTAGTTAACATTGCCAGTAAATTAGCAGATGGCAGCAACGTTGTTGGTCTGTCGGACGGTGAGGAAGGGTATAGAAGTTTACAACAGGATTTAGATCAGTTGGGAAGGAGGGCCAAAGAATGGCAAATGGAATTTAACTCTGACAAATGTGAGGTGTTGCACTTTAATATGCCAACCCAGGGCTTGCTGGAGAATGTTGCAGAAAATGGAGATCTGGAAGTACAGAGACATGGTTCCCTGAAAGTGGTGAATCAGGAGGACAGTGTGGTGAGGAAAGCATTTGGCCCATTTGCCTTCATTGGGAAAAGTCTACAGGATTCGGTGGACAGCCAGGCTCTTTGGAGCAAACTATCAAGGTACGGTTGCCACGACAAGTACATCAGAATATTGAGGCTTCTACTTGTTGGTCACAATGCCCCACAACTGTGGCTCTGAGCCCGCGCCCTCACTGTGGAAACGGGGGTCAAACAGGGATGCATCATCGCACCCACCCTGTTTGTCGTCTTCATTGCTGCCATACTTCACCTCATTGGTGAAGAGCTGTTACAAGGGATACCAATCCTCTACAGAACATAGATCACAAGACCTACACCAACCCCAAACCAATTAGGAGCAGACGAGGGCATTCGATCCAATTTGTGGTCCCAGCCTCAAAGACAGATGTGTACAGCAATTCGTTCTTTCCACGCACTATTAAAGCATGGAATAATCTCCACCAAGCCACGGTTGCCCAGCCAGATGCAACTAAATTTAAGGTGGCACTTTCTTCCCAATAACCCTCTCTGGCTAAACCCCTCCCTTCACCACCTCCAGTTTAAATTCCAGTTGGAATATTTTGGAGGACCACGTAACCAAGAACCAAGAACTGACGGTGGGCTCTTCAACCTTAATATGTTGAAGGCCAAGAGCAAAGTAACGCCGCCATCATGGAGCTTCAGTACGCAGACGACTGCTCCATTGCAGGACACTCTGCAGAAGACCTCCAGGGCATCCTGAATGCCTTTGCCAAGGCATACAGAGCCATGAGCCTAGCCTTAAACATCAAGATTTAAGGCCAGACCCATGGCTCTGTATGCCTTGGCAAACATCAACCTCCACCCAACCAACCATCTGCCCAGCCCACTATAACAGTGGACGATGCCACTCTTGAAACGTTGACCACTTCCCCTACCTTGTCAGCATTCTTTCCTCAAAGGCTGTCATCAACTCTGAGGTCAACCATCGCCTGAGTTGTGCCAGCGGAGCCTACGCCAGATTCGGGAAAAGAGTCCTTGAAGACCGAGACCTAAAGGCTCAAACAAAACTGCTGGTCCACAGAGCCGTTGTCCTCCCCACCCTGTTGTATGGAGCCGAGTCACGGACCACCTACAGCAGGCACCTGAGAGGCCTGGACCAATACCATCGAAGATCCTTACGAAAGATTCTGAGGATCAGCTGGGAGGACAAACGCACCAACATCAGCGCTTTGGAGGAAGCCAACATGACCAGCGTCAATGACCACAATAATGCAGCACCAACTTGGATGGACTGGCCATGTCATCCACATGTCCAACACACATCTCCCTAAACAAATCCTGTACTCTCTAATCTGAAGGAAGGTCTGTGAGCCCCCGGCGGGCCAAAGAAACACTTTAAGGACAACATTTTTCTTTTTTGTATCAAAAAAAATTTATTTAAATATCAACACGATACAAAAACCCAAAAAAACAAAACCGTGGTGACATACATACCCACCACCATGTTACAGAATCACCAAACTGTTCAGACATTACATTTCAAACCACTATGTTACAAATAACACCACCTTCTCTGACACCACCCGGGCGCGGACGTAACCCCGGTAAAGGGGCAAGCATCCGGCTCGGGCAAAGGCCTCTTACGCCTGGCGCTGTGACTCGTTGATGGCCAGCTTGGCCAGGCCTCAAGAGCAGTCTGAAGAAATTCCACATCACAATCGAGCAACTGGGAGCACATTGCTCCTGGAGGAAATCCGTGCAGGGAGGGGCCGCACGTCATGAAACGGAAAACGGAACTACGGCGTGTCGCTGAGGACAAAGGGGAGAGAAGGAGAGAGAGAAGGGGGCTCGACGACCACCAACCACCGCCAGTCTCCACTGC
Organism: Raja brachyura; assembly: GCA_963514005.1. The sequence goes on along the minus strand of OY740788.1, from coordinate 84,309,746 downwards.
CCACATTGCATCAAGGTGTGTGGATCGCGGATCGGCCTCTACAGACATCTGCAGACCCACAAGTAGACGACCGCATGGAGAGGAGAGGACAATCATACTAATTTCGAGTGAAATTTCCCGTTGATGGGAAGTCTCCAAAAGTATTTAGATCAGTTGGGAAGGTGGGCCAAAGAATGGCATATGGAATTCAACTCTGTGACAAATGTGAGGTGTTACACTTTGATATGGCAATCCAGGACAGGACTTGCTGGAGAATGTTGCAGAACAGGGAGATCTGGAAGGGCAGATATATGGTTCCCTAAAAGTAGCGAATCAGGTGGATAGAATGGTGAGGGAAGCATTTGGCCTCTTTGCTTTCATTGGGAAGGGTATTGAGTACAAAAGTTGGCACAGTTGTGGAAGTTGTTGATGAGACCACACTTGGAATACTGGGTGCAGTTCGTGCCAACCAGCTACAGAAAGGACGTCATGAAGTTGGAAAGAGTGCAGAAGAGATTAATCACAGTGTTACCTGGATCTGCAGGCTCGAAACATAGGGAGTGGCTGGATAGGCGCGGCCTTTATTTTGTTGTACAAAATGAAGGGTGACCTTATTGAGGTGTGCAAGATCATGTGGAGCATGGATAAAGAGGATGCTCACTGTCGTTTTCTAAGGGTCGAGGATTCAGATAGTAGAGAACAGAGGCTTAAGGAGGGGAGAGATGTAAGAAGAACCTCAGGTTGATCTTAGTCTGAAGAAGGGTCTCGACCCGAAACGTCGCCTATCTCCTTCGCTCCTTAGATGCTGCTGCACCCGCTGAGTTTCTCCAGCTTTTTGTGTACCCTCAGGTTGATCTTTTTCACTCGGTAGTTGGTTTCTGGTAAAGTTTGCCAGAGGAGTTGACAGATGCAATTATAAATGTGGCTTTTGAGTTTAAAAAAAAAATCTATTTATCTATTTATTATTTTTGCACTCAACTTTTATTAACAAGAAAAAGTAGACATACAAACCACATAAATATGGCTTTTGTTAAAGAAGGAACTGCAGATGCTGGAGAATCGAGGGTTACACAAAAAGCTGGAGAAACTCAGCGGGTGCAGCAGCATCTAAGGAGCGAAGGAGATGAATATGGCTTTTATTTGGACATTTGGACAGATATATGAATAGGAAGAGTTATGGACCAAATGCAGCCAAATGGTACTAGACCAATATGCCACCTTGGTTGGCAAGGACAAGGTGTCCGTTTTGATGGTGTATAGTTCTATACTCCATACCTGTAGTCAATATGTGGATTTCATCTATGTTCGAAAGCCTACACTTGGAAGATATGAGACTCCGACTAGCAGGAAAGTCAGACTGTTTCTATAAGACGTGCTCTGCATTTATAAATCTATTGCAAGGATAAGGTGCAAGAATACCTCAAAAAAGTACCGGTGTCGGGTCTTGGTAAAGGGGGAAGAAAAACTGTCGAGTTGGTAGATTCCTTTTGCGAGATGTTTATAATAAAGTAACTGGCTTTTCTATTTTCTTTCTGTATTTTTCCCTTTTTCGTTTTTTTTTCCTCTCCAGGGTCTATCTCTTAATTCCCGTTTCTAACTCTTCGAGGGTTTCCTTTCCCTCTGTCACGTTTTGGCACGTTCACATCTCGTTTTCACTTTTCTACTTTCTATGCTGCTATTTTTCTCTCTATTCTCTCTTTTCTAAAGCCTTAAGAAATAAAGAATTAAAAAAAAAAACCAAATGCAGCCAAATGGTACTAGACCAATATGCCGCCTTGGTTGGCATGGACAAGGTGGCTGTTTCGATGGTTACACAAAAGGCTGGAGAAACTCAGCGGGTGCAGCAGCATCTAAGGAGCGAAGGAGGTAGGCGACATTTCGGGTCGAGACCCTTCTTCAGACTGGTCAGGGATCAGGGAAACGAGAGATATAGACGGTGATGTGGAGAGATAAAGAACAACGAATGAAAGATATGCAAAAAAGTATCGATGATAAAGGAAACAGGCCATTGTAAGCTGTTTGTGGTGTGAAAATGAGAAGCTAGTGCGACTTGGGTGGGGGGGGAAATAGAGAGAGAAGGAATGCCAGGGCCCGAGGGCTGAGGGAGAGGTGGGATGGGGAGGAGGCAGTCTGGGTTAACAGAATTGAGAAAATTCAATGTTTAAGCCCAGAGGATGCAGACTCCCCAAGCGGAATATGAGGTGCTGTTCCTCCAACTTGCGGTGTTGCTCACTCTGGCCGTGGAGGAGGCCCAGGACCGAGAGGTCGGATACGGAATGGGAGGGGGAGTTGAAGTGCTGAGCCACCGGGAGGTCGGGTTGGTTATTGCGGACCGAGCGGAGGTGTTCGGCGAAACGATCGCCCAGCCTCCGCTTGATCTCACCGATGTAGATCAGCTGGCATCTGGAGCAACGGATCAGTAGATGAGGTTGGAGGAGGTGCAGGTGAACCTCTGTCGGACTTGGAAGGACAGCTTGGGTCCCTGAAAGGAGTGGATGGGGGAGGTGAAGGGACGAGTGTAGCATCTCTTGTGGTTGCACGATGGTGTATAGTTCTATACTCCATACCTGCCTCTATCACTTCCTCGAGCAGTTTGTTCCATCTGCCCACCATGCTCTGTGTGAATAGGTTTCCCCTATACATTTTCCCCTCTCACCTTAAAACCATGTGCTTTAGATTTAATGTTAAAGAAGGAACTGCAGATGCTGGAGAATCGAGGGTTACACAAAAAGCTGGAGAAACTCAGCGGGTGCAGCAGCATCTAAGGAGCGAAGGAGATAGGCGACGTTTCGGGTCAAGACCCTTCTTCAGACCCGAAACGTCGCCTATCTCCTTCGCTCCTTAGATGCTGCTGCACCTGCTGAGTTTCTCCAGCTTTTTGTGTAACCCCCCTGCTTTAGATTTAAATTCCCCCTAATTAGGGAAAAGACATTATCGATGACTCTTTTGATTTGTACACCACTATTTCACCCTTCAACTTTTACACTGCAGGGATGAAAGCCCCAACCTATTCAAACTCTCCTTTTATCTCTAGCCTACCATTCTTTTTAATACAATCCAGTGAGAACTGATGTATCCATAGGGCAGCCACTGCTAAGGACAGGGTGGCACAACGAGAGAGTTACACCTTACAGTGCCAGAGACCCAGGTTTGACCATCACTATGGGTGCTGTTTGTATGGAGTTCTCCCCGTGGCCTGCGTGGGCTTTTTCTGGGATCTCCGGTTTCCTCCCACTCTCCAAAGACGTCCAGGTTTATAGGCCAATTGGCCTGGTATAATAGTAGAATTGTCCCTAGTGTTGTGTCGGACAATGTTAGCGTGTGGGGATCGCTGGTTGGCGCGGACTCGGTGGGCCGAAGGGCCTGTTTTGTCACTGTACATAAACAAAACTAAACTAATCTAAACTAATACACCTCCTCTGGCAACACGGGAGTATCCCAAACTGGTTTAGCTTGAATTCTGTGCCGAATCCGCAGTTAACATCATACATATAGCATGTTCTCATCCTGGGATGCGAATGTTTTTAAGAACCATCATAAATTGGACACTGAATACTCTAACCACGACCTTCTTCTTCACAGCCAAGTTGTTCCTTACGGATTGGGGAATCCGCTGATGCGCCGGAAACGGGAATTAAGTCGATGTTTATGCACCAAGCGCAGCGACAAAGGGTGCCAGAGCTACTGTCGATCCGTAACCAGACGCTATGGGATGGCTTACCACCGGGAGCAGTCATAGACTAACACAGCATGGACCAACACAGGCACGTCGTTCCAACTCGTCCATGCCATGGAGATGCCCATCTAATCTAGCCTGTGTGCATTTGACCCACATCCCTCCAAACAATCCATGTAACATCCAAATGACTTTGACATGTTCTTGTTTTACCTGCCACAACTACTACTTCTGGCAGCTCATTCAGTTTAGTTCATTGTCACGTGTACCGAGGTACAGTGAAAAGCTTTTGTTGTGTGCCCATTACACACATCACCCTCTGTGTAAAACATCTCACCCTCAGGTTCTTAATAAATACATCCCCTCTCAACTTAAATCTATGCCCTCTAGTTCTTGATTCCCCTTCTCTGAGATCAAAGGACGTGTGCATTTACCCTATCTTTGCCCCACTCTGGCCAGCCCCATTACAATGAGGCCTTGCAAAATGCTTTCCCTCAGTTTTCTATTTGATTCCGGTTCGAACCATCAGACAGTGAGTTGCTTGGCAGAAAACTAAATCCCTCGTGTCCCTGTTGCGTGTTTTGCCCTTGCCCTTTGCATTTGTGCCTCTGTTGACCCTTGAACAATCTACTGATGGGATCAGCTACCCTCAGCCTAACGCCACTCAAATAGCCACTGTCTTTGAATTCAATCTTGAAACAGCCTGATGTTAACGGCCACCAGAGGTCTTCAGGCCAGAGTTGCAAGGGGTTGGGGCAGTTATCTCGGTCTAGTGAGGCAGCACCTCCCAAGGTTCTATATCTCAGGCATGTCTCAGGCACCAGTGATGGCACCTGTTCTCTGCCACATCCTACAAACATACAAACATACAAAAATAGGTGCAGGAGTAGGCCATTCAGCCCTTCGAGCCTGCACCGCCATTCAATATGATCATGGCTGATCATCCAACTCAGTATCCCGTACCTGCCTTCTCTCCATACCCCCTGATCCCTTTAGCCACAAGTGCCACATCTAACGCCCTCTTAAATATAGCCAATGAACTGGCCTCAAATACCTTCTGTGGCAGAGAATTCCAGAGACTCACCACTCTCTGTGTAAAGAATGTTTTCCTCATCTCGGTCCTAAAGGAATTCCCCCTTATCCTTAGACTGTGACCCCTTGTTCTGGACTCCCCCAACATCGGGAACAATCTTCCAGCATCTAGCTTGTCCAACCCCTTAAGAATTTTGTAAGTTTCTATAAGATCCCCCATCAATCTTCTAAATTCCAGCCGAGTCTATCCAATCTTTCCTCATATGAAAGTCCTGACATCCCAGGAATCAGTCTGGTGAATCTTCTCTGTACCCCCTCTATGGCAAGGATGTCTTTCCTCAGATTTGGAGACCAAAACTGTACGCAATACTCCAGGTGTGGCCTCACCAAAACCCTGTACAACTGACTCCAGGTGTGGCCTCCTTCCCCTATCCTAGCCTCATCCTTTGGACAGACACACAGTACAACATGTTTGGCACTTTAGCAGAGACCAGATGGAGCAGCCTAACAGCAATCCTGACATCCCTATTGGATAAGGAACAAAAAGGCCAACTATTTCATCAGCCTTCCCCCTACAGTACAAGATCACTGTACCTCTGACTTCCACTGTCAGCATTGGTGAAATCATTTAGTTGATCTTCGAACTTAGTCATATAAAGCCTGTGGCTCAATCACTGCCTGTTCAAGCACGGAATGACACACAGGAAATCCAAGAGGCGTTCTGATCTTTCACAAACTGGTCTATGCTGACTGATGTTTATCTACATTAGTCCCATTTGCCCGCGTTTAACTTCTTTCCCTCTTAACCTTTCCTGTTCACATACCTGTCCAAATGTATTTTGAATGTTGTTATTGCACCTGCCTCAACTATTTCTGGCAGCTCGATCCATACCTCTACCACTCTCTGAATGAACAAGGTGCCCCTCAACTTTCTATTAAATATTTCACTCTTGATTCTCCTACACTGGGAAGAAGACTATGTGCCTTCAGCTGATGTATTCCCCTCATGATTATATATACCTTCATCAGGTCATGCCTCAGTTTCCAATGCTCTGAGGAATAAAGTCCTAGCCTGTCCAACCTCTCTCTGTAACTCAGTCCCATGATACTGGCACCATTCTCGTAAATCTTTTCTGCATTCTTTACAGCCGAACATCATTGCATTGCACCTCACCAGATTTTTAGGTGAAAGGATTTACAGATTTAAACTTGCACCCATTCCCCTACCCATATCACCACCGCACCCACCACCCAGGGTGAAGAAGTGCTTGCCGACATCGGCCTGACATCATACCCTGTCCCTAATGTTTAGGTTCTGGTTCCACCCACTAACAGATGACAAACTCAATCTAGCAGACTAATCAATTGAAGGGCTTCCATGGCACAAGCTTTGTCAAGCTGTAACACAACAATTTTGGTCGCACATTCACTCAGAAGAAAAATCTGGGGTAATCACACTATTAATTTAGCATCAATAGACAATAGGTGCAGGAGTAGGCCATTCGGCCCTTCGAGCCAGCACTGCCATGCAATATGATCATGGCTGATCATCCAACTCAGTATCCCGTACCTGCCTTCTCTCCATACCCCCTGATCCCCTTAGCCACAAGGGCCACATCTAACTCCCTCTTAAATATAGCCAATGAACTGGCCTCAACTACCCTCTGTGGCAGAGAGTTCCAGAGACCCACCACTCTCTGTGTGAAAAAAAGTCCTTCTCATCTCAGTCCTAAAGGATTTCCCCCTTATCCTTAAGCTGTGACCCCTTGTCCTGGACCTCCCCAACATCGGGAACAATCTTCCTGCATCTAGCCTGTCCAACACCTTAAGAATTTTGTAAGTTTCTATCAGATCCCCTCTCAATCTGCTAAATTCTAGAGAGTATAAACCGAGTCTATCCAGTCTTTCTTCATAAGACGGTAGACTATAGACAATAGGTGCAGGAGTAGGCCATTCGGCCCTTCGAGCCAGCACTGCCATTCAATGTGATCGTGGCTGATCATCCCCAATCAGTACCCCCTTCCTGACTTCAGCCCCTATCCCCTGACTCCACTATTAGTCGTTATTAAACATTTAATTCAATAGAATGACCTTGCACTATCATCCAATTTTCTACACAATTTCCTATCCCTGATTCCCAAAGTGTCCATGAACCTGTGAACAATCAGTATGTCAATGTATGGCTCACTCGGAGAACCACAATTTCACACCCCTTTGTTCCAAACACCAGAGGAATCACCTCCTTTTCCATTTGCCTGTCAGCCTACTTCCATATCCTATTTTTTTCTCACATAGTCATCAACTTTCCTCTTGAAAGCATTTACCCCAAGCACTTCCAATCTAGGAAGTTCTGCATTCCACCATTCTCTCCCTAGTTACCAATGGATGTGACCAACCATCTTGTTTTGATTTCTCCCACAAATGAAAAAAGAAATCTCTATGTGCACGCAGGTAGGATTGCAAAACTCCTTCAGATGGTAAGCTGTGATTTATTTAATCCTTCCCGATCATAGCCAACTGCCTGCTCAGTAAATCCCTTTCTTTGCGTTGCCTGCACCAAGCTCTGTGCCTTTATATCATGGATGGAAGCCATTTTGTGTGAACTGCTTTACTTGCTGGGCTGCTTGTTGTTTGCTGAGAGGTAGCAGGAGAAGACGGGTGGGGGTTAAGGTTTTGTAGGTGAAATGACCCATTTTATCCCAGATGTGATAGTGACGCATCATTAATAATTTCCCTGGGGCCTACTTGCGAGGTCATTCAGTTCAGGAAATGTGTAAGTACTTCAGGAGCTTGCTGTTATAGTGTTAAAATAGATTGGATTTTCACATTAACGCTGTGGCATACCATATTGACAAATACGAAAGGAATGCTACTAATGAAACAAGCCTAAAGGTGTTGCAAGAAATATTCTATAACACCCTTTCAAAAAATATTCTGTCACTCTTTCGCCCCACCCCAGTTCCTGCACTTTTGTTTACCAGATTGTTTTAGGTAGAGAAGAAAATTTGTTAAGAAAATTCCGCCAACGGGCACTGGTGTGCCTCATATTTTGTGAGCCGACAAAATTGGCACATTAACTGCACGAACTTCACTGGAGGTGATCCCGTCAATCCCCTCCATAGCTAACGCTCACCTAACCCGTGTCCCATTGCTGGAGTGCGTCCGGATCCAAAATCAGTTTGAGGCATGTTATGGAGTTGAAACATTCTCGGGCAGCTCATTCCCTATAGACACCATCTTGCCCGTCAGATCCTGTCAGATAGGGGCGAGTTTTGTGGCGGAATTAAAGGGGCAATTTTTTAACGCAGCGGTGGTGGATATATGGAATGAGCTGTGAGATGGAATAACCTGAAGTGGCAGATATAACTACAACTATTTATAAGACATTTAGACTGGTTCATAGTCAGAAAAGCTTGAGAGAGATATGGGCCAAATGCAGGCACATGGGATGAGCTTAGCAAGGCACGTTGCTCGCTATGCATGTTGGACCAAAGGGCCTGTTTCCGTGCTGTATAATTCTGTAACTCCATGCCACTATTCCCTTTGAATCATTCCCCTCTCATCTGAACATTCACCCTCTTGTTCTAGACTCCCTGACACTGGGAAAACAATATTGTGACTATTCATCCTGTCTATGCCCCTTTATCATTTCTTTATAAGTTTCTATTAAGTCTTACCTCAGCCTTCTTCACTTCAGGGAAAATAGTCCCAACCTATACCTGTCTTGGACAGTATGGATGAGTTGGGCCGAAAGGCCTGTTTTCCCGATGCTCATCATGCTCAATTGTTCACATAGTGCCTCTGCAGCACTGTCTCAATTCCCTGTGACACGGCATGTCCACCAACAGTGGGGTAAATCGTGTAAGATGTCCCAATTCCCTGTCTCCGCAGTCACAGCTCCTGGATCTTATTCCTACTTCCGCATGATGGCTACTTTGCTGCATGGGTGCTGGAGGTGTTTCTGGATGCCTGGCCCACCTCTGTCCCCACAGAAAGATGGTCAGGGGCCACTGTGTCCTTGCTGGCTGACCCCCAAGCTCTCCTTGTCTTCTCCAGTATATCTAGTGGTGATGGGTCAAGGAGTTGGTGTTATGCTTCGAGAACTCCTGACTGCCCCCTGGTGTCTAACTGTGTGCGTTGCCTGCACAGATAGTGCCCATCCTCCTCTACCTGCCGCTTCCTTCCTCCAGGTGTGCACGGCCCAGGTAACACATTCCTTCATCTTCCTGGATTTAGGCGGGCACTGAGCAGAGGGCTGTTGGCGCGGGGCGCAGGTCCCACTTGAATCTTCTCTGCCTCTTGGCTCCTCATTGGACTGGGCCTGACCTAACTCATGTTTTCAGTTGGCAGTTATGTAACTGGGATAGTAATCCAGAGATCTGGACTAACAACCAAGTGATCTGAGTTGAAATCACACCACGGCAGCAGTAGAATTTAAATTTGGATACTAATGTGGAGTTTGGAAAGAAAAAAAACCCCAGCTCATCTTAGTAACGAAGACCACATAGACAACTAGATTTTTTGTAATAATTCCTTTAGCTTCTCTCATGATCTTCAGGAGAGAAAATCTACAGCCCTTTCACAGACTTACCTAGTCGTGACCCCAAACCCACTGATACTGTGTGATTGACTTTAAATAGCCCAACGAGCAGTTCAGTTCAAGGGTATTTAGGGATGGGGAAATAAATGTCAGTGACTCCCAGATACCAAACCATGAATAAAGGGAGAAGTTTGTTGAGATGATATGACCAGAATGTTTTTGAATGAATAATCTTTTATTTTTAAATTAAATGTATTCTTCTCTAATTGCCACAGCTTGAAACAACAGCCCGAGTTCAGTGATATTATGATAATTATGTTTATAATGCAAACTTACTGATTTTTGTACAAATTCATATTTTTTTTTCTGTTGTGCTTGTTTTACTAAGACATATTTGTAATTGCTACTTGAAATTGTTATTAAAATATCTCTGTCTGTAAACAGTTTGTGCTGAGTCTATTTGTTTCACTCTGAGGTTATGTATATATAAGCCTGTGCATTTATGAGGCTGTGAGTGGATGAGGTTGGGTATGTTTGCACCTGAGGAACTATGCAAGTCATGAACACTGGGGGTTGGAGAAACTCAGCGGGTGCAGCAGCATCTAAGGAGCGAAGGAGGTAGGCAACATTTCGGGTCGAGACCCTTCTTCAGACTGGTTCGGGATCAGGGAAACGAGAGATATAGACGGTGATGTGGAGAGATAAAGCAAGAACAATGAGTGAAAGATATGCAAAAAAGTATTGGTGATAAGGAAAGCAGGCCATTGTAAGCTGTTTCTGGTGTGAAAATGAGAAGCTAGTGCGACTTGGGGGGGGGGGGGGGGGGGAGATGGAGAAGGAATGTCAGGGCCCGAGGGCTGAGGGAGAGGTGGGAAGGGGAGGAGGCAGCCTGGGTTAACAGAATTGAGAAAATTCAATGTTTAAGCCCAGAGGATGCAGACTCCCCAAGCGGAATATGAGGTGCTGTTCCTCCAACTTGCGGTGTTGCTCACTCTGGCCGTGGAGGAGGCCCAGGACCGAGAGGTCAGATACGGAATGGGAGGAGGAGTTGAAGTGCTGAGCCACCGGGAGGTCGGGTACACTGAACACTGTTTGTTAGGCTACGGTTAGAGTATTATCTGCAATTCAGGTCACTGTGCTGCAGGAAGGATGTGATTAAGCTGGAGAAGGTGCAGAGAAGACTCACAAGGATGTCACAGGGACTTGAGGAATAAGGAGAGACTGGATGGTGAACAAACAAACAATGTTGAGGGGTTGCCTCATGGAGTTTATAAAATCATGAGGATCATCGATAGTGTAGTGAGCCCCAGTCTTTTTCTCTATGGTGGATGAGATAAAACAAGGGGCGATAGGTTTAGTGGGTAATATTTTAACAGGGACCTGAGGAGTAACTTTTTCACACTCGGGTTAGTGGTTATATGAAATGAGCTGCCAAGGAAGTGCTAGAGATGTGGTGTCAGATCTTTGCCTCGATCCAATTGTAATAAATGCACATTCAACACCACAGAATACAAACGTGCTCTGTTAGTCCACTATTTTTGTGATCTCCTCCCAACAAGTGCCCCCTGACCTTTATTGGTACTTTTGTGACCTTTCCGACTCCAAGTAACTAACATGTGATACATTTCAATACAGCATGAGTTACCATGTTAGTGAGCACCATGGATAGGAAAGAGGGAGAGGGATTGAGGGCAAACGCAGGCAAATGGCATTAGTGTGGATGGTTAACTTGGTCAGGGTGGATGAGTGAGTATGGTAAGGCCCGTTTCTGTGTAGTATCACCCGATGCAGTAGCTCTTAACTGGAGAAGTAATGTCAATCTCGATGAGACTCAAACGAAACTATCCAAGGCTGTCTGAAGATTTTTCTCTCCCAAAGGTTTTAAATGTTAGTGTTTGTACTTTCATCACCGCCTTCCTCACTACCAAAGTCCTCAGTCTGTTTGGCCCACTCGAGCACCCAATTATTCTTCACAGGGATGTAAACTGGGTCCCAGTCTGTGAATATACTTCCAGGCTTGCATTATTCTGCTCATAATCTGCAGATATCTCAGTAAAATGATTCAAGAGTTGAGCTGAGTATTTTACAACTTCCTAGTCCTAGTTTAAACTTACAAAATTCTTAAGGGGTTGGACAGGCTAGATGCAGGAAGATTGTTCCCGATGTTGGGGAGGTCCAGGACAAGGGGTCACAGCTTAAGGATAAGGGGGAAATCCTTTAGGACCAAGATGAGAAGGACTATTTTCACACAGAGAGTGGTGGGTCTCTGGAACTCTCTGCCACAGAGGGTAGTTGAGGCCAGTTCATTGGCTATATTTAAGAGGGAGTTAGATGTGGCCCTTGTGGCTAAGGGGATCAGAGGGTATGGAGAGAAGGCAGGTACGGGATACTGAGTTGGATGATCAGCCAATGATATTGAATGGCGGTGCAGGCTCAAAGGGCCGAATGGCCTACTCCTGCACCTAATTCCTATGTTTCTATGTTTCTATAAATGAGTCTGGTTCCATGTTGAACGGCACTTGATGACTAACAAGGGCGCAGCATGTCCTCAGCATGGTAAGACGTTAACATCCATCATTGGAAATACCATTGTTGAATCATCTGAGCTGAAGAATGTAATTCTGTTTAGTTTAGTTTAGGCATACAGCGCTGAAACAAGCACTTTGGCCCACCGACCAGCGATCCTCTATCACTAACACTATCCTACACACTCAAGACACTTTACAATTTTACCAAGCCACTTAGTCTACAAACCTGTGCATCTGTGGAGTGTGGGAAGAAACTGGGGCATCCGGAGAAAACGCATGCAGGTCACGGGGAGAACGTACAAAAAGTCGAGTCAGAAGTCAAAGTCAAACAAACTTTATTGTAATTTAGAAATACATCGATATATGCAATTCCAAACGAAATTCCGTTGCATTCGGCTCCCTGTGCAACACGATAATTAACAGAAGGAGAAACATGGATAAAAAGGATAAAAGGATAACTAGACAATGGTGGCAGCCCATTACATGGCATTCAGGAGTCTGATGGTTCGTGGGAAGAAGCTGTTGCAGAACCTTGATGTTCTGCTCCTTATGCTGCGATATCTTTTGCCCGAGGGCAGCAGAGTGAACAGTCCGTGATGGAGATGTGTGGGGTCTTTTATAATACTGCTGGCCTTAGACACGCAACGTTTGGTCGCAATATCCCCGATTGAGGGGAGAGAGGTCCCGATGATTTTTTCCGCTGTCCTCACCACTCTCTGCACGGACTTCCAGTCGGAGGCTTTACAGTCCCCAAACCAGACAGAGATACAGCTGGTCAAAATACTCTCTATGGTGCCCCTGTAGAAAGTGGTCAGGACGGGATGGGGGAGATGAGCTCGTCTCATCCGGCGCAGAAAGTGCAACCGCTGCTGCGCTCTCTTAACTGTTGATGAGATGTTATTCGACCAGGTCAGACTGTTAGTGATCTGCACCCCCAGGAACTTAGTGCTACTGACCACCTCCACATCGCTGTCATTGATGTGAAGTGGTGTGGGACTGTGCCGGTTTTTCCTGAAGTCGACGTTGACCTCCTTTGTTTTTTACAAACCTGTGTTGTTACAAACTCCGTACAGACAGCAATCATAGCCAGGATTAATCCTGGATCTCTGGTGCTGTAAGGCAGCAACTACCACCGTGCTGCCCCATGTTTATTGTTATACATACCAAGGCACCGTAATAAGCTTTTTGTCGCGTGCTAACGAGTTAGTGGAAAGACTATTCATGATTATAATCGAGTCGTCCACTGTGCACAGATACATGATAAAGGGAATAACGTTTAGCGCAAGATAAAGCCCAGTAAAATCAGATTAAGCATAGTCCGAGGGTCTCCAATTCTGTACTTGGCTCCATCTGACACCAACACATTGCAGGTCACAACAACATCTCACCTGCTGTGCTGATGATTTGTGTTCCAGGCAGGCTTTGCCTCCGGCTAAACTGTGCACAGTAACTCCACAAGGGAAATGAGAAAGGCTGCCCTTCACATCAAGACCGTGTTTGACGGAATGTCGTATGAAGGAGGCCTGGTAAAACCGGTTAACGGGCATTGAAATGGAAACTTTCTCCTTGTCGAAATGTTTGCGGGTAATGCACGATAATCAATTTATTTATTGACAGATAATGAAGCAATCCAATAAGGCGTTGCCCACATTCAGTCATGTGCTGAGAAGAAAACAAGTAACATACCTGCCAAATATGTTCCAAGCACTTAGTCTTTGAGTTAAGGGCCTGTCCTACCAGCATCTGACTCCATGCGATGAGTGCGATCAAACTAGAAGCGGGGGCCGCGCGGAGGTCGGGTGATCCCTGTACAGGGCCGTTCCCACCAGCATGTGCCTGCATTCGGCAAGCGCGACCAAACCGGCAGCGAGGGCCGCGCGGAGATCGGGTGAGTGGCGCAACGCAGCGCAAAGAGAGGCGAACTTGGAGCGAAGTCTTAAAGGTAAGTTCACCAGGACAGAGAGGGACACACAGAGAGGGGCACAGAGGCACACACACAGAGAGGGCCACGGAGCCACACACTGAGAGGGTCACGGAGGCACTTACAGAGAGGGTCACGGAGGCACGACGTCGAGGCGGTGTGTAATGCGTTGAGGCGACTGCGAGCCGACAAGCCGTTGCCGCGCGGAATTTTTGAACATGGTCAGTTTTTCGGAGCCCCGCGCGATGTCGGGACGAACTCCGCACAATTCCGCACGGCTCCGGCGATCGAAGTGGGACCGTGCCCGCGACGCCAGACGGCTCAAGCGACCACGTTAGGTCGCGCTCATCGCATAGAGTTGCATGCTGGTGGGACAGGCCCTTAAGAGTGTTATACAGCATGGAAACAGACCATTCAGCCCAACCCATCCATGATGACCCAATTGCTTATCCAACCCATGTTCCTCCAAACTGTTCCACCATGTATCTGCAAAAGACTCTTTTAAATGTCCTATTTGTTCCCACCTCTATCCCTCTGGTGGACCGTTCCATCGGCGACGGTGAAAAAGTTGCCCCATGAGTCCCCTTTAAGTCTTTCTCCTCTCACGTTGGACGCATGCCCTATAGTTTTAGACTCCCTTATGATGGGCAGGAAACTGTAGCTATTAATCTTATCTAGTCCCTCATAAATTTATATACTTCTATAAAATTAACCATCAGCCTCCTATGCTCCAGGGAATAAAGACCCAACTGTCTGTTCTGCAATGCTCTCAAAGGCACTGGCTTTTACTATGTCAGTCATGCAAATGTTTGTCTTACTAAAATGCAACACCTTACATTTGTCTGAATTAAACTCCATCTGCTATTTCTCAACACCTGGACCCAGCTGCCAGATGTTGAGAAAGCCAAGATGCCGTAATAATCTCAGATAACCTCATTTACTGTCCATTAACCACCAACTTTAGTGTCTCCGCAAACGTATTAACCATGTCACATCCAAACCATGAAGATAACATTTTATATCAAAGTCTCGTGATGAGACTGCGTGAAGAACCCGCCAGCCCGCATGCGCGTCAATACGTTGTCGCATGGCGCGTGATTCGGAGGCATTCGAAAATGCTCTGGCAGGTAAGGTGGTTTTGTTTGCAGGAACGACCCGCTGGCTCCGAAAACAGATGCAGCGGGCTCGGAGAGGCTGACAGGCGTGACCTCGGATGCAGCTACCGCCTCGGAGTAAACTGGCAGGCGCGACCTGCACAGTAAGCTCCGCCAAGGCTCTGAAGGAGCAGCCTGTCGCACCAGGCTCGGAGTTAAGGGCCTGTCCCACCAGCATGAGATTGCATGCGTCTAGCGTGACCCAATGCGGTCGCTTGAGGCGGACGGCCTCGCGGGGCCGGTACCACCTCGATCAGCGGTGGCGTATAGAGTTGTGCAAGGCTGGTCCTGACATCGTGCGGGGCTCCAAAAAACTGACACTGTCCGAAAATCTCACGCACCAACGGCCTGTCGGCCCACAGGCGCATTGAGGGCGTACGCAGCGACTTGACATCGTATGCAGAGTCTTGATGTTGTACGCAGCGTCTTGACGGTGTACGTCTAGCGCGTGGCATTACGCGATGACGTCACCGCACGGCGTGACGTTGCGTGATGATGTCACCGCCCGACGCCATGCGACATCCTAATTCAGTCTTCCCGCCTCCTGCCCAGCTGATTGGTGAGCTGATTGGTGAGGTGGGGACAGAAAACCTCTGATCTTTCCATTTTACAAATCATAACCGGTTATAAGGTGCAGTTTCTGGCTGATTAATTTCTTCCGCAGCAAGAGAAGCCAAGATTTCCTTACATACGGTCTAAAGAGGAAACAATGGCTATCCAAGTTGAAACAGAGACATTTCACAAAAGGATGAGCAATCTGCCCAATGAACAAGAGGGGTATATTTCTAATATCTTCTCAAGGTTGAAGAAAAGTGGAGGGTGCCAAATCATTCTCGGGTTTGGCTAGTCTGAACATGTACTTGTATAAACCATTTTAAGATGGATAATTTTCATTCAGCAAAATAGCTGATTACAGAGGATTGCTCTTCCTAAGGGGTTGACTTCAGCCGTAGGCTATTTACAAAGCTTCTAAAGTCAATGTTGCCCTCCTCAGATCTAAAGGACATTTTGTCATGGAGGTTATAGAGGACACACTTATTGTAGGGAAGAGATCAGGTGTCACAGAGTAAAGGGCCTGTCCTACCAGCATCTGACTCCATGCGGTGAGCGCGATCAAACTAGAAGCCGGGGCCGCGCGGAGGTCGGGTGATCCCCTGTACAGGGCCGTTCCCACCAGCATGCGCCTGCATGCGGCAAGCGCAACCAAACCGGCAGCGAGGGCCGCGCGGAGGTCGGGTGAGTGGCGCAACGCGGCGCAAAGTGAGGCGAACTTGGAGCGCAGTCTTAAAGGTAAGTTCGCCAGGACAGAGAGGGGCACACAGAGAGGGGCACAGAGGCACACACACAGTGGGCCACGGAGCCACACACAGAGAGGGTCACGGAGGCACCTACATAGAGGGTCACGGAGGCACGACGTCGAGACGGTGTGTAATGCATCGAGGCGACTGCAAGCCGACAAGCCGTTGCCGCGCGGAATTTTTGAACGGTCAGTTTTTCGGAGGCCCGCGCGATGTCAGGACGAACTCCGCACAATTCCGCACGGCTCCGGCAATCGAAGTGGGACCGGCCCCGCGACGCCGGATGGCTCAAGCGACCACGTTAGGTCGCGCTCATCGCATAGAGTTGCATGCTGGTGGGACAGGCCCTTTAGCTGCTTCAGCAACCAAGGCACTCCGAGAATATCTAGGGATTGTTATTCATCCAGGAAAGTCCATTCTACAATACAATACAATACAATACAGTTTTATTCATCATAAAGTGCAAGTGAAATGAATTTGCCAGCAGCGGTACAATGATAAAGAACACACAATAAAAATGTAACACAAACATCTACCACAGCATTCATGACTGTGGTGGAAGGCACAAACATTTGGCCAGTCCTCCTCCATTTACCCCCGTGGTCGGGACCTCCACCCTCCACAGCCGTCGCTGCGGGCATCCAGATGTGCTGACAGGTAAAAAGTCCATGTAAGTCCTGAATTGATGCCTCCCCACCGGAGACCGCGGCTTCAGGTTGGTGTAGGCCGTGGGCCGGTGGTCGGAGATTTAAAATTCCCGCCACAGCCAGAAGCACCGCAGACTGCAGGGCCGGCGGTCTGGAGCTCCCTGGCGAAGGACCCCGCTCCTGATGGTAAGTAAGTCCACGCTGCGCCCGCGGTAGAAGTGGGCCACGGGCCGGCAGTTCGAGCTCTTCTTCCCCCGGGTCCCCCACGAGGGATCCCGGGGCTGCGGACGCCGCGCCGGCTGGAGCTCTGCAGACCACGGCTTCAGGCTGCCGCGGGCCAGCGAAACGGAGCGCTCCCCTCCGGCTCACCCCAGCGAGGGCTCACCCGCTCCACGCCGAGAGTCCACACTGCACCCGCCGCTGAAGCCCCGGGCGCGTCTCCGGGAAAGGCCGCGCCGATCCTCGCTGTTAGGCCACGGGGAAGGCGACCTGGAAAAAGGCGCCTCTCCGTGGAGGAGGTGACTGAAACGGTTTCCCCCTTACCCCCCCCATACCACCCCCCACACAAGAAACACAAAGAAACTTTAAAAACATACTTTGAAACATACTAAAAAAAATTTTAATGGAAAAAAACTGACATGCAGTTGACAGGGCACTGGCTTGCAGTGCCCCCACCGACCCACCAAGAGCCTGGAGCAGCAACTATCTGTTACATATCTAGGTTTTGTCATAAACTCTGCAGATATGCCTCGGACCCTACCCACAGATAAGACTCAGGGTGTTTATCAGTAGATGCCTCCCAAGATAATTCAAGACGAGGCAACATGAATTATAGTAGTGCCAAATTGGCCAACTCAACCATGGCTTCCATTGCACATAAGGCCGCTGAAAGAAGCTCCTATAATTGCTCGAAGACACGAGCGGTGGCAAGTTCAACCTATTTCTCGTGCATCTATCACTGCATGGTTGAATGGGAAGTTTTGTGAAGAGACACATGAAGAGAAGCTACTTTTAAACTGAAGTAGCAGAGGTTTGTGGTTTTCTTTCAGTTTGGGGTTAAGAAAAGCGACCATGTCGTAGCGCAATTAACACTGCTCGTGCTGCTTTGTCGTTGTATCTAGGACTATTAGTGGGAAAATAAATGATTGGTTATTCACCCACTGTTGACGAAGGTTATGGAAGATGTCTTGTATATGAACACTCTAAAGCCTAGATACAAGTCGTGTGGTGTGATTAGTATAAATTATTATGCAGATTATCATCACCTGTATACCTAACGATGGAGCAGTTACTCTAAAGTTAGTCCTGCTTATGACACTGATTTCAGCACAGACTTTACACAATCTCCGTCTGGATAACTCGGTCATATCAGACAAGGGGGTAGCATTTTATGTGAATGAACTCATAAAGCAAAACGGGCACGGTTGGGTACAAGTTGGAGTTGACAGTATACCCACTAGATCGGAGATTGGGGGTGTTTATTATGTGAAAAGGTACTCTGAGGTTACTAAGTGCCTATAAGATGAAGAATAGTTTCTTCATGGTTATTTAATGGTTTCACAAGAGATTGTTGGTGCAGACTATTTCAAGATGGATAGAGTGTAAGCAGCTGAAAGCGGGAGTGAATACAAATCATTTCAAGTCTCACTCTACCAGGGTGTCTGGCTTGTCAGCAGCCAATAGAATGGATTTTCCCCTTTGATCACCTTCTTGCAACAGCAGAAGGCTCAGATAAATGCACTTTCAGAAGTTATAAAACTTTGTTGAACATGTCTGGACGGTGCAAGATAGAATTCTGAGCAGTGTTGCATGAGCTATTGTCTAACCCAAAGGCAATTGGGACTGTGGTCCAATTAAGGGCAATGTACATGTATGTAAGGTTAGCATCATGTTGTTAATAGCCCATGTCTTTTCTACCATTTATGGTTTATCTGTTTAGTGTTTCACATACAGATTGGTTTACTGCATGAAACCACTGAGCTTCGAAGGCTTCACGCAGTCCCATCACGAGACCTCGATATAAAATAGAGAGATTAAATGAGAACTTACCATTTGAAGTTTGCTCTTTATTTTATGAGAAGTTGGAGTGGGAGTCTACTTGCCCGCCACTCCCAACCCTGAATCTCATAAAGATCATTCGGTAAGTCAAGCGTTATTAATCTTTCTATAGTTTAATTGGTGCAAGTGGTCCGTGGTTTCATACGGTTGCTTTGAAGATTGACGCGCATGCGGGCTGGCGGGTTCTTCACATAGTCTCTCACTCCAACCTCTCATAAAATAAAGATCAAATTTCAAACGGTCAGCTTGTTTAATCTCTCTTTTAATACTCACTCCAACAAGAGAACGTCTTACTGCCCTGTGTTAAAGAAGGAACTGCAGATGCTGGAGAATCGAGGGTTACACAAAAAGCTGGAGAAACTCAGCGGGTGCAGCAGCATCTAAGGAGCGAAGGAGATAGGCGACGTTTCGAGTCGAGACCCTTCTCTTACTTGTCGAGACCCTTCTTCGACCCTTGTCTTACTGCCCTTCTTGACATCAATTGCACTTCCATTACTGAGTCCCTACCAAGCAATTTGTGACCAATCGGAAAATTCATAGGGCCAGCCACACGGGCAGCACGGTGGCACAGCTGGTGGAACCCATCCCTTGAAATGCCAGAAACCTGGGTTCAATCCTGAACTCCTGCCTGCATGGAATTTGCACGTTGTTCCATTTGACTGTATGGGTTTGCCCAGGCGCTCTGGTTTCCTCCCACTTCCCAAAGCGGTGGGGTTGGTGGGTTAAATGTTTGTTGTCAATTGCCCCTGATCTGTAGGCAAGGAGTAGAATCCAAGAGGAATTCATGACGTTGTAGGGTAAATAAAATGGGATTCATGCAGGATTGGTGGAAATGGGTGGCTGTGGGTTGATGTGGGTCAGTGGGCCAAAGGACCAGCTTGCATGCTGTATCTCTCTGTGTGGATAGATCAAATTTGGATTGTATCTCTTGGGCGTCAGAACTGAGGGAGTAGTTGATACAAGCAGCCAGTTTGGTGGCACCCGACACTGCAGGGTGCACGAAGGAACTGCAGACGCTAATTTATACTGAAGTTAGACCCAAAGTGCTGGAGTAACTCAGCAGGTCAGGCACCATCTCTGGAGAAAAGGAATGTGTTGAAAAGGAATATGTTCGGATCAGAACCTTCCTTCAGACCCACAACGCCAATGATTCCTATTCTCCAGAGATACTGCCTGACCCGCTGAGTTACAACACAATATAATACAATACAATAATACTTTATTAGCCAAGTATGTTTTGCAACATAGGGGACATTTCATTTGCCATGTCAGTCATACATTTAAAAAGCAACAGAACTCACACAAAACACATTTTAAAATAAACATCCACCACAGTGACACCTCCACATTCCCCACTGTGATGGAAGGCGGAAAAAAAAAGTTAAATCTCTTCCCTTCTTTGTCCTCCCGTGTTCGGGGATCTTGAGCCTTCGGTTGCCGAGACGATCTTACTCCCGTTGCTGGCGGCGTCCGGGCCCTCTGCGCCGGTGTGATCAGCTCCCCCGCGCCGAGCAACCGGGTCGAACTTTCTGCGACGTTGGAGCTCCCGACATCCACGGTCTCTCCCGAAACTGCGAGGCCTGCAAGGGATCGGCTCCGATGGCAAGTCCAAGCCCCGCGGTGGGGCTCAAAAGTCAGTACCGAGCGAGACCGCCAGCTCCAAGATGTTAGGACGTAGAGCGACCGGAGATATGAGCTGGAAAGTAATCGCACCTCCGGCAGGGTAAGAGTTTCCCCTGACCCCTTTGCCCTCCCCCACATAAAACAAACCAGTGAACATTAAAACAAACTTTCAAAAAACACTAAAAATAACAAATAATAACTCAGCAGGACAGGCAGCATCTCTGGAGAGGAGGAATGGGTGATGGGATGACGTTTCCAAACTTTGTGTTACTCCAGCACTGTGTGTTCACTTTTTGTCAGCCAGCATCTGCCCATTCTTGTGTGTGACATTATTTGTATCCGTGGCAGTTGATTGTCGCTCCCTTCAGTTTCCTAAAGGGTCGGGATGGGTGGGGGAGGGGTGAGATGCTGCATAGTGACGATCTAATTTATCCAACCAGTTACGCGCTCTTTAAGGATTCATTTCCAAATAACCCGCCAATTTCTCTTCATTCGCTGTTATATCTGAGAACTGCTCCAGATTATTTGATTTTTTTTCCTCCCAGGGGGTAAAAGAAAAACAAATGCACTTAAAGCACCAGGGGTAGGGTAGCGGCGTACGACCAACAAGTGGGGCGATATTGTCCAGAATTAGTAAAATAAAACAAAAATTGGAGTACTGAATGATGGCACACATTTGAGAGGTGCAGGAAGGAACTGCATATGCTGGTTCAAACCGAAGATAGGCTCAAAAAGCTGGGGTAACTCAGCGGGACAGGCAGCATCTCTGGAGAAAAGGAGATTTTGGGTCGAGACCCTTCTTCAGACTGCAGTCTGCAGTCGCCTAGTCCATTTCTCCAGAGATGCTTTCTGACTCGCTGAGTTACTCCAGCTTTTCGAGTCTCTCTACGGATTTGAGAGAGTGAGATTCACTGGCAGACATCGTCGGGATATTAAATGTACAAGAGTCATTTCACATGAACGTAGTCAAGGAAACAGCTGCGTACCAATAGTCCGATTGTAGTAGCGGTATCGCAAAGACATCTCTGCCGTCTGTTTTTGGTGTTTCATATATTTGTTCTTCCTCCCCCCCCCCCCCTCCCCCCCTCCCCACCTTTCCCTCCCAACTCCAGTCCCGTCCCTGGGAAACTGAAGGGAGAGACAATCAACTGCCTTGGATACCAATAATGTCATACATAAGAGAGGTGCATTTGTTTTTTTCTTTTACCCCCGGGAGGAAAAAAAATCAAATCCATGAGTTCATCTGGAGCAGTTCTCGGATATAACTGGCGGGTTATTTAGAAATTAATCCTTATAGAGAGCATAACTGGTTGGATAAATGAGATCGTCACTAGGCAGTATCTCCCCCCCACCCCTCCCCATCCCAACCCCTTGGGAAACTGAAGGGAGCGACAATCAACTGCCACGGATGCAAATAATGTCACACACAAGATGCTGGCTGACAAAAAGTGAACACACAGTGCTGGAGTAACACAAAGACGCAGCAGGATTTTGGAAACGTCATCCCGTCACCCATTCCTTCTCTCCAGAGATGCTGCCTGTCCCGCTGAGTTAAAGAGTGCCCACGATAGACTCACCAGTCACTACGGTAAACTCACGGGCTACTGCGTTCTTACAACGAGTTTAAAAGTTTAAAATTTTTACTTCAAGAGTAAATTTGACTCGTGGAAATCTTCCATCATGTTGAAAGATTTTCGCGAGTTAACAAGTTTCGCGAGTACCTGCCGTTAGCGTTACGAGTTCCAACGTTCCCGCTATGTTAATTCTACGTGATTACCACGAGTTTTATTTGTTTTAAACTCTGGATCATTCGATGGGGCAAACGGCCTACTCCTGCACCTATTTTTCTATTTTTCTTGTTTCTTACCCTGTGTCTCCCTCTCTTCTGAGGCACAGTCTGAAGATGGGTCTCAACCCAAAACGTCACCCATTCCATCTATCCAGGGATGCTGCCTGTCCCGCTAAGTTTCACCAGCATTTTGTGCCGTTGCTGATTTTTCTCCTAAGTAGCACAAGTATAAACCGTTCACCTCCTTGTACCTCCATCAAATATTTGAAACACCTCAATTAGACTATTTTATAATTTTTCATTAGTAACGCTACACAAATCTTGCATGGGCCACCTTTCATTTATAATTAACCATCCTTGTTGGTTGAAACAAAAAATAGTTGACATGCAAAAACAATTTGCAGGCTGGAATTTAATAAAAGGGCTCATGTGGTTTATATATATAAATTATTGGATATCTACAAGTGAATACAGGCTGGAATATAATTGAGGGGTCCATATGGTTCAAATAAAGTATAATTGATACCCTAGGTTGGTTGTAGCCTTGATCAAGTCAAGGTGTAAGGAATTTATTTTTAATTATTCTTTTAGGATATGAGACCATCGACGTACAGGCGGGTATTTATGACCCATCCCTAACAGCCCTTGAGATGGTGGGGAGTTTCCATTCCTGAAATTATGCAGTCTTTCTGTTGAAGGTAGTCCCATAATTTTGTTTGATGAGGAGGGTCTGGGGTTTAAAGGTGTAGGAAGGAACTGCAGATGTTGGTTTATAGGTGGACACAAAATATTGGAGTACGACCACCAGGGGCGCCATACGTTTGGCAGCCTCGCCAACTGCGTCGTTTCTTTTAGTATTTTTTTGTTATTTTTAGTGTTTTTTGAAAGTTTGTTTTAATGTTCACTGGTTTGTTTTATGTGGGGGAGGGCGAAGGGGTCAGGGGAAACTCTTACCCTGCCGGAGGTGCGATTACTTTCCAGGTCATATCTCCGGTCGCTCTACGTCCTAACATCTTGGAGCTGGCGGTCTCGCTCGGTACTGACTTTTGAGTGCCCACGATAGACTCACGAGTCACTACGGTAAACTCACGGGCTACTGCGTTCTTGCAACGAGTTTAAAAGTTTAAAATGTTTACTTCAAGAGTAAATTCGAGCCAAAATCTTCCATCATGTTGAAAGATTTTCACGAGTTAACAAGTTTCGCGAGTACCTGTCGTTAGCGTTACGAGTTCCGACGTTCTCGCTATGTTAATTCTACGTGATTACCACGAGTTTGATTTGTTTTAAACTCGGGATCACTTGTGGGTGGACTCGCACCGTGAGACAAGGGGTTTTACAACGCCAGAGACCCGGGTTCGATCCTGACCACCTGGAGTTTGTACATTCTCCCCATCACCGTGTGGGTTTTCTCCGGGTGCTCCGGTTTCCTCCCGCATTCCAAAGGTTTGTAGGTTAATTGGCGTTGGTAAATATTGTAAATTGTCCCTCATGTGTAGGATGGTGCTAGTGTATGGGGATCACTGGCCGGCGGGGTCTCGATGGGCTAAAGTCCCTGTTTCTGCGCTGTGTCTCTAAACTATATCAAACTACAGGGGTACACAAAAGGCTGGAGAAACTCAGCGGGTGCAGCAGCATCTAAGGAACGAAGGAGATAGGCGACGTTTCTGGTTGAGACTCTTCTTCAGTCTTCCATTTCACCACCAACTTCCATCCGGCACTTAAATACACTTGGACCATTTCCGACATTTCCCTACCATTCCTTGACCTCACCATCTCTATTGCAGGTGATACACTCCTGACCGACATCCACTACAAACCAACTGACTCCCACAGCTACCTGGACTACTCTTCCTCCCACCCTGCTTCCTGTAAGGACTCCATTCCCTATTCCCAATTCCTCCGTCTATGCCGCATCTGCTCCCAGGATGAGGTGTTCCACACCAGGTCATCACAAATGTCCTCATTCTTCAGAGAACGGGGATTCCCCTCCCCCACTATAGATGAGGCTTGCACCAGGGTCTCCTCCCTACCCCGCAACACTGCCCTCTCTCCCCATTCCCCCACTTGCAACAAGGGCAGAGTTCCCCTGGTCCTCACCTTTCACCCCACCAGCCAGCGCATACAACACATAGTCCCCTGCCAGTTTCGCCACCTCCAACGTGACCCCTCCACTCGCCACATCTTCCCATCTCCCCCCCTGTCTGCCTTGCGCAAAGACCGCTCCCTCTGCAACTCCCTTGTCAATTCTTCCCTTCCCTCCCGCTCCACCCCTTCCCCAGGCACTTTCCCTTACAACCGCAAGAGATGCTACACTTGTCCCTTCACCTCCCCCCTCCACTCCTTCCAGGGACCCAAGCAGTCCTTCCAGGTCCGACAGAGGTTCACCTGCACCTCCTCCAAAAAGCCTGAAGAAGGGTCTCGACCCGAAACGTCGCCTATCTCCTTCGCTCCTTAGATGCTGCTGCACCCGCTGAGTTTCTCCAGCCTTATGTGTACCCTCGATTCTCCAGCATCTGCAGTTCCTTCTTTAACACTTTATACTAAACTATACTACATTCCCAACACAGTTTAAATTTGATGAAGGTGCCGTTCTCCAACAGCCTTTTAGGCAACATTCCACTGTTCTTTGGAGGAGCTTACTGCTGTGGAAAGCCCAGCCGCAAATCAAAGTCAAGTGAAAAGTCAAAAGAGTTTATTGTGATGTGTCCCTGACAGGACAATGAAATTCTTGCTTTGCTTCAGCACAACAGAACATAGTAGGCATTGACTACAAAACAGATCAGTGCGTCCATATACCATTATCAATTTGTGGGGCTTTAGCTACTTGCAATAAATCCTAGCCCCATTTCACCAGACTCTTTCATCACTTCGGCAAATTATTCTTGAAGGTTAATAGAATGCAATAAATATTGGACGTGCCAATGATGCACATGTTAGAAAAATAGAACATAACGTGGAAAAGGTAACATTAAATCATGTAACTTATACAACCTTTTTAAAAGATAATATTTAATGGTGCATGTCAATGTATGTAATAAAGATGGTTGATCACAAAGGCTGTTAAGACTGTTCAGAGAGAGTAATAATTCAAGGGGGTTGTAATGTTAAAGGGAGAATATAGAGATTATTACCAGGGAGAGAGGATACTAATTTGAGAAGATGCAACTTTGACGCAGCTTTGTCCTGAAGATATTTTCTTGCAAACCTATACTTTGGTTGGTGCAATGCTAACAGACAGACATCAACAATATACATGGGGCGGGATGGCGATGCAGCGGTAGATTTGCTGCCTTACAGCGCCAGAGACCAGGATTCGATCCTGACTATGTGTGCTTGTTTGTTCGGAGTTTGTACATTCTCCCCTACGTGGGTTTTCTCCGGGATCTCCGGTTTCCTCCCACACAGGTTTGTAGGTCAATTGGCTCGGTAAAACTGTAAATTGGCCCTAGTGTGTGTGGGACAGTGTTAATGTGCGGGGGTCACTGGTTGGCACGGACTCAGAGGGCCGAAGGGCCTGTTTCCACGCTGTACCTCTAAACTAAACTACACTAAACTAAACCAGAGGTCTCTGACTCATGTGTGTTTGATTGAGAATAATGACAACAAACCTGGGCTGCTTGCCAGCACGCTGGTAGAATGTTAGTGTTGAGATGAATCAGGGCTTAATTTGTGGGGGGGAAAAACGTTATATTTTTACTGAGGAAATATGGAGACCATGCCTGAGGGTTAAAGTGGAAAAAGGAAATGAGAAGGAAAATCATCAAGGAGGAATTCATCAAGGACATTCATCAGGGTTTTAATCAAAAGCCATTTGGAACCCTTTATTCAATGGTGGATTTGCAAAGCTTTATGTTCAATAGCAGGCAGTAAATATACCATTTGATAAGAAAGCTAACTTTTATTATTTCTATGAAGCAACAAGAGGAATTCAGCGTGGGGGCAGCACTTGGGAAAAAGAATACTGGATAGTTCGGATCGAATAGGATCGCTAGAATTAAGAAGATTTTGGGGGGGATCTTATAGAAACTTACAAAATCCTTAAGGGGTTGTACAGGCTAGATGGAGGAAGATTGTTCCCGATGTTGGGGAGTCCAGAGCAAGGGGTCACAGTTTAAGGATAAGGGGGAATTCCTTTAGGACCGAGATGAGGAAAACATTTTTCACACAGAGAGTGGTGAGTCTCTGGAATGCTCTGCCACAGAAGGTAGTTGAGGCCAGTTCATTGGCTATATTTAAGAGGGTGTTAGATGTGGCCCTTGTGGCTAAAGGGATCAGGGGGTATGGAGAGAAGGCAGGTACAGGATACTGAGTTGAATGATCAGCCATGATCAAATTGAATGGTGGTGCAGGCTCGAAAGGCCGAATGGCCTACTCCTGCACCTATTTTCTATGTTTCTATGTTTCTATGAAACCTTGCATCAGGACTGTAGAAACATAGAATCATCAAAAGTACGTGCAGGAGGAGGCCATTCGGCCCTTTGAGCCAGCACCGCCATTCAATATGATCATGGCTGATCATCCAAAATCAGTGCCCCGTTCCTGCTTTCTCCCCATATCCCTTGATTCTGTTAGCTCTAAGAGCTACGGCATCTAACTCGCTCTTGAAAAAAATCCAGTGAATTGGCCTCCACTGCCTTCTGTGGGAGAGAATTCCACAGATTCACAAGTCTCCGGGTTAAAAGGTTTTTCCTCATCTCAGTCCTAAATGGCCTAATTCTTAAACTGTATCTGAACAGTTCTGGATCTGAACTCCCCCAACATCGGGAATATTTTTTCCTGCATCTAGCCTGTCCAATCCCTTAAGAATTGTATATGTTTCTATGAGATCCTCTCTCATCCTTCTAAATTCCAGTGAATATAAGCTCAGTTGATCCATTCTTTAGCCCAGTCAATCCATTCTTTATCCATACAGATCCATACCATAGTCGCAAGTCTTGGTAAGAACATGGCAAAGAGCAGGAGGGCAGTGGACACTCTTGATATTCAGAGGGATCTTGGGATCCAAGTCCATGACTCTCTGAAAGTGACAACACTAGCAGATAGAGTGGTAAAAGGACATATGGTATGTTTGCCTTCATTGGTCATGGTTTTATATATAAGAGCCAGGAAGTCTTACAGCTTTAAAAGACTTAGGTCGGGCTGCATTTAGAGTATTGCATGTAGTTCTGGTCATCCCATGAAGGAAGTACAGTATGTGGAAGCTATGGAAAGGCTGCAGTGAAAGTTTACCAGAATGATGCCCGAATCAGGGGATATTAGCCAATATTAGACCAGTGAGGGTTACACAAAAAGCTGGAGAAACTCAGTGCGTGCAGCAGCATCTAAGGAGCGAAGGAGATAGGCAACGTTTCGGGTCGAGACCCTTCTTCAGACTGGTCAGGGATCAGGGAAACGAGAGATATAGACAGTGATGTAGAGAGATAAAGAACAATGAATATCAGTTGGCAAGAGATAAAGAGCAGATGTGGCGTAGACGGAGGAATTGGGAATAGGGGATGGAGTCCTTACAGAAAGCAGGGTGGGAGGAAGAGTAGTCCAGGCAGCTGTGGGAGTCAGTTGGTTTGTAGTGGATGTCGGTCAGGAATGTATCACCTGCAATAGAGATGGTGAGGTCAAGGAATGGTAGGGAAATGTCGGAAATGGTCCAAGTGTATTTGAGTGCCGGATGGAAGTTGGTGGTGAAATGGATGAAGTCAGTCAGTTGTGTGTGGGTGCAGGAGGTGACACCAAAGCAGTCGTCGATGTAACGGAGGTAAAGGTCGGGGGTGGGGTCCTGGTACGCCGAGAACAAAGATTGTTCGACGTGCCCGACAAATAGCGGCACATTTGGATAGCAGTAACAGGATCGGTCCAAGTCAGCATGGATTTACGAAGAAGAAATCATGCTTGAATAATCTTTTGGAATTTTTGGAGGATGTAACTAGGAAAATGGACAAGGGAGAGCCAGTGGATGTAGTGTACCTGGAATTTCAGAAATAATTTGATAAGGTAATTCATAGGACATTAGTGGGAAAAATTAGGGCACATGGTATTGGGGGTAAAGTGCTGACATGTATAGAAAATTAGTTGACAGACAGGAAACAAAGGGTAGGGATTAACAGGTCCCTCTCAGAATGCCAGGCAGTGACTAGTGGGGTACAGCAAGGCTCGGTGTTGGGACCGCAGCTATTTACAATATATATTAATGATTTAGATGAAGGGATTACAAGTAACATTAGCAAATTTGCAGATGACACAAAGCTGGGTGGCAGTGTGAACTGTGAGGAGGATGCTATGAGAATGCAGGGTGACTTGGACAGGTTGGGTGAGATGCATGGCAAATGCAGTTTAATGTGGATAAATGTGAGGTTATCCGTTTTGTTAACAAAAACAGGAAGGCAGATTATTATCTAAATGGTGTCAAGTTGGGAAAAGGGGAAGCACAACGGGATCTGGGGGTCCTTGTACATCAGTCGATGAAAGTAAGCATGCAGGTACAGCAGGCAGTGGAGAAAGCCAATGGCATGTTGGCCTTTATAACAAGGGATGGTGTATCGGAGCAAAGAGATCCCTCTGTAGTTGTACAGAGCCCTAGTGAGAGCACACCTCGAGTATTGTGTGCAGTTTTTGTCTCCAAATTTGAGGAAGGACATTTTTGCTATTGAGGGAGTGCAGTGTAGGTTCACAAGGTTAATTCCCGGGATGGCGGGACTGTCATATGCTGAGAGAATGGAGCGGCTGGGTTTGTCTGGAATTTAGAAGGGTGAGAGGGAATCTTATTGAAACATATAAGATTATTAAGGGTTTGGACACGCTAGAGGCATGAAACATGTTCCCAATGATGGGGGAGTCCAGAGTCAGGGGCCACAGTTTAAGAATAAGGGGTAAGCCATTTAGAACAGAGATGAGGAAACACTTTTCTCAACACAGAGAGTTGTAAGTCTGTGTAATTCTCTGCCTCAGAGGGCAGTGGAGGCCGGTTCTCTGGATACTTTCAAGAAAGAGCTAGATAGGGCTCTTAAAGATAGCGGAGTCAGGGGATATGGGGAGAAGGCAGGAACGGGGTACTGATTGTGGATGATCAGCCATGATCAAATTGAATGGCGGTGCTGGTTCGACGGTCCAAATGGCCTACTTCTCCACCTATTGTTTATTGAAAACAATCCCTGATTGTCTGAAGATAGATGCAAAATGCTGGGGCAACTCAGCAGGGACAGGCGGCATCCCTGGAGAGAAGCAATGGGTGACATTTCTGGTCTCAAGTTGCTCCAGCAATTTTGTGTCTATCTTCAAGTTAAACCAGGATCTGCAGTTCCTTCCTGCACACCTGGTTGTCCCCTGATCTCTAGGCAGGACAAATCTACCTGAAGGCTTCAGAGAGGTGTGGGCCACATGCAGACAAATGGGATTAGATCAGGTAAGCACCTTGTTGGCATGAAGGCGTTGGGTCAAAGGACCCGTTTCCATGTTATAAGACACCATCGGTGAACTGTGTTTGGCTTGATGGTATTTTCTTTGACTAGATAGCATGCAAACAAAAGCTTTTCACTGTACCTCAGTATTCGTGACAATAATAAGCTAAACCAATCTAAACTATGCAAAAATAGCTCATGGAGTTGTGAGTGCCACTGTGTCATCCCAGACGTGTGAGAATATGTTCCCATTGGTGAAAGAGTGAAATCCACGGGATATAGAATAAATATAATTGGCATAAAGACCAATAGTCCCCTAAGAACAAAAAAATGGGGTCATACACGTATACAGACAGAAACAGCCCCTTTGGCCCAACTTGTCCAAACTAACACAGGGCCAAACTTGAGCTGGTCCTATTTGCCTGCACTTGACCCATATCCCTCTCACCCTTTGTCATCCATACAGTCTCCCTTTAAAAAAAATCCCCTCTCATCTTAAATCTATGCCCTTTCATTTTAGACTCCCCTACCCTGGGAAA
Source organism: Raja brachyura (assembly GCA_963514005.1). The sequence continues at coordinate 84,279,571 of OY740788.1, read as the reverse complement.
AAGACTGTGACTATTCACCACATCTATGTCCCACATAATTTTGTATATGTTTGTTATGTCCATATAACCATATAACAATTGCAGCACGGAAACAGGCCTTCTCGGCCCTTCCAGTCCGTGCTGACCATTTATTTTCCCCTAGTCCCATCTACCTGCACTCAGACCATACCCCTCCATTCCCTTCCCATCCATATACCTATCCACTTTACTTTCAAATGTTAAAATTGATCCTGCCTCCACCACTTCTGCTGGAAGATCATTCCACACAGCCACCACTCTCTGAGTAAAGAAGTTCCCCCTCATGTTACCCCTAAACTTCTGTCCCTTAATTCTCATGTCATGCCCTCTTGTTTGAATCTTCCCTACCCTCAATGGGAAAAGCTCATCCACGTCAACTCTGTCTATCCCTTTCATCATTTTAAAGACCTCAATCAAGTCCCCCCTTAACCTTCTGCGCTCCAAAGAATAAAGACCTAACTTGTTCAACCTTTCTCTGTAACTTAGTTGCTGCATTTATGTTGACCCTCACTTTCTTATGCTCCACGGCAAAAAAAACACAGCCAATCCAGTCTACTTCGAACACAAGGACTCCAATCCTGGTAACACCATCATCAATCTTTGCTGCACCCTTTCCAAATGAATAAGATGCTTCCACTAAAAAACAATCAAGTGCGGTCTCACCAACGTCTTGTACAGGTGTAACGTGACATCCCAACGCCTTGTACTCCTCTGTGTAGGAAGGAACTGCAGATGCTGGTTTAAATCAAAGATAGACACAAATGGCTGGAGCATCTCTGGAGAGAAGGAGTGGACTGAAACCATTCCAACTGCCTTCTTCATCATTCTATCTTGCCACTTTCAGGGATCTATGTATGTACTTATAGTCCAGGTCTCTCTGTATCTTCCAGGGTCTTATAATTTATTGTGTATGTCCTGGGTTGAAGGGTGGGGGAGCGGGACTGGTTACATTTATTTTACATACTGCCAGTATAGAATCTTCAGTACTATAACCATCTGTGCTTTTGTGATGTTAGGCTGGAGTTCAGAAGGAGATCAGGATTCTTATTAAAATATGTAAGATTTGGAGGGGGGAGTCGACACAGTAAATCCTGAGGCAATACTACATCTTTTGGCAAATCTAGAATCGACGGCATAGTTACAAATTGAGGAACCGCCAATTTCAGATAGAAGCAAAGATGAATTTCTTCCCTTAAAGGGTCCTGAATCGTTGGAATTCTCTACCTTGAATTCCTGGCCCTACTTTATCCTTCATTCAAAATCATGAGAACAGATTGTCCGTTTCACCGTAATCTCCCTACTTTGGCAGATTGGGCCTCCGTTTATAAAACTCTCAACCCCCTATGTTATTTAACCATGTTCCTAACTTTACTTCCCTTTTACCCTAATAAGAGGGTAAAATCATTCAAACCATTTGCTGTATTCAAATCATTTGCTGTGTCGCTCTTCCAGGGAGATGCTAAATGCATTTCGTTGTCTCTGTACTGTACACTGACAATGACAATTAACATTGAATCTGAATCTGAATCTGAAGAGTATTTACCCTAGAGAGACTACAGAGAAGATTTACTAGAATGTTGCCTGGGTTCCAGCAACTAAGTTACAGAGAAAGGTTGAACAAGTTAGGTCTTTATTCTTTGGAGCGCAGAAGGTTAAGGGGGGACTTGATTGAGGGCTTTAAAATGATGAAAGGGATAGACAAAGCTGACGTGGATAAGCTTTTCCCATTGAGGGTAGGGAAGATTCAAACAAGAGGGCATGACATGAGAATTAAGGGACAGAAGTTTAGGGGTAACATGAGGGGGAACTTCTTTACTCAGAGAGTGGTGGCTGTGTGGAATGATCTTCCAGCAGAAGTGGTGGAGGCAGGATCGATTTTAACATTTAAAAGTAAAGTGGATAGGTATATGGACGGGAAGGGAATGGAGGGGTATGGTCTGAGTGCAGGTAGATGGGATTGGGGGAAAATAAATGGTCGGCACGGACTGGAAGGGCGGAGAAGGCCTGTTTCCGTGCTGTAATTGTTATATGGTTATATGTTATAACTAAAAATTAAAATTCCCCAGGTTTCGATCTAATTTCTCAAATTGCCCTGCCATTCTAATGAATTATATACATTTACCCCTGGATCTCCCATTCTTGAATTCCTGTTTGAATTGTGATCCATAATTTATATTGCCTCTTCTCATTCACCTACGTAAATATAACATTTCATATTTCTTGCATTAAATATCATCTGCCACTGATCAGCCCATTATACCAGCTGGTTCTCATCTTCCCTCAAAGTCTATTGCTATCCTTTTCCCATTTCCTGTCGGATCCCCATAATTAGATTTCCCTAAAGTCCAAAAATCAGACACTTCTTTGAATAGGTTTGCTAATTTGGTACCCACATCTCCCTGGCCTTTTTCTGTACCCATGGTTCTATATTAAAAGACAGTGGGATTAAACCTCGTGCACCATGTACTAAGTCTTGCACATCATGTCCAATTTTTTGTTCCATTTGTAGTCAAGGAATGTAATGCGAACCATGTGTTCGGACACAGATGACCAACAGATTTAACACAAAGGTACATCTCAGTCCAGCTCGGAGGGGGATTCATAGGTTTAGGGAATAAATTTCAGGGTAGCTATGAAGGAGGAATGAGGTTGCCTTGATGATGATCAAGGTATGTTACAACTTAATCCTAGACGCCAGACAGGTGATGGCAGTATTGTGAGGAATTGCTCATTTAAGCAATAAAACAGATACACGGCTCAACCTTCTCTTCTCATGCCAAATATTTCTGCTGAAATTTTTGACTGAAAGAATTTCAACCTTTAGTTTCTGTCCAACTTCTGGCAATGTTACAAAATTTTGAGATTTAAAAAATCAAGTCTGCAATTTATCCTATCAGATAAAGCATAAAAATAAGTTTAATTTGACATCTAATTCACTTTCATATCTTCAGTATTAAAAAAGTTAGGGCCATTTTCATACTCGGAAATTAGCAACTTGCTTCCTATTGCTTTTCTATTGACTTAACACAAAAGTTGTGATCAAGGACAGTCAAAAGCCCATAACTTCCTTAAAAATTAAGAGAACTTGAAGAAATTTTCAGTTATTACAGACTGAAGTATTCTGAAACAAATATGAAACAATCGTACTTGGATGACCTGAAATTAAAGCATATAATTAGTTAGTTACCCAATTGTAGCCAATTACAAAATTCAATTACTAGATCTAAACATCTATCCATTTCTTACGAAAAATTTAAAAACAATTTAAAGACTAAGTGTCCAATTAACAGTCACACAATAATTCACAATAAAACATGATTTTTAAATCTAATTGTCATTAATTTATAGGCCAAATTGAAGGAATTCAGTGTTTAATGCCTGTAAATTAATGGGCATTTTAAACAGCTTGCGAGTGGGATTTTCTGGAACGCGATGGATTAGAACATTGCAGTTGCGGTGAATTTAAACCCAATATCGGCAGGAAATTTTCTGCCGGTTCATATGGGGACTAAATCACCGTTTCGCAACATGGAATATTGATTAAAGTCCCCTAAAAAAGCAGGTTTATTTGTAAAAATAAACAGCTGTCACTTACCTGTCCCCTACGTAAAATCCGTCCCCGTTGTCGGCGTTCACGGCACTAGGAGCTAATTTTTATTTTACTGCAGTGATGAAGTAGTCGGGCTATTTATTAAAAAAAACGGACTTACCGGCAGTCGGAACGCATCTCCAAAAATAGATTGCACTCCGACAACAGAAAGCTCCGGATTGCAAGGGGAAAACCGCATTTCAACCCCGCCCCCCCCTTAAAGGCGCCAAAGTCGCGCGCACGGCCAGCGGCAGAACTGCAGCACCGCTAAAGGTACGTTTTGTAACATACCTACAACTTCCATGCCATAAATTACGCTTGTAATTATAAGGGGTCCTGATGGAACGATTTGATGAAACTCTTTGCGCTGACAGGAACCGAGTTACCAGAAGTCACAGCTTGACGATAATTGGGAAAATAGAGTGAAGTGAATGTTTTTTGATCCAGTCCGCTCTTACAATCAGAGTAACAGGTTCTACAGGAAATTCTGATACAGAAGTAATTTCGAAAGGAAATTGGATAACTGCTTGGAAGCGAAACCTCTTATGGGAAGAAATTCAGGGAATTGTATTAGAAACAAGGCGGATTATATCCAGTGGTTAGCAAAATTAAAGCCACATCTGGCTGCTCTTTTGCACCTGGCAGCTCGTTCCATATACACATTAACCTCTGTGTGTAAATGCCCCTTGGGTCCCCTTTAAATATTTTCCCTCTTACCTTAAACTATGGGGTATCTTCAGCAGCAAAGCCATGATCAATCTTCTACTGTAGTCATAGAGCTATGCAGCATAGAAACAGGCCCATCGGCCCAACTCATCTATGCCTTCCAAGGTGCCTAACCAAGCCCGTAGCATTTGCCTGTATCTTTGCAAACTCCTACTATCCACGCCCTTGTCATAGTGTCTTTCACACATTCTAAATGAATCCATCTCTATCACTTCCACTAGCAGCTCATATATACACACCACCCTTTGTGTGTGAAGGTTGCCTCAGGTTCCCTTTAAATCATTCTCCTCTTATGTCAACCATAAATTTACTAATCATGCCAAACACATTAACGTCTAAATCATATAACCATATAACCATATAACAATTACAGCACGGAAACAGGCCCTCTCGGCCCTTCCAGTCCGTGCCGACCATTCATTTTCCCCTAGTCCCATCTACCTGCACTCAGACCATACCCCTCCATTCCCTTCCCGTCCATATACCTATCCACTTTACTTTTAAATGTTAAAATCGATCCTGCCTCCACCACTTCTGCAGGAAGATCATTCCACACAGCCACCACTCTCTGAGTAAAGAAGTTCCCCCTCATGTTACCCCTAAACTTCTGTCCCTTAATCGTTAATATAGAGAACAATAATGGTAGACGAAGCACCGATCCCTGTGCCTCACCAATCTGAGAAGCAACCCTCTACCACCACCCTTTGTCAGCTAGGAATAGGAAAACTTTTATTGTCATTCAGACCTTTCGGTCTGAACGAAATTTCGTTGCCTGCAGTCATACATATAGTAAAAAACAAAACCCACAATAAACACATATTTAACATCCACCACAGTGAGTTCACCAGACACCTCCTCACTGTGATGGAAGGCAAAATCTTAAGTCTTTGTCTCTTCCCTTCTCGTTCTTCCTCTTCCTCTGCGCTGAGGCGATCCAGGCCTCCGATGTTGTGACCGCACCGGATGATGTAATAAGTCCCGTGGCTGAACCGCGCTCCGTGAACGGGCCAGATCAACTCCGCGGCCCGGGGCGGTCGAAGCTGCTGAAGCTGCCGCCCTCCAGTCCAGCGGACGCAGCTGTTGCCGCGGGAGCTCCGGATAAACATGTCACCAACCTGCGACCTGCGAGCTCCCGACGGTGTCGTCTCTCGCTACCTTCAACCTCCAAGAGTCATAACTTCATACAGCATGGAAACAGACCCTTCAGGCCATCTTACTCATGCTGACCAAGATGGCTCATCTAAGCTTCTCCCCATTTGTCGGTGTTTGGCCCATATCTCTCTAAACCTTTCCTATCCATGTACCTATCCAAGCATCCACACCTCCATAGGATCACTCCTCAGCTTCCTACCTTGAAAATAATAAAGTCAACCCGCCCAATCTCTTAATAAATAAAATAAACTGAAACTAAACTCTCTCTCCCTCTCTCTCTCCCTCTCTCTCTCTCTTTTTTTTTCCTTTTTCCAAAACTTTATTCGACACAATCATATAATACAACACATCAAAAATTAATCAAAAATAACACTATATCAAACAAATCATTGTAGTACAACAGTACATTCATTGTTTACAATACTCTCAACCCCACGCGGCGACCAGCGCTGACGGAAGGCCTCCAGAGTCCCCGTGGACACCGCGTGTTCCCTCTCCAGGGACACACGCGCACGGACGTAGGCCCGAAAGAGGGGCAGGCAGCCGACTCTAGCCTGACCATCGACCGCCCGCTGCCTGGACCCACCAATGGCCATCTTGGCCAGGCCCAGAAGCAAACCGACAGGTAAGTCCACCCCCCCACACTCGGCTCTCCCCACTCCCTGCCTTGTGTCCGAACACCAGGATTGTGGGGCTAAAATGCAGCCAAAACTTGAGGAACAACCCCTTCAGATATTGGTACAGGGGCTGTAACCTCACACACTCCATATACACATGAAACACGGTCCTTCCCTCTCCGCAGAAAATACATGCGGCGGACGAGCCCGTGAACCGGCTCAAAAGTTTATTACAAACCACCGCTCCATGCAGCACTCTCCACCCCAGGTCCCCAATGTAAAGGGGAACGACACCCTTATAGAAGGACCCCCACTGGGGACCTCCCCCGCCTTCGGATGGTAACACCGTCCACCATGGTGTGTCCGGACGGGAGACGAAGGCACGGTGGTTCAGAATGTGCAGGAGCATCCTATACAGTGCGCGTCTCCTTGCATCACAAAATGGCATGCTGGTCATCTCAGAAAGGCAGCTCAGATTATGTGGAGCCGGAGGCCGAGAAATATCCCGGAGCCCAGGCCCGATGAGCAGATCTGACGGAGCGGGGGTAAGCTCTACCAGAACCACTCTAGGCTCGCGCCTCTCCTCGACACCCGCCATGACAGGGTGAGGACCGGCCACACCCGCAGCCACAACATCCCCCTCTCTCTCTCTCTCTCTTTTTTTTTTTTTTTTTCATTTCAAAAACTTTATTCAACACAAATCATAAAATACAATACATCAAAACACAATCAAAAATCACACTATAACGAACAGATCATTGTAGTACAACAGTACATTCATTTATAATCGCCTCAACCCCACGCGGCGACCAGCGCTGACGGAAGGCCTCCAGAGTCCCCGTGAACACCGCGTGTTCCCTCTCCAGGGACACACGTGCATGGACGTAGGCCCGAAAGAGGGGCAGGCAGCCGACTCTCGCCTGACCGTCGACCGCCCGCTGCCTGGACCCACGAATGGCCATCTTGGCCAGGCCGAGGAGCAAACCGACAGGTAAGTCCCCCCCCCACACTCGGCTCTCCCCACTCCCTGCCTTGTGTCCAAACACCAGGATTGTGGGGCTAAAATGCAGCCAGAACTTGAGGAACAACCCCTTCAGATATTGGTACAGGGGCAGTAACCTCACACACTCCATATACACATGGAATACGGTCTCCTCCTCTCCGCAGAAAATACATGCGGCAGACGAGCCCGTGAACCGACTCAAAAGTTTATTACAAACCACCGCTCCATGCAGCACTCTCCACCCCAGGTCCCCAATATAAAGGGGTACGACTCCCTTATAGAAGGACCCCCACTGGGGCCCCCCGCTGCCTTCGGATGGTAACACCGTCCTCCATGGTGAGTCAGGACGGGAGACGAAGGCACGGTGGTTCAGAATGTGCAGGAGCATCCTATACAGTGCGCGTCTCCTTGCATCACAAAATGGCATGCTGGTCATCTCAGAAAGGCAGCTCAGATTATGCGGAGCGGAGGCCGAGAAATATCCCGGAGCCTAGGCCCGATGAGCAGATCTGACGGAGCGGGGGTAAGCTCTATCTGAACCACTCTAGGCTCGCGCCTCTCCTCGACACCCACCATGACAGGATGAGGACCAGCCACACCCGCAGCCACAACATCCCCCTCTCCTCGTGGAACAACACTCTGGCTGAACACCGCCAAATTCTTCACTCTTAACACATCCCTGTAGAAAACAGGCAAGCCCCTTAGAGCGGGTCGACTGACGCCCGCCACCGGGAGCCGCGAGACCCCCCTTAGGCATCGACCCTGACGAAAAAAATACGTGGCCAGAGCCATCTGGGAGGGTTCTCTACATACATGTATCTCCGCAGAGTCCTGAGACGGAGAGCCGCCACCTGGGTGCGCACGCACACCAAGGACTGGCTGCCCTCCTCTAACGGAAGACTCAGGACCGCCGCGGAAATCCAATGCTTCCTATTTCCCCAAAAGAAATCCACCAGCTTCTTCTGTATAGCAGTTACAAATATAGAGGGCGGGACAAGAGTAGCCAGCCGGTACCATAACATAGAGGCCACCAGCTGGTTTATGACCAGCACCCTCCCCCGAAAGGAGAGAACTCCAAGCAGGCCTGACCAGCGCCCCAGCCGAGCAACCACCTTCGTCTCCAACTCTTGCCAGTTTGCCGGCCAAACATCCTCAGTGGGACTCAGGTACACCCCCAGATAGAGGAGGTGCGTGGTACTCCACGCATACAATGCCATCTCCTCCGGCAGGGAGTCTACCCGCCACTGACCCACCAAAAGTCCAGAGCACTTACTCCAGTTAATCCTAGCAGAAGATGCCGCCGAGAAAATCTCCTGGCAGTCACGCATCCTCCGCAGGTCACCAGGATCAGTGAACATAAGAAGTACGTCATCGGCATACGCCGATAGAATCACCTCAACCCGCGGGCCAGGTAGGGCCAGGCCTGTCAACCTCCTCCGAAGAAGACACAGGAACGGCTCCACACAGACCGAATACAACTGGCCCGACATAGGGCACCCCTGGCGGACCCCCCTCCCAAAATGAAAAGGAGCTAGCACCGCGCCATTAATCTTGACAAGGCACTCCGCAGCAGCGTACAAAAGCCGTACCCGGGCCACGAAGTGTGGTCCAAACCCAAACGCTTGCAACGACCCAAATAGGTATTCATGCTCCACCCTATCAAAAGCCTTCTCCTGATCAAGAGACAGAAAAGCAGCTGACTCACCAGTACCCTGGACTAAATGAATCAGGTCCCTAACCAGGTGGATGTTATCCTGGATGGACCGGCCAGGGACTGTATAAGATTGATCAGGATGAATCAATTGATGCAGCACGGAGCCCAGGCGATTTGCCATTGCCCGTGCAAAAATTTTATATTCTGTGCAAAGGAGAGAGACTGGACGCCAGTTCTTCAACAAACGGAGTTCGCCCTTCTTAGGCAGCAAGACAACAACCGTCCTACGCCACGAGAGAGGCATCACTCCAGTCGCCAGGCTCTCCCCCAGAACCAACATATAGTCACCCCCTAGGATGTCCCAGAAAGCTCTAACAAACTCCACCGTCAACCCATCCAGCCCGGGGGACTTACCCCTCCTGAGCTGATGCAAGGCGCGAGTCAACTCCTCCAAAGATAAGGGGCCATCAAGAAGATCAGCCTCCTCCCTATCTACGGTCGGTAGACCCTCCCACAGATCTTGCTGAGCCTCCACACTGAAACCTTCCGCAGAGAACAGGGACCCATAAAAGGACCTAACCAAGGCATTAATCCTCTCTGGATCAGTGACAGAGGAGCCATCATCTGCAAGCAACTCCACGAGCTGTTTTCGAGCTCCCCGCCCCTTCTCCAAAGAGAAAAAGCAAGGCGACGCTCGGTCCAGCTCGTGCAGCATCTGGACCCGAGACCTCACATATGCGCCTCGGGACCGCTCAAGCAGCAGACTCCTCAAAACCTCCTTCTTCCTCTGAAACTCTCCCCATTCGCTGGAGTCTTCACCAAACTGACCCAGGCGAGACTCAGCGTCCTGTATCTCCCTCTCCAGCTTCTCGACCGCGGAGTCCCGCCTCCCAGTCGACCCCCATGTATATTCCTTACAAAAGAGACGGATGTGAGCTTTACCCACATCCCACCACTGCCTAAGGGAAGAGAAGCACCTCTGCCTCTCTCTCCACTTCACCCAAAACCGAGTGAATGACTCCCGGAAACACCGATCCTCCAGCAGCCTGTTGTTAAAGTGCCAGTACGCGGACCCAGCCCGAGCGCACGCTGGATTAAAATCCACACGCACCAGACAATGGTCCGAGCACGGCACCAGCCGCATTGAGGCCGCTGAGACACGGGAAACAAACGCTCGGGAAATATAAAACCGATCAATGCGGGAACCACCGCCCTCAGACCTCCGCGAAAAAGCAGTGGCATCAGGGTGAAGGTCCCTCCAAGCATCAACCAACTCAAAGGAGTCAATCAAGCCTCTCAGCTTCTTCGCTACAGCAGGCGCACACTGAGTACCAGAACGGTCCCGCACCTCAAGTGTGCAATTAAAGTCCCCACCAAGGAAGACACACTCTCCCCTATCAATAGTGCCCAACAGAGCATTCACCTCCCGAAGTAGGCCGGCCTGCATCGTGCTGGAGCTAGGGGCATACACGTTAATGAAATGCAACGGCATGCCATCCAGGCTCACGGCCAGATGGAGCAAACGTCCTGGCACCACTTCCTGCATTTTTAAAATGCTTGGCAGAAAATTTGGGGCCAACAGAAAAGCCACCCCACTCGAATTTGAGCTGAGATGGCTCATATAAACCCTCCCTTCCCACTCCAGTTGCCAGGTAGGTTCATCACTAGCAACGGTATGTGTCTCTTGCAGATAACAAACTGCAAATCTCCCCTCCCTTAGGGCTGATAAGAGCTGAAATCTTCGAAAACTCGCTCTACTCCCATTTAAATTTAATGTAGCTACTGTGAATGTGTAGGCACATTAGATTGAGACCCTCACACTCCCTGTAGTCCCAAGAACTCCTTTTCTGAGGACCTTCAAAAAACCCCGAAACTGCCCCAAATCCGAGTCAGAAAGACCACTATCCTTGTTACTAAGGATAGCCTCGAGACTCGCCTGCAAATCTAGACAGTCCCCCCACCGCCTTGTAGCAGCATCCCATAATGTTTTGGGAGCGCGGCTTGTTTTTAGGAACTCTCGCACCTCAACAATAAGCTTCGCCTCAGACACGGCCTTGGAGTCTGGGCTCACAGCCAACCCGCTCGCACCTGAATCAACAACCCCAGAAAGACCAGAACTCTCTGACAAATCACTCTCTGTGCCACACCCACTGGCCGCATCGCTGTCCCCCTCCTCAGCCATGACACGACCCCCCGGATCAATGCTGGGGGTGGGTCCCGACACCCCTGCCTGACACTCGCAGCCCTCTGAATGGCAGGGCTCCTGCACGCTACCATCACCCTCCTCTTCTGGGCCTGGGGAAGCAACAACAAGAGGCATCCCCAGGGCCTGTGGAACACTGGCACCCTCGGAGTCTGAAATAGGATCACGACCCATAACAGCCCTGACCTCCACATCATCCAGAGTGCCCTCTCCACAGGCATCACCCAGAGAATCACCACCTGCTATTAAACTCATCCCAGACAACTCATCCGGTGAGGCATCCCGCCCCCCAGCACCTCCACTGGCACTGATATGGAGCACAGACTTGAACGACAACACCCCCGAAACTCCCCCCTCGGCCTGACTCTGCACATCCCCCGTCACAGAGGGCACACTACCAGGGGAGCCAACCACGTCACCTAACGTGCTAGCACCCTTAGGCCTCTGAAACGAGGGGACCTCATCCGACCCAGAGGGTACACACCCAAGGGAGCTAACCACAGCACCCGCTGAGATAACTCCCTCAGAGGGCCCCTGAGATGAAGGGACAGACTCCCGCCCAGTGGACACAACTCCACCGGAATCAACTTCAGCACCCAGTCCTGTGACACCCGCTGTAGATCCATGAAGAGAAGGCCCAACCACCGACCCAGAAGACACCGGGTCAAGACCACTTTCAGCCACCTCAGTGGTGGAAAGCCCGGAGAAAGACATCCCCTTCGCCCTGGACCCACGCCCTTCCTCATCTTCACCAGGCAGATGCCTCCTTTTAGTCCCACTCGCATGCGGAGGTACGGTAACCTCCATAAGGGAAGGGTCATCCGCCTCCACATTACCCCCATCCACTTTGCCACCCACACGTTTAGGCTTCTTTACCCCCTTCCGAACCACCACAACTCCCCCCTGGGCCCCAGCAGGTGCAGTCTGCACCACACTGGAGCTAAACTCACCCGATTGCACTTTCTTCGCTCGGGCGGCCCTTTCCCTCTCCTTCTTCTTGTTGTGCTTCCCCTGCTTCTCCCAAAACCCCCCCTCAACACTCCCCTCCTCCTGCGCCCCACCTCCATCCGCCGCCACAGGCGCAGGACGTGGGGGGCGTGGGCTCTCACTGCCCAGGGTCCCCAAAGCGGAACCTGCGGACCCAGAAGGCTTAGCACTGCCGCCCCGGGTCACCAAGGCAGAACTGGCAACCTTAGCCGGGTCAGCAGTACCACCCCGCGCCGCTGAGGTTTGACAAGCCACCCCAGATGGGCCAGCAGTGCTTTCCTGGGCCACTGCACTAGAACCTCTAGCAGTGCCCCCGCGAAAAAGACACTCCCTACGGAGATGTCCAAAATTGCCGCACGCATGACACCGTGCCTTTCCCCAACTCCAACGCACGGTTCTGGGGATACCCTTATACACCACCTCAAAACTCCCCTCGGCACCATCCCCCTCACCCACCTTCATGAACACCCTCCTCTTGAAACTGAAGACCCCTTTTTCCTCCGGGTCCCCCCCGGGATGCAAGACACGAAAACATTTAGACCGCACCTCCCCGAACTTGGACAGGTGTGGAATAAGTACTGCATCCGAAAAATAAGTGGGGCAGCTCCGCAGGAGAACCGGTCTCACCCTTGATACCCACGGATCCACCTGTATGTGGACCCCCCCCCACTGAGATCCCCTCCTCCAACGCTCGGGCCACACACTCCCGGGTCTTAAGTATCATCTCCACCTTTCCTCTTTCGAGCTCAGAAGAGACAATAGCCCCCCTCCCAAGAAGTTCATTCATGGCCTTCGTAATTTCCCCCCTCGACATCATAGGCCCAGTTTGAACAGAAATACCAAAACTGTCCCCATCCAAGTCAACATGAGGCTCAAGCTCAGATGGCCTCGCACCCGCCACTGATGCCATCGCTGCGTAGGTCCGGACCTTCGGCCGCGCCCCTTCCATCGCCATCCTCACAGAGGCACGATCCAGCTCCAGGCACCCCAGCAGCACAGCTCCAAGTTAAGTCCCAGAGATAGTCACAGTCAAAGACAGGCAGCAGAAAACAGAAACCTCCAGCTGAAGCAGGAAAGTCCCCAGGTTCGTCCACAGCCAAGAGCAGCTTTTGGAAAGCTCTATCGCATTCTCGCTGGAAGCAAAAGTACCTTCTTCACATTAAGCCAGGCAGCCGCACTGAGCAAAATGACTTTAGGGCAGAGAAGCGGTGCCAAAAACGACAAAGACACCGCGCACCTTCAACCCACTGAGATCACAGGCACCTTGGCAGTCCGCCAACGACAACCGCACCCTCGACAATGTGGAGAAACTCAGGAATCTTCACACAGATGGAGGCTTCCCAGACCAGAGAAAAGCTTCAACAGCCCAACAATAAGTTGAACTATGAAGCCCCCCTGGGTCTGTGCCCTCTCCAACGGCAAAATCCTTGAAAGGCTGCTTCAATCCTTCTCAACTGCAGAGCTGAGAAGAAAACACGACCTCTCTCTCCCTCTCTCTCTCTCTCTCTCTCTTTCTCTCTCTCTCTCTCTCTCTCTCCCCCTCTCTCCCTCCCTCCCAGAGGTTATGGGGAGGAGGCAGGAGAATGGGGTTAGGAGGGAGAAATAGATCAGCCACGATTGAATGACGGAGTAGACTTGATGGGCCGAGTGGCCTAGTTCTGCTCCTATCACTTATGATCTTATGACCTAATATGCTAGAGCAGTTAGAGTTCAAGAAGGAGGTGGCAAAGGGGCTCTTGCAAAGCATTAAGGTGCCTAAATCCCCAGGATGGTGGGATGTATTGCAGATTATTAAGAAAAACAAAAGGATATTGCAGGGACCTTGCCCAAGACTTTTATAATTTCACTAGCCGCAAGCAAGGTCTCGGATTGGATTCGTCATGATACCACTCACTCCCATTTGGAAGGGAATGGGCTAATAAGAGACTGTCAGCATGGCTTTGTACGCAGCAGGTCATGTCTTACTAACGGATTGGGTTTGTTGAGGAGGTGATGAAGGTGATCGATGAGGGTAGGGTTATAGACGCTGTGAGTACGGATTTTAGTAAAGCATTTGATAAAGCCGCTCATGGCAGGCTGATCCAGAAGAGTAAGATGCACAGGATTTATGGTGGCTTGGTCGTATAGTTTCAGAACAAACTCACTTACAGAAGACAGTGGGTGTGGTGGAAGGGTGTTATTCTGGCTGAAGGGCTGTGGTCAGTGGAGTTCTGCAAGGATTTGTGCTGGGATCTCTGCTGCTTATGACATACAAGATGCCCTGGAAAAAATCATCGGGACCTCTCCCCCCTCAATCGGGGATATTGTGACCAAACGTTGCGTGTCTAAGGCCAGCAGTATTATAAAGGACCCCACACATCTCCATCACGGACTGTTCACTCTGCTGCCCTCAGGCAAAAGATATCGCAGCATAAGGAGCAGAACATCAAGGTTCTGCAACAGCTTCTTCCCACGAGCCATCAGACTCCTGAATGCCATGTAATGGGCTGCCACCATTGTCTATTTATCCTTTTATCCTGTTTATCCATGTTTATCCTTCTGTTAATTATCGTGTTGCACAGGGAGCCAAATGCAACGGAATTTCGTTTGGAACTGCATATATCAATGTATTTCTAAATGACAATAAAGTTTGTTTGACTTTGACTTTTGACTTGACTACAGATAGATTGATTTGCAGACGACACAAAGATTGCTTGAGTTGCGGATAGTGAGGAAGGCTGTCAAAATATACCATGAGATTTGAAGGATGACAGTGAAGGATCTTGTAGTGCAGGTCTACAGCTCCCTGAAAGTGGCAACGCAAGTGGCTACAGTGGTAAAGAAAGCGTATGGTGTACTCACCTTGATTGGTCTGGGCATTGAATATACAGTAAGAACTGGACGTCACGATGCCGTTTTATTGCACTTTGGTCAGGCCACATTTGGAGTACAATGTGTAGTTCTGTTTGTCCTTAAGTAAGCATGTAGAAACTATGGAGAAACAGCTGAGGATAACCAGAATGCTGCCTGAGTTACGTGGTATTAGCTATAAGGAGTAGTTGGACAAACTTGGATCGCTTTTTTGCTGGAATGCCGAAGGTTGAGGGGAAACGTTGATAGAAGTATATAAAATTATAACATCGATAGGATCGACAGGCAGGGTGGAAATGTCAATTCTAGAGGGCAAAGCTTACAGCACAATGTGGGAAAGTTTAAAGGAGGTGCTGGGGGCAAGTGTTTGTTGCACAGAGAGTGGTGGATGACTGGAACCGTTGCCTGGTGTGGTGGTGGCAGCAGATACAAAAGTGATGTTTGAAAGGCTTTTGGAGCGGCACGTGAAAAAATCAGGACAGGACTCTGCACAGTCATATGAGATCAACTTATCTTGGCATCATGTTCTGCACAGATATTGTGGGCCATAGGGCCTGCTCCTGTGCTGTACTTTTCTATGTTCTATGATCTTTGCATTAGGACCCTACTTTCATTCCTGTCCAAAAGACTTTTTAAACAGCGATTGTGCCTGCCCACACTGCCTCCTCTGGCAGTACATTCCAGATAAAGCACACGGCATTGGGGGTTCAGTATTGATGTGGATAGAGAACTGGCTGGCAAACAGGAAGCAAAGAGTAGGAGTAAACGGGTCGTTTTCACAATGGCAGGCAGTGACTAGTGGGGTACGGCAAGGCTCAGTGCTGGGACCCAAGCCATTTACAATGTACATTAATGATCTGAATGAGGGAATTGAAGGCAATATCTCCAAGTTTGCAGATGACACTAAGTTGGGGGGCAGTGTTAGCTGTGAGGAGGATGCTAGGAGACTGCAAGGGGACTTGGATAGGCTGGGTGAGTGGGCAAATGTTTGGCAGATGCAGTATAATGTGGATAAGTGTGAGGTTATCCACTTTGGTGGCAAAAACAGGAAAGCAGACTATTATCCAAATGGTGGCCGATTAGGAAAAGGGGAGATGCAGCGCGAATGACACCTGGGTGTCATGGTACACCAGTCATTGAAAGTAGGCATGCAGGTGCAGCAGGCAGTGAAGAAAGCGAATGGTATGTTAGCTTTCATAGCAAAAGGATTTGAGTATAGGAGCAGAGAGGTTCTACTTCAGTTGTATAGGGTCTTAGTGAGACCACACCTGGAGTATTGCGTACAGTTCTGGTCTCCAAATCTGAGGAAGGACATTATTGCCATAGAGGGAGCGCAGAGAAGGTTCACCAGATTGATTCCTGGGATGTCAGGACTGTCTTATGAAGAAAGACTGGATAGACTCGGTTTATACTCTCTCGAATTTAGGAGATTGAAAGGGGATCTTATAGAAACTTACAAAATTCTTAAGGGGTTAGACAGGCTAGATGCAGGAAGATTGTTCCCGATGTTGGGGAGGTCGAGGACAAGGGGTCACAGCTTAAGGATAAGGGGGAAATCCTTTAGGACCGAGATGAGGAGGACTTTTTTCGCACAGAGAGTGGTGGGTCTCTGGAACTCTCTGCCACAGAGGGTAGTTGAGGCCAGTTCATTGGCTATATTTAAGAGGGAGTTAGATTTGGCCCTTGTGGCTAAGGGGATCAGAGGGTATGGAAAGAAGGCAGGTACGGGATACTGAGTTGGATGATCAGCCATGATCATATTGAATGGCGGTGCAGGCTGGGAGGGCCGAATGGCCTACTCCTGCACCTAATTTCTATGTTTCTATAATCACCACCCTCTGTGTGTAAAAGTTTACAATTTTAACTTTTGCTACTCTCATCTTAAACTTGTGCCATCTAGTTTGATACTCTTCTGCTCTGGGAAAAATAGACTCTTTAATTTATCTATGCCCTAAAAATCCGTGAGGTGACCACTGAGCATCCTAATTTGTAGCGGAAATAAATCCATTTTACCCAATCTCTCTTTATAACTATAACCTTTCATTTCAGACACCATTCTAATGAATCTCTACTGTACTCTCTCAATTGTTACCATATTCTTCCTGTAATGTGGTGACACAGTGTTATCAATAACATAATGGCCTACTCCTGCTCCTAATTTATATGAATGCATGTGATAAATGAAAAGGCTGTTTTTAATGAGATTCTTTGTGAATTAGTTGGCTGTTGCATTTCTAACTGCCACAGAGGATGCAACATTTTATTAGCTTGGAGATAAATATTTGGAATTGGTATTGCTATTGGCTTTGGTATAGTTTTATTATTCTCATGTACACTATCATGGAATCATGGAAACTTTATTGTCATTCAGGCCGTGCGGTCTGAACGAAATTTCGTTGCCTGCAGTCATACATATAGTAAATAACAAAACACACAGTAAACACATATTTAACATCCACCACAGTGAGTTCACCAGACACCTCCTCACTGTGATGGAAGGCAAAAATCTTAAGTCTTTGTCTCTTCCCTTCTTGTTCTTCCTCTTCCTCTGCGCTGAGGCGACCCAGGCCTCCGATGTTGTGACCGCACCGGGTGATGTAAATAAGTCCCGCGGTTGAACCGCGCTCCGTGAACGGGCCGGTTCAACTCCGCGGCCCGGGGCGGTCGAAGCTGCCGAAGCTGCCGCCCTCCAGTCCAGCGGACGCAGCTGTTGCCGCGGGAGCTCCATAAAACAGGTCACCAACCTGTGACCTGCGAGCTCCCGACGATGTCGTCCACTGGGCCCGCGGCCGGGCCTCCGAAGCCGCTGCCGCCGCCACCGGCACCGGAAAGCCGCCACAGCTCCGAGTCGGGCCGCCGGAACGCCTGAACCCGCCACAGCCCCGAAGTCGGCCAGCCTCGCGCTGGTAAGTCCTGGCTGGCTCTGCGTCCGGAGCCTCGAGGTCGGTCGTAGTTGGAGGCCGCCAGCTCCGCCATTAGGCCTCAGCGCAGACGGAGACGGAGACGGGGGATACGACAAGAAAAGTCGCGTCCCCCCCCGCCGAAAGAAGAGACTAAAACGTTTCTCCCACCCCTCCCACACACATACACTACATAATAACTCAAATTAACACGCCATACAAGACAAGAAAACAACAAAAAAAAGAAAAAAACAGACGGACTGCAGGCGAGCCGCAGCTGCCAAGGCAGCGCTGCCACTCCAACTAAAATCCAACGGAAAATGTTTAGCACGCTAGCCATGCTATACATGAATATAATCGCACAATATCTGAACGCAGCAGGTAGTTGCAGCAGAGAAAATAAACAGAATGCAGAATATTGTGTTACAACTATGAAAAAAACTGCAGATTAATACAAAATTACCTGGGCCGCAATGAGGTAGGTTGGAAGATCAGGAATACATTCTTTTCATAAAGGAGGTCTGTTCAGGAGTCTGACATCTGTGGTGAAGAACCTTATCTTGAATCTGGTATTGTGCGCTTTCCAGCATTTGTATCTTCTTCCCGACATGAAAAGGGAGAAGAGAGAACGGCTGGGGTGTGTGTTGTCCCTGTTTATGTTGGCTGTTTTCCCAAGCCAGTGTGAAGTAATGATGGAATCAATAGGGGGGGGAGGAGGGGAGGGAGCAGATGCTGGTTTGTGTGATGAACTGGACCACATCCATAAATCTCTTGCAATCTGGAGCAGAGCAGCCGCCTTTCCAAGCAGCCATGCATCCCAAAGGGATGGTTTCAATTAGGATTGTGTGTAGTCTTGGAAATCAGTTTGTAAATACATGGTTATTCCTTTAGCAGGCTGACACTGCAATAATCCAGAGCTGATGACTCCATCAGTATTGCATTGGGCAACGGAACTTTGAGGACCACTTCTGTGCATCAGTTTTCATTGTTTTCAGTGAAGGAACGGCAGAGGATGTCGAGTTTGACGATGAGTCATTGTTGCTTGGCTCATCCCAGGCAAGACATCTTGTCATAATGCGAAGACCTCATTCAGGAGTATAATCGATCCAATAAAGGGCCTGTCCCACCAGCTTGCAACTCCATGTGATGAGTGCGACCTAACGTGGTCGCTTGAGCCGTCCGGCGTCGCGGTGCCGGTCCCACTTCGATCGCCGGAGCCGTGCGGAATTGTGCGGAATTCGTCCCGACATCGTGCGGGGCTCCGAAAAACTGACTATGTTCAAAAATTCCGCGCGGCAACGTCTTGTCGGCTCGCAGTCGCCTCGACGCATTACACACCGCCTCGACGTCGTACCTCCGTGACACTCTCTGTAGGTGCCTCCGTGACCCTCTATGTGTGTGGCTCCGTGGCCCTCTGTGTGTGTGTGCCTCTGTGCCCCTCTCTGTGTGCCCCTCTCTGTCCTGGCAAACTTACCTTAGACTTCGTTCCAAGTTCGCCTCACTTTGCGCCGCGTTGCGCCACTCACCCGACCTCCGCGCGGCCCTCGCTGCCGGTTTGGTCGCGCTTGCCGCATGCAGGCGCATGCTGGTGGGAACGGCCCTGTACAGGGATCACCCGACCTCCGCGCGGCCCCCACTTCTAGTTTGATCGCGTTCATCGCATGGAGTCGGATGCTGGTAGGACAGGCCCTTAACGATATTTACTTTAGAAACCTGGTTCACTCTTACCAGACAACTTAAACTGAATAAACGACAAAAAGTTTTAAGATGGATAGCTTTGGATAATGAATTTAAACCAGGGATGTATGACTCAACATTTAAAGAGTGGATGAGGAAAGGAATGACTGCATTTTGTACTGTTATTGAAAATGGAGCCCTAAGAAGTTTTCAAGATTTGAAGGATCGCTTTGCATTTCGGAACCAAGACTTGTTCGGATACCTCCAACTGAGAGATTATTACAATAAAAAGGTAAAAAGGGAGACACTAGAAGAAAAGAATCCAGTGATAGAAGTGATAGTTAGTGCGTATCATCAAAAAACATTCAGGATTGTTTCTAAACTTTATCATAGTTTAATGGAATGTCAAGCTAAAACTACATTTTATGTAAAATTTAAGTGGGAAAAGGAATTGAACATCACAATCTCAGAAGAAGAATGGCATCATATGTGTGTAACACTACGGACATCCACTAATTCACAACATTGGAGAGAATTTAAGTGGAAACATTTGATTTGTTTCTTTATTACGCCTAACATAAAAAGCAAGCAAATTCTAAGGCAGCAAACATGCTGGAGGCAATGTGGTCAAACAGACGCAAACCATGCACATATCTTCTGGACGTGCCCAAAAATAGAACCATTTTGGGACAGAGTGAATTCAGAATTAACGGAGGTGTTAGGATATACAGTCTGCAAGAAGTGTTCCGTTTTATACCTGGGTGATATAAATACAGTGGTGCTGAAGGAAGATCAGCGCTTGGTTAAAATCCTACTCACAGCCGGCAGAAAGGCCATTACAAGAAACTGGCTTGGAGCGGACACACCCAGCCGTAGACAATGGTTAGACATAGTACAGGAAATATTTGTCATGGAGAAAATGACATATTCTCTAAGAGTGAAAGAAGACGGGTTTAACAGAAAATGGGGAAAATGGATTAGGTATAGAAATAAAGATATCAACACTGTATAATTTTCTAGACAATAATGTAAGTTATTGGAAAATGTTTTAATATGAAAATAGTTCTGTATACTGCATCATTAATTGTAAACTGAACCCCCCGCTGCAGTTGTACGTTTCACTGTAATGTTGTATGTTTCGTTGTTATATTTGTGTTTTATTTGTGTGTACATAAAAGCAATATAAATTAAAGTGTAAAAAAAAGAGAAGACCTCATTCACTCTTTTTTCAGATATATGCTTATTTTGGTCACAAACCCTTCTCCTGAGCGTTTAGACATTTCCAGCAAGCAAGGCCATTTAGCCCATCACGTTGATGCTAATTATGGAAATGTTGTCCATTATAATGCTACTTGTTGACAAAGGCTCCAAGGGTTTATTCAGTGTGTTGAGTATTTCTGCATCCTCCATCTTAATGAGCATCGAGTACCTGACCCTCGTCACTGATTCCTGCAACGGCCACTGATCTCGGTCTCCCAACTAAAAGTGAATTATTTTCTTCTCCTTGTTTACCAATCTTCACCGTTTTTCCAGTGTAATATTCCTAATACTACATGCTCTAATATTAGTTTCTATATGATTATTCTATATTAATAATCTCTTGGTATAGACTTAGATCCCTCATAGACCACATCAGTGGATTTCTTTTTTTATCCTTGACTACTAAGCAAGTTACAAATTTTCCAACAGATTCGTCAAACATGATATTTTTAAGACAGAGACAGATAGATTCTTGATTAGTACGGGTGTCAGGGGTTATGGGGAGAAGGCAGTAGTATGTGTTAGGAGGGAGAGATAGATCAGCTATGATTGAATGGCGGAGTAGACTTGATGGGCCTAATTCTTATCACTTATGACTATTTCTTGAGCTCTCTTCCATCATCGTGGTGACTGCACCTTCAAAAGCACCTCACTGACTACAGATGCAGTGAGAACACTGAATGAACGTTAGGTCTCTCCATCTTGATGTGAAATGTGATCCTGGCAGTAACAGGTCCTATTGCAGTGGCTATTGAAATGTGCCCCCCTTCAGGTAACAGTGGATTGAATCCTCATGCACAGAAGCAGCCATGTCATCTGGCCAGCCTTGACATGTTGAATGATGTGAAGCACATGTGTGCCGTTGTACTACGTGGGTTCACTGAATTATTTTCACCGCAAATGGATAATGCTTCCTGACAGCACAGACCATGAGTCTCCCATGACCATTAAATATAAACACTCCCAAATCAATCTGAGATAATTTAATACAAAGCAGTTCTCTCCTCTGGGAACATAGAAATGTCACAATTTCACATCTACAGCTGGATTGATTATGCCGGATGTAAGATTAGGAAGAAACTTGGGAAGTTTAGTTTGTTTTAGTTTTACGCATAGAAACGGGATTAAAACAGAACATTTTGGAAATATAAATGAGCAGGAAATAGAGCTTTTCTAAATTTAATTGGATTATGCAGAATGTTTTATGCCTTTCTGTAACACTATTTTGTAGCTTAGGTTTGGTTATCGTCAACATTGCTGGATGATCTCCCAATTCCTGCCATTCATTAGCAGATCTACGCTGCTTCTGGGTCCTGGAGGAGGTTAAGGGCCTGTCCTACCAGCATGCAAATCTATGCGATGAACGCGATCAAACTAGGAGCGGGGGCCGCGCGGAGGTCGGGTGATCCCCTGTACAGGGCCATTCCCATCAGCATGCGCCTGCATGCGGCAGCAGGGGCCGCGCAGAGGTCGTGTGAGTGGCGCAACGCGGCGCAAAGTGAGGCGAACTTGGAGCGAAGTCTAAGGTAAATTCGCCAGGACAGAGAGGGACACACAGAGAGGGGCACAGAGGCACACACACAGAGAGGGCCACGGAGCCACACACATAGAGGGTCACGGAGGCACCTACAGAGAGGGTCATGGAGGCACCTACAGAGAGGTTCACGGAGGCACGATGTCGGGGCGGTGTGTAATGTGTCGAGGTGACTGCGAGCCGACAAGCCGTTGCCGCGCGGAATTTTTGAACATGGTCAGTTTTTCGGAGCCCCGCGCGATGTCGGGACGAACTCCGCACAATTCCGCACGGCTCCGGCGATCGAAGTGGGACCGGCCCCGCGACGCCGGACGGCTCAAGCAACCACGTTAGGTCGCGCTCATCGCATGGAGTTGCATGCTTGTAGGACAGGCCCTTAACAGACAAAGGGAGCGGCAAAAGCACATTTGAAAACATGCATGAAAACTTGCAAGATTGAGGCCTTGCCGGGCTAGGAAACCACTAGCAATGCAGGAGGTGGAGGGTCACTGGTGCTGGATGAGCTAGACTATATATCAGGCAGTACTTGAACTAACAGTGGCCAAAACTCTGCAGTGACAGTCATAGATGTGGTATAGCTCAGATAAAGGCCCTTCGGCCCTTCTCTTCCATTATAACCACCATGCCCACCTGCACTTGTCCTATTAAGCCGCACAGCATCAGAGACCCATTTGCACCTGACGACAGGAGCAGTCTGTATGAAGTTTGTACATTCTCCCTGTGAGGGCTGTCTACAGGTGCTCCGGTTTTCTCTCGCACTCCAAAGACGCATATGTTTATAGGTCAATTAGCTCCGTTAAAAACAAATTTAAGTTATGTGTAGGATAGTGTGTAGGATAGTGTAGGATAGTGTAGGATAGTGCAGGATAGTATCCTATGTGTAGGATAGTGTTAGGGTATGGAGAAAGCTGGTCTGTGGATTCAGAGTCCACGAGTTCACAAGCTGCGTGGAATCGGGGGAAACTGCTGTGTGGAGTCGGGGAAGCCGGTGTGTGGAGTCGGGGGAAGCCGCTGTGTGGAGTCGGGGAAGCCGCTGTGTGGAGTCGGGGGAAGCAGCTGAGTGGAGTTGGGGAAGCCGCTGTGTGGAGTCGGGGGAAGCAGCTGAGTGGAGTTGGGGAAGCCGCTGTGTGGAGTTGGGGAAGCCGGTGTGTGGAGTTGGGGGAAACTGCTGAGTGGAGTCAGGGAAGCTGCTGTGTGGAGTTGGGGAAGCCGCTGTGTGGAGTCGGGGAAGCCGCTGTGTGGAGTCGGGGGAAGCAGCTGAGTGGAGTTGGGGAAGCCGGTGTGTGGAGTTGGGGGAAACTGCTGAGTGGAGTCAGGGAAGCTGCTGTGTGGAGTTGGGGAAGCCGCTGTGTGGAGTCGGGGAAGCCGCTGTGTGGAGTCGGGGGAAGCAGCTGAGTGGAGTTGGGGAAGCCGCTGTGTGGAGTTGGGGGAAACTGCTGAGTGGAGTCAGGGAAGCTGCTGTGTGGAGTTGGGGAAGCCGCTGTGTGGAGTTGGGGAAACTGCCTATAATTAGGCGACCAAAATTGTACATCATACTCCAGAATTGGTCTCACCAATGCCTTGTACAATTTTAACATTACTTCCCTACTCCTATATTCAATGCTCTGATTTATAAAGGCCAGCACACCAAAAGCTTTCTTTACCACCCTATCTACATGCGATTCCACCTTCAGGGAACTATGCACAGTTATTCCTAGATCCCTCTGTTCCACAGCATGCCTCAATTCCTTACCATTTACCATGTACCATTTCCCTACCATTTACCATGCTTTATTGCCTTCCCCCACAGTGTGAAACATTGGTTCCGCTGTGTGGGGATGTTCAAGTTAAATTCTATCGTGTGTTGTGTTCTTTTTATTTGTATGGCTGTGCGGCAACCCAAATCTCGCTGTACCGATCGGTACAGTGACAACGAAACTTGAACTTGGAACTAATGTTATGAATAATCGATGGGGCTGGGTGTGTGTGAGAATAAGTTGCAGGGGCAAAAGGAAATAAAAGGAGGGGAATGCGATCAAAAGATCATAAGATCATAAGAGATAGCAGCAGAATTAGGCCATTCGGCCCATCAAGTCTACTCCGCCATTCAATCATGGCTGATCTTACTCTCCCTCCTAACCCCTCTCCTGCCTTCTCCTCTATAACTTCGACAAAAGATATATAGCAGGTGATGAAAATCTACTCAAAAACAAAAGCAAAAAATGTCGGAAATTCTCAGCTGGTCAGGCTCCATCTGTGGGAAGAGAAACTGATTCGATGTTTTCAGATTGCAGACCCTTATGTTGCACCAGGGACAGCATAGATCCAATGGGCTGAATGGCCGTATTCCATGTTGTACATTCTCTGTTCACTTGAATTTAGGTGGAAAAGGCAGGTATTTATTTTCTTTTTCCGTTTATTCGATCAATTTAAATATTCCAACAGAGCATTTCCACCATTGGGAGCCTTCAGCTACCTGGATCCCAAACTGTAACTGTAAATATTGTCAAATGCCCAAGGATGGTGAGATACAGGTACAATCAGAATCTTGCTTACAGTAGCATCATAAGCATATACATTCAAATAAACACAGAAATACAAAAATTATACATAAATTATACTTAAAATTTTGCAAGATAGTAAAATGAAAAAAGACCGCCAAAAAAAACAGGACGTGGTTGCAATTTCAGGAAAAAAACACAACTCTACGATAGTGCTTTGTTGTCAAGGTATAATTAGGGATGTGCAGATTGGTTCAACACCTTGATGGTTGCAGGAAAGTAGCTGTTCCTAAATATGGTGGTGTGCAACCTCAGGCTTTTGTACATCCTGCCCAATGCTAGCAGTGAGAAGAGGGCATGGTGGGGATCCATGATGATAGATACCACCTTCTTGAGGCAGCACCTTAAGTAGATGCTTTCAATGATGAGGAGAGCGGATTTAAATTTTCAACCTCTCTGCCCATACCTGCCCAAATTTATTGATGCTAGTTAAAGCCTGACTTCCGAGTTATGTGTTTAATTGTCATGTGCAGCAGATACGAATTGGAACAATAAAAAAATGTATTTGCTGCAGCTTTAGAGGCACATTAAGCGACAAAAAATAATTCTGCAATAAATTCTCACTTTTTCGAAGTAAACCAGATCATGACAGTGTAAAAATCAAAGTACTTGGAGCAATGTTAGTCGTGTAAAGTCCTTGGCAGTTTGGTGTTGAGGTCGGGTTGTGCTTAGGGTTGTGCAGGGTGGTTCAAAACCCGAAGGTTGGTGGGAAGAAACTGTTCTTGAACCCGGAGGTCATTGTTCTCAGGCTCCTGTTCCTTTTTCCCCCACGGTAGTCTCAAGAGGTGATGTGAGCCTTTGATGATAGTTTCACTGTAGCTTCCTGTAGTTCACTTCAATCACAGAGTTGTGAGTCTGTGGAATTCTCTGCGTCAGAGGGCGGTGGAGGCAGGTTCTCTGGATACTTTCAAGAGAGACCTAGATAGGGCTCTTAAAGATAGCGGATTCAGGGGATATGGGGAGAAGGCAGGAACGGGGTACTGATTGGGGATGATCAGCATTGAAGTGTCGAAAGGCCGAATGGCCTACTCCTGCACCCATTGTCTATTGTCTATTGTGTTAAAGAAGGAACTGCAGATGCTGGAGAATCGAGGGTACACAAAATGCTGGAGAAACTCAGCGGGTGCAGCAGCATCTATGGAGCGAAGGAGATAGGCGACGTTTCAGGTTCTGAAGAAGGGTCTCGAACCAAAACATCGCCTATCTCCTTTGCTCCTTAGATGCTGCTGCACCCGCTGAGTATCTCCAGCCTTTTGTGTACCGTCTATTGTCTATGTCAATCGTGAGGCGATCATACTCTTCACAGACTGAGCAATAACCAATGTCGTTTTGCCTTTTATGTCCTAATGTAGCTTCACTTGTAACTTGTTTAGATTTTACTTGGGAAGAATGTTAAAAGGTGATTTTACATTCCAAAGGCATTGCCGTAATGGCGCAAGTTATAGAGCCATAGAGTGATACAGCATGGAAACAGGCCCTTTGGCCCAACTTGCCCACACCGGCCAACATATCCCAGCTACACTAGTCCCACCTGCCTGCGTTTGGTCCATCCAAACCCATCTAACTGTTTCTTAACTGTTTGGATAGTCACTGCCTCAACTACGTCCTCTGACAGCTTGTTCCATACACCCACCACCCTTTGTGTGAAAAATAAATTCTGAAGATAACCATGATGTTCTGGTCTTAAATCTCAATGGTTTATTTATTGACACATCAACAAAGATGGACTGAAATGCATGTTCTGCACGCTATCCAGTCAAATTATACTATAGATGACTACAATACATCCTCTCCTGGTACAGCACCCAAAGTCCTCAGAGAGCATCACCTCACACTTGTCCAGATTAAACTCCACCTGCCAACTCTCCACCATCTTTCCAACTGAACTGTATCCTGCTGTGTTGTTTTACTGCCTTCCTCAGTCATAACTCGACCAATTTTCTTGTAATCTGCAAACTTATGAATCATACCGTGAGAGTCAAAAGTGTTTAATTGTCATAAGCACCAGGATATTAGAACAATGAAATTCTTACTTGCTGCAACTTTATATGATCATTTACACAACAGCACAACATACTATATTACTAAATCTATACTACTAAAAGTCTGATCTTGACCGCTTTTTAGCTCGCTGTACTGTGATTTCCGAGAGAACGCTGCCACCTACGACCA
The DNA here is from genome assembly GCA_963514005.1 of Raja brachyura. The sequence goes on along the minus strand of OY740788.1, from coordinate 84,252,689 downwards.
TCATTTCAGAGCCCCTCTCAGCCTTCCTGGACTGAAGGATTTTTCCCATCGATGAAAAATCAGAGAGATATTAATGTTTTTTTTTTATTGCCATTCTCTCTGCTGCCCCTGCTGGTGGGAGGGGGTAACAGACTATAAACCCGGCAGTGGTGTGCCTCACTCAGTCTCTACAAGATGGAGGAAGCGAGAAGGTCATGTCTCTCTGAATAACAGTAAACACATGTCTACTCAATTGTGAGTGCCCTTGATGTGGTTTGAAGATGAAAATACGGTTGGTTTGAAGTAAAAATGCACTGCAAATGGCTGTTTGGGGAGGTTTGTGTTGAAGTGAAAATGCACTGCAAATGGCTGTTCGGGGGGTTTTGGGTTGAAGTGAAAATGCACTGCAAATGGCAGTTCAGGGGTTTTTGGGTTGAAGTGAATATGCACTGCAAATGGCTGTTTGGGGGTTTTTGGCTTGAAGTAGAAATGCACTACAAATGGCAGTTTGGGGGGTTTTGGGTTGAAGTGAATATGCACTGCAAATAGCTGTTTTGGGGGGGGGGGGTGGGTTGAAGTGAAAATGCACTGCAAATGGCTGTTTGGGGGGGGGGTTGGGTTGAAGTGAATATGCACTGCAAATGGCTGTTTGGCTAAACTTGACAACTTCCTGTTTGCACTATATTGATTTTAGATAAAATACTACCACTTACAGTTTGTGATTTGTGATCTTACTCAGTCCCCTTCCGCTCATCAGGTGCAGAGGATTATTCCCATCAATGAATAATAAAAGTGTTATTAGTGTTGAAAAAATGTTGAGAATCTCTCTCCTGTGAATCACGCCATGAAGGTCACACCTTTTCCGGTGGGAGGGGGAGGGATTATAAAACCCGGAAGTGTGGGTGTGGCTCAGTCTCTGCATGATGGTGGAGGGAGAGGTCACAACTCTGTCTGAGCTGTGATTCAACTGAACACACTGAATGTCTACTGAACTGTGAGTGTGGTGTTTTGTGTGGTTTTATGGTGGATTTACCCTGCTTGAAATGGTATGAAACTGCATTTGAATGTGGTGGCCCTGTACCCTGCATGTAATGGTATGAAACGGCATTTGAATTTGGTGGCCTTGCACCCTCCTTGAAATGGTATGAAACTGAACCTGAATTTGGTGGTCTTGCACCTTGCTTGAAGTGGTATGAAACTGCACTTGAATTTTGTGGCCTTGCACCCTGCTTGAAGAGGTAAGAAACTGCTTGAGTTTGGTGACCTTGCACCCTGCTTGAAATGGTAGGAACAAGGATTTGAATTTGGTGGCCTTGCACTCTGCTTGAAATGGAATAGCCGTGAGTCAACTGCCAGCCCACCAGCCATGAGTGAGCTGCCAGCACATCAGGCTTGAGTGACTGACCTGCCACCCCAAGAATCCACTTGGCCCACAATGTCCATACTAGTCCTCTGGAGATTAGTAGTCCCTGCAGCCTACAACACCCATACCAGCGCTCCAGAAAGCCACCCCCCCCCACCCCCCCCCCACCCCCCCACTGGCCACCAATATTGGAATTAGTGGCGAGGTGGAATATTGCATCGGGGAACCATAGTATATATATATCTGTGCAATAAGGCTAATTGCTCCAGCATTCATTTGTTCCATTGACTTCACTGTTTTAAACTGTAGTGCCTAATAATATCCTGCTCAGATGCTGGCAATCAGCCACCACACTTCAACCACTTATATTTTCATTCAAATCATTTCTATATATTGCAGACAACAGACGATCCTTGCTGAACACCACTGATCAAAGACCTCTAGCCAACCAACACCCCTCTACAAATACCCTCTGACTTCTATTACTCAACACTATTTCCCAAATCACCATGGATCTCATATGACTTAAACTTCTGGATCAGCCTACCATGAGTGACGTTGTTAAGTATGTTACTAATGGCCCATGTGGACTATATCCATAGTCCTACCCTCATCAATCACCTTTATCAACTTCTCAAAGAACTTGATGGATTTGCAAGGAAGTCCATGCTTTTTTTATGTGGGGGTGGAGGGGGGGGGGAAGGGGGAAACTGCTTTCTAAGGGCCCTACCTGGTTGGAGAGGCAGCTTTCTCCGGGCTGCACCGTCAACCCGTCCTCACGGCCTACCAGCGGGCCTGGAGCGGCGCTTCCTGGGGGGACCGCCCAGAACCACGGCTTTGGCAGCAGCGCAGCACTGGAGCACCATCGTGGAGCGGAGTGGGCGATACCTTGCCTGGGTCGCCGCGCTGGAGCACCGGTATGAAATGGTATGAAACTGCATTTGAATTTGGTGGCCTTGCACCCTCCTTGAAATGGTTTGAAACTGCACTTGAATTTGGTGGCCTTGCACCTTGCTTGAAGTGGTATGAAACTGCACTTGAACACCGCAGGTGAACATCGTGGAGCTGCGGGGCGGCAGTGCTGAAATTTAAATCGGGAGCCTGGGATCTCTCGGCGAGATCACCAGTTGTGGAGCTCCATCCAGTGCGGCCTGTTGGCGTCGGAAGCCGCGGTCTCCAGCAAGGAAGCGGCCGTTACAGGCACCCTGAGCCGCTGAGAGGGTTGTCATCGGAGCACCATCACCCGGCGAAGAAGGGCCTGGAACATCGGCCCCCATAGCGGTGACTGTTGGGGCCTCAATAGGCCTGACTATGGGTGAACTGGGGATGGGGTCTGGACTTTGTGCCTTCCCTCATAATGGGAACCATTGTGGGGGGATGTTTTTTATGTTTATGTTAAATTCTTTAATGTTATGTCCTATCTTTATCTATGTGCTGCATGGCAAGACACATTTCACTGCACCAATTGGTGTATGTGACAATAAATGTCCTTTGTCCTTTGTCCTTTGTCCTTGTACCAGACTGATTCCTGGGATGTCAGGACTTTCATATGAGGAAAGATTGGATAGACTCGGCTTGTACTCGCTGGAATTTAGAAGATTGAGGGGGGATCTTATAGAAACTTACCAAATTCTTAAGGGGTTGGACAAGCTAGATGCTGGAAGATTGTTCCCGATGTTGGGGGAGTCCAGAACAAGGGGTCACAGTCTAAGGATAAGGGGGAATTCCTTTAGGACCGAGATGAGGAAAACATTCTTTACACAGAGAGTGGTGGGTCTCTGGAATTCTCTGCCACAGAAGGTAGTTGAGGCCAGTTCATTGGCTATATTTAAGAGGGCGTTAGATGTTGCACTTGTGGCTAAAGGGATCAGGGGGTATGGAGAGAAGGCAGGTACGGGATGCTGAGTTGGATGATCAGCCATGATCACATTGAAAGGCGGTGCAGGCTCGAAGGGCCGAATGGCCTACTCCTGCACCTATTTTTCTATGTTTCTATGTTTCTATGTCCTTTGTGTAGGTATGTTACAAAACTTACCTTGAGCAGCACTGCAGTTCTGCCGCTCCCCGTGTGCGTGACTTTGGCGCCTTTCAGAGGGGGGCGGGCCTAAAGTGCCGTTTTTCTTCAGACTGGGCAAATCGTTCCATGTCGGGCGATTTCGTTGCGGAAGAAAAATCGCTCCAACATTTCATTAATGAAGGTATTTTTAAATTATGCTAGATTATTTATTATCTAGAGTAATTTAAAAATCACCTTCAAAAGCCGTGAGCGCCGATAACGGGAAGGATTTTGCGTAGGGGAGAAAAAAAGGTACACAGTTTGTTTTTATATTAAAAGTTGTTTTTTATGGAGGCTTTAATAATATTTTCATGTTACGAAATGGGGTCCAAAAAAAATGTATGAACCGGCTGTATTTTTCATACTGACTTCACCGCAAACTGCAACGTTCCAATCCACCGTATTCCGCTAAAACCCACTCGCTAGTTGATTTAAATGGCCATTAATTTACAGGCATTAAATACAAAATACCTTCCATTTGGCCCAGAAATTCATGAAAATGAGATGTAAAAATTATGTTATATTGTGGATTATTGTGTGAATGTTATTTGGACACTCAGGCAATTTTAAAAAAGTTTATCTTTTCTTAAGAAATGGATAGATGTTTAGATCTACTCATTGAATTTTGTAATTAGCTACAATTAGATAACTAATTATATGCTTTAATTTCAGGTCATCCAAGTAAGATTGTTTAATATTTGTTTCAGAATGCTTCAATCTATAATAACTGAAAATGTCATTGAGTTCTCTTAATTTTTAAGAAAGATATGGGCTTTTAACTGTTCTAGATCACAGCTTTTGAGTTAAGTCAATTATAAGGCAATGGGGAACAAGGTGCTAATTTCCGAGTATGAAAATGGTCATAACTTTCTTAATACTGAAGATATGAAAGTGAATTAGGTGTCAAATTAAACTTCTTTTTATGCTTTATCTGATGGGATAAATTGTAGACTTGATTTTTAAAATCTCAACATTTTGTAACATTGCTACTTTGTGCTTTGAGAAGTTGGCGACGACGCATATCCACCCGTACTGAGTGAAGACATGGACGCACTACAATTCGCCGACTGCCACAATACATCAACAGGGGATGGGATCTCTCTGGCTCTCCACTCTGTGCTGAACTACTTGGACAATCAAAACACATGCGTCAGGCTCTGGCTCATTGACTGTAGCTCGGCATTCAACACCATCATCCATTCCAAACAACTCATCAAACTCAGAGAGCTGGGTCTCTGCTCATTCCTATATAACTACTCACGATTGTGTAGCCAGGCACAGTTCCAACACATCTGTAACCGCCGTTGTTGGACAAATAGTGGGCAATGATGAGTCAGTATACAGTGGAGAGAACAAAATTCTGATTGAATGGTGCCAGAACAACAATCATACTCCCAACATCAACAAGACCAAGGTGCTGATTGTTTTTCTCAAAGGCGAAAATCAAAGGTTCCACAAAACCATTTCCATTGATAGGATGGCGGGGAGGAGAGGAGAGTCAGCAGCTTCAAGTTCCTGGGTGTGCATATCTCTGCAGATCTGTCCTGGATCCAGCAAATTGATGTAATCACAGCAAAGAAAATCCTCATCATCTCTACTTTCTTAGAAAATAAGGAGATTTAGCATGTCTTCAAATTATTGAACTTCTGCAGCTGTACAGTAGGGATATGTTGACTGATGCATCACGACCTGGCTTGGAAAGCTCAAACACCCAGGATCAAAGTAGATTATGGAGATTGGGAGAAACTTCCCAATCCGCCACAGGTGCTGACATCCTCAAAATCAACATGTAAAGGATGCACAGGACATGCATTAACAAGAAGGCAGCCGATACCGTCAAGAACCCATATCACCTTGACCAAGCTCTCATTTCCTCCTTACCATCAGGAAGAAGGTACGGGAGCCTAAAAACCATGCCCACCAGGTTCACGAACAGCTTCTTCCAGCAACCATTTGGCTCTTGAACACTGCACAACACTAATCTCAATGATAAATTACTAATGTGTCGTTGGTTGCAATATGACCTTCACTTATATTTTGTACGAGTATTACAGTACATATTTATTGAAATTTGTTTATTACATTTATCTGTGTGCATTGTGTTTACAGGTTTGTTAAACTGCTGCAAGTAAGAATTTCATTGTTCTGTTGGTTGGTATATATGTCAATGAAACCAGATGCTGCCTGACCTGCTGAGTTATTCCAGCACTTTGTGTCTATTGGCAATTGAATAGTCTTGACTCACGACTTTGCTAAACGCAAGTGAATCCTATCTCTCAGAACGTTCTCCAATAATTTTCTTTGCGTTGATGCAAGGCCGAAGGGCCTATTATTTCTTGGATTATCCTTGTTGCCCTTCTGAAACAAGGGTGCAGCAGCATCTAAGGAGCGAAGGAGATAGGCAACGTTTCGGGCCGAAACCCTTCTTCAGACCTTCTTATTTTCCAGCCTTCTGGGACCTTAGCCATGGCTAAAGAATATACAGTGGTCTCCGTCAAGGCCTTAGTAATCTAATCCCTTACTTGGTTTGCATGGAGACCATGCAAAAACAAAAATTGTTGTCTTGAGAGCATGCTTGTTTTCAGAGCATGCTTGTTCGAGAGCATGCTAATGGAATGTTGGCCTTCATGACAAAAGGATTTCCGTATAGGAGTAGAGAGGTTCTTCTGCAGTTGTATAGGGCTCTGGTAAGACCACATCTGGAGTATTGTGTACAGGTTTGGTCTCCTAATTTGAGGAAGGACATCCTTGTGATTGAGGCAGTGCAGCGTAGATTCACGAGATTGATCCCTGGGGTGGCGGGACTGTCATATGAGGAAAGATTGAAAAGACTAGGCTGGAGATTAGAAGGATGAGGGGGGATCTTATAGAAACATATACAATTATAAAAGGACTGGACAAGCTAGATGCAGGATAAATGTTCCCAATGTTGGGCAAGTCCAGAACCAGGGGCCACAGTCTTAGACTAAAGGGGATGCCATTTAAGACTGAGGTGATAAAAAAATGTTTTCACCCAGAGAGTTGTGAATTTGTGGAATTCTCTGCCACGGAGGGCAGTGGAGGCCAAATCATTGGATGGATTTACGAGAGAGTTAGATAGAGCTCTGGGGGCTAGTGGAATCAATGGATATGGGGCGAAGGCAGGCACGGGTTATTGATTGGGGATGATCAGCCATGATTGCAATGAATGGTAGTGCTGGCTTGAAGGGCTGAATGGCCTCCTCCTGCACCTATTTTCTAGGTTTTTATGTTTCTAAAATTCTGCACTGCATCTCAGGACACATGTTAGTTATAAGCCAATGCCAATCCCCTTGCAATCATGTGATAGATCCCATTCTGCTTATTCACTTATTTAATTTAATGTTTTTCTAGAGACACAATGCCTCCTCTGTCCTGATAATAAAATGCCCTGCAATATCTGCATCCCCTTCCATAACCACACTATCATCTATGGCCTCCTCCCTTGATGAAAACTGATGTGATTATGGACCTCCCATTTCCTCCGGCACCACGCATACATCCCTACTTTGTCTCTGAATGGTCTTATCTTTTCCAGAGCTACACTCTTGTTCCTAATATACAAAATATATAATATTTCTCTATACTTAAACTTTGATCTTAGATTTGTATTAATTTGTGTGATGTTCGTCTGCGTTTCACATCTCCTCGAAAACACGACGCGCTAATGGTGACATTTTTACATGTCCCGACAGAGATTTACGCCATGATGTCAAAAATCACCTTACCTGAAAATTTAATGCATTATTTCTCGAGTTATATATGAAAATGTTCACAAATCTCAAATAAACAAGATGGTCTCGCTGATGACGTCACAATGGATCTGTGACATCATCCTGCCTCTGCTCGCGCTGCAAGTGACGTCACCCCTGTTATGTCTTCTGTACTTCTTGGCTTCTTAACTTTCATTTCTTTAATTCTGTCACTTAGCGTTTTTAAACTTCAGTTCAGGTCATGCTGCGTGCTCCGCTGGGCTCCTTGAAGTTCTAGAATATGGCGGCGGCGGTCGTTATCGCCGCACTGGCGCGGGTGAGGGTGCGAGCCAACGCGATGGGTAGATGACTGTGGCGGCCATTATTCCCTCTGGGAGAGGCTGTCTATGGACTCGGGGAATCATGACGCCTTTTCCTCGCTGATGATCCCGATCGCACCTGATGATCTCTGACTGACACAGGGGATGACCTCCTCTCTGTCTCCCCTGCCGGATCATCTGCCACGCGGGTGGGTGGGCTTCCCCTCGCGGAAGCCATGATCCGCCGGCCCTCCGCTGCATGGAGAGTGGTCCCACCCACATGCCTGGTGGAGAGGATGCTGCTCTACGATCTGGGTGGGTGGGTGCTGCCTCTACCTCCTCCTCCTCCCCTCCTCCTCCTCCCCTCCTCCTCCCTCTCGAACCCCTCCCCCTCCCTCTCTAACCCCTCCCCCTCCCTCTCTAACCCCTCCCCCTCCCTCTCTAACCCCTCCCCCTCCCTCTACCCCCTCCCTCTACCCCTCCCTTTCGATCTCCTGCTCCCTCTCTACCCCCTCCCTTTCTGCCACCCTCCCTTTCTGCTCCCCCTCCATTACTGACCCCCCTACCTCTCTTCCCCTTCCCCCTCCCTCTCTGCCCACCCCACTCCCCCCTCTGTCCCTCTGCCCCCCCCCCCCGGTGGACTATTGCGTTCGTTAACCAGCCCTTCCGTTTGACGTTGCGCACCCCTCCCCACCCCTCAATCACTACCCCTCTCCCTTTCCCTCTCTACCCCCTCCCCTCTGCCTCCCTCTCTACCCCCCTCCCTCCCTGTTTACGTGTGAGTGGATAGGGCAGGGAGTGGGGTAAAAGGAGTGAATTAATAATATTAATATAATATCAAGGGGGGGTTAGTGTGTGCGTGTGCGTGTGCGTGTGTGTGTGTGTGTGGGGGGGGGGGGGGGGGGGGAGGTTAGAGTGTGTGTGACGCCGAAGGCCCTCCCCCCCGCAACCGCGGGTTGAGGGGACGGAACCCAACGGGTCCCACTTGGTCTGGTGAATATATAAAATGACTTGGATTTTCTCGATAACCCTACTTGCCAAGGGATGCCCTCTCCTAATTCCTTGTTTAAGCTGTTTCCTGCTTCCTTTATAGTTCTGAAACATCTTTTTCAACTTCAGTTTCCTAAACTTTTCCATGCACTCCCTTTTTCCCCTTTTGCTCCCTTGCTCCCTTGCTCCCTTGCTCCCTTGCTCCCTTGCTCCCTTGCTCCCTTGCTCCCTTGCTCCCTTGCTCCCTTGCTCCCTTGTTCCCTTGTTCCCTTGTTCCCTTGTCCCCTTGTTCCCTTGTTCCCTTGTTCCCTTGTTCCCTTGTTCCCTTGTTCCCTTGTTCCCTGCAATATGTCTTATCATCCAGGTTCCTGAACCTTGTCATCCTTAGCTTTTATCCTGACACAAACATGCTGTTCCTGATATCTTATCAGCTGGCCTTTAATAGACTGCACATGTCAGATGATGATCAACACCCAATCAGCCACTGCCTATCTACTTTGTCCAATTAGTGCCTACTAATATTGTATTTAGTCTTGCCAAGCTCAGCACTTTCACCCGAGGATCAGTCTTATCCTTGTCCATATCCATCTTAAAACTTAGAGAACTTTGATTACTGTTCCCAAATGCTCCCCTGCCAAACTTGCGATGACCTGGCTAGGCTCATTCCCCAGTACAAAGACTAAAAAAGACCCATCCTCATATGTTTCTGCTCCATCTTAGCCCCTGATACTAAGAGAGCCCCATTCAATAATTTGGTAATTAAAGTCACCCACAACAACAACCCTATTGTTTTAGACACAAAAAACTGGAGTAACTCAGTGGGTCATACATCATCTCTGGAGAAAAGGAATAGGTGACTTCTCTCCCTGGCTATTATTGGGTGCCTATAGCATAACACTAGCATAGTGATTCACTTTTTTTAATTCCTGAACTCCACCTGTATGGCCTCGCAAATTGTAATTTGCAACCCAAGGAACCAGACATGAGTAGCAAATAACAGAGTTATTATAAGGAAACACTAAGCGGTCTGCAATATGCATCAGAAGTCCAGTTAAATTACTGTACTAACAAGCCACAGACCACAAGTTCAAAACCCACCACAGCATTCAATTAAAGATCAGAGTTCGTTTGTTCTTAAATGGACCATCTGGTTCATTAAATTTATGATGAAATGATAAATGACCATAAGATGAAAAATGAATCCATAGATAAAAAAAGAAGTAAAATTCAATGGGATGTCGGGATAGTGTTTACAGTGTTGGCAGGGGGCAAGAGCAGAGGAATGTGACAAATTGGAGTTCTCTTTTAAGTGCGCAGATGTAAGTAAGGAAATGGTCTTTGTGGGAGAAAAAATTTAAATCCTTTCTTACAGTAATTTTGATCGGAATTTAACACGGTATCGAAAGGGTGTGCGGATGTGGCCATTGACATCTCTCGTTGACCAGGTGCAGAAGAAGATCGTGAGAAACGGCAAAATAAGAATCAGACGCCTTACCTCTTGTCTGAGAATGTGTGAGTGTTGAATGGTGAATGTATAGATAACAAAATTAGGACAAAGATAAGGAAGCTTGTTTTCACAGTGGAAAGTTACAGAATGCTGGATTAAAATAGTTGATGGAATGTCAAGCTGAGTTGATCACCCGCACCCCAGGAGTAGGCCATTCAGCCCTTCGAGCCTGCAACGCCATTCAATTTGATCATGGCTGATCATCCAACTCAGTATCCTGTACCTGCCTTCTCTCCATACCCCCTGATCCCTTTAGCCACAAGGGCCACATCTAACTCCCTCTTAAATATAGCCAATGAACTGGTCTCAACTACCTTCTGTGGCAGAGAATTCCAGAGACTCGCCACTCTCTGTGTGAAAAATGTTTTCCTCATCTCGGTCCAAAATAAATTCCCCCTCATTCTTAAACTGTGACCCCTTGTTCTGGATCTCCCCAACATCGGGAACAATCTTCCTGCATCTAGCCTGTCCAACCCCTTAAGAATTTTGTAAGTTTTTATAAGATCACCCGTCAATCTTCTAAATTCTAGCAGCACAGAAACATTGCAGCAAATGAGGGCTTATGATTGGCTCGGAGAGGGGCAGTGGTGCGGTCAGATTGAAAGATGAGATAGGATAATGTTAAGAAGCCCTTGTATTATGTTTGACTTGTATTAATCTGTTGTTGAATAAGAATAGCATAAATTACAGCACGGAAACAGGCCTTCTCGGCCCTTCCAGTCCGTGCCGACCATTTATTTTCCCCTAGTCCCATCTACCTGCACTCGGACCATATCCCTCCATTCCCTTCCCGTCCATATACCTATCCACTTTACTTTTAAATGTCAAAATCGATCCTGCCTCCACCACTTTTGCAGGAAGCTCATTCCACACAGCCACCACTCTCTGAGTAAAGAAGTTCCCCCTCATGTTACCCCTAAACTTCTGTCCCTTAATTCTCATGTCATGCCCTCTTGTTTGAATCTTCCCTACCCTCAATGGGAAAAGCTTACCCACGTCAACTCTGTCTATCCCTTTCATCATTTTAAAGACCTCATTCAAGTCCCCCCTTAACCTTCTGCGCTCCAAAGAATAAAGACCTAACTTGTTCAACCTTTCTCTGTAACTTAGTTGCTGGAACCCAGGCAACAGTCTAGTAAATCTCCTCTGTACTCTCTCTATTTTGTTGACATCCTTCCTGTAATTAGACGTTATGACTAATGAAATAATTGGTACCCAAGTAGTAGATAGTTTATTTTCGTGTAGTTGTATCTAACAAGGAAATAAGTTACTGCACTGTATATCTGATTGGCTAATGCTGCTGTGACCTCAGAGTCATTTCTCCATGATATCATGCAATAGAGTGGCTTGAAGCAAACCTCGAAGTCTCGTTTGTTTCCTTTAATTTCCCTCGAAGTTAATTTCTTCCACAGTCTTCCATTGAGCATTATTGTTTGATGTGGGCTTCAGCTACTGCAGGCCACTAAGGTATTTAATGAAAGCAAGTAAAATATATAATGAGGAGGGAAAAAAATCTATCCTCTTGGCCCCTGAACCAAACAGCACTGGAGACCAGCACAGACAGCGCCGACACAGCCAGGCAGTATCCTGCGAAGGATAAAAAGACCAGAGGATAAAAACAACAGCGAATTGAAGAGAAATTCTGCAGGGTATTCTTCTAGAATTCACCAAAACAATCAAGCGATGCTTCAAAAGAGCCCCTGATAGCTCATGTTTCCTCATAATCCCAGCTAACAAACACGTTATTCTTCCGAAATTGAACCGGCATCTTAAGGTTCAATTTGAGTTCCATTTTAATGGACTGTTCTGATCTTTTATTTATTCCACCCTTCTCCAAGGAAAATAAGCCCAGATTCTTTTGGACTATGGTCTGAATCAAACGCCCTGAAGCTAGCCATTTCCCTGGTCACCTAACACTATCCCTTCCCCAAGGATATCTTTCTCCGAGCTCAAGTCAACACTGGGGTCAGCACCTGAATGGAACTCTAGCTGAACCTGAGAATAACACTCATTGTTATGTAGCAATGTTACAAAATGTTGAGATTTTAAAAATCAAGTCTGCAATTTATCCCATCAGATAAAGCATAAAAAGAAGTTTAATTTGACACCTAATTCACTCTCATATCTTCAGTATTAAAAACTTTATGACCATTTTCATACTCGGAAATTAGCATCTTGTTCCCCATTGCCTTTCAATTGACTTAACTCAAAAGCTGTGATCTAGAACAGTTAAAAGCCCATAACTTTCTTAAAAATTAAGCGAACTCAATGAAATTTTCAGTTATTATAGATTGAAGCATTCTGAAACAAATATGAAACAGTCTTACTCGGATGACCTGAAATTAAAGCATATAATTAGTTAGTTATCTAATTGTAGCTAATTACAAAATTCAATGAGTAGATCTAAACATCTATCCATTTCCTAAGAAAAGATAAACTTTTTTTTAATTGCCTAAGTGTCCAAATAACGTTCACACAATAATCCACAATATAACATAATTTTTACATCTCATTTTCATGTATTTCTAGGCCAAGTGGAAGGAATATAGTGTTTAATGCCTGTAAATTAATGGCCATTTAAATCAACTAGCGAGTGGGTTTTAGTGGGATGCGGTGGATTAGAACGTTGCAGTTTGCGGTGAAGTCAGGAGGAAAAAAACTGTCGGTTCATACATTTTTTTGGTCCCCATTTCGCAACATGAAAATATGATTAAAGCCTCCATAAAAACCAACTTTTAATATAAAAATAAACCTTGTACCTTTTTTTCTCCCCTACGCAAAATCCTTCCCATTGTCGGCGCTCACGGCTTTTGAAGGTGATTTTTAAATTACTCTAGATAATAAATAATCTAGCGTAATTTAAAAATACCTTCGTGAATGAAATGTCGGAGCGATTTTTCTTCCGCAACGAAATCGCCCAACGTGGATCGATTTGCTCATACTGAAGAAAAACGGCACTTTAAGCTTGCCCCCCTCTGAAAGGCGCCAAAGTTACGCACACGGGGAGCGGCAGAACTGCAGTGCTGCTCACGGTAAGTTTTGTAACATACCTATGTTATGCATGATGACTTTTAGATTTCCCTTTCAAAATCTACGCGTGTGACTGGCGCACTCACATCACGCCAAAGTACAACTGATACATTTCGCTCTCACAAGTGTGAACTGATGCATTTTGGTGAAGGCTTGGAGACTGTTGTAGGACAAAGGAAACTAGGAGTGCAGGCATATAAGTTACATGAAAGTCCCGACACAGGTAGACAGAGTGGCGCAGAAGGCGTTTGACACGTTTGCCTTCATCGATCACAGCATTGATCATAGAGGATGGGACATCATTTGCAACTGTGCAGGTCATTGTGACACCACATTACGTGTATTGTGTGCAGTTCTGGTAACCCAGCTGCAGTGAGATTAGAAGGCTTATGGCCTTCTATGTTAAGATAGCATGATAAATTAACTGATATTTCTGACAAAACAAGTTGAGCTTTCCAAATATTTACTTTGAATTTAATCACAAAATTAATGCATTAAATAAAATAATCAACACATTATAACTGGCAGCACAGTTTCATAGCAGGAGAGCTGTTGCCTTACAGTGCCCGAGACCTGGATTCGATCCTAACTGTCTGTACGGAGATTGTACACTCTCCTTGTGACCTGCGTGGGTTGTCTCCGAAATCGGTTTCCTCCCACACTTCAAAAACGTACAGGTTTGTAGGCTTCTCTGCATCGACAAGACCAAGCGCAGTCCGCATTAACCTACCTGATCTCCCGGTGGCCCAGCACTTCAACTCCCCATCCCATTCCCAATCTGACCTATCTGTCCTGGGCCTCCTCCATTGTCAGAGTGAGGCCCAGTGTAAATTGGAGGAACGGAACCTCATATTTTGCTTGGGTAGTTTACACCCCAGCGGTATGACCATTGACTTCTCGAACTTCAGGTAGCCCTTGCTTTCTCTCTCCATCCCCACCCCCTGCGGCCCCCAGCTGCCGATTCGGAAACTCCAAGCCGCTGAGAGTGTTCTTCCGTTCCGATATCGGAGTTACGATCATCCTGGCGAGAGGGCCTGAACATCAGGCCACTCGTGGCAGTGACTGTGGAGAGTTCCAACACCCTGACCACATGAGGGTGAACAATGAGGAAGATGACCAAACTTTATTGCCTTCCCTTGTAGTGGGAGCGTTGATTCCACTGTTTGGGGATGTTTATGTTAAACTCTATCGTGTATTGTGATATTTTTATTTGTATGGCTGTACGGTAACTCAAATCTGTGCCAATTATGGTATGTAACAATAAATGCAACTCGACTTGGACTTGAACTTCCCTGTACTCCCACTAGTCTTAAGGGCCTGTCCCACCAGCATGTAACTCTAAGCGATGAGTGCGACCTAACGTGGTCGCTTGAGCCGTCCGGCGTCGCGGGGCCGGTCCCACTTCGATCGCCGGAGCCGTGCGGAATTGTGCGGAGTTCGTCCCGACATCGCGCGGGGCTCCGAAAAGCTGACCATGTTAAAAAACTCCGCGCAGCAACGGCTTGTCGGCTCGCATTCGCCTCGACGCATTACACACCGCCCTGACATCGTGCCTCCGTGACCCTCTCTGTAGGTGCCTCCATGGCCCTCTATGTGTGTGGCTCCGTGGCCCTCTGTGTGTGTCCCTCTGTGCCCCTCTCTGTGTGCCCCTCTCTGTCCTGGTGAACTTACCTTTAAGACTTCGCTCCAAGTTCGCCTCACTTTGCGCCGCGTTGCGCCACTCACCCGACCTCCGCGCGGCCCTTGCTGCCGGTTTGGTCGCGTTTGCCGCATGCAGGCGCATGCTGGTGGGAACGGCCCTGTACAGGGATCACCCGACCTCCTCGCCGCCCCCACTTCTAGTTTGATCGCGCTCATCGCATGGAGTCGGATGCTGGTAGGACAGGCCCTTTACTGTCTCTGCCTACATTCTTTCTCTGTCCTGCCCCCTCCCCTGATATCAGTCTGAAGAAGGGTCTCGACCCAAAATGTCGCCAATTCCTTCTCTCCATAGATGCTGCCTCACCTGCTGAGTTACTCCAGCATTTTGTGCCCACCTTAGATTTTACCAGCATCTTGGTGGTACCGCAATTCTACCGCAAAAAATTGCTATATTTAAGAGGGAGTTAGATGTGGCCCTTGTGGCTGAGGGGATCAGAGGGTATGGAGAGAAGGCAGGTATGGGATACTGAGTTGGATGATCAGCCATGATCATATTGAATGGCGGTGCAGGCTCGAAGGGCCGAATGGCCTACTCCTGCACCTAATTTCTATGTTTCTATGTTTCTATCTGCAGTTCTCTCTTAAACAGGTTTGTAGGCTAATTGGCTCGGTATAAATTGTCCCAAGTGTGTATACAGTAGCGTTAAAGTGCAGGAATTGTTTGTCGGTGCTGACGCGGTGTGCCAAAGGGCCTGTTTTCGCAATATATCTGTAAAGGAAATTAAACAAAGATTAAAAACAAAATGAAAGCATAAAATAAAATTCAAATTAAATCGTTGAACACACAAAGTATTAAAATTAATATTAGATGAAATCATTGAATATAAAATTAAAGCATCAAACACAAATCATAATAGATTTAATTGAAACATTCAATGCAAATTAAGTCAAAGCCTCTAATAGAAATAAAATTAACACATCCAACATAATTAGTGACTTTGTATGTGCTGAAATCTTTCAACCACCACATTGAGGTAAACCACATTAACTTGGTGTAGAATGGAAAACTGGGCAGTTCTCACAATCATTATGAGGGATTGCGTAAATTTAAAACTTAATTCTCTTGAGCGATGAAAAGCTACCGTGATGCGTGGGAGTTTCAATGATTGAAAGCATTTCAAATCTAGTTTTGAATTGGGGGAATAAATGCACAAACAGCAATTGCTACTACTCGTTTAGCCAAAGAATAGGTAAACAGGTTATCAATCATAACTTGTCTAATTACGTCGGCACAGTTTTAATCCTTCACGGCAACATTTTGGGCATTGGCTGGAGGTGGGGAACCAGCGTTGTAGACACGGGTTCACCAGAGACACGAGTTCAAATACCACAATGCAGTTTGGAGAATTTAAATTCACAAGTTTCACAATTTATAGTAGAATTAGGCCATTTGCTCTACTACCCTTCATTGCCAAGCCTACTTGTACCCAACACGACCCAGTGTCAGTGATAAAAATAAATCTCTAACAGAAATTGCTGGAAATAATCAGCAGGTCTGACGACATTGATGGGAGGTGGGTGGGCGCGACACATTGCAGCGGCCCCAACGGCCTGTCTGTCTTTTTTTTTAAATTTTTTGTCTAGTTAAATGTAGTTGTTCATGTTTTGTTTGTATTGTGTGTAACTGTGTATATGTGGGGTGTGGGGGGAACTTTTGAATCTCTTCCCTGCACGGGAGACCCGACCTTTTCCCTGTCGGGTCTCCGTTGTCGTTGGGGCCTAGCACCGTGGAGCCGGCGGCCTCCGACCGGGACGACCTGGGGGCTCCAGTCACGGGGCCTGCGGAGCTGCGGACTCACCGTCGTGGGGCTGGCCGGCCTCGGAGCGTGGGGAGCGGCGGTGGCTCGCCGCTGCGGCCCGACTCCGGAGCTCCAGCTGCAGATTACTGCCGGTGGACTGTCGGCACATCGGGAGCTCGCGGGTCCGGGTGGGAGACCGCTCTCCGGAGCTCCCGCAACGCAGCTTCTCCAGCCCGTGTCGCGGGGTTGGATCGACCCGGAGCGGGGCCGTACATCGCCCGGCGCGGCCATTGGACTTAACACCACCCGACCGGGGCTTCGACATCGGGAGAGAACTGGTGCAGGGGAGAGAGAAGACTTTGCCTTCCATCACAGTGAGGAGGAGACTCACTGTGATGGATGTTTGTGTGAATTGAGTTGTCTGTGTATTTTTTTTAATGAATTGTTCTGTTTGTATGGCTTGTAGAAAATGAGCTTCATTCGAGCCTCTCTGATGTTCGAATGACAAGTAATAAAATCAAATCAAAGTGTTAATTTTTACTGTCGTCCTGCTGAATTTCAATGTAACTAGCTAACAATGGACCATTGCGGGCTTCACCTTTCCTTGATCATCATTGCTGGCTTTGATCTGCCTTTTTGCATATCTATCATTAATGTGGCTTTTCATATTCCCATGTGCCTTTTCATATCTCCCGGTTTCCTCTCCCCTGACTCTCAGTCTGAAGAAGGGTCTCAACCTGAAACGTCACCAATTCCTTTTCTCCAGAGATGCTGCCTGACCCGCTGAGTTATCCCAACTTTTTGTGTCTATTTTTAGATTAAAGACCTGATGAAGTCTCTGATGTAAAATATTAACCCTGCATCTCTTCCCACAGTTGCAGCCTGACCTGCTGAGTAATTCCAGGTTGGCCTTGATTCAGGGTCCGCCCCCGATTCTGTGGCAAATTAGGGATGGTCGTTAGAATTTTCACATCCTGTGAGATAATTAACAAAAGTTCAAAATACAAATTTCCTGAGGTGAGAGGGTAAAGATTTGAAAGAAACTGAGGGTGATGCACTTGGGGAACAAGCTGACATAGAAAGCTGCAGAGGCGGGTAGAATGGCGATGTTTAAAAAACATTTAGATTGGTACATAGGTAGGATGGATTTTGATGGATATGGGCTATATATGGGCAATTGGGACTAGCTCAGTTGTAAAATCTGGTTGACATAGACAAGTGTGGCTATGTGTGTCCATGCTACATGACATGACAATATGATTGCGCACATTCTTGCTACCTCAATGAATCACCTCAAAATTTCAACCCTGACATCTTCAATATCTTGGCCGCACAATTTAATTGATTTAATCAACAGTCCCAATTGATTGTGGGATGATTTAGTAGGTGTATGTCCAGGGAGCAGCCATATTATTATTGTTGTTGTTGTGTGGTACACTGCAGAATAGTTGGGACTGTTTAAATAATATATTCAGCATCCGCATGATCATATCCTGGAGCAGGATCCTAGTGGGCTCAGGATGTCCCACCTTTTTCCCTACCTATAACTTAGAAACATAGAAACATAGAAGATAGGTGCAGGAGGAGGCCATTCTGCCATTTGAGCCAGCACCACCATTCATTGTGATCATGGCTGATCGTCCCCTATCAATAACCCGTGCCTGCCTTCTCCCCATATCCCTTGACTCCACTAGCCCCTAGAGCTCTATCTAACTCTATCTTAAATCCATCCAGTGACTTGGCCTCCACTGCCCTCTGTGGCAGGGAATTCCATAAATTCACAACTCTCTGGGTGAAAACGTTTTTTCTCACCTCAGTCTTAAATGACCTCCCCTTTATTCTAAGACTGTGGCCCCTGGTTCTGGACTCCCCCAACATTGGGAACATTTTTCCTGCATCTAGCTTGTCCAGTCCTTTTATAATTTTATATGTTTCTATAAGATCCCCCTCATCCTTCTAAACTCCAGTGAATACAAGCCTAGTCTTTTCAATCTTTCCTCATATGACAGTCCCGCCATCCCAGGGATCAATCTCACTGCCTCAATCACAAGGATGTCCTTCCTCAAATTAGGAGACCAAAACTGTACACAATACTCCAGATGTGGTCTCACCAGAGCCCTATACAACTACAGAAGAACCTCTTCACTCCTATACTGAAATCCTCTTGTTATGAATGCCAACATTGCATTAGCTTTCTTCACTGCCTGCTGTACCTGTAAGCCAGCTTTCAGTGACCGGTGTACAAGATCGCCCAGGTCTCGCTGCACCTCCCCCTTAACTAATCTAACCCCATTGAGATTGTAATATGCCCCTTGTTTTTGCCACTAACGTGGATAACCTCACATTTATCTATATTATACTGCATCTGCCACACATCTGCCCACTCACTCAACCTGTCCAGGTCACCCTGCAACCTCCTAACATCCTCTTCACAGTTCACACTGCCACCCAGCTTTGTGTCATCCGCAAACTTGCTCCTAATTCCCTCTTCCAAATCATTAATATATATGATAAACTGTTGCGGCCCCAACACCGAGCCTTGCGGCACTCCACTCGCCACTGCCTGCCATTCTGAAAAGGACCCACTCACTCCTACTCTTTGCTTCCTGTCTGCCAACCAATTTTCTATCCATGTCAACACCCTACCACCAATACCATGTGCTCTAATTTTAGTCACCAGTCTCCTGTGCGGGACCTTGTCAAAGGCTTTCTGAAAGTCTAGATACACTACATCAACTGGCACCCCTTCATCCATTTTACTTGTCACATCCCCAAAAAATTCCAGAAGATTAGTCAAGCATTAGTTAAGGGAAAAAAGTTGTTCGGCACGGACTTGAAGGGCCGAGATGGCCTGTTTCCGTGCTGTAATTGTTATATGGTTTATATGGTTATAAGCATGATTTCCCTTTCATAAATCCATGTTGACTTGGACTAATCCTTTTACTGCTATCCAAATGCCCCATTATTACCTCTTTAATAATTGACTCCAGCATCTTTCCCACCACCGAAGTCAGGCTAACTGGTCTGTAATTCCCTGTTTTCTCTCTCGCTCCTTTCTTGAAAAGTGGGATAACATTAGCTATCCTCCAATCCACAGGAGCTGATCCTGAACTTGATAATACTCCCTAACTATAAAATAGAATCTCAAAGCATGTTAACAACCAGCTATAACATGACCATATGTTGACGTTAGTCTGTTAATCACCACCAGGATTATTTATGACTCATAATGAATGCCTTCCGGTCACAAATGCAACCTATATATTAACTAGACTGAGTGGGACCCGTTGGGTCCTGTGTTCACACGGGAGGGCTTGTCCCCCAAAGCAACATTCCACCTCTCCACAAATTCCAATATTGGTGGCCAGTGAGGGGGGGGGGGGGGGGCTTTCTGGAGCGCTGGTATGGGTGTTGTGGGCCGAAGGTACTGGTTTCCAGAGGGTTAGTATGGATATTATGGGCCGAATCGATTCTTGGGCTGGCAGCTCACTCACTCAGGCCTGGTGGGCTGGCAGCTCAGTCACTCAGGCCTGGTGGGTTGGCAGCTCAGTCACTCGGGGCTGGTGGGTTGGCAGCTCAGTCACTCGGGGCTGGTGGGCTGGCAGCTCAGTCACTCAGGGCTGGTGGACTGGCAGATCAGTCACTCAGGGCTGGTGGGTTGGTAGCTCAAACTGCCATAAGTTCTGCCCAAAACTGGCGAGAGACTCTATGAGAGAGAAGGGGAGAAGGTGGAGAATTAATTTTAGACATTTTTCAACAAATCACAGCAATGAAGGATGAAGGTCTATCCTGGCCAAGATCTCTCAGGGAGCCAATGAAGGGAGGGAGAAAAATACTGGGGTAAGGTTTAAAAATTACAGTGGGAATACATACTGATGGGCGGAAGGGACTCCTCCTGGGCTAGTACATGCCTGGTGGGCCAAAGGGACTTTAGAAAAATAAATCTGAGTGAAATCTCAGTGAAAGGTACTTTTTGTGGACTTTTCCTGGCCTGGCATGAGCCTTTTGGGACAAAATGCTCCTCCTATGCTAATACAGACATTTTGGGCAAAATAAACTAGTTTTGGGACTAATAGGGGCCTAGTGGGCTGATATAAGTGGTTTCAGGTAGGCAAAGGTGGGATGGCAGTTCACTCACTCACTGATGGCTGGTGGTCTGGCAGTTCACTCACTCACGACTGGTGGTCTGGCAGTTCACTCACTCATGGCTGGTGGGCTGGTTGTTGATTGATTCACAGCTGGTGGGCTGGCAGTTGATTGACTCATGCCTCATGGGCTGGCAGCTGATTGACTCACGGCTGGTGGGCTGGCTGTTGATTGACTCATGGCTGGTGGGCTGGCAGTTGATTGAATCATGGCTGGTGGGCTGACAGTTCACTCATGACTATTCCTTGAAATTACATTTCAAGCAGAGTGCAGGACACCAAATTCAATTTCATTCCACTTCAAGCAGATACAGGCCACCAAAATCAATTTCAATTTCATACCATTTAAGGCAGAGTGCAGGCCACCAAGTTCAAATTCATACCATTTCAAGCAGAGTGCAGGCCACCAAATTCAAATCCAATTTTATTCAATTTCTTGCAGAGTGCAGGCCACACAATTCAAATTCAATTTCATTCCATTTTGAGCAGAGTGCAGGCCACCAAGTCCAAATTCAATTTAATTCCATTTCAAGCAGATTGCAGGCCACCAAATTCAAATACAATTTTATTCCATTTCAAGCAGAGTGCAGGCCACCAAATTCGTATTCAATTTCATTCCATTTCAAGCAGAGTACAGGCCACCCAATTCAAATTCAATTTGATTCCATTTCAAACAGTTTGCAGGCCACCAATTTCATTTCATTCAATTTCAAGCAGAGTGCAGGCCAACAAACTCAAATTAATTTCACAGCATTTCAAGCCGAGTGCAGGCCACCAAATTCTAATTCATTTCATAACATTTCAAGAAGAGAGCAGGCCACCAAATTCAAATTAATTTCATTCCATTTCAAGCAGAGTGCAGGCCAACAAATTCAAATTAATTTCACAGCATTTCAAGCCGAGTGCAGGCCACCAAATTCTAATTCATTTCATAACATTTCAAGAAGAGAGCAGGCCACCAAATTCAAATTAATTTCATTCCATTTCAAGCAGAGTGCAGGCCACCAAATTCAAATTCAATTTCATTCCATTTTCAGCAGAGTGCAGGCCACTAAATTCAAGTTCATTTCATACCATTTCAAGCAGAGTGCAGGCCACCAATTCAAACTTACTTCATTGCATTTCAGGCAGAGTGCAGTCCACCAAATTCAAATTCATTTCATTCCATTTCAAGCAGAGTGCAGTCCACCAAATTCAAATTCATTTCATTCCATTTCAAGCAGAGTGCAGGCCACCAAATTCAAATTTCATTTCGGAGTCACGTGAGTGACTTCGTGAAGAGCCCGCCGGCGCCCATGCTCGACATATCGTCGTAACGCGTTGCTGCGACGGCTGGCAGTGGAGCGCGCTCCTCGCCAGCCCTTCATAAGGGGCCACGGAGGTAAGTATTCTACCTTTAGTTGGTGGTCCTTGTTGTCTGATTATGTCTTGCAGCAAGGACATGGATGGGAGTTCGAAGGGCCGGAGGACGTCAGGACGAGTTCGCCGGTCAACAGTTCCGGGGCCGTTACCATCGGCAGTACCTGCAGCGCAGGCCGGGACTCAGGCGGAGATGTGGGTAAGCCCTGTGTTCACAGGTCCAGATCCGCCAGCACACCACAGCTCGGAGGAGTTCGATGAGGAGGAGTGTGGTGTGCCGCCAGAGCAGGGGGACCCTGCCATGGCAGTCAGGTCGTCAGCGGGCTCGCTGGCGGCCTCGAGCAGGGCATGTGCCGTTGCACGGCCTGTTCCACTCAGCCCTCCGAGAAGGGGGAGGGCAGGAGCCCAGAAGCCTAACCCTGTCAGGGCTAAGGCATTGCCTGCCGCGGAGGAGCGGTCAGGTTCCAGGGCGAGACCCGGGGCGGCTGTGAGGTCCAGCCGGCACACCCCGACTCTCGACGCCGGGATGGGTCGGTCGAGTCGGGTCTCGTCACGGTCGCCGAGCCCCCCATGGATGGGTGGGCGAGACCATGCGTCGGCAACGTCCACGATGTGGGCGGCCGGCAAGACTGCGCGGGCCCCAGGCAGCCATGCTTCGGCTGGTGCCGACACCTCGCCGCAAGTGCCCTTAGTGGCAGCGGCTTCAGCCCCCGCTAAACGGAGGCGGTTGAACACGCCCGCGCAGGAATCGCGCAGTTTCGCCTCGGCGGCTGTTAGCAACAACTACTGGCACCGGCAGGGCCTCGACGAGGTGCGGGCCGATGACAGGAGCCCGGTTTTCTTTTCAGAGCCGGAGGACTCCGACCACCTGAGTGTTCAGGGTGAAGGGCGTATTGACCGTATGGAGCGGCTGCTGGAGCTCCTGCTTCAACGTCAACATCAGCAGGGCAGCAACAGGCACAGGGCGTCTTCACCAACATCTACTATCAGCCTGGAGCAGCAGGAGGAGGAGGTTCTGGTGGAGCCTGTACCACCTCCGTTGGAGGTGCCAGCGGAGGAACTCTTGGATGTGGCGACCAAATTCGCGGCCCCACATACGGCTGGTCTTCCTCTAAATACAAAGCTGGCAGCCACAGTGGACTTTCTTAATAATCAGGTGCTGCAGGAAGAAGTCCTCATCCAGGCTATGAGCCGTCACAAGGCTCCATCAAACTGCAACTCCCTCAACGTGCCTGTGGTCAATACGCCAATATGGGGCAACATCAGTGCGGCTATCCGTCAACAGGAGCTAAAATTGCAGCGGATCCTGAAACTCCTCACGGCTGGTATTACCGCCTTTGCGCGGTCGGTGGACGGGGACGAACTGAATTTGGACCAGGAAGATGCTCTGGCCTTATTGTGCGTGACCCAGCACAAAGTCAACGGGTTTCGCAAAAACAGCATCCGCCCAGCACTCAACCCGAAGTTTGCAGGATTGTGCAAACCACCGCCGCCGCCGCCGCCGCCCTGTCAGCTCTTTGGTGAGGACCTCTCGAAGAGAGTCAAAGAGCTTGACGAACAAGCCAGAACGGTGGGGATCATGCGCTCTCAGAGTGCCCCCACACCGTCAGGCTCAAAAGCTCCATACATTCGCTCATGAGGGTCGGCCAGTGCCTCGACGAGGACTCACCCTCTAGCTCCACAACGACAACAGCACCAGAACCAGCACCAAGGGTCTTTTTTAGGACAGGGTCGGCAGAGACCTTTGTGGAAATCGAAGACGCCGCGCCCTCAAGCCAACCCAGCACCTCCACGGCCACCCACACGTGTCAAGGACCGCCGGTAACCACGGAGGTGAGGGGGTCTGGTTCTCTTTTTTCTCTCTGTTTAACTTCCCATGTTGGTGGTCGTTTACGGTCGTTTTTGGGTGCATGGGGTAATTTTACTGGTGATGAGTATGTGTTGCGGAATATTCAGGGGCATAAAATTGAGTTTATTAATGGCGACATTCCTCCATCCCAGCACATGCCTGGTCGTACGTTCAAATTGTCTGCTGCAGAACAGGCAGCAGGTTATAAGGAAATTTTAAGTCTGGAACAGAAGGGGGTGATTGAGAAAACGGTGCATGAGCCAATTGAGTTTGTTTCGAACATATTTACTAGACCTAAGAAGGATGGAGGCTGTCGTGTCATTATTGATCTAACCCGTTTGAATACGTTTGTAACATATACTCATTTTAAAATGGATACGTTTGAAACAGCCAAATCATTGATTTCTCATGGCTGCTTTATGGCATGCATTGATTTGAGGGATGCATATTATTCAGTATCCATCCAGAAATATGATAGAAGGTTTTTGAAATTTATCTGGATGGGGCAACTTTGGCAGTATAAGGCTTTGCCTAATGGGCTCACTACAGCCCCTAGATTGTTCACTAAATTGGTGAAGCCAATCATGGCTTATTTGAGACAACGACATCATATAGTTATGGCCTATTTAGATGATGTCTTTATTGTGGGCCACACCCTGCAATTGGCTGAACAGGGTGTTGCAGCTGCTGTCAATATATTTCAACAATTAGGATTCATTGTCCATCCAGAAAAATCAAAGTTCTGCCCTGCCCAGGTAATTAATTACCTAGGGTTCACGGAGAACTCATTGAGCATGAGGATAACTATACCAATTAACAAAATTGAGGAAGTCACTCAGGTGTGCAGAGATTTAATTGGCACCAATATACCATCGATTCGGCATACAGCCACAGTAATTGGCAAGCTAGTGGCTTTGTTTCCGGCAGCACGATATGGACCTTTGCATTATCAGAATTTGCAAAGAGCTAAAATTACTGCGTTAAAACGGAACGCTGGTCATTACGATCGATCAATGCAGCTGCCGTCCGAACGATAACTGAGTTGCAATGGTGGGTGTGTCACATTAGCAACTCATTCAAGCCTGTTAGGGAGGCTAATCCGGTGGTATATTTACAGACTGATGCAAGCTCCAATGGCTGGGGAGCTACTGATAATTGCTCTAGTTGTGGGGGCAGATGGGACACCCTTGAGTCATCGATGTTGTTGACTCAAGGGATTAACTATTTGGAGTTGCTGGCAGCATTCCACGGACTTCGTGCATATTGTTCCAAGCTTGTTGGAGCACACGTCCGTCTCCAAATAGACAACACCACAGCTGTGGCATATTTAAACCATATGGGTGGTACCAGGTCAGTTTCGTGTGACAAATTGGCTAACTCAATTTGGCTCTGGTGTGTTCAAAGAGACATTTGGATTTCAGCTACCTATTTGCCAGGTGAGCTTAATACTGTGGCGGACACCAGGTCACGCAAATTTAATGACAATATTGAATGGATGTTGCATCCTGAGATTTTTTCTAAAGTCACAGCCAAATTTGGTAAACCGGACATTGACCTTTTTGCGTCACGGTTAAACCATCAGATACCAGCCTACGTTTCATGGGAACCAGATCCTGGGGCAATAGCGCTAGATGCATTCTCGCTGGACTGGGGGAATTGGTTTTTCTATGCCTTCCCTCCGTTTTGCCTCATCAGTCGGGTATTGCGAAAGATTCAGGCAGATGCTGCCAAGGGCATCCTTATTATACCCGACTGGCCCACACAGCCTTGGTATCCGGTGGTCTTTGACATGCTCAACGAACCCTGGGTCCTTTTGAAGGGTTGCCCACAATTGGTTACTCACCTGTCTCAGGGGAGCCACATCCCTGCCATGGCTATTTAAATTTGTTGGCTTGCAGGTTCTGAACAGGCCGTTAGTCCAATACGGCCTCTCGGCTCGGACCATGGATACCATTGGGGCATCGTGTCGAGAGTCCACAAGGCAAAGATACCGCTCGCATATTAAGAAGTGGGAAGCCAGCTGCAGCCGCTCTCGCATCACGTACGATCACGTGACAATAACCGACGTCCTGGAATTCCTCGCGGGGTTGCACCATGATGAACACTTAAGTTACAGTGCCATCAACAGCGCCAGAAGTGCGCTATCATTCTACCTCAATATTGGGGTAGGATCCAACAGGCTAGTGTCCAGACTCATGCGGGGTATATTCAATATGAATCCGCCTACACCACGCTATAATATCACCTGGGATGTCAGGGACGTATTAACCCTGCTCAGGACGTGGTCTCCCATGGAAGGGCTCCAACTGGACCAACTCACCATGAAGCTGGTGATGTTACTAGCGCTGACTTCAGCTCAGAGGGTACAGACACTACACAAACTTCGTGTCGACAGAATTACATCTACCCCTACAGAAGTAGTATTTTTCATTGACGAGCTACTAAAGCAGCATAGACCTGGGTGCACAGGGCTGCAGCTGAAGTTCCCGGCATACCCCGCAGATGCTAGGCTATGTTTAGCCTCACATATCCGCCACTATGTCAACGTGACGGCACGCATCAGAGGAATGGAGAGATACCTGCTTGTCACTCATAAGAGACCTCATCATCGAGTGACAGTCCAGACGATATCCAGGTGGCTTCGAGTCGTCTTGGGTAAGTCAGGTATCGACACTAATGTGTTCAAGTCTCATTCCACCAGGGCTGCATCGACGTCAGCGGCGAGGGTCATGGAGGTGCCCATGGACCAAATTCTCGCCACAGCAGGATGGGCTAATGAAGCTGTGTTCCAGCGTTTTTATAACAAACCTGTTGCTGCTCCTCTACAGTTCGCAGAAGCCGTGCTGAATGCAGGTCAAGAACGTGGAGATGTCCCCGCATGAGGGGTTTTGATTTGTTATTAATAAATATGCTCTTGTTTTGCAGTATGAACTATTGAGCAAGTTTGTTCCTCCCATCCATCCCTGGTAGTGGTGTGTCAGCATGGACGTGGTCCAGGGCCGTGTAATCACAGAAGCTTTGAAGTCTTCACGAAGTCACTCACGTGACTCCGAAATGAAATAGTAAGATTGAACGAGAACTTACCAGTTCGAAGGTTGATCTTTATTTTATGAGGAGTCGAAGTGAGGGATTTCGTGCCCTCCTCGCCCAACCCTCAGTCACCTTCATCTGGTAATCTTAGTCAATTCAATCATACTATGCAAAGTCATTTCTATTGTTGGTTCTGTGATTCCACGCCGCTACTTTGAAGTATGTCGAGCATGCGCGCCGGCGGGCTCTTCACGAAATCCCTCACTTCGACTCCTCATAAAATAAAGATCAACCTTCGAACTGGTAAGTTCTCGTTCAATCTTACTATTCTATTTCATTCCATTTCAAGCAGAGTGCAGTCCACCAAATTCAAATTCATTTCATTCCATTTCAAGCAGAGTGCAGGCCACCAAATTCAAATTCATTTCATTCCATTTCAAGCAGAGTGCAGGCCACCAAATTCAAATTCATTTCATACCATTTCAAGCAGAGTGCACGCCACCAAATTCATCTCATACAATTTCAAGCAGAGTGCAGGCCACCAAATTCATTTCATACCATTTCAATCAGTGTGCAGGGTACCAATTCATTTCATTTCAAGCAGAGTTCAGTTCACTCATGGCGTAGAGTCAACTCTCACTCACAGTCTTCCAGGGTGACCGACTGACGTCCGGCTTTCAGGGCTTTATATTCCTGCCCCCCCCCCCCCGGAAAGGGCGTTACCTTCATCATGGTGATTGACAGGCGAGAGGACCGATCAGCTAATCTCAAGATTTTTACACATTCATAACTTTTTTATTTTTAATCATTTGGAAAAATCCTCAGGGCTGCTTCAGCAGAGGAAGACTGTGAGTAAGATGGCCAAAACTCATAGTGATACATGGTCCCATTTATTTCTAGTTCCAGCACAGATTCATCTGATGGAACTGATGTCTGGGAAGTGCAGTGTAATTGATGTTCTCAAAGAATCAGACAAAGATACGGTACAGAAACAGGCATTCCAGCCCATCGAGTTCACATCATGAATGAATGAATACTTATAAATATCGAACCTCCTTTTTTACACCATTTCACCCTAACCCATTTCATTCTCCACACATTCCCATTGAATCCTGGGATGTCAGGACTGTCTTATGAAGAAAGACTGGATAGACTCGGTTTATATTCTCTAGAATTTAGGAGATTGAGAGGGGATCTTATAGAAACTTACAAAATTCTTAAGGGGTTGGACAGCCTAGATGCTGGAAAATTGTTCCCGATGATGGGGAGGTCTAGGACAAGGGGTCACAGCTTAACGATAAGGGGGAAATCCTTTAGGACCGAGATGAGAAGGACTTTTTTCACACAGAGAGAGGTGGGTCTCTGGAACTCTCTGCCACAGCAGGTAGTTGAGGCCAGTTCATTGGCTATATTTAAGAGGGAGTTAGATGTGGCCCTTGTGGCTAAGGGGAGCAGAGGGTATGGAGAGAAGGCAGGAACGGGATACTGAGTTGGATAATCAGCCATGATCATATTGAATGGCGGTGCAGGCCCGAAGGGCCGAATGGCCTACTCCTGCACCTTCTTTCTATGTTTCTATGTTAATCCCTCCAAATTCACCCGCTCCTACGCGTCAAATTAAAATGACGAGTGGGAAGTCCAGGATTTGGGATGTGCACAGATTGGGGAGGGGAAGGGGGGGAAGGGGGGGAGGGATGGGGAATCAATCTACGACACAACCGAAGTGGCGAGAGGACTCGCCACGTACAGTTTGATAGCCACACGGGAAAAGGGTCTCCTTGTGGCGTCTGTGCTGCATCTTTGTGGAACTAGCCTGTTGCTGAAGGTGCTCCTCAAGTTGACCAGTGTGTCATGGAGGGGTGAGCCGTATTTTCCAAGATGCTCTGCGGTTTGAGGATCATCCTCCTCTCCAAGACCACCTCCAGTAAATTCAACTCCACCCCCAGGATGGAGTCAGCACTTCCGGATGAGCTTGTTAATTCTGTTGTCGATCGCAGCCTTCGTCCTGCTACCCCAGCACGTGACAGCGACGAAGATGGCACTGGCCACCAGCGGTTGCTGCCCCTGTGCACACAATAGATCCATTCCGTTCCAGGAATTCAGCAAATTGCGCCGTAGCAAAGTCCTTCCCGTTGTATTTTGACAAGAAACTCTGGGAAATGACGTGCAAAAAATGCTTGGTGTGAAGATTGGTCAGAAGCAACTGCAGATGCTGGTTTACACCAAAGATAGACACAAAATGCTGGAGGAAGTCAGCGAGACAGGCAGCAGCTCTGGAGAAAAGGAATAGCTGACGGTCCTGGTTGAGACACTTCATGAGACAGCTTGTGTTTTGAAACTGTCACTTGAACTGCGGAAGTATCCATAGGGGGTACACGAGAGGCTGGAGAAACTCAGCGGGTGCAGCAGCATCTAGGGAGCAAAGGAGATAGGTGACGTTTCGGGTCGAGACCCTTCTTCAGACAGGCTAGGGATCAGGGAAACGAGAGATATAGACGGTGATGTGGAGAGATAAAGAACAATGAATGAAAGATATGCAAAAAAGTATTGATGATAAAGGAAACAGGCCATTGTAAGCTGTTTGCAGTGTGAAAATGAGAAGCTAGTGCGACTTGGGTGAGGGAGAGATAGAGAGAGAGGGAATGCCAGAGCCTTTACCTCCCCATTCCACTCCCTTCAGGGACCCAAGCAGTCCTTCCAGGTCCAACAGAGGTTCACCTGCACCTCCTCCAACCTCATCTACTGGATCCGTTGCTCCAAATGCCAGCTGATCCTGGTGAGACCAAGCGGAGGCTTGGCGATCGTTTTGCTGAACACCTCCGCTCGGTCCGCAATAACCAACCTGACCTCCCGGTGGCTCAGCACTTCAACTCCCCCTCCCATTCCGTATCCGACCTCTCGGTCCTGGGCTTCCTCCACGGCCAGAGTGAGCATCACCGCAAGTTGGAGGAACAGCACCTCATATTCTGCTTGAGGTGTCTGCATCCTCTGGGCTTAAACATTGAATTTTCTCAATTCTGTTAACCCTTGCTGCCTCCTCCCCTTCCCACCTCTCCCTCAGCCCTCGGGCCCTGGCATTCCCTCTCTCTCTATCTCTCCCCCACCCAAGTCGCACTAGCTTCTCATTTTCACACTACAAACAGCTTACAATGGCCTGTTTCCTTTATCATCGATACATTTTTGCATATCTTTCATTCATTGTTCTTTATCTCTCCACATCACCGTCTATATCTCTCGTTTCCCTGATCCCTAGCCAGTCTGAAGAAGGGTCTCGACCCGAAACGTCGCCTATCTCCTTTGCTCCCTAGATGCTACTGCACCCGCTGAGTTTCTCCAGCCTTTTGTGTAACCCTCGATTCTCCAGCATCTGCAGTTCCTTATTTAACACTAAGTATCCATAGGACTGGCCGATATCCAACTGCAAAGTCAATCTGCTGAAAGTCATGCTAGTTTATGCGATGAAAGGACCTGTGATATTTTGTCACCCAATATCGCATCCAACGTTTGATCGGCCAGGATATTGTCGAGCTTCTGGTTGACTCTTCTGATGCTCTGACATCAGGTACAACCCTTCGCAATGTTCCCAAATTCCAGTCCACCAGATAAAACTTGGTAGACACAAAAAGCTGGAGTAACTCAGCGGGACAGGCAGCATCACTGGAGAGAAGGAATGGGTGACGTTTCGGGTCGAGTCGCTTCTTCAGCGTCTGAAGAAGGGTCTCGACTCGAAGCATCAACCATTCCTTCTCTCCAGAGACGCAGCCTGTCCCGTTGAGTTACTCCAGCTTTTTGTGTCTTTCTTCGGTTTAAACCAGCATCTGCAGTTCCTTCTTGCACAGATAGAAATTGGTATTGGTTTTGGTGTTACTATTGGTTTACAATTGTCAAGTGCACCATGATAAAGTGAAAAAGCACAAAGCAGTGTGCTATCCAGGCAGATCATATCATACACTGCCCTCCGTAATGTTTGGGACAAAGACCCCCCATTTATTTATTTGCCTCTGTACACCACAATTTGAGATTTGTAATAGAAAAAAATCACATGTGGTTAAAGTGCACATTGTCAGGTTGTATTAAAGGCCATTTTTATACATTTTGGTTTCACCATGTAGAATTACAGCTGTGTGTATAGAAAGTCCCCCCATTTCAGGGCACCATAATATTTGGGACACATGACTGCACAGGCGTTTGTAATTGCTCAGGTATGTTTAAATGCCTCCTTAATGCAGATATAAAAGAGCCCTCGGCCAGGCAGCTCAGTCACTCTGGCCAGGCAGCTCAGTCACTCTGGCCAGGCAACATTTTAGAACCAATAGAGACACTTTTTGCAAGCATTTTAGAACCAATAGACACTCTTTTTGCAAGCATTTTAGAACCAATAGACACTCTTCCTGCAAGCATTTTAGGACCAATAGACACTCTTTTTGCAAGCATTTTAGAACCAATTGAGACACTATTTCTACAAGCATTTTGGAACCAATAGAGACACTCTTTCTGTAAACATGTTAGAACCAATAGACACTTTTTGCAAGCATTTTAGAACCAATAGGCACTTTTTGCATGCATTTTGGAACCGATAGAGACACTTTTTGCAAGCATTTATAGAACCACATTAAGGGTACTCACAATTGAGTAGACTTCAGTGCTATGCAGAGCTCAGAGAGACGTGACCCTCTGGCTTCCTCCATCTTGAAGAGACTGAGTGAGGCACACCACTTCCTGGTTTTATAGTCCACCCCACCTCCCTCCAGCAGGGGCAGCAGAGAGATTGGCGAATTTTTTAAAACATGAATATCTCTCTGATTTTTCATTGATGGGAAAAATCCTCTGGTCCAGGAAGGCGGAGGGGGGGGGGGGGGGGGGGGGCTCTGAGTGAGCTGGCCAAAAATGATGGCCGTAGGTGGCAGCGTTCTCTCAGAAATCACACCACAGTGAGCCAAAAGCGGTCAAGATCAGACTTTTAGTAATATAGATTTGTTATTTGCACCATACTATTTATTGAACTTTATTTTCCCGTTATATTCAATGTTTACATATTCACATATTCTATTGTGCTGCAGCAAGTAAGAATTTCATTCTCCCGTCCGGGACATATGACAATAAAACACTCTTGACTCTTGACGATACAAGCCTGGCAGAGCATCACCAGAGAAGACACCCAGCAACTGGTAATATACATGAATCACAGATGTCAAGCAGTCATGCATGCAAAAGATATGCAACAAAATATTAAACATGACTACATTTATTTACATGACATTGCTGTGTCCCAAACATTATGGTGCCCTGAAATGGGGGGACTTTGTACAAACACTGCTGTAATTTCTACATGGTGAAGCCAAAATGTATAAAAATATCCTTTATTAAAATCTGACAATTTTGCACTTTAACCACATGTGATTTTTTTTCTATTACAAATCTCAAATTGTGGATTACAGAGGCAAATAAATAAATGATGGGTCTTTGTCCCAAACATTATGGAGGGCAGTGTACGTGAGCACATCAGGTAGCGTAAAATATCAAATAATCATAGTGCAGAATATAGTGTTACAACTGGAGGTAAAGTGCAGATACAAAAAACAGTGCTAGGGTCTCAATTAGGGCACCAGTAATACATTGTTAGCTTCTAAGAGGTCTGCTCAAGTGTCTGACAACACAGAGGAAGATTTTAACCTTGAATCTGGTAGTATTGGCATCCAAGTTTTTGCATTTTCTGCCCAACGGGACAGGAGAGAAGAGGAAATCATTGTGGTGTGAGTGGTCATTGATTATGTTGGCTGTTTTCCTGAAGCAGGTTATATATGGCTTTGACGGGGGGTTGGAGGCTGGTTTGCATGATGGGTGAACATCTGTTAAATTGGCTGATACTTCATTAAACTGTTTCTGAATAGTCAGATGGCAAGGAAATATGCTGTTTGACCCATCAAGTCCTTCAAACCCACATGGCATTTGTTTAAACTAATCCTATTATATTTACCTAATTTCCAATAACTACCCCCAGTTTCTACAACTCGGGGCGGTTCAATGCCTTAGCTGGCAGAGACATTGCTTCACAGCGCCAGTGACCAGGGTTCGATCCTAACCTCGGCTGCTGTCTGAGTGGGGGGTTGGCATGTGACAGCATGGGTTTTTCTCCAGGTGCTTCGGTTTCCATCCACATCCCAAAGACGTGCGATATTGTAGGTTAATTGGCCTTTGTAAATTGTCACGTGTTTTGGGAGTGGATGAGAAAGTGGAATAACATTGAACTAATGAGAACGGGTGATCAGTGGTTGCCGTGGATTTGATGGGCTGAAGGGCCGGTTACCAAGCTGTATATTTCAATCAATCAATCTATACACTATGGGCAAATTACAGTTGGCAATTAACCTACCATCCTGCTCATTTTTGGGATTTGCGGATGGATAGGGGCAGGGAAACAGGAGCGTCTATAGGAAAACCATGGTATCACTGGGAGAAAGTACAAAGTCTGCCAAGATCACAGAAAGTCCAGATCAAACCCAGGTATCTGGAGCTGAGGCAGCTGCTCTACAGCTGTGCCATCCTTGAGGTGCAACAACAATTGAAGGTCACAATTCTCACTGTGGCTTTCTTGGTAGTTTGGCAACGTAATGTCAACTTCACATTCTCCTTCCCTGTCCACTGGACATGTTCACACATCTGCATTTTATTTGGGTGTTGCATTTCATCAGGGCAACCAGCTGTTGTGTTGCACCAGCATTCTACCTGTCACACAGTATCACCCTAAACAGTATCTTACATGGAACAGAAACACTGACCGTGGCCCAGGGATACTGCGGCCTATTCTTGTTCTCCAGGATCTGTTAACTTTCTTCTCTGGCCACTGCAGTCAAAAAGTCATTACTTTGCATTTAAAGTGTATCCCCTTGAAATCGCCAAAACTCCCTTCCAAAGCTGTGTGAAATTTCAAATTCCCAGCTTGTGGAATCCAGAATCGTTAGCTAATCCTTAATGTAAAACCAACCAGTCACACATTTTCATCCTTAATCCTTTCATTGTCATATGCACCAGGAATGGAACAATTCAACTCTTACTTGCTTCAACTTTACAGGCACATTAAATGCAACAACACATCAAATAAACGCACAACAAATTATCAGCTCCACTCCATAAACCTGACAGTGACCGTGCCAGCCAAAGCAGGTTGTGCAAGCTTAGTAATGCAATGTTCATGATAGTTTGTTGCTGAGGTAAGGTTGGGGTTGGGGATGTTCAAGGTAGGTAGAAACATAGAAACATAGAAACATAAAAATTAGGTGCAGGAGTGGGCCATTCGGCCCTTCGAGCCTGCACCGCCATTCAATATGATCATGGCTGATCATCCAATTCAGTATCCCGTACCTGCCTTCTCTCCATACCCCCTGATCCCCTTAGCCACAAGGGCCACATCTAACTCCCTCTTAAATATAGCCAATGAACTGGCCTCAACTACCCTCTGTGGCAGAGAGTTCCAGAGACCCACCACTCTCTGTGTGAAAAAATTCCTTCTCATCTCGGTCCTAAAGGATTTCCCCCTTATCCTTAGGCTGTGACCTCTTGTCCTGGACCTCCCCAACATCGGGAACAATCTTCCTGCATCTAGCCTGTCCAACCCCTTAAGAATTTTGTAAGTTTCTATGATCCCCTCTCAATCTCCTAAATTCCAGAGAGAATAAACCGAGTCTATGCAGTCTTTGTTCATAAGACAGTCCTGACATCCCAGGAATCAGTCTGGTGAACCTTCACTGCACTCCCTCTATGGCAATAATGTCCTTCCTCAGATCTGGAGACCAGAAGGCTATTTGAAGGGAAGAAACAGTTTTCAATGTGGAGATCACAGTTTTCAGACTCTTGCACTTTCTTTCCATTGGTAAGAGCCAGCTGAGCATGCTGTACAGTGATGCATCACACGACCACATCGATGGCTTTGCAAGAATAGTGATGGTGGAGAAACAGAGAAACCTTGAGTAAATGTCAGGATTCTTCAGTACATTGTTGTACAGAGTGATCTTGGATTGTTAGTCTACAGCTCCCGGAATGTGGTTGTTCAAGTGGGTAGGAAGCTTATGGCATGTTTGCCTTCCTTAGTCTTGATGTTGAGCATAAACGATCATACTGTGTAAAAACATTGGTTTTGCCACATTTGGTGTATTGTATGCAGTTCTGGCTGTCATACTGCAGAAGAGGTTGCAAAAGAGATTCACCAAGATATTGCTTGGATTAGAGGGTAGTAACTGTAAGGAGGAATCGTAAGATTAGACGAGAACTTACCTGTTCGAAGTTTGATCTTTATTTTGTGAGGAGTTACGATGAACAATTACGTAAAGAAGGTCGTCAGTCCGCATGCGTGTCAATCTTCAAAGCAGCGGTGTGAAATCACAGATAAGAGTAGTTAACCTGAACATAATAAGATTTGGAGAGAACTAAAACTACCAGATGACATTTATAATATGAGGGTTGGGAGCGGTGGGCACGTAATCGCTCATCGTAACTCCTCATAAAATAAAGATCAAACTTCAAACTGGTAAGTTCTCATTTAATCTTCCTGTTTTACTTCGGAGTCACGTGAGTGAATAGGTGAAGATTTCAAAGATCTGTGATTTCATGCCAGATACGAGTCTAAGTGTCACACACCGAATGGATTGACCATGGATGAATGAAAAAGATTAATGCATTCAGACATGACATAGTTAGTTAATAATGCTGATGCTTTAATCATGAAAAGAAAATAATAGTGACCCCTCCCATCCTGGGGGGGAACTATAGAACAGAATCTAAAAGGGTACTAGCAAACACCCCCGGTCCGGCAATTGGTTTGTTGTAAAACCTGTGCAACGTCTGTTCATTGGCCCATCCTGCCGCCACTAGGATGTGGTCGAGAGGGACGTCCATTGCCCTCGCTGCCGATGTAGATGCAGCCCTGGTGGACTGAGATTTAAAAGTGTCAGTGTTCACTCCTGCACGCGCCAGAACCTCTTTTAACCATCTCAAAATGGTTTGCACTGATACCTTGTGAAAAGGTTTCTTGTAACTGATCAGAACAGATAACTCGGAGCCTCTGAGACTCTTAGTAACCTTGATGTATTGTTGAATGTGTGATACTACACACAACCGTGGATCCACGGGGTATGCCAGGAACACTAGCTTGAGCCCCGACACCCCCGGTCTGTTCTGTTTGATCAAATCATAAACAATGAAGGTTATATGATTTACATAAATGGTCATGTTGTCCAGTCGTGACTTGTGCAACGTCTGGACCCATTGCGCTGAGACCAGCGCCATTAGCAGGACCACCTTGAGGGTGAGTTTTGATAAAGGCTGGGACAAAATCACGATATTTTGGAAATAGCTTTTCATGTGGATTTAGCTTTCTGCCTAGCACTGACAGATGGTCACCAACTGATCACCAGAATTCAATTCTGAATTCTGCCAGAGTGAGCAACACTGCAAGTTGGAGGAACAGCACCTCATATTCCGCTTGGGGAGTCTGCATCCTCTGGGCTTAAACATTGAATTTTCTCAATTCTGTTAACCCAGGCTGCCTCCTCCCCTTCCCACCTCTCCCTCAGTCTCGGGCCCTGGCATTCCTTCTCTCTCTATCTCCCCCCCCCCACCCAAGTCGCACTAGCTTCTCATTTTCACACTACAAACAGCTTACAATGGCCTGTTTCCTTTATCATCGATACTTTTTTGCATATCTTTCATTCATTGTTCTTTATCTCTCCACATCACCATCTATATCTCTCGTTTCCCTGATCCCTGACCAGTCTGAAGAAGGGTCTTGACCTGAAACGTCGCCTATCTCCTTCGTATCTTGGATGCTGCTGCACCCGCTGAGTTTCTCCAGCTTTTTGTGTAACCCTCGATTCTCCAGCATCTGCAGTTCCTTCTTTAACACCAGAATTCAATCTGCAGGAAGGAACTGCAGATGCTGGTTTGAACCAAAGATCAACACAAAAAAGCTGGAGTGGTCAGGCAGCATCTCTGGAGAAAGGGATAGGTTACATTACCTATTCCTTTTCTCCGGAGAATTCAATCACTGTTGTATTGGTACCTGGGAACCTGGGAACTCAATGGATTTACACGAGATTTTCCAATAACTAATAGAAGTTACCCACGGTTCTGAAATCTTAGGCACACACTCAACACATCACAGTCTATCCTATCTTTTGTATGCTTCAGCCAAAGACAAGAGCCATTGCTCCATTTGGCTCATGTGAAGAATGGACAACAGAATGATTGAATAGACACAACGTCTATAAAATTTTCAGTAACTCTGCAGGTCAGGCAGCATCAGTGGAGAACATGGAGAGATGCCAATTTGGGTCAGGACCCTTCTTCAGACTGATTGGATAGCTGGGATATTTTGCATCAGGACAAAGGATGCTTATAGAGGTTTATAAAATCGTGCTAGGATAGATAGTTACAGTATTTTTCACAGAGTAGAGGAATCTAGAACTAGAGGGCATAGTTTTAAGGTGAGAGGAGGAAAATGTAAAGGGGACTTGGGCAGGATATTCCCACACAACGGTATTGTGTATATGGAATGAGCAGGTGGTAAGAGATGAATGCAATTACAATGTTCAGCAGGTATAGAGGGATATGGGTCCCAATCATGATCATGACTGGAGTCATGCCTGGAGTCGTGCAGTCATGAAGAAATGGATAGACCCGGCTTGTACTCGCGAGAATTTAGAAGATTGAGAGGGATTCTTAGAGAAACTTACAAAATTCTTAAGGGGTTGGACAGGCTAGATGCAGGAAGATTGTTCCGATGTTAGGGAAGTCCAGAACAAGGGGTCGCAGTTTAAGGATAAGGGGGAAGTCTTTTAGGACCGAGATGAGAAAAACATTTTCCCCACAGAGAGTGGTGAATCTGTGGAATTCTCTGCCACAGAAGGTAGTTGAGGCCAGTTCATTGGCTATATTTAAGAGGGAGTTAGATGTGGCCCTTGTGGCTAAGGGGATCAGGGGGTATGGAGAGAAGGCAGGTACAGGATACTGAGTTGGATGATCAGGCATGATCATATTGAATGGCGGTGCAGGCTCGAGGGGCCGAATGGCCTACTCCTGCACCTATTTTCTACCTATTTTCCGAACATGGTGGCAAAATCATCAAGTGAGTGACTATTTACATTATCCCTCCATAAATTGGATCTAAAAGTCTATTGACAAAATCTGAAGAAGTGTCTCGACCTGAAACGTCACCCATTCCTTCCCCCCCAGAGATGCTGCCGGTCCCGCTGACTTACTCCAGCATTTTGTGTCTATCTCCAAAGTCTATTGCTTTTAAAGTCACAGTCCAACAAGTCAAGTCAAGTCAGGTTTATTCGTCACATACACATACGGGACGTGCAGTGAAATGAAAAGTGGCCGTGCCTGCGGACTTTGTGCAAAAAACAAACAAACAAACAACCAACAAACTACAAACAGAATCACATGTCCTTTTCAATATTAAATATTGTGGGCGGTATTGTGGTCCAGTAAGTTAGTCCCTGGTGAGATAGGAGTTTACAGTCCGAATGGCCTCTGGGAAGAAAGTCCTTCTCATCCTCTCTGTTCTCACAGCATGGCAACGGAGGCGTTTGCCTGACCGTAAGAGCTGGAACAGTCCGTTGCAGGGGTGGAAGGGGTCCCCCATTATCTTATTGGCTCTGGAGTTGCACCTTCTGATGTATAGGAGTAAACCCTATAAGGAGTAACTCTATAAGGAGTAACCCTATAACTGAACAAGGAGTAAACCCTACAACAACTGAGGATCCTGTCAGTGAATTAAACGATCCCCCCAGTAACTTTAATGTCATGGCCACTGACTCTGCCACAATCTGCTGATAGGAAAGATTTGGCGAGACATGGGTCAAACGCAGGCAAATGGGACGGGCGTAGATGGGTTATTTGGTCAGCACGGACGAATTGGGTAGAAGAGCCTATTTTAATGTTGCATATCTCTATGACTATGATAGTCCTCTCCACAGGCATTACAGATCTGTACAAAATACCTCAGTGCGGGATGTTTTCACCACAACTGACCCCGTCCTGACCCCACACCCCACAATAGATTGGGCATGGGGGCACACCAGGCCAGTCCGTCACACAGAGAGTCTACTATGCCCGCCTTTGTACTAGTATATTGCAGCTGCCATTAAGTATCTTGAGGCATTGAATCAGTTCATGGCCTCTGACTCAAATGTTTAGGTCCTGCCCACTTTTGGAAAAATATTGGAAATATTTGATAGTATTTCTGTAGTTTTAGGTATCGATTTACAACCTCATCCTATTACAGCAATTCTTGGGCTACCAAGTCCGACAGAGGTTCACCTGCACCTCCTCCAACCTCATCTACTGCATCCGTTGCTCCAGATGCCAGCTGATCTACATCGGTGAGACCAAGCGGAGGCTAGGCGATCGTTTCGCCGAACACCTCCGCTCGGTCCGCAATAACCAACCCGACCTCCCGGTGGCTCAGCACTTCAACTCCCCCTCCCACTGCGTATCTGACCTCTCGGTCCTGGGCCTCCCCCACGGCCAGAGTGATCAACACCGCAAGTTGGAGGAACAGCACCTCATATTCCGCTTGGGGAGTCTGCATCCTCTGGGCTTAAACATTGAATTTTCTCAATTCTGTTAACCCAGACTGCCTCCCCCCCACCTCTCCCTCAGCCCTCTGGCCCTGACATTCCTTCTCCATCTCCCCCCCCCCCCCCCCCCCAGTCGCACTAGCTTCTCATTTTCACACCACAAACAGCTTACAATGGCCTGCTTCCTTTATCACCAATACTTTTTTGCATATCTTTCACTCATTGTTCCTTATCTCTCCACATCACTGTTTATATCTCTCGTTTCCCTGATCCCTGACCAGTCTGAAGAAGGGTCTCGACCCGAAACGTCGCCTATCTCCTTCGCTCCTTAGATGCTGCTGCACCCGCTGAGTTTCTCCAGCTTTTTGTGTAACCCTCGATTCTCCAGCATCTGCAGTTCCTTCTTTAACAATGTTAGATTTGATTAATTTGTCCCGTTCCGCCCATCGGCTGATTGCTTTTACGTAGAAACATAGAAACATAGAAAATAGGTGCAGGAGGAGTCCATTCGGCCCTTCGAGCCAGCATCGCCTTTTTATCTCATTATTTGTACATTTATTTAAATGGAAAGACTCAGGAGTGACATTGTTGAACCCTTGGTTAAATTTGACAGGACTTGGTGAAAATTTATTCAACATTTTCGCACGATATAAATTGTCCCCTCTCCAACCGTTATAATAGTTATTTTACTTTTATACGGTGGAACGGACTTGACGACAAAATTGTTGAAATTCGTTGCAGCCCAGATTCTGTTTTGCTTTTTTTTCTAGTTTAGGGCGGTTTTGTTTTTTCATTTTTCTCTTTTTTTTTTTCTTTTTCCTTTTATCTTTTTGGTTTTTTATATATATGTTTTCTTTTAAATATTTAACTATATTTACATAGAGACCGGGAGGTCTATATTCAATGTGTATTTTGACACTGGACTCATATTTAGGTTATACCTGTTATTAATGTAATCCTGATCCCTATGTATCAATATCATTGTTATGTTATATCATTATTCTTTCTGTTGTTGTTTTGTTTTTGTTTTTGAAACAAAAAAGAATTGAGAGATTTTAAAAGAAAGTATCACTTCTGAGAGGCCATTGCCGGTGTAAAATGGTGTCCCCATTGTACTGATTCAAGTATCATTAAACTATCAAAAACATTAGGCACCAAATTGCTGTACTGATTTTTTGAACGTGCTTTAGAATCATGAGTTGGTCATTCGGCTCCTCATGCCTGCCACACCTTTCAACATAACAAGGCCAAAGAAGAAGACAATAAGTGCTGGAGCAACTCAGTGGGCCGGGCAGCATCACCGGAGAACATGGTCCAATGGTTATTTAT
Organism: Raja brachyura; assembly: GCA_963514005.1. The sequence continues at coordinate 84,212,004 of OY740788.1, read as the reverse complement.
TGTTGTGTGTGAAGAGCACAGTGAAATGATTTTGCACTGTGGATAGGTGACGTTTTGGGTTAGGACCCTTATTCAGATTCTATTTCAGACATTTTCCTTCGTGAACTCAATATTTAAAAGGACATAAAATTAGGATAATTAAGAAATACTAGACCAAGTGCAGACCTGTTGGGTCTGCTCCCTCAACGCAATATTCCAGTACTCAGGTGACTGGTGACTCATCGGAAGCTTCTAGCAGGAGCTTCCAGAATTCTCTCTCTCTCTTTCGGCAACCCTGACTAGTGAACAGACTGTCTGACTGAGCTGCAGGAGGCCTGGACACATGGCATAGCACATTGTATATTGTTTCATATATTTGTTCATTAATGTTGTATTGGGACAGTTAAGGGCTGACCTGGGGGTTTTCATGTATTTTGCTGCAGGGTTATCTCTATTTAGGCAGGATTAGAGTCTCCAGTTCGACGGCCCATTGCGATGCTGGCTGGAGCACTGTTATCTTTATTTGTTAGTTGATTCTTGTCCTTGACTGCGTTGTTTAAATTAGGTTCAGGTTTTGTCTTCTTTTAACACAATTAAAGACTATTTTCTTAAACTTGAACCTGGTGTTTTGACTTTGTTACGTGGCTCCGAGGTACCTGCCTTCGGGAGTCATAACAAAATGAAATGCAACCCGTTCCCCCAACGCAAAGTGGGGAGGGGGGCAGGGAGGGGTTTGCAGGGGGTGTGTGGGGAGGGGGTGTGGTTGTCAGGGGGGAGTTGGGGTGTGTGGGCGGGGGAGGTGTGTGAGGGGGAGGAGGCTGTTTGGGTGGGGTGGGGGCGGTGGAGTGTAAGGGGTAACTGTATGGCTTTGCAATTTTGGGCCTTCTCTTGCTCAGAGCAAATTTCAGAACTATGTGAATTGAAGTCTCTGTGGTTTCTGAGCTGTTATCAGGAATGTGAAGTTGGAGAATGACCTTGAATAACCTTATTAGCAGCTGGTCTGTAAGTGGCATTGAATTCCTTTTCCACGATATTGAGAGTTGGCCGTATTACTTTCAAATCATATTTGGTCAGCGATGGAAAGTGTGGAAGGGAGGGAGGGGTGGTGAGGAGGGAGCATGACACTGTGGGAGGGAGGGAGGCAGAGGCCGCAGGCGCCGACCCGAGCGAGGCCGCGGGCAGGCGTGAACCCAAGCAAGGCGGCGAGCGGGCGTAGACCCAAGCAAGGCGGCGCGCCAACGCCGACCCGAGCAACACCGCGGGCTAACCCGAGCGTGGCCGCATCTTCAGTGCCAGGCAAAGGGGGGGGGGGGGGGGGGAGATTTCCAGAACATTCAAGCTTGGCGGCCCCCCCTTGCGAAGAATCAGTGGTTTATGAAGTTAACACTGTTGGGGAGGTTTAGTGGTCGGTGACCCCCTCCCCTTGCGGGGACATTGTGATGTCATTCGAAGCTGCTTGAAGAATCTGTGAGTTGTTTGAAAGCTTTAATGATGAATAACTTTTGAAATATGGCATGATACGTGAAGGGATCCTGTTTATTCAGTGGATTGGGTTAATGTGAGTAATAATAGTAAGATTAAACGAGAACTTACCAGTATGAAGTTTGATCTTTATTTTATGAGGAGCTATGATGAGGGATTACGTGAAGAACCCCGTCCAGCAGCACGTGCGTCAATCTTCAAAGCAGCGGAATGAAATCACAGGTAATCGTGACTGAAGTATAATAGTAAGATAACAGAAGACTAGAACTACCAGATGATATTTATGAGGGTTGGGAGCGGACGGCACGTAATCCCTCATCGTAACTCCTCATAAAGCTTCAAACTGGTAAGTTCTCATTTAATCTTACTATTTTACTTCGGAGTCACGTGAGTGACTACATGAAGATTTCAAAGCTCTGTGATTTCATGCCGCAGACCCAAATCTGGCAACCTCTCTATCTCAGGGGGGAACTATAACAGAACTCAAAACAGATTCATCAAACACCCCCAGCCTTGTAATTGGCTTATGATAGAATTTCTGGAAGGTCAGATCACTGGGCCATCCTGCGGCCACAAGGATATGGTCTATAGGCACGTCCATTGCCCCGGCCATGGAAGTTGATGCCGCCCTGGTGGAATGAGATTTGAATTTATCAGTATCAATCCCAGCACATCCCAAAGCTTGCTTTAGCCACCTTGAAATTGTTTGCACCGACACCTTATTGTGTGGTTTTTTTGTGGCTAATAAATAATGCAGACTCTGTTCCTCGTAGGACTCTGGTAGCCTCAATGTAATGAGACAAATATGACACTACACACAGGCGAGCATCTGTTGGGTATGCTGAAAAAACAATCTTACATCCTGTCATGCCTATTCTACTCTGTTTGAGCAGATCATAAACATAAATAGTAATGGCATCTGCCGATACCTGCATTCTGTCTAGCCGTAGCTTCTGCAATGTCTGCACACGTTGGGATGATACCAACGCCATAAACATGACCATATCATGATCATATCTGGTTAGTTTGGTTAGAGATAGGCTTGTAACAGGAGTCCACTGGCGAAGGAGCATAAGGACTTCATCACATTCCAAATACCCGAATACCTGGGTATAGGAGGATTAGATTGAAAAACTCCCTTCATAAATTTAGAGACTAACGGATGTGTCCCTACTGAATGGAACTCTGAACTCATGGATAAATAAGAAGACAGAGCACTTCTGGCTGTATTAATCGCACTAGAGCTTAATTTTTGATCGAAGTAAAGAGTGGACAAAAACTCCAGAACATCTGGGATGCCTGCAGTCTGATTGACATATTCTGCTGTAGACAGAATACCTCCCACTTCCTTATCGAGGTGATGTACTGCTTCTGAGTACTATCCCTGCAGGCCGACGTGAGAACATCCACGGTCCGATCAGACAGTCCTCTCCCCAGGTATGGCCTTCTTAAATTCTGAAAATTAACAGATCAATACGATCATGTAAAGGATGTTGATCGCCATTTACCGGGTTCACCAGTAGGTGTTTATGTTTGGGAATAATCATATGGGGCTGAATAGCCATCTGCAATACGAGAGGGAACCATGGCTGTGTAGGCCAGTCTGGCACTACCAATACTCCTGAAGCGGAGTCCTGCATGATTTTTTGCAGGCATCGACTGATGAGACAGAATGGGGGAAATGCATATAAAAACATTCCACCCCAATGCAGCGAGAATGCATCCACCGCTGCTGCACCAGGTTCTGGTTCCCATGAAACATATCTGGGGAACTGATGGTTTAGTCTAGATGCAAACAAGTCAATAGCTGGCATTCCATACTGAGCAGCCACGATTCAATATGTCCCGATTTAACATCCACTCTATGTTATCATTGAATTGGTGTGACCTAGTGTCTGCTACTGTGTTGAATCTACCTGGTAAATATATTGCTGAAAGCCAGATGTTTTTGTCAATGCACCAGCCCCAAATATGATTAGCCAATCTGCCACAAGCCTGTGACTTGATTCCTCCCATGTGGTTGACATATGCCACTGCTGTTGTGTTGTCAATCTGAACCTGCACATGCAAGTGACTCCTGGCAGGGCAAAAAGCTTTAAGCCCATACAAGGTTCCCAAAAGCTCTAAATAATTGATCCCTCTTATTGCAGAAGGGATGTCTCATCAGTATTCCATCTGCCTCCACAACTGGAAGACATATCCGTAGCACCACAACCCAGCGCACTAACATCCGTCTGTAAGATTATGGACGGTGGTTCAACCTAAAATTCCCTGGAACTTTTTGAGACATTTGTGATCCACCATTGAATTTCTGATATTGCCTCTGCTAACAATCGCATAAGCCTATGAAAATGACCCGCATGTGTCGTCAGTGCCTGTTCTTTTGCTCGTTGTAAGTGTTGATAATGCAGAGGTCCAAACTGCACAGCTGGAAAAGCAGCCACCAATTTACCAATTAAACTGGCTACCTGCTAATTGAAGGTCGTTGCTCACTAAGGAGGTTGACACAATCCTCAATTAACTGCCGCTTTTTGTCCCTGGGCAGTGTCACTAACATGAGAGCCGAATTAATGGTAAAGCCCAAGTAATCAATAATTTTAACTGGTGATAATTTGGATTTATCTGGATGAATGATGAACCCCAAATGTTCAAAGCGAGTTTAACAATTGGAACATTTGATTCAGCTGCAGCCTGAGTCTTCCTGATAATTAAAATATCATCCAAATAGGCTATTACAACATGCCCCTGAGCTTGTAGTAGTCATAAAACAGGTTTCAACAATTTGGTAAATAATCTAGGAGCTGAAGTTAACCCATTAGGCAATGCTTTGAATTGCCACAACTGACTCATCCAGGTAAATTTCAAATACCTCCTAACATCACAATGAACAGACACTGAGTAATATGCATCCTTTAAATCTATGCTGGCCATATAACACCCTTTGGAAACCAGTTGTTTAGCAGTAGAAAAAGTTTCCATTTTGAAATACCTATAGCATACAAAGGAGTTCAAGCTTGTCAGGTCCAGAATGATTCTACATCCCCCAGTCTTTTTAGACCTAGGAAAAATACTTGACACAAACTGTCGGTTTTGACAAACTGACTTCTCGATAACCCCTTTTTTGTATAAATGTGTTAAGTTCTGCTTGTATGTGCATATTCTCTTCTTGTGAAATATGAGTTTCCGACTTGGAACATGCTGACTGGGTGGACACACAGTGGGGTAAAATTCAAATTTAACCCCCTCTATAGTGCTCAGCATAAATTAATCTCCTGCCATTGTTTGAGAAACAAGTGTAGTCTGCCCCCAATTTCAACATCTATTTCACTTGATTTGTATTCCTTAGGAGCAAAATTTCTCACCTGCACATGTCCTGGTTTCCCTTGTTGCCCCCGGCACTTTGTAGAGAAATTCATCCTTCCCCTCGTGCCTGTGGCAGGCTGCCAGCTCCGAGTTTGTGAAACTGAGTGGCTGGTCCCTTCCCCGGCGTCTGTGATGATACCCCGCCGATAAGGAAAAACCCTTTTTCCTGGTTTACCCCTTGGTGTGATGAGGCCAATGGATCTTGCGTTCTCATGTAGTTCTTTAACTTGCTTAGTGAGATCCTCGCCAAACAAAAGGTTAGGCGGTTGTGCGCTGGTTGGCTTACATAGTGATGCCAGCTTAGGGTTTATGACTGGGCGTACAGCACTCCTCCTTATATTATTAATTTCAAAGAATGCACTGCACAGGAGTTCCAGCGCATCCTGGTGGGCTTCTGCCATGTGCCCCTTGTCTACAGTAGTTGCACATGCCGTAGGCCCTGCTGAAAGCAATTTAAGTACTTTTTGAAACTTCAACTCTTTGCTGAAACCCCCAACTGTGTCCATATGAGATGGTTCACCATTGGCACTTTTAACAAACCACAATTAATTGGGGCTTCATATTTTTTAGCCGCCTCGACCATAGCCAATTCTTGAAGCTGATGTGAGAGCATATATTGAATGGCTGCTGCCAATTCTTCCCCTAATGGTTCCCCTGCTTCTCTGGGGACTGCAAATTTCTCCACTATATTGGGAAAGATTTCTAGTTTCACTCCCTTGTGGCTCTCCCCAGCCAGTGTATTGCTGAACTGGTATACCCTCCTCTTCAAAAGATGGGTAGTCTTGCAGCCCTATTGCATACGCTGCTGGCACAGGCTCTCCAATAGCCTGGCGTGGGCACCACGGAGTGTGTCCCTGTTGAGCATCTTTTGTAATAAGACCTCGACCTGGGCAAACGGTCTCTGGGTCAACGGGCCTATTCGATTTCGACGTTGCCTTGCGCCCTACCGGCATGGCGTGTCCAATGTCGCTAGCTCCATTGCTGGCAACGGACTTGGTGACCTAGGCGGGCAACCGCTAACCACACTCTCGCAGTCCTCCAGCCTTTTTCCCCCAGATCGCCTCGCCGACACCTTTTTTTACTTTCTGCATCATTTTAACGGTCTGAACGTTACCGCTAACGCAGAAAGTGAGCACAAGAAAAAGTTTTAAATTTTCCTTGCGTTTTAAACTTACCGCATGGAAGAGCTCTGGTGTTCCAACCGGCCGACTGCATAAAATGCGTCTGACGTAATGATGCACGTGCGGCTGGACGGGGTTCTTCACGTAGTCACTCACGTGACTCCAAAGTAAAATTAACTTCCGTGGACTGTGTTAATGTGAGTAATAACATCTTCAACTCTAGCGTGTAGCGTTTTGACGAAGGTAGAAAAACACATACACACACATACTCGCACACACACACATATACATACATGAAGATGAGACTTTTAATAGTATATATAGATTGAATTGAGTCTTAACCCGAAATGACACCTATCCATGTTCACTCGGCAGGTCAGGCAACATCGCTGGAGAACATGGATTGGTGTCATTTCGGGTTAAGACTCCAATTCAATATTTCTTAATTATCTTAATTCCCCATCAGTCTCTGATGTGGCCTGAATGTACACAGTAATTGTGTCTCCTTGGGCATTGTGAAGGTTCATCATATTTTGTCTGTCCTTAATGTGACTTCTGGGCCCTTCACCAGTGCCTCTAAAGTGGCATCTGGTGGCCTTCCTTCCCAATTTCTGGAGAGCATACTCGAAAAAAGAAGAGGTTTGCTCTCTGGAACTTCTTCGTCTTGTGTATGGCATGCACAGCCTAAGGTTGTAGGTCATCTTGGTCTATTTGATCTTTTGTTTGTGCACGTCGAGTTGATTGCATTAGTTGAAACAGGGTGGACCATGTGACAGCTGCAATCTTCCACCCCCCTCTCTGGAGGATGGACATGTGAATTTCAGCTCACGCGTAGAACATAGAACATAGACTTTAGAGCTGCAGCGTGGAAACAGGCCCTACAGCCCAGCGAGTCCACGTTGACCAGAGATCACCCCATTCACTAGCACGGGACAATTCACAATTTTACTGAAGCCAATTGACCTACAAACCTTTGGAGTGTGGGAGGTAACCAGAGCATCCAGAGAAAATCCACGTGGTCACAGGGAGAACGTACAAACTCCATACAGACAGGAGCTGTGGTCAGGATCGAACCCAGATCTCTGATGCTGAAGGCAGCAGCTCTACAGCTGCTGCACTGTGCCAATCCTAGACCAAGCCTTTCAGCTCACAACATCCTTGCAGACGGGGCCAGCCTTAAGCCAATTGGACCAATTGCTCCCAATTGGGCTCCGTGCCTAAGGGGGCCCCGCGCTAGAGTAATCTACTCTCGGCTCGGGTAGATCTACTCCAAGTGAAGGGGGGAGAGAGGGGTGGAGTGAGAGTGAAGGGGTGGAGGGGGAAGAAAGGGGTAGACAGGGAGGGGTGGTGTGAGGGCGAATGGAAAATGGGGAGGTGGGTCGTTCCCTCACGGTCCCGGGGCAGCGCTCCCGCCCATCCAGTCACCGTGCTTCACGCACACAGCCATGGCTCAACCCCTCTGTCTCCCCGGGGAGACGAGGTGAACAATAAAGGGTGGGCTGGGGGGTTGTAGCAACGTTTACAAACCTCGGCCTCAACTCACACTCGTCCGCCCGGACCCCGGCATCCGCTCCTGCCGCCAGCCCTCTCCTTCCCCTTCCTCCCTCCCTCCCTCCCTTTTCTCCTTCCCTCCCGCCTTCCTCTCTCTCTTTTCTCTTCTCTCCTTCCCTCCCTCTCTTCTTTCTCTACTTCCCTCACTCCCTTCTCTCCTTCCTCCTTCCCGCCCACGCACACACATCACGCACAGCCAACTAACACACACACACAATGGGGTTGGAGCCCAAAGGGTAGGATGGGGCTGATGCCCAAAATATTATGCCTGGACTGGTTTTTCACCAATAGTTATTGGTTTTCCAGGATCTAGTTAATTACATTTTTTTTTTAATTTCACAGTCACTAAGACAAGTACTTTTTAAGCGCACATTTTGATTACTTTCCATTCTACCATAGAGATATAACGTCTGTAATAGACTTTATTTGTATTTCTATGATTCTACAGACCTTGGCGGGGAACCTGGGGCTCACCCAAATTGTTCCCAATTGGGCCCCGCAACTCCTAAGGCCGGCCCTGCTTGCAGACCATGATGCCAACTTAAACTGATTCTGCCTAGACGTGGTCCATATCCCTCCATTCCTCCTCTGTTTAAATGCCTCTCAAACATCACGACTGTATCTGTGTCCACCAACTCCTCTGTCAACGCGATCCCTCTCTTTGTGAATTCAAACACAAGGGTTGGTATGTGCTGGGCAAAGAGAGGGGCCGCTATAATACCCCACCATTGCTAAATGACCCATTATGCTGCAAACCTGGACAACCCCAGGCAGCACCAATTTTTCTAGCCTATTGCTTTTGATACCGAAGCATAAATATAAATGAAGCAAGCAAGCTCCAGTTCTGTCAAAAATTGCTCCAGTTAATCAGACATACCAGACTTGTGTTTACAAAAACGTGCAAGACGGACATTATTCCAACAGGCATTTTCCAATGAAAAGCAAATGCTTCCCATGAGATCGCCACTTACCTTGCCATTCAGACTGTGAAGCTACATGAGGGACAAGTTGTTGATCATTACGGATTCTTAACCAACTCTCAATGAAATGAACAGGTCAGTTTTCACTTGTTACTTTTTATATGTGGCATCTGTTTCTCATTGTGGCTTAGATGTACACTGCCAATTTGGTTTTCACTCCAGAGGATGTGCTGGCTTGACATCAAGTTATTGAATTATCCACAAACAAGACAGGCCATTTTGCTGATTAAACATTGGCTGAACAGGCACTTCAGCCCACCAACCGCATTCCAACCATCAACCATCCACAAAATGGCATTTTTTCGGGATGCTTCACAGCACGGTTGGAGGACAAGCTCCATCCAAGATTTGTGGACGCACCCCAGACCATCACATAAACCAACCTCCCTTCCATTAACTCAATTTACACCTCATGCTGCTTCGGCAAGGCCAGCAGCATAATTAAGGATAAGTCGCACCCCGGCCACTCCCTCTTCTCCCCTCCATCGGGCAAAAGGTGTAGAAGTGTGAAAATGCACACCTCCAGATTCAAGGACAGTTTCTTCTCAGATGTTAGCAGGCAACTGAACCATCTTACCACCAACTAGGGATTAGTCCTGAACTACTATCTACCACATTGGAGACCCTTGGACTATCTTTGATCAGACTTTAATGACTTTATCTTGCACTAAATGTTATTCATGATATATCCAGGTTCAATATCATTCATGATATATATTCATGATATATATATTCAATATATATACATATATATATATATATATGTCCTGGCACATATATATATATACATTCAATATATATTCATGATATATCCAGATCCAATTAAAATTGAATCTGAATCTGAATCTGAATCTGATAATAAATGGTCGGTGCTGTAATTGTTATATGGTTATATGGTTATATGGTTGTAAGTTCATAAGTGGAAGGAGCAGAATTGGACCATTCGGCCTATCAAGTCTACTCTGCCATTCAATCAAGGCGGATGTACCTTTCCCTCTTAACCCAATTCTCCTGCCTTCTCCCCATCACCCCTGACACCTGTACTAATCATATACTAATCACGGTTCCTCGTCAGACATGCATAACCCCAATCCTACCTCGGCAAAAGAAAGCTATGGACCACCACTTGCACTACCATGGACTTATTTTCTAATTATTTTTGCACCAATGTCTTGTTTTCAGCCCAGTCCATTTCTTTTTACTGTCTTGCAGAATTTGTGTAATTTATGTATAATTTATGTTTTTACAAGTTGGCTGTGTTTACATGTCCTAGGTGCTGCTGCAGGTAAATTTTTCATTGCATATGTACTTGGATAAAAACGGTTTAGCAGATATTACTGAAATGCATGCAAACCGACCCAGCTTAGCTAGGCCCATTGGTATTGGCTAATTGTCATTACTACAGAGGTGCAGCGAAACATTTTGTTTGCCATCCATCAATTCACACCATACATGAGTAATTCAAGCCTTATGCAAGTATAACAGTTAAGGGAAATAGAAAGTTAACTGAGTAAAGAATATAGTGTTAAAGAAGGAACTGCAGATGCTGGAGAATCGAGGGTTACACAAAAGGCTGGAGAAACTCAGCGGGTGCAGCAGCAGCATCTAAGGAGCGAAGGAGATAGGCGACGTTTCGCGTCGAGACCCTTCTTTAGACTGGTTAAGTTAAAGAATATAGTGTCTCAGTTAAACAGTTAAAGTGTATGGTTCGCAGAGATAGGTTGGGGTATTGGGACAAACTCTAGCGCATGGGAGGACGATAGTCTGATAACAGTAGCAAAAAAAACTGTTCCTGAATCTGATAGTACATGCTTTCGAGCTTTAATATCTTCTGCCTGATAGGAGAGGAGATAAGAGGGAATGACCAGGGTGTAAATGGTTTTGATTATGTTGACATTGGTCAGCATAGACCAGTTAGACTGAAGCACCTGCTTCATCGCTGTTTCTATCACTCTATGGTGCTAGAGTGCCCAGTGCATAGAATCCAGTGCACAGAATGTTGCATATAAAACTTTGAGAGAAGGTGGGATTGCCCTTTCCCTTGCAGCCTCCATCTCCTCTGTGACTAAGAACATGTAATTTACTGCTATGTAGCTGCAATGGGAAGAGTGCTTTTAAGGTCTAAAGGGCCTGTCCTAGCAGCATCCGACTCCATGCGATCAAACTAGAAGCGGGGGCCGCGCGGAGGTCGGGTGATCCCCTGTACAGGGCCGTTCCCAACAGCATGCGCCTGCATGCGGCAAACGCGACCAAACTGGCAGCGAGGGCCGCGCGGAGATCGGGTAAGTGGCGCAACGCGGCGCAAAGTGAGGCGAACTTGGAGCGAAGTCTTAAAGGTAAGTTCGCCAGGACAGAGAGGGGCACACAGAGAGGGGCACAGAGGCACACACACACAGAGGGCCACGGAGCCACACACATAGAGGGTCATGGAGGCACCTACAGAGAGGGTCACGGAGCCACAACATCGAGGCAGTGCGTCATGCGTCGAGGCGACTGCGAGCCGACAAGCCGTTGCCGCGCGGAATTTTTGAAAATAGTCAGTTTTTCGGAGCCCCGCGCGATGTCGGGACGAACTCCGCACAATTCCGCACGGCTCCAGCGATCGAAGTGGGACCGGCCCCGCAACGTCGGACGGCTCAAGCGACCACGTTAGGTCGCGCTAATCGCATAGAGTTGCATGCTGGTGGGACAGACAGGCCCTTAATGCTTTTTCCTAAAGCTACACAACAAAGTGACAAATGTGTTTAATTATATTATGTACCGGCAATAGAACAATGAAACTCTTACATGCTGCAGCATAGTACCAGGCTTGGTAATGCGGTAGCACACACCTAACTCTCAGTCTAAAGAAGAGTTTCGACCCGAAATGTCACCCATTCCTTCACCCCAGAGTTGCCGCCTGTCCCGCTGAGTTACTCCAGCATTTTGAGTCTATCTGGCGCACAGATAAATACATAAATAATCGATAATACATAAAAATGAATTTCAGTGATATTAGGCAATCATAATAAGGCAAAACCAAAGGCCATAGCGCAATTAAAGACCCAGTCCCAAGAAGAACATAGTTGCTGAGGAAGGATTAGCTTTATTATTGTCACATGTACCAAGGTACAGTAAACAGTTTTGTGTTGCATGTTATGCAATCAATTTTGATAATACTACACATAAATATATTCAAGCCAAAATTAAGTGCAAGATGTAGAGATTTTAAAAAGTAGGGCGATTGTACCGGATGATAATAGACCCTCCTCTGGGACCAACACACAAACAGTCTTGGGTTGTGGTTAGTGGTTAGCGTTCGGAGATGGACAGAATTACGCAAGATGCCATCAAGAAGCACACAGTTTTAGTGTTTGTTTCTGGTTGAATGCCATCCCCCAATGCCGTCTCAAACGGTCTTTGGCCCAACTTTGCAATCTTTTTGGAAGCATGGCTCTGTTTTGGCGAGTCCAAAATAGAAGCATTCTAATCTTAGGCAATTATTTTCTTCAGGATGCAGCAGCACTGTGGTTTTGTTATTGGACTGGTAATCTTAGCAAATCTTAACGAAAGATGCTCGAATTCCATCACAGAGCAAAATAAGTTAGTCGAATAAATTCCAAGCTGCAACAATTTCTATCAGAAGCCCTTCATGAACAGCTGGAGAACACATCCAAGGACATTTGTTACCTTTTTCTAGTCTAGCCTGTGAATGAGTTGAAACCCACAGCAGTGTTATTGACTCTGAACAGACTTCTGGAATAGGCCAGCTAGTCATTCAATTCTCGGGCAATTAGGGATGGGTGAAATATGTTGCTTTTGGCAGGCATATTCACATTCCATAAATAATTTTTAAAAAAGACGGATTCTGAAGACATGATGCCTTGGAGCGACTGGGCTATCTGCTGACATGAGGGTGAAATGTCGAGAATCTACATCAGAAAATGGCAGATGCAAGTTGTTCTTAAAGGAAGACCTTTCTGAACATGACATGAGAGGAATGCTGTTGGAATCCTGTCCGCCATCTAATCAGATATTGTAAAAACACAGTCCAGAGTCAAGAGTTGTTTTGTTGTCATATTGTCAACAGAACAATGACATTCCTATTTGCAGCAGAGGAAGTCAATGAAATAAAAGGAGGCTGAAAACAATCAGGAATCTTGCAATTCCTGGAAGGAGCAAAGGTGGCCCGCTCATCCCAGTACTGGGAAAAGCACCAACCGACATTTGCAATCAGTAGCACGGGCTAACATTCCCAGCCAGCAAGCTCACTACCAGCTCCTGCTCCAAACCGATGGCTGGGACAGTTCACCAAACCAACAAAGCTGAAAGTCTATGGGATTGCCAACCGGAGAGGCTTGTGAATGCACAATGACTAGGTACATTTGAGACTGAGATTGAGGAGGCCTTGGCACATGAGAGGTGACAAATCTGACCGGGGGTAAATATCAACGTGACCTTGCGTGTGCAGGGTCAGAATTCAGTACCCCCCCCCCCCCCCCCTATACTCTATTCCTGCCCATATTTAGTTCGTTCAGCGTCTTCAGAAAATTCTCCTGTTTTCTCATCCAAAGTCAGCAACACAGACTAGTCATTGAGATCAGAGTTCACAGGCACCACTCTGCCATCCAGCCTTCTCCATGAGCCAGGCCATAACCTCAGTCAATTCCTGGGCGAAATCTATTGGTATTGGTTTACCATTGTCATATTCACTGAGATACAGTCTGCAATCCAAGTAAATTATCCGTGCAAATAAGCAGAGTGAAGAATATTGTGTAACAGTTGCAGAGAAAGCGCAGACAAAAACAAATGTCAGATCCGCAACAGGGTAGATTGGAAGATTGGAAATTCATCCCTGGCATATATGAGAGGTCCGTACAAACTTACCAAATTCTTAAGGGGCTGGACAAGCTAGGTGCTGGAAGATAGTTCCCGATGTTGGGGGAGTCCAGAACAAGGGGTCACAGTCTAAGGATAAGGGGGAATTCCTTTAGGACCGAGATGAGGAAAACATTCTTTACACAGAGAGTGGTGAGTCTCTGGAATCCTCTGCCACAAAAGGTAGTTGAGGCCAGTTCATTGGCTATATTTAAGAGGGCGTTAGATGTGGCACTTGTGGCTAAAGGGATCAAGGGGTATGGAGAGAAGGCAGGTATGGGATACTGAGTTGGATGATCAGCCATGATCACATTGAATGGCGGTGCAGGTTCGAAGGGCCGAATGGCCTTCTCCTGCACCTATTTGTCTATGTTTCTATGTTTCTATGTACTGGAGTCTGGTAGTCAGGTTATGTCAAGTTCATTGTCATGTGAACAGGTACAGTGAGGTATATGTACAGTGCAAATCTGCTTGCAACAGCATTACAGGCTCGAAGACTCAGACAACACCCATAACCATAAATTATACGAGACAATGAAAACGAAAACTGAGGAAAAAAGAAGACATTAATGCAAAAATAAAACAAACCTGTGCTGGTCTGTAGTTTTCCAAGGGTGAGGAGGGATTAGGATATCTTCAGGAATAAGCTTCCAAATGCAGACATAGAGACCAGCTTATATGGGACATCTTGGTTAGCATGGGCAAGTTGGCCTGAAGGGTCTGTTTTCTTGCTGAATGACTCTATGACTCAAAGCAGTTTTTTAATTTGGTGGTACGTGTTGTCAAGCATTTGAATCTTCTGCCTGACAGGAGAGGAGAGAAGAGTAAATGACGAAAGGAAGAGAGAATGGAAACATTCTTGCAGTTATCCGCTTTCCAGCATACCATCTAAATATTTTTTTAATTCTTTATTCATTTATTTACTAGGATTTTGTGCTTGCTGGCAATTTCAGCATTTAATTCAGCATGAAGAGGCAGCTCAAACGATAATGAGGCATCACTCCTGGATGAGGTCAATGCTTTCTACGCTCGCTTCGATAGGGAGAATACTTACGTGTCTCCTTGGGCCCCCATGGTATTGCAAGGCTGATGCAAGAAGATACTTCAGGGGAGTAAATATCTGGACCTGACGGCGTACATGGTCGTGTTCTCAATACTTGTGTGGACCAACTGGCTGTAGATACAGATATCTTCAATCTTTCATAGAAACATAGAAACATAGAAAATAGGTGCAGGAGTAGGCCATTCGGCCCTTCGAGCCTGCACCGCCATTCAATGTGATCATGGCTGATCATCCAACTCAGTATCCCGTACCTGCCTTCTCTCCATACCCCCTGATCCCTTTAGCCACAAGTGCCACATCTAACGCCCTCTTAAATATAGCCAATGAACTGGCCTCAACTACCTTCTGTGGCAGAGAATTCCAGAGACTCACCACTCTCTGTGTAAAGAATGTTTTCCTCATTTCGGTCCTAAAGGAATTCCCCCTTATCCTTAGACTGTGACCCCTTGTTCTGGACTCCCCCAACATCGGGAACAATCTTCCAGCATCTAGCTTGTCCAACCCCTTAAGAGGGGTTGAGGTTCCTACCCGCTTTAAAAGGACATCAATAATTCCGGTGCCCAAGAAGAGTAAGGTGACAAGCCACAATGACTACCTGACTGGGGGCACTAATGTATGTGGTGATGACGTGCATCAATTCCTACCTCAGCAAGAACTTGGATTGTTTACATTTAGCCTATAGATCAAAGTGGATGCAATCTCGCTGGGGGTGTAATCTCACTAGGGAGCTCTCCGTTCTCCATGGCAATTGCTGTGGAGAGGCTGAGAGTGAGGTAGGAGTTAGAGAATGGGAACGCTCATGACTGTAGGAGGCATGATACTGGGGAAACCAGTTTTCACAATGTAGCTGAGGCCTTCGTTCCTAACGAGAAATGGAACGCCATCCTGTGCCAAACCGCAGGTGACCTGATTTATTGGAATCAGCAACCCTTTACCCATTGCCAGATGTGCAGAAGCGAAGTCAGTATTCCACTGGCAAGGAAAGCAAAGAAGTGTGAGTTAAGGGCCTGTCCCACCAGCATGCAACTCTATGCGATGAGCGTGACCTAACGTGGTCGCTTGAGCCGTCCGGCGTCGCGGGGCCGGTCCCACTTCGATCGCCGGAGCCTTGCGGAATTGTGCGGAGTTCATCCCGACATCGCGCGGGGCTCCGAAAAACTGACCATGTTCAAAAATTCCGCGCGGCCACGTCTTGTCCGCTCGCAGTCGCCTCGACGCATTACACACTGCCCCGACGTCATGCCTCCGTGACCCTCTCTGTAGGTGCCTCCGTGACCCTCTATGTGTGTGGCTCCGTGGCCCTCTGTGTGTATGTGCCTCTGTGCCCCTCTCTGTGTGCCCCTCTCTGTTCTGGCGAACTTACCTTAGACTTCGCTCCAAGTTCGCCTCACTTTGCGCCGCGTTGCGCCACTCACCCGACCTCCGCGCGGCCCTCGCTGCCAGTTTGGTCGCGCTTGCCGCATGCAGGCGCATGCTGGTGGGAACGGCCCTGTACAGGGGATCACCCGACCTCCGCGCGGCCCCCGCTTCTAGTTTGATCGCGTTCATCGCATAGAGCTGCATGCTTGTAGGACAGGCCCTTGAGTCACCTGCATCTCTACGAACTTCTCACATGGAGCAGCTCCATAAGTTTCTGTTCTTGAACCATGGGTACAAGAGGAGCTTTTTGGGGGCTCAGGGACATGATCTTCCTTCCCTTCCCTGCCTGTACACCTCTTCTATATGCGACTCCAGGCACCCTGTTTACCTCTGCTTCTTCCAAACAATGTGTGGCATCTGCACAATGCTCAGCCATCTCCTAAAACTCGCTACCTCCAACACTGTGAAGGATACAACACAAACGAATATCACCTGCAGGTTCCCCTGCAAAACCTGCCGTGTCCTTTCCTGGAAATATATTACCAAACTTTCACCGTCACAGGGTCTCCAAACTAAAATTCCCTCTCCGACATTTGGTACACCTACCCTCTGGTAAAGGCTTAGGAATGTGACTCACCCTCACATAGAAACATAGAAACATAGAAAATAGGTGCAGGAGTAGGCCATTCGGCCCTTCGAGCCTGCACCGCCATTCAATGTGATCATGGCTGATCATCCAACTCAGTATCCCGTACCTGCCTTCTCTCCATACCCCCTGATCCCTTTAGCCACAAGTGCCACATCTAACGCCCTCTTAAATACAGCCAATGAACTGGCCTCAACTACCTTCTGTGGCAGAGAATTCCAGAGACTCACCACTCTCTGTGTAAAGAATGTTTTCCTCATTTCGGTCCTAAAGGAATTCCCCCTTATCCTTAGACTGTGACCCCTTGTTCTGGACTCCCCCAACATCGGGAACAATCTTCCAGCGTCTAGCTTGTCCAACCCCTTAAGAATTTTGTAGGTTTCTATAAGATCCCCCCTCAATCTTCTAAATTCCATCGAGTACAAACCGAGTCTATCCAATCTTTCCTCATATGAAAGTCCTGACATCCCAGGAATCAGTCTGGTGAATCTTCTCTGTACCCCCTCTATGGCAAGGATGTCTTTCCTTCTCACGGAAGAGGGTGGGGCTCACCTTCTCAAAACCATAGAACATAGAACGGTACAGCACTGAAATGGGCCCTTTGGCCTGCAATGTTTATGCCAAATTAAACTGATCTCATCTGCCTGTGCATGATCCATATCCCTCCATTCCCCGCACTTCCATGTGCCTATCTAAAATCCTCTTGCATGCCACTATCCTATCTGCCTCAGCCATCGCATCTAGCAATGCATTCCAGGCCCCCACCACTCACTGCAGAAAAAAACATGTCCTGCACACCTCCATTAAACCTTCCCCCTGTCACCTTATAGCTATGCCCTCTAATTTTGGATATTTCCACCCTGGGAAAAAGGTTCTGACAGTCTACCCTATATATCCTATACATACCTATATATACCCTGCCCGAATATTTCTATTATGGATGGGCAATAAATAATAGCCTTAACATTTATATCTTGTGATCTGCGGTGGTGCGATTCACGTTGCAGTGGCCCCTACAGCTGTCTGTCTTTTTAAACAATGTTTGTCTAGTTAAATGTAGTTGTTCGTGTTTTTTTTTGTACTGTTTCTAACTGTGTATATGTGGGGGGGGGGGGGGTGGGGGGAAACTTTTAAAATCTCTTCCCTGCACGGGAGACCCGACTTTTTCCCTGTCGGGTCTCCGTTGCCGTTGGGGCCTAGCGGCGTGGAGCGGCCTCCGACCGGGACGACCTGGGGGCTCCAGTCGCGGGGCCTGCAGAGCTGCGGGCTCACTGTCGTGGGGCTGGCCGGCCTCGGAGCGTGGGGAGCGGTGGTGGCTCGCCGCTGCGGCCCGACTGCGGAGCTCCAGCTCCAGCTCCAGCTCCAGACCGGTGGACTGTCGGGATATCGGGAGCTGGTGGGTCCGGGTGGGAGACCGCTCTCCGGAGCTCCAACAACACAGCTTCTCCAGCCCGTGCCGCGGGGTTGGAACGACCCGGAGCAGGGCCGTACATCGCCTGGCGCGGTGTTAATGGCCGCGGAACATTCCAGCGCCCGCCGGGGGCTCCAACGTTTTGGGCCTAGAGCGGGGCCGTACATCACCTGGCGCGGCCTCAATGGCCGTGTGACTTAACACCGCCCGCCTGGGACTTCAACCTCGGGAGAGAAATGGTGCGGGGGAGAAAGAGGACTTTGCCTTCCATCACAGTGAGGAGGAGATTCACTGTGATGGATGTTTGTGTCAATTGAATTGTTTGTATGTTTTGTAGGAATTGTTTTGTTTGTATGGCTGTAGAAACAGAGTTTCGTTTGAGCCTCTCTGAGGTTCGAGTGACAAATAATAAAATCTAATCTAATCTAATTATAAGAATGTATTAAAAAAAACCTGCTTAATATCAACAAACGTTTGTTCTCGGGTCAGGAGGACATCCATGGGTGGTGGTGCAGATGCTGGGATGAGACATTCAGGGTATTAGGACTAAGAAAGTGAGTGCTTTTGAATTATTTTATCTTGATTTGACCAGGCTTTTTTGAACAGACACACTGTCAACCTTTTTAAATATCAGGTTGTTATAAGACAGCCACTATCCCAGCACAACACAACCCATGATGTGAAAGAAGTCCATATGGTGCCAGCACAACAACCGGGCCCTCAACACCAGCAAAACCAAGGAACTGATTGTGGACTTTGGAAGGAGTAGGATGGGGACCCACAGTCCTGTTTATGTCAACGGGTCGATGGTTGAAAGGGTCAAGAGCTTCAAATTCCTGGGCATGCACATCTGTGAAGATCTCTTCTGGTCCGAGAACACAGATGCAATTATTAAGAAAGCTCATCAGCGCCTCTACTTCCTGAGAAGATTACGGAGAGTCGGTCTGTCAAGGAGGACTCTCTCTAACTTCTACAGGTGCACAGTAGAGAGCTTGCTGACCGGTTGCATCGTGGCTTGGTTCGGCAACTTGAGCGCCCTGGAGAGGAAAAGACTACAAAAAGTAGTAAACAATGCCCAGTCCATCATCGGCTCTGACCTCCGTACCATCGAGGGGATTTATCACAGTCGCTGCCTCAAAAAGGCTGGCAGCATCATCAAGGACCCAACACCATCCTGGCCACACACTCATCTCCCTGCTACCTTCGGGTAGAAGGTACAGGAGCCTGAAGACTGCAACAACCCGGTTTAGGAATAGCTACTTCCCCACAGCCATCAGGCTATTAAACCAGGCTCAGAACTCTGGACATTAATATCCCTACATCTGTTATTTGCACTTTATTAATTTATTAAGTCATGTGTGTATTTACGTATAGAATTGTAGTCAATGCCTTCTATGTTCTGTTGTGCTGAAGCAAAGAAATATTTTCATTGCCCTGACAGGGACACATGACAATAACTTGTGACTTTTGAAAGAAGATTCAAACCCTTCTACATTTCTTATATTTCTACCGATTCAAAATGCAACATTCAGATCCAACTGAATTCATAATTGCTTCAAGTTCTTAACTATAAATATTAAATTATGGACTCTTCTGAATGAGTGCGCTGTTAAAATCAGCTTGGAGTGCTACCTGGTTTTAAACGGCATACATATTTTTATTAGTTACGCAACATTTATTACCCTAATAAAACTGGAGTAAAGTGATATAGTGGGACCAATTCACGTTAAGTTTATTGCCATATGGTGAGGTGCGTATACAAGGAATTTTTTTGCCTGAAGCAACATCAGAGGCAGAAAAAAATATATATACATAAATCAGCATTAATTACACCGGACAGTGGGAAGAAACTGTACACGAAAATTAGAAAACAAATATGAACAATAGGTGATCTAAAATGTTCATTGCTGAAGTAGGATTAGGCCGATGCACTTCAGTTAAGAAACTAATAGTTGTGGGTTAATAATTTTCCTGAACCCGATGGTGTGGGATTTTAGGTTTCTGTACCCACTGATGGATGGCAGCAGTGAGAAGAGGGCAAGTCCTAGGTGGTGGGCATCCTTACTCACAGATACCATTTTCTTGAGGTACTATCTCATATAGATGCTCTTGATGGTGGATAGATCTAAGCTCCTCAAGAACCCAGCTGAGTCCAACTCTCTCTGCAGCATCTTGCGTTCCTCTGTGTTAAACTTGCTGTATACCATATATCAGAGCATATATATTCTACAATGCAGATCTGTAGATGTTTGTTAGTGTATCTGGAGTCACTCCCATACCTGCCACCTGTCTGTCAGACAATCCAGACCCTTCTCAATTTGGGTACAGGAAAAATAGATATTTGTAGGATACCATCTTGCTTGCAAGTGGATCACCTTAACAATATGACAGGATGCTATTCAATGACTAGCTCAGCCTTCAGTGCCATAATATGTAGGAAGGAACTGCAGATACTGGTTTAAACTGTTAATCCTGGCTAAATTGGACCAGCCAGGACTTCAAAATGGGGTTAAGTTTCAGGGTTGCTGGGAGATTTGGTCAAATTGTAATTACTCTCTGCAGAGCTGGGACAAGCTGAGGAGAGGTGCCAGAGTGTCTGGAACAGATACATTTGCAAGCAAAGAATGGGAAGCCTTGCAAACCCTGTCAATCTGGTACTAAATGCATGGAAGTGATTGAAAGGCTGCAAACCAGACATACACCTTGTAAATAGCTTGTAAATAATGTTGCAGAGTCTGACTCTGCTAAGTGTTGATTGGGTGGGGTGTTGAGCCTTGCCTGGGTTTTCTGTTCATCAGGGTAAATGTTTCCAAGTTGACTTCATCTCGAAGTCCGTTGTGAATACAATGTATTGAACTGTTATATCATTGGGTTAGGGAAATATCTGTTATGTATGGGGTTAATCGATATATGTAATTGGGTGATTAAGAGACAACCCCCGTGTGGTTCAGCCCTCGAGTTCGCGGGGCATAGAAAAGTCCGTGGTCACGAGGCTCTGGGTCCATCTTCTGGAAGAACACACAGGACCGCGTACCCTTCTGGAGTGTCTTTGTCTGCACGAGGCCTATAGGGCTTGAACAGATAGATGCAGGAATCGAACCCGCGGTGGGATAGGTACAGTGTGTGATCTGTGACGTGCTAGTGGTAAAATACAATTTAGTTGATTCAAGAGCTTGAATCAGTGCTTTTACTGAAACTAGACTGGGGGGGGGAGGAGCTTAGAAATGAGCAATTTCCATTGGGGACTCATCCGGGATCTCTAAAGACACCCAAACCAAAATTTTCAATCAAGGGTGTTGAGCTGTTTCGATCGCGGGTGCTGAAATCGGCGCCACTGTGCACTTTTTACATTCATTTTCGGCACCTCGTGATTCGGAGCGGATCAATCTTTCGTGGGGTTGGGTAAGTGTCTAAGTGAGATCATTAGAACAGAGTCTAGCTGGGGGAGTGATTAGCATGCCTTTGGTTGGAGGCCCATAATACCAGGCCCAGGTTAGAGGCCATGGTGGGGTTGGAAGTAGGCCCAGTCCTTGGTTAGAGGCCTAAATTGGTCGTAGTTGGGCAGACTGCAGCTGCCTTTAACGAGAGCCTAGCATGCTTCATTTGGGAGAGGGGTGGTCTAAAGGCAGACCTGGTACCTAAATTTGGTGGGGTATTAAAGACAAGTCTTATCGTCGAACGGATCGCTGCCGGGAGCGTGAATTGAAAAGTTGTGGTTTGAAAAACGGCATTGGATGATCAGCCATGATCATATTGAATGGCGGTGCAGGCTCGAAGGGCCGAATGGCCTACTCCTGCACCTAATTTCTATTGATAATTCACAGAGTGAAGCGGCAAGGCGCTGGATCCTCGGTACTTTGCAGAGAGGTGTGTCTGTGTGTAAGTATTTGAGTCCTGTGTGACGGATGAGGATCTTCGAGAAAGTACCGAGTTTGGATAAACTGGGTATAGATTGGCCGGAATACTCTAGTTTGCTCAAGAAAATTCAAATTGGGCAATAAGGCAAATACGGAGGTCAAGAAAATGGCTAGTTGGGAAAAAGGGATCGCTAAGCTTGGATTAGAACTACAAGATGGTACAGTGGATCGACCTCCAGGTGGTGATCGGAACAGGAGTGGAGAACAAGAGGAAGGTGGATCACCTGGAAGAAAAGGTGTCCCTGTAAAATTAAAGATTATGGTTGGTGTTGATCTTGAGGGGTAGGAAGAAGATGAGTATCTAGGAGAGTGGACAAATGCTAACGTCAGTGGAAGTTCACTGCTCCTACCATGTTCCTCTTGCGCTTCCCAGGCTTCACTAGAACCGTGTATGACTTTTGTCTGTAATAAATATTTTAGATCTGCGGAATCTATTAAAACTCCGGCAGATTCTACATCTGAACAGGTTTTGCCAACAGCAGATACTGAAGTCCCAGGTCCTTCGATCTTATCCTCGCCATCTCTGACAGATAATCCAGTGGTTTATGGTGCCTGGAGTAGAACAAAAAGGTTAGCTCCGGTGTTTAAAGAAAAGGAAGGTATGTTAGATGTAGTGCAACCGCCAGAGAATTTCTGTGTGCCACAGCCTAGGCAGATCACTCGAGTGGAAAGGAATGACTTATTTGGGCAGTATTGGGAAACCCTTAGCGAACCGGAAGATGTATCGGACGGTGAGACAATGATTCTAGATACTGATAACCCAGCTATTTACAATATACATTAATGATCTGGATGAGGGAATTGAAGGCAATATCTCCAAGTTTGCGGATGACACTAAGCTGGGGGGCAGTGTTAGCTGCGAGGAGGATGCTAGGAGACTGCAAGGTGACTTGGATAGGCTGGGTGAGTGGGCAAATGCTTGGCAGATGCAGTATAATGCGGATAAATGTGAAGTTATCCACTTTGGTGGCAAAAATAGGAAAGCAGACTATTATCTAAATGGTGGCCGATTAGGAAAAGGGGAGATGCAGCGCGACCTGGGTGTCATGGTACACCAGTCATTGAAAGTAGGCATGCAGGTGCAGCAGGCAGTGAAGAAAGCGAATGGTATGTTAGCTTTCATAGCTA
The DNA here is from genome assembly GCA_963514005.1 of Raja brachyura. The sequence goes on along the minus strand of OY740788.1, from coordinate 84,189,147 downwards.
AAGGATTTGAGTATAGGAGCAGGGAGGTTCTAAGTCCTGTATAGGGTCTTGGTGAGACCACACCTGGAGTATTGCGTACAGTTCTGGTCTCCAAATCTGAGGAAGGACATTATTGCCATAGAGGGAGTGCAGAGAAGGTTCACCAGACTGATTCCTGGGATGTCAGGACTGTCTTATGAAGAAAGACTGGATAGACTCGGTTTATACTCTCTAGAATTTAGGAGATTGAGAGGCGATCTTATAGAAACTTACAAAATTCTTAAGCAGTTGGACAGGCTAGATGCAGGAAGATTGTTCCCGATGTTGGGGAGGTCCAGGACAAGGGGACACAGCTTAAGGATAAGGGGGAAATCCTTTAGGACCGAGATGAGAAGGACTTTTTTCACACACAGAGTGGTGGGTCTCTGGAACTCTCTGCCACAGAGGGTAGTTGAGGCCAGTTCATTGGCTATATTTAAGAGGGAGTTAGATGTGACCCTTGTGGCGGATCAGAGGGTATGGAGAGAAGGCAGGTACGGGATACTGAGTTGGATGATCAGCCATGATCATATTGAATGGCGGTGCAGGCTCGAAGGGCCGAATGGCCTACTCCTGCACCTAATTTCTATGTTTCTATGTTTCTATGAAATAGACCTTTGACATAACCGATAGCTTATTACTTGGACAGGTATCCTATAGGCAGTTACCAGTAAGGGAAGGAACAGGAATGGCAGATTCAGCCAGTGCAGTGGGTATGAATAATCCCCACATTACAGACGCCCATATGCCGTGGAAGCCCCATGAGATATTGGCAGTACTAAACAGAATCCCTGACTGGAAGAAGTCCCATACTGCTTTTATAGAGTATTTGCAAACCACCATGCATGCATTCCATGCGGATTCACGGGATTTCTGGGAGACCATACAACAGATAATCACTCCAGCTGAGAATACCGATTTTCTAGTAGCCCAAGGACATCCTACTTATGAAAAATTGGCGGGTGCAAGGAAAGAGGCTGTTTTAACAGCCCTTGCAAAAACATTTCAGAAACCAGAAAATTTAAGTTGAAATAAGACCAGAAAAGGGTGAAGGGGCAGACTAATTCCTAGACCGCTTTTCAAAATTATATATAGACCAATCAGGTGATTTGGACTATCAGAATGGAGCAAGTTCCCCTCAATATTGGGCGGTCATGTTGTGTTGTCTCCGCACTGGAATGGCTAATTTAATCAGAACTAATAACAGGAACTGGTCTGAGAGCCGAGCCAGTCAAATAGCCAGAGCTGTGAGATATTATTGGAAGGAGGGTAGAATCCAGGGGAAATATCCTGTCCAGGGATATCCAGGAGGAAGAATAACCAAACTCTAACTATGACCCATGGATTCCCAGAGTGTCAGCAAATTACGGATTGGGATAAATTAGGGTCCTAGATTACTCAGACTACTATCACTGTTATACTCCCAATCTTGAGCCCATTTCAATGGAACCCAGGGGTAAAATAAGACCCCCAATGCTGCCTAACCAATGCTACACTTGTTGAACGATGGGACATTGGAGTAGGGCCTGTCCTACGAAGGAACGGATGAAAGAGAGGGGTCAGAGAAGGGATTTTCAGGATTATGAAGAACTTAGAGATCCTAGAGAATATAGAGACATCCAAAATCCAAGGAATTATGGGAGGTCCCTTAATTTAAGAGACTACTGGGACCTAAGAAATCACAGAGAGAGATGGTCTGAGTATCAAGAATGAAGAACTCACATGCCATTTACTCATTTTCTCAGTCCTGACCCACCTACCCACCCTGGAATTGTGGGCGTGAAGACATGACTCCTACTCTAGATCCTTCTCAAGTAATTTACCAGATTGAGGGGATTGGATATACAATTATAGTAAAAACTGGAAATTTTATGGAAGAACATTATAAACAATCTCATGATTATCCCAGAAAACCCCTTAGAGCAAAGAAGATTGTAAACGAATGAGTTTGTTTCAACTGTACCCAATCAGGCCTTTGGAGTATTATCTAAATGGAGGCTGATTAGGAAAAGGGGAGATGCAGCGCGACCTGGGTGTCATGGTACACCAGTCATTGAAAGTAGGCATGCAGGTACAGCAGGCAGTGAAGAAAGCGAATGGTATGTTAGCTTTCATAGCAAAAGGATTTGAGTATAGGAGCAGGGAGGTTCTACTTCAGTTGTATAGGGTCTTGGTGAGACCACACCTGGAGTATTGCGTACAGTTCTGGTCTCCAAATCTGAGGAAGGACATTATTGCCATAGAGGGAGTGCAGCGAAGGTTCACCAGACTGATTCCTGGGATGTCAGGACTGTCTTATGAACAAAGACTGCATAGACTCGGTTTATACTCTCTAGAATTTAGGAGATTGAGAGGGGATCTTATAGAAACTTACAAGATTCTTAAGGGGTTGGACAGGCTAGATGCAGGAAGATTGTTCCCGATGTTGGGGAGGTCCAGGACAAGGGGTCACAGCTTAAGGATAAGGGGGAAATACTTTAGGACCGAGATGAGAAGGACTTTTTTCACACAGAGAGTGGTGAGTCTCTGGAATTCTCTGCCACAGAGGGTAGTTGAGGCCAGTTCATTGGCTATATTTAAGAGGGAGTTAGATGTGGCCCTTGTGGCTAAAGGGATCAGGGGGTATGGAGAGAAGGCAGGTACAGGATACTGAGTTGGATGATCAGCCATGATCATATTGAATGGCGGTGCAGGCTCGAAGGGCCGAATGGCCTACTCCTGCACCTAATTTCTATGTTTCTATGTTTCTATGGAGTAGGGAGTGGCCAGCGAGAAGGCAGAACATAGCTGGATTGAAGAAAAACCAAGGAGCGATAAGGAAAGCAAGAAGAGGAACATAGTAGCGAGCGTGGGAAGAGATAACAACTGAGGAATGGAAAAGGCACTAGGGAGAGAAGAAACAAACTTACCGTACAGGAGGAATGGGAGTGGGGAAAAGAAGATATTGCACTAGTGTATTGCTGAGTTTTGTACCTGCAGGACAGTGGGTCAACAAGAGACTGTCTGGGGAGTGAGGTAAAGGAATGCACAGATCCCTGAGAATGGGAGGATGACAACGGAAGACAACCGACTGACCAAATGGTGCCAGCGCGATAACCTGGCCCTCAACACCTGCAAAACCAAGGAACTTAGTGTGGACTTTGGAAGGGGGAGGATGGGGACCCACAGTCCCTTTTATATCAACGGGTCGATGGTGGAAAGGGTCAAGAGCTTCAAATTCCTGGGCGTGCATATCTCTGAAGATCTTTCCTGGTCCGAGAACACTGATGCAATCATAAAGGAAGCTCATCAGCGCCTCTACTTCCTGAGAAGATTACGGAGAGTCGGTCTGTCAAGGAGGACTCTCTCTAACATCTACAGGTGCACAGTAGAGAGCATGCTGACCGGTTGCATCGTGGCTTGGTTCGGAAACTTGAGCACCCAGAAGCGGAAAACACTATAAAAAGTAGTAAACACTGCCCAGTCCATCATCGACCCTGACCTCCGTACCATCGAGGGGATCTATCGCAGTCGCTGCCTCAAAAAGGCTGGCAGCATCATCAAGGACCCACACCACCCTGGCCACACACTCATCTCCCCGCAACCTTCAGGTAGAAGGTACAGGAGCCTGAAGACTGCAACGACCAGGTTCAGGAATAGCTACTTCCCCACAGCCATCAGGCTATTAAACCTGGCTCGGACAAAACTCTGAACATTAATAGCCAATAATCTGTTTATTGCACTTTATCAGTTTAGTTATTCATGTGTGTATATATTTATACAATGGTATATGGACACACTGATCTGTGCCTAGTATGTTCTGGTGTGCTAAAGCAAAGCAAGAATTTCATTGTCCTATCAGGGACACATGACAATAAAACTCTCTTGAACTCTCTCTTGAACTCTTAATGTAGCTCCTCAGAGAAAAGGTGACCAGCAGGAAGAATTGACACTGTCCTGCCTCTTTGAGATACTTGGGAAGGCCAGCAATCCCCATACCCTGGCAACAGACCCCATCATTAGAAAGGAGGAAGAAAGGGACTACCATAGTGCTTAACTTCAGATCACCTAGTTACTGGAAGGATAAAAGGAAGGAGAATAAAAAACACTCCAAACCTCTCTAAAAACAAAATAACCCTGACAACTTATAATAGTAAGATTAAACGAGAACTTACCAGTTTCAAGTTTGATCTTTATTTTATGAGGAGTTACGATTAGGGATTACGTGAAGAAGGCCGTCAGCCCGCATGCGCGTCAATCTTTCAAAGCAGCGGTGTGAAATCACAGATAACAGTTGATGAACTGAATATAGTAAGATTCGAGAACTTAGAACTACCAGCTGATCTTTATGAGAGAGGGTTGGGAGCGGAGGGCACGTAATCCCTCATCGTAACTCCTCATAAAATAAAGATCAAACTTCAAACTGGTAAGTTCTCGTTTAATCTTACTATTTTACTTCGGAGTCACGTGAGTGACTACGTGAAGATTTTGAAGCTCTGCGATTTCATGCCATGGAATGAGTCCATGCTTCACACACTGCATCAATTGACCAGAGATTAATGAAATTTAATAAAGCATGACATAAATTGAAACATGCTGGTACTTTTTAATGATGACAATAGTAATCCCACTCATCCAGGAGGGATTAAAAAATATAACCTAAAAAATAGTGTTGGTAAATACCCCTGGTCTGGCAAATGGGTTTATTATGACATATTTGGATATTTGCTAGTTTGACCATCCTGCAGCCACTAGGATGAGGTCCAGCGAAACATTCACAACCCTTGCTGCTGATGTTGTTGCACCCGTATGAGGTTTTATTTATTTATTTATTTATTTATTTAACCATATAACAATTACAGCACGGAAACAGGCCTTCTCGGCCCTTCCAGTCCCTGCCGACCATTCATTTTCCCCTAGTCCCATCTACCTGCACTCAGACCATACCCCTCCATTCCCTTCCCGTCCATATACCTATCCACTTTACTTTTAAATGTTAAAATCGATCCTGCCTCCACCACTTCTGCAGGAAGATCATTCCACACAGCCACTTCTCTCTGAGTAAAGAAGTTCCCCCTCATGTTAGCCTTAAACTTCTGTCCCTTAATTCTCATGTCATACCCTCTTGTTTGAATCTTCCTTACCCTCAATAGGAAAAGCTTATCCACGTCAACTCTGTCTATCCCTTTCATCATTTTAAAGACCTCAATCAAGTCCCCCGGTAACCTTCTGTGCTCCAAAGAATAAAGACCTAACTTGTTCAACCTTTCTCTGTAACTTAGTTGCTGGAACCCAGGCAACATTCTAGTAAATCTCCTCTGTACTCTCTCTATTTTGTTGACATCCTTCCTATAATTAGGCGACCAAAATTGTACACCATACTCCAGAATTGGTCTTACCAATGCCTTGTACAATTTTAACATTACTTCCCTACTCCTATATTCAAAGCTCTGAATGCTCTATTTATTTTTGTAACTAACAACATTGCTAGTTCAGAGCCTCTAAGGCTTTAGGTGACATAATGACTGTTGCAGATGTGTGACCACACACACAACCAAAGGTTCATGAGGATAACCACTTTGTAAGTGAATAGATCCAGGAGAGGAATGTAGCTGGAGCCCACCGGCGACGCAGCGTCAGCAGGACATAAACATCCCATATCTCTGAGTACCTGGGCCTGAGGGGGAATTGAGTTGAAGATACCCTTCATATATCTGGATATCAGAGGTCGAGAGCTGACAGCGCGGTGTGCCGGCCCCAGCAGGAAGTAGGACCACAAGGCACTACTGGCATAATATGTATAACTCCATCTCTCGTAAATATAGCTTGGAGAGGAATACCAAGACATCTGTTATACGTACCGTGTCATACGATATATTGGACTGTAAACAGGACCCTTACCATTCCTTGATGTAGGAGATGTACTGTTTCTTGGTACTATCTCTTCAGGCCGCAGTGATTACATCCACCGTACAACCTGACAGTCCGTACCCCAGGAAAGGTCTTCTCAAAGTCTGCAACCCAACAATTTGATTCGCTCATGCAGAGGATGGTTCTCCCCAGTCACGGGGTAAACCAGCAGATTCTGTGTTTTGGGGACAGCCATAAAAGGCTCTGTTATCATTTGCAGTATGAGTGGACCCATGGCTGTGTAGGCCAGTCAGGCACTATCACGCCTGGTTATAGGCAAGCATAGACTGATGAGGCAAAAATTGGTGGAAGACATAACTAACATTCCTCCGTTGGTTACACAAAAAGCTGGAGAAACTCAGCGGGTGCAGCAGCATCTAAGGAGCGAAGGAGATAGGCGACGTTTCGGGTCGAGAGTCTGAAGAAGGGTCTCGACCCGAAACGTCGCCTATCTCGTTCGCTCCTTAGATGCTGCTGCACCCGCTGAGTTTCTCCAGCTTTTTGTGTGACCCTCGATTCTCCAGCATCTGCAGTTCCTTCTTTAACTAACATTCCTCCAACAGGTGTAGCGAGAATGTATCCATCGGCACTGCCCCTGAGAATGGGCGCCATGCCAGATAATTTTGCAACTGTTGATTGAGACTAGATGCAAACAATCGATATTTGGTGTTCCATCAATCCATAATGTCATTAATGACTTTGTGATCCAACATTCATTGTGTTGTCGTGATTAACGTGATGATACATAAGCACCAAGTTAGGTTAGGTAAACTATCACAGGATATTAACTTAATTGAACCCATGTGATTAAAATATGCCACCACCGTAGTGTGTTAACTTGTAGGTAAGCATGCAGATATGATATTTATTATCATTTGAACCTAAGTTCAAACAAAATTAAGTCTCTGCCGTCATACAAACATAGAAAAACAAGGCACACCATTAACACAAATTACATAAACATCCATCACAGTGAATCTCCAAACCCTTCCTCACTGTGATGGTTATTCTCCCCTGTTGGTTATTCTTCCCCCGATGTTAAAGCCCCCGGCGGGTGTTGGTAAGTCCATTAAGGCCACGCCGGGCGATGTAAGACCCCGCTCCGAGTCTTGATGTTGGAGCCTCTCGGCGGGCAATTGTAAGTCCCGCGCCCATTAAAGCTGCTCCGGGCGATGTAAGGCCCCGCTCCGGGCCATTTCAACCACGCGATCCGGGCGGGAGAAGTTGCCGTTGCGGGAGCTCGGAAAAGTGGTCTCCCACCAGGGACCCACAAGCTCCCGATGTCACCGTCTTCTCGAAAGACTGACTGCGGTCCGCGGGCAGTCAGTGGCGGCAAAAGACTTCACGGCAATGTTACCGGGAAGTTGGGCAGCCCGTTGACCCGGCAGGGTCTGGTCTCAGAGACTGGCCATTCGCGGGTAGCGACGGCAGAGCAGTAGCCCCGACTCATCGCCGCAGCCCGCAGCAACACCGCGGACTTGTGGCAATGCAGCGGGAAGTCGGGCAGCCCGTTGACCTGGCAGGGTCCAGGCTCGGAGACTCGCCATTTGCGGGTAGCAGCAGCAGAGCGGCAGCCCGACTTAACGCCACTACAAGGCTGACGGCACAACAACCCGGACGTCGGGCAAGCCCGTTGACTCGGCAGGGTCCGGGCTCGATAATCCCGCATGGGGAGCATTAGCTCCAACGTGACACACTCCAGCAGGAGTCTTGTCACCGTGGGTCTCCTAGCAGACCCACGGCAGTACCCTTTACAGGTCTGCCAAATGCTCATCCTCTTCGCAGGGGAGCATAAGGAGTCAGGTCTGGGCTGACTCTGAAGAGGGGGTGTTGGCAGAAGAATACAACATGCTAGGGGTGCAAGAAGAGGAGCTACTTGGGCTGTTTTGGGGACAACCTGCCCAAACAGTTAAAAGACCTCCACAAAGAGCAGCACCCCTACACATCCACCAGCAGGCTGCGTTATCACACCGAAAGAAAAGCTGGTGAAAGCTCGAAGGCCGTACAACCTACACAAGGTATTTTTCAGGCCATGTCCCAGAACGGCCTTCCTGGATGATGCCCCAACCCCACACCACAACGCCTCCACCTCCCAGGAACCAAGGAAGGAGGAAACCAACACAGCACCACCGGTAACCATGGAGGTAGGTGGGTCTGGTTGCCCTCGGAACATAGCATGTGTAACTCCTTCACAGGTTTGGGGAAGGTTACACTTGTACAGGGAATAACTTCTGATCTTTTCATACTGCACAGTATTCAGCGATACAAAATTGAATTTGTTGACAAACTCCTCCTTTCCGGTTCAACATGCACCCAGCCAAAAGTTTGTGCTTTCACAAAAAAGAGAAAGTGGAAGGTCATGCGGAACTGTTAAAAACTATATACTAAAGGAGCTATAGAGGAAACCAAACATGAGTCTCTTGAGTTTGTATCAAACATCTTCACCCAAAACAAAAAAGATGACGGGTGCCGCATCATTTTGATTTGACACAACTGAATACTTTTGTGCAGTACACCCACTTAAAAATGGAAATTTTTGTTACTGCTAAAACAACTAGTTTCCAAGGGGTGCTTCACTACTCAGAACAATAGACAAAGATCACTACAGATACCTGAAATTTATCTGGATGGGAGCTCTGGCAGTATAAAGCACTGCCTAATGGATTAACATCAGCCCCGGACTGTTTCCAAAAATATTGAAACCAGCTTTGGCGTTTCTTCGAAAACAAAACACATATTGTCATGGGATATCTAGATGACATCTTATTGTGGGAATAACTTGGAATTGGCTAAATTTGCTGGCTCAGCCACCAAGCTCCTATTTCAAAAATCAGGGTTATTATCCATCCAGACAAATCCAGGTAAGTGCCTTCCGGTGACTGTGGATTTGGGATTCACGGTTGACTCTGTTCATATGTCTGTCACCTTGCCAAAGGACAAAGCAACAGACTTGATTGAGGCATGTAACTGCCTTGTTTGCGTCAATTAACCACCTATTCGGCAAATAGCCAGGGTAATTGGGAAGCTCGTGGCTGCCTTTTTCCCAGCCACAATTTGGACCCTACATTACCAAAATCTACAAAGGGCCAAAACGACAGCACTCAAAAACACCATGCTGACCATTTTGACAGACTAGCCAAAGCAAATTGGAAATTACAATGGTGGATTACCAATGTTCGACATTGCTCTAAATCCCATCATAATCACAAACCCTTCGGTTGTGTTACAAACTGACGCCAGCAATTAAGGCTGGGGAGCAACCAATACCACCTCCAGATGCGGTGGTAGATGGAATACACATGAGTTAACCTTACTTCAAGGTATCAATCATCTAAAGATGTTGGGAGCATTCACGGACTTACGGCTTACTTTTCAGACATGCATCATTTGCATGTTCGCCTACAAATTAATAATACCACCGTGGTGACATACATTAATCATATGGGTGGAATTAAGTCGACATCTTGTGATGAATTGATCAATACAATCTGGCACTGGTGCATCGAAAGAAACATTTGGACACTGGCGGACACCAGGTCACGCAAATTCAATGACAACACCGAATGGATGTTGGACTACCAGTTATTTACTGACGTTATAGCTCGGTATGTAATGCCAGATATTGACCTTTTTGCATCAAGACATAATCACCAGATACCAACGTATGTTGCATGGGAACCAGACCCTTCTGCCTCATCAGTCGGGTCGTGCGGAAAATTCAACAAGACTCCGCATAAGGTATTTTGGGAGTACCCGATTGGCCTACACAGCCATGGTTCCCTGTGGTACTCGACATGGTCTCAGAGCCATGTATGCCGGTCTACAAATGCCCGAGTTGCAGGTACATCCTGTGACGGGAGAGTCATCCGTGCCATGACCGAATGAACCTATTAGGTTGCAAGATTGGTAAGACCTCTCCTGGAATTTGGGCTGTTGGACCGAACCGTGAATATCATCGCAGAGAAGTGCCCTATCCTCATACCTGGGACAGGGGTTAGAACACCATGGAGGAGGATCTCACCCTCTGGTGTCAAAACGATGAGGGGATTTTAACTCAAATCCCCCCAGGGCACAATATTCCCAGACCTGGGATATTGACATTGTCCAGATCGTATTCAGAGATGGTGTACCACGTCCCTCTCACTAACCAAACTCACGTATTAAACAGTGATGCTCATGGCACTTGTACAGCACAGCGGGTCAGGTCTCTGCACAAACTAGACTGGACGCCATGGTAACCTCCCAAAATAAGGTGACCTGTCACATTTATGAGTTACTTAAACAAAACAGGCCTGGGTCATCCGGCCTCAAATTGGAGTTCCTGGCTTATCCTGTAGATAGACACCTATGCATAGTGACCCACCTTCTACATTACCTGGAGGTCACCAGAAGTATCAGGGGAACGGAAATGGCTCTATTGATAAGTTTTAAACATCCTCATCACAGAGTAACCGTGCAGACCATCTCAAGATGGCTCAGGGTGGTGTTAGGTGCAGCAGGGGTGGATAAATCTCATTCTACCAGGGCTGCAGCTACATCGTGCAGCGAGGATGATGGAAGTTTGTCTGGGCCACCCCCTTGCAATGGCGGGTTGGTCTAATGGAACAACTTCCAGCAGTTTATAACAAACCTGGGGCCACGCCTGAGATATTGCAAACACTATTTTAAGTTCTGTATTATAATTTCCCCGAAGATAGGGGTTATTATTATTATTTGTTAAATAATACATTATTGTTTTTCAGCACTGTCAAGTCTGAAATACGTTAACATACTTCCTCCATTGGTTATTGTGGCAGTGTGTGAGCATGGACCCGTTCCAGGGCATGAAATCACAGAGCTTTGAAGTCTTCATGTAGTCACTCATGTGACTCCGAAGTAAAATAGTAAGATTAAACGAGAACTTACCAGTTCAAAGTTTGATCCTTATTTATGAGGAGTTACAATGAGGGATTACGTGCCCTCTGCTCCCAACCCTCTATTATAAGGTCAACTGGTATGTTAGATCTCTTATCTTACTATCTTCAGTCAACTCTACTAACTGTGATTTCACACCGCTGCTTTGAAGAATGTCGCGCATGCGTGCTGGCGGGGCCTTCACGTAATCCCTCATCGTAACTCCTCATAAAATAAGGATCAAACTTCGAACTACTAAATTCTCGTTTAATCTTACTGTTCCTATTTATTGGCTATAACTTTGGCTTTAACACCATCATCCCATCCAAACTCATTTCTGAATTCCTGGAGCTAGGAGTCAGAACCCCCCTCTTCCTTTGGATCCTTGACTTTCTGATCCACAGACCATAATTGGTGAGAATAGCTGACTGCACAGTCTCCACAATATTCCTCAACACTGGTGCCCCACAAGCATCCATTCCCAGCCCCCGCTATACTTCCTGTACACTCTTGACTCTACGGCCAGATTCAGCTCTAACTCCATCTACAGATCTGCAGGTGCCACCTCTTTAGTGATCTGGAACTCAAACAATGATGAGATGGTGTACATGAAGGAGGTAGGGATATGGTAACATGCTGGCATGACAACAGATTCAGATTCAATTTTAAGATCCAGATTCAGATTCAATTTTAATTGTCATTGTCAGCGTACAGTACAGAGACAACGAAATGCATTTAGCATCTCCCTAGAAGAGCGACACAGCAAATGATTTGAATAAATAATAATAAGTGTCCGGGGGGGGGGGGGGGGGTGATTGGCAGTCACCGAGGTACGTTGTTGAGTAGCGTGACAGCCGCCGGAAAGAAGCTGTTCCTGGACCTGCTGGTTCGGCAACGGAGAGACCTGTAGTGCCTCCCGGATGGTAGGAGGGTAAACAGTCCATGGTTGGGGTGAGAGAGGTCCTTGGCGATGCTGAGCGCCCTCCGCAGACAACGCTTGCTTTGGACAGACTCAATGGAGGGGAGCGAGGAACCGGTGATGCATTGGGCAATTTTCACCACCCTCTGCAATGCCTTCCGGTCGGAGACAGAGCAGTTGCCATACCAAACTGTGATGCAGTTGGTAAGGATGCTCTCGATGGTGCAGCGGTAGAAGTTCACCAGGATCTGAGGAGACAGATGGACCTTCTTCAGTCTCCTCAGGAAGAGCTGGTGAGCCTTCTTGATCAGAGTTGAGGTATTGTGGGTCCAAGAGAGGTCGTCGGAGAGGTTGACTCCCAGGAACCTGAAGCTAGAAACACGTTCCACCTCCGTACCGTTAATGTGGATGGGGGTGTGAGTGCCGCCCCTGGACTTCCTGAAGTCTACAATGAGCTCCTTGGTCTTCTTGGAGTTAAGGGCCAGGTTGTTGTCAGCGCACCATGCTGCTAAGTGCTGGACCTCCTCCCTGTAGGCCGACTCATCGTTGTTGCTGATGAGGCCAATCACCGTTGTATCATCTGCATACTTGATGATGGTGTTAGTACCATGTACAGGTGTGCAGTCATATGTGAAGAGGGAGTAGAGGAGGGGGCTCAGCACACAGCCCTGTGGAACGCCGGTGTTCAGGGTGAGGGTTGAAGAGGTGTCCTTGTCTAACCTGACTGACTGGGGTCTGTTGGTTAGAAAGTCCAGTATCCAGTTGCAGAGGGAAGGAGCGATGCACAGGTTACCGAGTTTGGTGATCAATTTTGATGGTATAATGGTGTTGAATGCTGAGCTGTAATCGATGAACAGCATTCTTACGTAAGTGTCTCTGTTGTCGAGGTGGGAGAGGGCGGAGTGAAGTGCCGTTGAGATGGCATCCTCCGTACTCCTGTTCTTGCGGTAGGCAAACTGATAGGGATCCAGTGTGGGGGGTAGGCAGCTTTTGAGGTGTGCCAGGACCAGCCTCTCGAAGTACTTGGTGATGATGGGGGTAAGTGCAACTGGGCAACTGGGCAACAGCCTCTCCTTCAATGTCAGCAAGATGAAGGAGCTCATTATTGCCTTGGGAACATGGTGGAGCACATGCCCCAACCAGAATCAATGGTGCTAAAGTGGAAATGGTCGAGACCTTCAAGTTTCTAGATGTAAATATTATTAATAATCTGCCCGGGACTCCACATTGAAGCTACAGCTAAAAAAGTATAAGCTTTCCCAAAGATAGACACAAAATGCTGGAGTAACTCAGCGGGGCCAACAGTATCTCTGGATAGAAGGAATGGGTGATATTTCTGGTCGAGACCCTTCTTCAGTCTGAGCGTCTGAACCTTTCTCAACCCGCTCACTCATCCTTCTCCATGCTCCCTTTGGGCAGAAGATAAACATGTTTGGAAGTTCTCACCATCAGACTCAGGAACAGCTTCTTCCCCTCTATTATCAGTCTTCTGTAAGCTAGGGTCTTTCCAATATATCACATTAAACCTTTCATCTGGAACTGTTACAGTACAATGATGAGGAACTGCAATCTGCTGTATTTCTACACTCTGGTATTTAAAAATCATATTTTTCTCTTCAGTTTTATGTTTGGCTAGATTTTGAATGTATATTCATTTACATTATATTCATTAATAAATTATATTTGTATAGTTAGCACACAAACAAAAGGTTTTTGAACTATCTTGGCACAGCTGACAATAATAAAATTCTCTCTCTCAGTTGACAACCCATTGTACTCAAAGTGCAGTATTTATTTTTGTGTCAGACAAACCTTTGAGCTATTGTATTCTGGGAAATGGACCTACATTTTGGGATATGATGTGTTAAAGAAGGAACTGCAGATGCTGGAAAATCGAGGGTACACAAAACTCAGCGGGTGCAGCAGCATCTATGGAGCGAAGGAGATAGGTAACGTTTTGGGCCGAAACCCTTCTTCAGAATATGGGATATAACCATGTAACCATATAACAATTACAGCACGGAAACAGGCCTTCTCGGCCCTTCCAGTCCGTGCCGACCATTTATTTTCCCCTAGTCCCATCTACCTGCACTCAGACCATACCCCTCCATTCCCTTCCCGTCCATATACCTATCCACTTTACTTTTAAATGTTAAAATCGCTCCTGCCTCCACCACGTCTGCAGGAAGATCATTCCACACAGCCACCACTCTCTGAGTATAGAAGTTCCCCATCATGTTACCCCTAAACTTCTGTCCTTTAATTCTCATGTCATGCCCTCTTGTTTGAATCTTCCCTACCCTCAATGGGAAAAGCTTATCCACGTCAACTCTGTCTATCCCTTTCATAATTTTAAAGACCTCAATCAAGTCCCCCCTTAACCTTCTGCTCTCCAAAGATTAAAGACCCAACTTGTTCAACCTTTCTCTGTAACTTAGTTGCTGGAACCCAGGCAACATTCTAGTAAATCTCCTCTGTACTCTCTCTATTTTGTTGACATCCTTCCTATAATTAGGTGACCAAAATTGTACACCATACTCCAGAATTGGTCTCACCAATGCCTTGTACAATTTTTACATTATTTCCCTACTCCTATATTCAATGCTCTGATTTATAAAGACCAGCACACCAAAAGCTTTCTTTACCACCCTATCTACATGCGATTCCACCTTCAGGGAACTATGCACAATTATTCCTAGATCCCTCTGTTCCACAGCATTCCTCAATTCCCTACCATTTACCATGTACATCCTATTTTGATTTGTCCTGCCAAGATGTAGCACCTCACACTTATCAGCATTAAACTCCATCTGCCATCTTTCAGCCCACTCTTCCAAATGGCCCATTATGACCTTGAGATTCCCACCATGAATCAAGGGATCTTGCGCAATAGCACAGGATTCACCGAAATGCTGTGACTGCTAAAATAATTCTGGTTGTTCTCTGAATTTAAATCTATTAAATACTTAGATTGTTGTGGTGGCTTTAGGTTAATGTTTGTGGCAGAGGAGGATACAGTACCATCAGGAGGTAGGACAAGCAAAACAGTAGTCGGGTAAACAATCTCCTTGCTTGAAGATAGCTTTCTGATTGTAAGGTTCCACAAACACATATGACTCTACCTTGAACCAGAGGTGGCCGTTCACCTCTTCCCTCTTAGGATGGTTCTTTGAAAGCGAGCACCATTAATTCCACTTCACTGCTCTTTCCCACCAAGCCCGGCAAATATCATACAGCATGGAAACAAAACCTTCTGCCCAACTTGCCCACACTGGCCTGCATGTCCCAGCTACACTAGTCCCACATGCCTGCATTTGACCCATATCCCTCCAAACTTGTCCTATCCATGTACCTGTCTAACTGTTTCTTAAATGTTAGGATAATCCCTGCCTCAACTACCTCCTCTGGCAGCTCGCTCCATACACCCACCACCCTTTCCTTCTCAATGATTCATCAACTCCTCGCCTTGAATTCAGGGGATTACAGAAGGATTACAGAGTGGAAGAAGGCCATTTGTCCCATCACATCCATATTGGTGCAACACAAGGCCAGGCCTGCCACTGGCCTTCCCTATACCTCCGCCAATTCCAGACCCTAATGGCTCAGTTTTCCTCGCATCAGTTTTGTTCCGTTTTGCCAAACACCTTCAATCCATCTCTTGAACTCTCTGATAATAGGAACGGCCTCATGTTATTTTCTCTGACTATGCCTATCATGATTATAAGGACACTTATCAGAGATCTGCATGGCGTTCTCTGAACAAGCCAGCTTCCATCAAATGAAGATCATCCCTATTATCCTTCCAGCCAGTCACCTCAGCCGAAGGCCTCCATATCTTTCCTGAATTATAGCAATGAAAACTGAAGACAATACCCCGATAGTGACCAGACTAGTGTTTATAAAGGTTCATCATGACTTTCATGTTCTTGACATCGGTGCCTTTTATTTATAAAGCCCAGGATCGCACGTAATTTTGAATTTGCTTCCAACACCATTTCACGCAACACAGCCGAGATCACAACTGAAGATCAAAAAGTGAGAGTTGCTGGAACAGCCACGTCTTTGCGGAGCACCTGGGTTCAGTGTGCGGGGACGACCCTGAGCTTCCTGCTGCCTGCAACTTTAATTCCTCATCCAACACCCACTCTGACCTTCCTGCTTGTGGCCTCCAATTACAATGAGCTGCTATGCAACCTCAAGGAACAACACCTCATCTTCCGTCTGGCCATGCTTCGGGCTTCTGGACTCAATAGCAAATTCAACAACTTTAAGAAACTGGCTATTTTCAGAAGATAGACACAAAAAGCTGGAGTAAAGGGCCTGTCCCACTTAGATGATTTTGTCCGCGACTACAGGCGACTAGGCAGTTTTCACATGGTCGTAGGGTGACGCCTGTATGGTTGCGAGTAGACTCCTCAAGTCAACTAAAGAGTCGTAACGTTTTTTTGGTCGCCGCTGGATATTGAAATGTTCAAAACC
Organism: Raja brachyura; assembly: GCA_963514005.1. The sequence goes on along the minus strand of OY740788.1, from coordinate 84,172,949 downwards.
TTTCGGCGAGTGTGGGCTTGACGTAGATTGTCTTCTCCTGTTGTAGGTGCTGTCATAGGTTGTCGCCGGGATGATGCAGGTTGCCGCCAGGTGACGTTGGTTGTTGCCGGGTAATGACTTCGGTGAACTCCATTGGCGTCTACCTACGTCAACCGGCAACAGCTACTGGCAACTGAATTATTCATAATAGTAATAAATAATGATACATTTTATTTATAGGGCGCCTTTCAGGACTCGCAAAGACAACTTACAATTAAAGCAAGCATGAAACAAAACAAGATACACAGCAACAATACTTAATTTCAGAGAGAGAGCTGCGGCCGCCAACTGCGCCAGCGTTCGCTCTCGCCTCCAGCAGCCATGTTATCCGTGGATAACTCCATGTTATCCGTGGATATGAATTGTCTTCAGCTGTCTTCAGTTGTCGCCGACAGGGTCGTTGCTTGTCGTAGCTTTTCTTGGGGGGACATAGGTTGACTTTGGTTGTCGTAGGTTGTCACCTGTGTGGTCGTAGGTTGTCGTAGGTGTGGTCGTAGGTTGTCGTAGGCGTGGTTGTATGTGGACGTCCTAAGTCGCGACGAATGGGTCGCCGGTTGTCGGTAGTTTGCCGTAGCTTGACGTTGACTAGGTGGTGGGTTGTCGTAGACATTGTCATGGGGGCGGGCCCAGTCGCCACTTTTTCGGCAACCCGCTATAACTGTGACAGAAAAAATCGGCTAAGTGGGACAGGCCCTCAACTGTCCTTCCAAAACTTATCCTTATCCTTAGGTAAGGGGGAGGTACAGCGAGACCTGGGTGTCCATGTACACCAGTCACTGAAAGTTGGCGTGCATGTACAGCAGGCAGTGAAGAAAGCTAATGGAATGTTGGCCAGCAATCAACATTAGGGTAGGGGTGGGATGAAGAAGAGACTGCTGAGGCTGGAATGTTGAGCAAAAAACAAAACCTGTTAGAAACATAGAAAATAGGTGCACGAGTAGGTCATTCGGCCCTTCGAGCCAGCACTGCCATTCATTCTGATCATGGCTGATCATCCAAAATCAGTACCCTGTTCCTCCTTTTTCCCCATATCCCTTGATTCCTTTAGCCCTAAGAACTCTCTCTTGAAAACATCCAGTCAATTGGCCTCCACTGCCTTCTGTGACAGGGAATTCTACAGACTCACAACTCTAGGTGAAAAGGTTTTTATCATCTCAGTCCTAAATGGCCCACCACTTATTTTTAAACTGTGACGCCTGATTCTGGACTCCCCTGACATTGGGAACATTTTTCCTGTTGGAGGAACGGGTCAAGCAGCATCAGTGGAGGAAAGTAGGTGGGATGCATTGGTGATAATTTTCCAATGTTCTATAGGCTCAGGATCAGTTCATGTGGATTGGAGGGTAGCTAATGTTATCCCACTTTTTAAGAAAGGTGGGAGGGAGAAAACAGGGAACTATAGACCAGTTAGTCTGACATCGGTGGTGGGGAAGATGCTGGAGTCAATTATAAAAGATGAATAGCTGAACATTTGGATAACAGTAACAGGATCGGTCCGTGTCAGCATGGATTTACGAAGGGGAAATCATGCTTGACTAATCTTCTGGAATTTTTTGAAGATGTATCTAGGAAAATGAACAAGGGAGAGCCAGTGGATGTAGTATACCTGGACTTTCAGAAAGCATTTGATAAGGTCCCACATAGGAGATTAGTGGGCAAAATTAGGGCACATGGTAGTGGGGGTAGAGTGCTGATATGGATAGAGAAGTGGTTGGCAGACAGGAAACAAAGAGTAAGGATTAACAGGTCCCTTTCAGAATGGCAGGCAGTGACTAGTGGGGTATCGCAAGGCTCGGTGCTGGGACCGCAGCTATTCACAATGTACATCAATGATTTGGATGAAGGGATTCAAAGTAACATTAGCAAATTTGCAGATGACACAAAGCTGGGTGGCAGTGTGAACTGTGAGGAGGCTGCTATGAGAATGCAGGGTGACCTGGACAGGTTGGGGGAGTGGGCAGATGCATGGCAGATGAAGTTTAATGCGGATAAATGTGAGGTTATCCACTTTGGTAGCAAAAACAGGAAGGCAGATTACTATCTAAGTGGCGTCAAGTTGGGAAAAGGGGAAGTACAACGGGATCTGGGGGTCCTTGTACATCAGTCTATGAAAGTAGGCATGCAGGTACAGCAGTCAGTGAAGAAAGTGAATGGCATGTTGGCCTTTACAACAAGAGGAATTGCATATAGGAGCAAAGAGGTCCTTCTGCAGTTGTACAGAGTCCTAGTGAGACCACACCTGGAGTATTGTGTGCAGTTTTGTTCCCCTAATTTGAGGAAGGACATTCTTGCTATTGAGGGAGTGTAGCGTAGGTTTACAAGGTTAATTCCCGGGATGGTGGGACTGTCATATGCTGAGAGAATGGAGCGGCTGGGCTTGTGCACTCTGGAGTTTAGAATGATGAGAGGGAATCTCATTGAAACATATATGATTGTTAAGGGTTTGGACACGCTAAAGGCAGGAAACATGATCCCGATGTTGGGGGAGTCCAGAACCAGGGGCCACGGTTTAAGAATAAGGAGCAAACCATTTAGAACGGAGACAAGGAAACACTTTTTTCGCAGATAGTGGTGAGTCTGTGGAATTCTCTGCCTCAGAGGGCGGTGGAGGCCGGTTCTCTGGATGCTTTCAAAAGAGAGCTAGATAGGGCTCTTAAAAATAACAGAGTCAGGGGATATGGGGAGAAGGCAGAAACGGGGTACTGATTGGAGATGATCAGTCTTGATCACATTGAATGGCGGTGCTGGCTCGAAGGGCCGAATGGCCCACTCCTGCACCTATTGTCTATTGTCTATTGTCTAGGCAGGCGATATTTCAGGTCAGTCTTCAAAGAAAGGGCCTAAAGCCCAAAACATTGTCTGTACATTTTCCTCCACATATGCTGTCTGATCTGCTGCATTCCTCCAGCAGTTAATATCTTGCAGTGTCTTTCACCAATCTTTCACAGGAAATGCCAGAAACGCTCAGCTGTTCAGGCAGCATCCATCTCGAGAAAACGGATTCACATTGAACGCTTAACTCTTAACTCGATCTTAACTCTCTTGATAGACTGGAGGGAATATCTCTGATAGAATGGGGTCAAATGGATTTGCATGGCAGTTTAGTAGAGTTAGGTTCAGATTAAGTCAATTAATCGTATTATGTGTTGCTGGTAGCAAGTTTGTGGGATATGCCCGGCAGGCTGGACTATATTAATAGAAAGAGAACATTTAAGTCAAAAGGGTTGTAAGCAGAAATAAAATAGCCATTCTGAAGAAGGGTTTGGACCCAAAACATCACCCATTCCTTCACACCAGAGATGCTATATGACTTGCTGAGTTAACATAGAAACACTGAAACATAGAAAATAGGTGCAGGAGGAGGCCATTCGGCCCTTCGAGCCAGCACCGCCATTCATTATGATCATGGCTGATCGTCCGCTATCAATAACCCGTGCCTGCCTTCTCCCCATATCCCTTGACTCCACCAGCCCCTAGAGCTCTATCCAACTGTCTCTTAAATCCATCCAGTGATTTGGCCTCCACTGCGCTCTGTGGCAGGGAATTCCACACATTCACAACTCTCTGGGTAAAAAAGTTTTTTCTTAAATGACCTCCCCTTTATTCTAAGACTGTGGCCCCTGGTTCTGGACTCACCCAACATTGGGAACATTTTTCCTGCATCTAGCTTGTCCAGTCCTTTTATAATTTTATATGTTTCTCTAAGATTTTATATGTTTCTATAAGATTTGTACGGTTTTGGAAGGACAGTTGAGGATGTTAGGAGGTTGCAGGGTGACCTGGACAGGTTGAGTGAGTGGGCAGATGCGTGGCAGATGCAGTATAATATAGATAAATGTGAGGTTATCCACTTTGACGGCAAAAACAAGGGGGCAGATTATTAAGGGGGAGGTACAGCGAGACCTGGGTGTCCTTGTACACCAGCCACTGAAAGTTGGCGTGCAGGTACAGCAGGCAGTGAAGAAAGCTAATGGAATGTTTGCCTTCATAACAAGGGGATTTCAGTACAGGAGTAAAGAGGTTCTTCTGCAGTTGTATAGGGCTCTGGTGAGACCACATCTGGAGTATTGTGTACAGTTTGTCTCCTAATTTGAGGAAAGACATCCTTGTGATTGAGGCAGTGCAGCGTAGGTTCACGAGATTGATCCCTGGACTGTCATATGAGGAAAGATTGAAAAGACTAGGCTTGTATTCACTGGAGTTTAGAAGGATGAGTGGGGATCTGATAGAAATATATAAAATTATAAAAGGACTGGACAAGCGAGATGCAGGAAAAATGTTCCCAATGTTGGGCGAGTCCAGAACCAGGGGCCACAGTCTTAGAATAAAGGGAAGGTCATTTAAGACTGAGCTGAGAAAAAATGTTTTTACCCAGAGAGTTGTGAATTTATGGAATTCCCTGAAACAGAAGGCAGTGGAGGCCAAATCACTGGATGGATTTAAGAGAGAGTTGGATAGAGCTCTAGGGGCTAGTGGAGTCAAGGGATATGGGGAGAAGGCAGGCACTGGTTATTGATAGCGGATGATCAGCCATGATCATATTGAATGCCGGTGCTGGCTCAAAGGGCCGAATGGCCTCCTCCTGCACCTATTTTCTATGTTTCTATGTTTCTAAATTACAGTCTGGTTTGGGCTTTCAGATGGATGGATCCCAGTGCACAAATTGCACAGTGAAGTCCTTGTGTGTGTCCTGAAAGCCAACATGAGGAAAAGAGGGTACCCTGTTTAGAAGGACCTCACTTATGGAAATCTGACTTTACGTATATTCCCCCATACAATTTAGAAAAACATTTCAAGCTCGTAGTAACATGCATATTTTGCTTCATTGTGTTCATTAATTGGAGTGTTAGAGACAGGGAGGTGTTTAAGAAAGAACTGCGGATGCTGGAAAAATCGAAGATAGATAAAAATGCTAGATAATCTCAGCGGGTGAGGCAGCATCTATGGAGCGAAGGAATAAGTGACGTTTTGGGTCAAGACCCTTCTTTAGACTGATGTGGGGGTGGGGAAGGGGCAGGAAGACGAAAGGAAGAGTACAACTGCAGAAGGACCTCTTTGCTCCGATACTCAACTCCTCCTGTTATGAAGACCAACATGCCATTAGCTTTCTTCACTGCCTGCTGTACCTGCATCCTTACTTTCAGTGACTGATGAACAATGACCTCCAGATCTCATTGTACTTCCTCTTTTCCTAAATTGACACCATTCAGATTACAGCGGCTTGCAAAAGTTTTCATACCCCTTGAACTTTTCCACATTTTGTCACGTTAGAACCACAAACGTAAATGTATTTTATTGGGATTTTATGTGATAGATCAACACCAAGTGGCACATAATTGTGAAGTGGAAGGAAAATGATACATGGTTTTCAGATTTTTCTACAAATAAAAAACTGAAAAGTGGGGCGTGCAAAAGTATTCAGCCCCCTTTACTCTGATACCCCTAAATAAAATCCAGTGCAACCAATTGCCTTCAGAAGTCACCTAATTAGTAACTAGAGTCCACTTGTGTGTAATCTAATCTCAGTATAAATACAGCTGTTCTGTGAAGGCCTCAGAGGTTTGTTAGAGAACATTAGTGAACAAACAGCATCATGAAGCCCAAGGAACACACCAGACAGGTCAGGGTAATGTTGTGGAGAACATTGGAGCACTGTTCAATCCATCATCCAAAAATGGAAAGAGTATGGCACATCTGCAAACCTACCAAGACATGGCCGTCCACCTAAACTGACAGGCCGGGCAAGGAGAGCATTGATCAGAGAAGCAGCCAAGAGGCCCATGGTAACTCTGGAGGAGCTGCAGAGATCCACAGCTCAGGTGGGAGAATATGTCCACAGGACAACTATTAGTCGTGCACTCCACAAATCGGGCCTTTATGGAAGAGTGGCAAGAAGAAAGCCATTGTTGAAACAAAGCCATAAGAAGTCCTGTTTGCAGTTTACCACACACCATGTGGGGGACACAGCAAACATGTGGAGGAAGGTGCTCTGGTCTGATGAGACCAAAATTGAAGTTTTTGGCCTAAATGCAAAACGCTATGTGTGGTGGAAAACTAACACTGCACATCACCCTGAACACACCATCCCCACTGTGAAACATGGTGGTGGCAGCATCATGCTGTGGGGATGCTTTTCTTCAGCAGGGACAGGGAAGCTGGTCAGAGTTGATGGGAAGATGGATGGAGCCCAATACAAGACAATCTTGGAAGAAAACCTGTTAGAGTCTGCAAAAGACTTGAGACTGGGACGGAGGTTCACCTTCCAGCAGGGCAACGACCCTAAACATACAGCCAGAGCTACAATGGAATGGTTTACATCAAAGGATATTCATGTGTTAGAATGGCCCAGTCAAAGTCCAGACCTAAATCCAATTGAGAATCTCTGGCAAGACTTGAAAATTGCTGTTCACAGACGCTCTCCATCCAATCTGACTGAGCTTGAGCTATTTTGCAAAGAAGAATGGGCAAAAATTTCAGTCTCTAGATGTGCAAATCTGGTAGAGACATACCCCAAAAGACTTGCAGCTGTAATTGTAGCGAATGGTGGTTCTACAAAGTATTGACTCAGGGGGGCTGAATACTTTTGCACGCCACACTTTTCAGTTTTTTATTTGTGGATTTTCCGATTTTCCCTTCCGCCTTCCTTAAAAAGTGGGATAACATTAGCTACCCTCCAATCCACAGGAACTGGTCCTGAATCTATCGAAGTTTGGAAAATGATTACCAATGCATCCACGATGTCTGGAGCCACTTCCTTAAGTACCCAGGGATGCAGACCATCAAGCCCAGAGGATTTGTCAGCCTTCAGTCCCATCAGTCTACCAAACACCATTTCCTGCCTAATGTGAATTTCCTTCAGTTCCTCCATCACCCTAGGTCCTCTTGCCTCTAGCGCATCTGGGAGATTGTTTGTGTCTTCCTTAGTGAAGACGGATCCAAAGTACTTGTTCAACTCGTCTGCCATTTCCTTGTTCCCCATAATAAATCACCTGTTTTTGTCTTCAAGGGTCCAACTTTGGTCTTAAATATTTTTTTCCTCTTCACATTCCTAAAGAAGCTTTTACTATCCTCCTTTATATTCTTGGCTAGCTTACCTTCGTACCTCATCTTTTCTCCCCGTATTGCCTTTTTAATTATCTTCTGTTGCACTGAAAGTTTCCCAATCCTCTGGCTTCCAGCTCATCTTTGCTACGTTATACATCTTCTCTTTTATTTTCACACTATCCCTGACTTCCCTTGTCACCCACAGTCGCCTCTTACTCCCCTTAGAATCTATCTTTCTCTTTGGAATGAACTGATCCTGCATTATTCACAGAAATACCTGCCATTGTTGTTCCACTGTGATCCCTGCTAGGGTCTGCTCCCAGTCAACTTTGGCCAGCTCCTCCCTCCATAGTCCCCTTTTTGCAACTGTAATACTGACACCTCCCATTATCCCTTCTCCCTCTCAAATTGTAGAATAAAACATCATATTATTGTCACTAATGGCTCCTTTAACTCAAGTTCCCCTATCTGCGAAAGGCTGTGAAGCACCTTGAGACTCTCATGACTGTGGGAAGTCTTGTCAACAACACAAATCCCTCCTCTGCTGCCCATTTCACCATGGACATTGCACCTGCATTTCCTTTCTATTCTGCACTGCCTTATTCTGAACTTGTGGCTCTTAGCATTAGCGGCATTTGCTAGAGTAGACAGAAAGAACGCTGACAATCCCCTGTTTGAAAACTTATGAAATATAGTCCACTTAAAGACCCAGGGATTTGCAAATGATTTCGCCTCCAGCTCTGAATCTGAGCCATTTGAAAGGAAGGTCCATTTGGTCGGGTGCAAGTTATTAATTCTGGACAAATATTGCATGCCATGGAGCGTCTTTTCCTCTTCTTTCCGACAAACACACTGGGGAGTGTGGGAAATAGTCTCTCTGAGGTAGAGTTTAAAATCAAAACACAGCTTGACGAAATAACCACTCTTTGAAGTATGATCTTAGCATTGATGTGGTGAACGCATTGCTCCAGCTGAATTTAGACCTTAGAATGTCTGGTTAATCACAAGGTTCTTGGCATAAAGGTTAATGGACTTGGTGGATTGTCAACGGTCTGATCTTTAATACTTTCATATTACTTTCTAAAAGTTGGCTGCACCTGGTTATATTTGATCTCTGTTCCAGACCTGCCGAACAACATTGGGTGCACGCTGCTTACCAATGTTCTCAAGGTCGTGAACTCACAGATGTCAGATGCGACCAGTGCATCACTCTCACGAGTTCTGCAACTCAAGTATTTTCTTGCTGGCATTAGATTAGATTAGATTAGATTAGATTCCTTTATTGTCATTCAGGCCTTTCGGTCTGAACGAAATTGTTACCATGCAGTCAACATATCAAATAAAAACACAATAATAAACACATATTCAACATCCACCACAATGAGTTCACCAGGCACCTCCTCACTGTGGTGGAAGGCAAGAGTCTTAAGTCATTGTCTTCATCCCTCCTAGTTCTAACTCTGCGCTGAGGCGATCCAGGCCTCCGACGCCGCTGGAGCACCGCAGCTCTAAGCCAGACCACCGCCGCCGCTGGAGCACCGCAGCTCTAAGCCAGACCGCCGCCACCACTGGAGCACCGCAGCTCTAAACCAGACCACCGCCGCTACCACTGGAGCACCGCAGCTCCAAACCAGGCCGCTGCCGAACGCCGTCACAGTTCCGAGGCCACCAGCTCCGCCATTAGGCCTCAGCACAGACGGAGACTGTGACGGGGGACACGCATCCCCCTAAAGGAAGAGACTAAAACCCTGTTTCTACCACCACCCACCCCCCCCCCCCCCCCCCCCCCCCCCCCCCCACACACACATACACACCCTAATAAAACAAAATTCTACTAAAACAAACACTAGAAGACAACAAAAAATGAAAGGACTGCTGGTGAGCCGCAGCTGCCAGCTAACGCGGCCACTTCCAGATGGCATTATATTATCCGACCCCGTTCCAGTTGATTTCTCTCCAGCAGGGTAGTCAGTTTGATCAGAGAAGGGATAACAGGCTATCGATTCTGGCCAGGTTGCTTGGAAAATTGCCGTTCTGGCCAGGTTGCCGTTCAAACTGAGCCAAAGGGTCTGGAACATAATCTTATCTGGCCAAACCACGTCGAGTTCATATCGACAGAGCAGCTATAAAGAAATCAACAATTCTTTCCTCTTTATGGAACTAAGCCACACAGATTTTGCCATTTCAAGTTCGAATGTATTTGTCACATGTAATTTACCAAGCAGCGTTACAATTAAAAAATGATACAATACACAACATAATTCAATACAGACATCCACCACAGCATTCTTCACTGTGGTGGAAGACAATACAGTTCAGACAGTCCTCCTCTTCCTCCTCCCTAGTTCACCCGTGGTCGGGGCACGTGACCATCCGTAGGCGCCGCTACGGACGGCCCGATGTTCAACCCGTGGTCGAACGCTGACGTCGGACAGGTCGAGCACACCCCGCGGGGTGCCCGGAGCTCCCAATTGGCCACTTCCTTACCGGAGACCACGATATTGTAGGCCGCAGGCCGGCGGTCTGGGCTCTTCTCCAGTGACCCCCAGCGAGGGATCGCCCGTTCTACGCCTGCCGCCGGAAACTCCACACCGAGAGTCCAGGATGTTGCAGGACGCAGGCCGGCGGTCGGAGCTCTTCTACGGTGACCCCCTGCGAGGGATCGCCCGCTCAATGATGATAAGCAAAGTCCACTCCACGCCTGCCGCCGGAAGCTCCACAGACTGAGGCTCCAGGATGTCGTAGGCCGCAGGCCAGCGTTTGGAGCGCTTGACCTACGATCCCCGGCAAGTGGGTCCACGATGTTACAGTCCCCACTGCGCCGCCACGGAAGCTCTGGGCCCAACTCCGGGAAAGGCCGCACCAAACCACCTGTAAGGCCGCGAGGCGGGGAACAGAGAAGGAAGAAAGTTGCATCTCTCTGGAGGATGGTGCTGAAAACGGTTTCCCCCTATTCCCCCCCAACCCCCCCCACACAAGACATACAGAGAAACACTAAACACTAATTATAGGAAGGATGTCAACAAAATAGAGAGAGTACAGAGGAGATTTACTAGAATGTTGCCTGGGTTCCAGCAACTAAGTTACAGAGAAAGGTTGAACAAGTTAGGTCTTTATTCTTTGGAGCGCAGAAGGTTAAGGGGGGACTTGATTGAGGTCTTTAAAATGATGAAAGGGATAGACAGAGTTGGCGTGGATAAGCTTTTCCCATTGAGGGTAGGAAAGATTCAAACAAGAGGGCATGACATCAGAATGAAGGGACAGAAGTTTAGGGGTAACATGAGGCGGAACTTCTTTACTCAGAGAGTGGTGGCTGTGTGGAATGATCTTCCTGCAGAAGTGGTGGAGGCAGGATCGATTTTAACATTTAAAAGTAAAGTGGATAGGTATATGGACGGGAAGGGAATGGAGGGGTGTGGTCTGAGTGCAGGTAGATGGGACTAGGGGAAAATAAATGGTCGGCACGGACTGGAAGGGCCGAGAAGGCCTGTTTCCGTGCTGTAATTGTTATATGTTATATGGTTAAAGCGTACTTTTGTACAAACGGAAAAAAAACCTTAAAAAAGTCGAAACAATGAACCCGCTGCTGGCGAGGCAGCCGACCCGTAGGCCACCGGATCCTGCCGTAGTATTTACCTCGGAGTTGTGCAGATAAGATGCCTGGCAAGACCGAGTCTGCTCTTCCAGCTAGAAGCTATGGGACTGTTTTGAAGGAAAAGGACAACACAGAGATCCAGCTGATATAGAATCACAGGTATACCGCACAGAAACATGCCTTTTGGCACACCTTGTCCACGTGGACCGAATTGGTATAAAGGCTGGTACCATATGCCTGCATTTGGCCCAATGCCCCCCCCCCCCCGAAACCCTTCCAATCTATACATCTGTCCAAATGTGTTTTAAAAGTTGGCAATTGTATCCACGTGCTCTGGCAGGTCGTTCCGGACACAAATTATGGTGAATTGGGCGGTCGTGAGCCACATTCAACACAAATAAAATAAAATATTAAATTTATTTTGGCTTTTTGATAGAAATGTTTGTATGCGATGGTTTTGTAAATTCGGAACAATCCAAACCCAAGTCTGATGTCCACATTTACAGATCATGGTATTGCAGTTTTTTTGTGGGGCCTTGTTTGTGCTAACTTTGTAGCCGTGTTTCCACATGAAAACTATTCAAAAAGTACTTCATTGGCTGTCAAGTGTGAGCATCCTCAAAGATACGTCTAAGTTACTGGGAGACACGAGGAAGGGTTCTGACCCTAAAGGACATCTATTTATTTTCTCCAGAGATGCTGCCTGACCCGCTGAGTTACTCCAGCATATTGTGTCTACCTTCGGTATAAACCGGCATTTGCAGTTCCTTCCTGGAGACATGAGTGGCTGAAGATGTTGGGAACTTGAGCATAAAGCAAATCCCTGCAGTAATTCAGCAGGTCAGGCAGCATCTGTGGAAATAAATGGACAGACAACGTGTCGGGTTGGGACCCTTTTACAGACTGACCAAGCCTTCAGATTAAAGACTACTAGTTTACCTTCGTATGCAGACCAGATGTAAGCTTGAAATTGATTGCATCTCTCTATGATACTGCATGCTCTATTATTAATACGATAAAGGAGCTCTATGCACGGCAATATCAGCGTATCGTCAGGGAGAGCTTAATCTTGTAGTTTATTACAACTGTAGCCTTAAAGTCAACTCAGGAAATGATACACAGCTGTTTACTACTGGACAACTGTAAGCAGAAGAGCATCTGACAGTTTGAATAGTATGTGTTATGTGCGGGGTGGGGTTGGGGAAAAAAAATTCTAATTTCTAATTTCTCGACGGAGATGCAATTTTTTTCTGTAGCGTATCTCCGTCCACACTGTGGCCTAACATTCGAGGAGTTGGTGGCCTTAGCTGGAGACTGACTTTGAGAGCTCCACAGTGGGTGCCGATTGGACTTCAACATCACAGAGCCTGCAATCGCTTTGCCAGGGGTCGACCTCAGAACTCCAACCATGGGTGCTTGCAGACTCAACATCACGGAACCCGCGGCCTCTAGTCAGAGACCGACATCGGGTCCTCCAAGCCGCCAGAGTCCCGACCCCCGGCCGAGGGAGCTTCGATCGCCCCGACGAATAGTTCGACTGCCACGACTGCGGGGCAAATAGAGAGGAAGATTGGAATTTTTTGCCTTCCTTCCTTCACGGTGAGGAATGTGGGGAATCCGATGTGGTGGATGTTTATGTTAACTTTTATGTATTTGTGTGTCTTGGTGCATTTTTTTTTCCTTATGGCTGTATGGTGATTCACATATCACTGTATCCTAATTGGTACATGTGACAATAAAATACCTAAAATACCAAGCATACAAACCCAAGCCAACTAACCTACAAACCTAAACGTCTTTGGAGTTTGGGAGGAAACCGAAGATCTAGAGGAAAACCCACGGCAGTCGAAGGGAGAATGTAAAAACTCTGTACATACGGCACCCGTAGTAGGGATCGTAACTGGGTCTCTAGTGCAGCAAGCGCTGTAAGGCAGCAACTCTACTGCAGTGACATGGTGCCCCCCTTGTCAGGAGAGATGAGACAATACTAGAGAATGTGGTAGGGTGGTAAAGAAATACTAGATAGGGTGGTAAAGAAAGCTTTTGGTGTGCTGGCCTTTATAAATCAGAGCATTGAATATAGGAGTAGGGAAGTAATGTTAAAATTGTACAAGGCATTGGTGAGACCAATTCTGGAGTATGGTGTCCAATTTTGGTCGCCTAATTATAGGAAGGATGTCAACAAAATAGAGAGAGTACAGAGGAGATTTACTAGAATGTTGCCTGGGTTCCAGTAACTAAGTTACAGAGAAAGGTTGAACAAGTTAGGTCTTTATTCTTTGGAGCGCAGAAGGTTAAGGGGGGACTTGATTGAGGTCTTTAAAATGATGAAAGGGATAGACAGAGTTGACGTGGATAAGCTTTTCCCATTGAGGGTAGGGAACATTCAAACAAGAGGGCATGACAGGAGAATTAAGGAACAGAGGTTTAGGGGTAACATGAGGGGGAACTTCTTTACTCAGAGAGTGATGGCTGTGTGGAATGATCTTCCAGCAGAAGTGGTGGAGGCAGGATCGATTTTAACATTTAAAAGTAAAGTGGATAGGTATATGGACGGGAAGGGAATGGAGGGGTATGGTCTGAGTGCAGGTAGATGGGACTAGGGGAAAATAAATGGTCGGCAAATCCCTCTAAACTTTTATTATCCATGTACAGGTCAGAATGTCTTATAAATGTTGTCGCAGTATCTGCCTCAATCGTTGTACCGCGTATGTCCCACGCTCTGTGTGAAAATGTTGCCCAGCAGGTAGGTTCCTGTAAAATCTTCCCCTCTCACCTGCACGGACCAGGAAGGGTTAGTGCTTTATCCCGACAGATTTTCAGGCTCTCTTGTGCTCTCATCCACTTTAACCTGGGGTTCTCGATGAACTGTTGCCCACACCGCTCTCTGGAGCAGCGGGTTAGAGGTGGAGGTACTGAGCTGCAAATGGTCTTCCAGTCACCATCATCCAACCGTCTTTTCTTCAGGAGCCAGCGGGGGATTAGAGTGCCTCTGCTCCATTGCAACATTCCATGGAGTTCACAACATATCAAGTGGCTTCCTTCATGGAAAGCAGCAAAGTACTGGAAGGATGCCACAGGTTGGGAAAATCCGTGGGGAGAGAGAGTGAGAAAGAGAGACGGAGAGAGAGAGTGAGGGAGAAGGAGAGAGGGTGTGAACAACCACACAACTGAGCTGGTCTCCTGTGAACATATTTCAGGCTCACTGCCTGGGGCACCGGAACAAACAGCACACAGTGGGGAATTGTGGTTTGAGAAGTTGTGGCTTGTGGACAGAACTATCCATGAGGATGCAGAGAAAGTGGAGAGAGCAGGGACAGGCAGGAGCCAGGCCACACTGAGGAACGCTGAGGCAGAGAATCCTGGACCAACTCTGCATTTCAGATGAAAAATAAGCTTAAAGGTGCCTGGGCCATGGAAGATGAGAACCCTTTCGGAGCACTGGCATTGGTGGGTAAGATGTCTTCTGCTGATGGCATTCCAAGATGCACACAGTCGTTGAGTTAAACAGCAGGAGAACAGGGCCTTTGGTCCACCAATTCAAGGCTGGGTCATCTACATTAATCTTATTTATAGAACATAGAACATAGAACAGTACAACACAAAAACAGGCTCTTCTTCCCACAATATATATGCTCAAAATGATGCCAAAATCTCTATCCATATCACTTCTTTCCTGCGTACATCCCTATGCCAATCCATAAGTCACTCAAACGTCACTATTATATCTGAATCTGAGGAAGGACATTATTGCCATAGAGGGAGTGCAGAGAAGGTTTACCAGACTGATTCCTGGGATGTCAGGACTGTCTTATGAACAAAGACGGCATAGACTCGGTTTATACTCTCTAGAATTTAGGAGATTGAGAGGCGATCTTATAGAAACTTACAAAATTCTTAAGGGGTTGGACAGGCTAGATGCAGGAAGATTGTTCCCGATGTTGGGGAGGTCCAGGACAAGGGGTCACAGCTTAAGGATAAGGGGGAAATCCTTTAGGACCGAGATGAGAAGGACTTTTTTCACACAGAGAATGGTGGGTCTCTGGAACTCTCTGCCACAGAGGGTAGTTGAGGCCAGTTCATTGGCTATATTTAAGAGGAGTTAGATGTGGCCCTTGTGGCTAAGGGGATCAGAGGGTATGGAGAGAAGGCAGGTACGGGATACTTAGTTGGATGATCAGCCATGATCATATTGAATGGCGGTGCAGGCTCGAAGGGCCGAATGGCCTACTCCTGCACCTAATTTCTATGTTTCTATGTTTCTATATCTGCTTCAACCAGGCACGTGCCGTGAGTAATTACTCAGGGTGGGCAGGCAGTCGGCTTTAAAAACAAATCTTAAACCACGCATGCGCAGATTGTTCTCCTCTCCGTAAAAATAAAAATTAAAAATAAAGAAAGTAACAATTCAATTTGCTCAAGGCTTCCAAATCGCCTTCATTCTGAATTACTCAATGAGTGGGGGTGGATAGATGGTGGGAAAAACGTGAGCACACCGGGCCAAGTTGAATCAGTTGTGATCTTATTGAATGACAATAATGAATAAATGAATGAATTAATGAATACGATTATACTAATATTAATTCAAGGGACCAATTGGGGGGAGAGCTCCTTTCACAGCGTGAGGAGAGTCTGGCCAGGGGTAAAGTTGCGGGGAGGGCAGGAGCATTGAGAAGGAGGGGGTCAGGATTCATGCTAGTAACCCACTCACTCACCGCTGCCGCGGTGGTCCAGGCGTGGAGCCACCCCATTGCGGCCGGGGAGGGAAGCAGCTTGGGTGTCTGCGAGCGGCTGCCGGGACCGGACAGCAGAACTGGCCGCCACCTCAGCGCCTTCTACCGCTCGCTCACCTTTGCCAGTGATCTCCGTCTGAACATCTCTCACCTGCCGCTCGCCGGCTTCGCTCATGTCAGCCGCTTCCCGCAAATCCTTAAATTCTCGCAGCCAAGTAACCTCGATTGGTCCCACGATCACACTGTTGGAATTGAAGGATTTGTGGGAAGGGCTGATATGAGTGAGGCCGGCTAGCAGAAGGAGAAAGGTTTTCAGACGGAGAGCACTGCCAGAGGTGAGCGGTGGCCAGCAGAAGAGGCTGTGCGGTCCTGGCGGCCGCTCTCAGCCACCCGAGCTACTTCTCCCCCCGGCCAAAATGCGGTGGCTCCGCGTCCAGAGCAATGCAAGTGGGTTACTGGCATGATCCCCGACCCCCTCCTTCTCAACACTCCTGCCCTCCCCGCAACTTTACCCCGGGCTGTGAAAGGAGTTCCCCCCCCCCCCCCCCCCTCCAACCCCCCCCCCCCCCACCCCAGGAAATATGGTATTTAAAAACATATAGCACCAAGAAATATACTTACCACATTATCGGTACACAAACTCCATTCTTCTTGCTTTGTTTCCTAAGATACTCTTAAGATAATGCCAATCCATGTTTGCAAAACCTTTCAAGAAACATGCGCAGTACTGCAAAGCAGAATTTCTGCTGCCTTCAGCTCTCCCTGTCATTGATGGCAGTGCCTACCTTGCCTACCCTGACGGCACATGCATGGCTTCAACGATCACCTTCGGCAACGGGTTCCAGGCACTTACTACTCTCTGAGTAAAACATTGTCCTACACAACTCCTTTAAATTTTGCCACTCTAATCTTTAAGTTATGCCTTTTAGTATTTTGATTTTTCTATCCTGGGTAAAAGGCTCGAAATGTCTCTCCTACCTATGCTTCTCATTATTTTACATACTTTCTATCAGGTCTACCTGCAGCCTCCAATGTTCTAGAGAAAACAATCCAAGTCTGTCCAACCCCTCTCTGTACCTAATAACCATAATCCAGGTATCATTCTTGTAAACTACTCCGAACCCTTCCCAAAGCCTCCATATCCTTCCAGTAATGGGCTGACCAGAATTACATGCGATACTCCAAATGCAACCTATCCGAAGCCATGTGAACCTGTAGCTTGACTTCCTGGTCATTATACTCAATGCGCTGATCTATGAGGATAACATCTTCTTTTCAACTCAATCTACCTAAGTTGCCACTTTCAGGAAGTTACGGATTTGGACCCCATGATCACCAGGTACATCAATGTGGGTGAGAGGCGGAATCTGGAAGTAGTTGATGTGAATGAGGGGAAAATAAAAATTGGGATAAATCTACGATATAACCATATAACCATATAACAATTACAGCACGGAAACAGGCCTTCTCGGCCCTTCCAGTCCGTGCCAACCATTCATTTTCCCCAAGTCCCATCTACCTGCACTCAGACCATACCCCTCCACTCCCTTCCCGTCCATATACCTATCCACTTTACTTTTAAATGTTAAAATCGATCCTGCCTCCACCACTTCTGCAGGAAGACCATTCCACACAGCCACCACTCTCTGAGTAAAGAAGTTCCCCCTCATGTTACCCCTAAACTTCTGTCCCTGAATTCTCATGTCATGCCCTCTTGTTTGAATCATCCATACCCTCAATGGGAAAAGCTTACCCACGTCAACTCTGTCTATCCCTTTCATCATTTTAAAGACTTCAACCATGTTACCACTAAACCTCTGTACCTTAAATCTCATGTCATGCCCTCTTATTTGAATCTTCCCTACCCTCAATGGGAAAAGCTTATCCACGTCAACTCAGTCTATCCCTTTCATCATTTTAAAGACCTCAATCAAGTCCCCCCTTAACCTTCTGCGCTCCAAAGAATAAAGACCTAACTTGTTCAACCTTTCTCTGTAACTTAGTTGCTGGAACCCAGGCAACATTCTAGTAAATCTCCTCTGTACTCTCTCGATTTTGTTGACATCCTTCCTATAATTAGGTGACCAAAATTGTACACCATACTCCAGAATTGGTCTCACCAATGCCTTGTACAATTTTAACATTACTTCCCTACTCCTATATTCAATGCTCTGATTTATAAAGGCCAGCACACCAAAAGCTTTCTTTACCACCCTATCTACATGCGATTCCACCTTCAGGGAACTATGCACAGTAAGTAAAATAAATGGGTGGTTAATAGGACTTGTGGTAGAGAGTCTATTTTTGGCCTTATGTTTCTCTGACCCTTCCTGGTGAATTGGGCAGTCATGAGCTTCACTCCATTTCATTTGTTTTTTTGGTGGAAATGTTTGTATGCTGTGGTTTCGATCATAATGGAAACTCTGAACAATCCAAACCCAAGTCTGATGTCCACGCTTACAGCTGATGGTTTTCCAGTTTTTTGTGGCGACCTGTTTGTGCTAACTTTGTAGCTGTGTTTCCACATGAAAACTATTCAAAAAGTACTTCATTGGCTGTCAAGTGTGAGCATCCTCAAAGATACGTCTAAGTTACTGGGAGACACGAGGAAGGGTTCTGACCCTAAAGGACATCTATTTATTTTCTCCAGAGATGCTGCCTGACCCGCTGAGTTACTCCAGCATATTTTGCCTACCTTCGGTATAAACCAGCATCTGCAGTTCCTTCCTACACACTTGGAGACCTGAGAGGCTGAAGATGTTGGAAACTTGAGCATATAATAAATCTCTGCAGTAATTTGAAAATCTTTATTATCATTTTCCTGAGTACTTACATACCCAGAGGAAACGAAAAAACGTTGCTCGACCAGTGTCCATTCAGTGAGCGGTAAAAAATAAATGGAAATAAAAATAAAAATACATATATCATCATGAGTTCCAATTGGCTCTGCTTCAGTGTGTCCAGGTTGGTGGTTGGTGCGTGATACTTTGGCAGGGGGCAAAGTCCGTTTATCAGTCTTATAGCCTGCGGGAAGAAGCTGAGGAGCATCCTGCTGGTTTTGCAGCTGATGCTCCTGTACCTCTTCCCAGATGGCAGGATGGAGAATATGTGATGCGATGGGTGGTAGGGGTCTTTGATGATGGAGATGGCTCTGTTGATACATCTCTTCCAGTATATGTCCAGCAGGAAAGGGAGTGGAGCACCAATAATCCTGCCGGCGGTCTTCACAATCCTGTCTAGTTGGTGCCGTTCGTACGCTTTGCAGCTCCCGAACCAGGAAGTGATGCCATAGGTTACTGTGCTCTCGATTGTCCCCCTATAAAAAGTGCGTAGGTGTGCAGTGGGGAGACCTGCTTTCCGTAGTCTTCGGAGAGGGTGTAGTCGCTGCTGGGCTCTCTTGCCCAGTGCTGTGGTGGTGGTCGTGGACGTCAGGTCATCTGACAGGTGGAGTCCCAGGAACTTCACACTGCTGACACAGGAGGTCAGGCAGCATCTGTGGAAATAAATGGACAGACAACGTGTCAGGTTGGGACCCTTTCACAGACTGACCAAGCCTTCAGATTAGAGGGTACTTGTTTACCTTCGTATGCGGACCAGATGTCAGCTTGAAATTGATTGCATCTCTCTATGATTCAAAGTCAAAGTCAAAAGAGTTTATTGTCATGTGTCCCTGACAGGACAATGAAAATCTTTCTTTGCATAGCACAACAGAACATAGAAGGCTACACAAAAAGCTGGAGAAACTCAGCGGGTGCAGCAGCATCTAAGGAGTGAAGGAGATAGGTGACGTTTCGGGTCGAGACCCTTCTTCCATTGACTACAATTCTATACGTAAATACACCCATGAATTAATAAATTAATAAAGTGCAAATAACAGATGGAGGGATATTAATGTTCAGAGTTCCGAGCCAGGTTTAATAGCCTGATGGCTGTGGGGAAGTAGCTATTCCTAAACCGGGTTGTTGCAGTCTTCAGGCTCCTGCACCTTCTACCTGAAGGTAGCAGGGAGATGAGTGTGTGGCCAGGGTGGTGTGGGTCCTTGATGATGCTGCCAGCCTTTTTGAGGCAGCGACTGTGATAAATCCCCTCGATGGAAGGACGGTCAGAGCCGATGATGGACTGGGCAGTGTTTACTACTTTTTGTAGTCTTTTCCTCTCCAGGGCGCTCAAGTTGCCGAACCAAGCCACGATGCAACCGGTCAGCAAGCTCTCTACTGTGCACCTGTAGAAGTTGGAGAGAGTCCTCCTTTTCAGACCGACTCTCCGTAATCTTCTCAGGAAGCAGATTCTGCATGCCCTATAATTATTACAAAGGAGCTCTATTCTTGCAATGCACGGCAATATCAGTGTATCATCAGGGAGAGCTTAATCTTGTAGTTTATTACAAATGTAGCCTTAAAGTAAACTCAGGAAATGATACACAGTGATACACAGCTGTTTACTACTGGGCAGGTGTAAACAGAAGAGCAATTGACAGTTTAAATAGTATGTGTTAAATGTATGTATGTTTTATGTGGGGGTGGGGGGTTGGGTGAAACTTTCTCTAATCTCTTACCTCGACAGACATGAGATTTTTTCGATCATCGTATCTCCGTCCATACTGCGGCCAAACATCGAGGGGTCGCTGGCCTTTGACGGAGACTGACTTTTGAGAAGTCCACCGCGGGTGCCTACTGGACTTTAACATTGTGGTCCCTTTGCCAGTGATCAACCGCAGAGCTCCAACTATGGGTGCTTGCGGACTTAACATTACGGAGCCTGTAGTCGCTGCTCAGAGGCCGAAATCGGAAAATCCAAGCCACAGGAATTTTGACCGCCTCGACGAAGGAGTTTTGGCCGCCAGCTGAGGGAGCTTTGATCGCGCCGACGAATAGTTCATCTGCCCCGACCGCGGGAAAAATAAAGAGGAAGAAATTTGGACTTTTTTGCCTTCCATAATATAGAAACATAGAAACATAGAAAAATAGGCGCAGGAGTAGGCCATTCGGCCCTTCAAGCCTGCACCGCCATTCAATATGATCATGGCTGATCATCCAACTCAGTTTCCTGTATCTGCCTTCTCTCCATACCCCCTAATCCCTTTAGCCACAAGAGCCACATCTAACTCCCTCTTGAATATAGCCAATGAACTGGCCTCAACGACCTTCTGTGGCAGAGAATTCCAGAGACTCACCACTCTCTGTGTAAAGAATGTTTTCCTCATCTCCATATAACCATATAACCATATAACCATTACAGCACAGAAACAGGCCTTCTCGGCCCTTCCAATCCGTGCCGACCATTTATTGTCCCCTAGTCCCATCTACCTGCACTCAGACTATACCCCTCCATTCCCTTCCCGTCCATATACCTATCCACTTTACTTTTAAATGTTAAAATCGATCCTGCCTCCACCACTTCTGCAGGAAGATCATTCCACACAGCCACCACTCTCTCGGTCCTAAAGGAATTCCCCCTTATCCTTAGACTGTGAACCGTTGTTCTGGACTCCCCCAACATCGGGAACAATCTTCATGCATCTAGCTTGTCCAACCCCTTAAGAATTTTGTAAGTTCCTATAAGATCCCCCATCAACCTTCTAAATTCCAGTGAGTACAAGCCGAGTCTATCCAGTCTTTCTTCATATGAAAGTCCTGACATCCTTGGAATCAGTCTGGTGAACCTTCTCTGCACTCCCTCTATGGCAAGAATGTCTTTCCTCAGATTTGGAGACCAAAACTGTACGCAATACTCCAGGTGTGGTCTCACCAAGACCCTGTACAACTGCAGTAGAACCTCCCTGCTCCTATACTCAAATCCTTTCGCTATGTGAGGAATGTGGGGAATCTGCTGTGCTGGATGTTTATGTTAACTTTTATGTATCTGTGTGCCTTGTTGCTTTTTCTTCGTATGGCTGTATGGGAATTCGCATATCACTGCACCTTGATTGGTACATGTGACAATAAAATGCTTTTGCAACTAATGAAGGACTAAAGGGCCTGTCCTACAAGCATGCAACTCTATGCGATGAGCGCGATCAAACTAGAAGCGGGGGCCGCGCGGAGGTCGGGTGAGTGGCGCAACGCGGCGCAAAGTGAGGCGAACTTGGAGCGAAGTCTAAGGTAAGTTCGCCAGGACAGAGAGGGGCACACAGAGAGGGGCACAGAGGCACACACACACAGAGGGCCACGGAGCCACACACATAGAGGGTCACGGAGGCACCTACAGATAGGTTCACGGAGGCACGATGTCGTGGCGGTGTGTAATGCGTCGAGGCGACTGCGAGCCGACAAGCCGTTGCCGCGCGGAATTTTTGGACATAGTCAGTTTTTCGGAGCCCCGCGCGATGTCGGGACGAACTCGGGACGAACTCCGCACAATTCCGCAAGGCTCCGGCGATCGAAGTGGGACCGGCCCCGCGACGCCGGACGGCTCAAGCGACCACATTAGGTCGCGCTCATCGCATAGAGTTGCATGCTTGTAAGGGACAAAAGGAGGACTGTTAATGGGTGGGGGGGAGATGAAGAGGGAACAATCCTGAAAGAAGGGAGGAAGAGAGTGTGCAGGGGGGGTTGTGAGGGAACGGGCAGGCGCTGCCGTAATTGTGGGGCAGGAGGGAGTCGAGAAGGAAAGTAGAAGATACTAATCTGAGGGATGGTTGCGGGGAACAATAGCGGATCAGAGCCTTAGAGTCATACATCCCCAAAATTGGCCCTACACCCTGAGGGAAGTGGATGGTATGGAGAAGGGGGTAGGGAAGAAATAAAGGATGGATTGGACAAGGGAATAAATCGAGTGAGGCAAGGGTGTAAGATATGTGGAGGAACAGAATGCAGTGGGGCAGGTTTCGTTTAGTTTTGTTCAGAAACAGTCCCTTCGGCCGTGTCCACACCGACCAGCGATCCCCGAACATTAACACAATATACACTTATACCAATAATACAAACCCACGCCAGAGCACTGTACGCCTTTGGAGTGTTGGAGGAAGCCGAAGATCTAGGAGAAAACCCACGGCAGACACTGGGAGAATGTGGAAACTCCGTACAGACAGCGCCCATCTTCTTTACCACTCAATCTACTTCAGTTGCCACTTTCAGGAAGTTATGGATTTGGACCCCATGATCACCAGATACATCAATGTGGGTGAGAGGTAGAATCTGGAAGGAGTTGATGGGAATGAGTGGAAAATAAAAATTGGGATTAATTTAGGATGAATGTTAAAAAAAATGGATGGTTGATAGGACTTGTGGCAAAGGGACTATTTCTGGGCTTATGTCTCTGTGACCCTTCCTGGTGAACTGGGCAGTTATGAGCGTCAGGCAACACAACCAAAATCAATTGTCAATTAATTTGGCTTTTTGATAGAAATTTTGTATGCTGTGGTTTTGATCATAAAGTAACCTCGGACCAATCCAAACCCAAGTCTGATGTCCACGTCTGCAGTTTTTTGTGGGGCCTTGTTAGTGCTAACTTTGTAGCTGTGTTTCTGTTAATCCTGGCTAAATTGGACCAGCCAGGACTTCAAAATGGGGTTAAGTTTCAGGGTTTGCTGGGAGATTTGGTCAAATTGGAATTACTCACTGCAGAGCTGGGACAGGCTGAGGAGAGGTGCCAGAGTGTCTGGAACTTAGATACAATTTGAAAGCAAAGAATGGGAAGCCTTGCAAACCCTGTCAATCGGGTGCAAAATGCATAGAATGGATTGGATGGCTGCAAACCAGACATACACCTTGTAAATAGCTTGCATATAATGTTGCAGAGTCTGACTATGCTAAGTGTTGATTGGGTGGGGTGTTGAGCCTTGTCTGAGATTTCTGGTGAACAGGGTAAATGTTTCCAAGTTGACTTCATCTCGAAGTCCGTCATGAATACAATGTATTGAACTGTTGTATCATTGGGTTAGGGGAATATCTGTTATGTATGGGGTTAATCGATATTTGGAATTGGGTGATTACGAGACAACCCCCGTGTGGTTCGGCCTTCGAGTTCGCGGGGCATAGAAAAGTCCGTGGTCAGGAGGCTCAGGGTTGATCTTCTGGAAGAGCGCTCAAGACCTCCTACAACTTCTGGAGTGTCTCTGACCGCACGAGGGCTAGAGGGCATGAACAGATAGACGCAGGTATTGAACCCGCAGTGGGATAGGTACAGTGTGTGATCTGAGACGCGCCTTGGGTGAAATAAAATGTAGTTGATTCAAGTGCTTGATTCAGTGTTTTTACTGAAACTAGACTAGGGGGAAGCTTAGAAACGAGAAATTATCATTTCCTCAAGACAAAATATTCAGAAAGTACTTAATTGGCTTTCAAGTGCTTTGTGAGCATCCTCAAAGATACATTAAAGGTACTGGGGGACACGAGGAAGGGTTCCAACCCAAAACGGCACCTATTCCTTTTCGCCAGAGATGCTGCCTGACCCGCTGAGTTACTCCAGCATATTGTGTCTACCTTCGGTATAAACCAGCATCTGCAGTTCCTTCCTGCACACTTGGAGACCTGAGAGGCTGAAGATGTTGGAAACTTGAGCATAAAACAAATCCCTGCAGTAATTCAGCAGGTCAGGCAGCGTCTGTGGAAATAAATGGACAGACACGTTTTGGGTTCTTGGTTACTTGGTCCTCCAAAATATTCCAACTGGAATTTAAACTGGAGGTGGTGAAGGGAGGGGTTTAGCCAGACAGGGTTATTGGGAAGAAAGTGCCACTTTAAATTTAGTTGCATCTGGCTGGGCAACCGTGGCTTGGTGGAGATTATTCCATGCTTTAATAGTGCGTGGAAAGAACGAATTGCTGTACACATCCGTCTTTGAGGCTGAGACCACAAATTGGATCGAATGCCCTCGTCTGCTCCTAATTGGTTTGGGGTTGGTGTAGGTCTTGTGATCTATGTCTAGCTGACCATTTAACATTTTGTAAAAACAGGTCAAACGGTGAGCTTCACGTCTGTCTTGGAGAGGGTTCCACCCCGACCAGAGAATTCAGAAGTTTGGTGACACTCGCTTCTCTCTCGTAGGTTGGGACCCTTTTACAGACTGACCAAGCCTTCAGATTAGGGGGTACTCGTTTACCTTCGTAAGCAGACCAGATGCAAACTTGAAGTTGATTGCATCTCTCTATGATACTGCATGCTCTATAATTACTAGAGAGGAGCTCTATTCTTGCAATGCACGGCAATATCAGCGTATCGTCAGGGAGAGCTTAATCTTGTAGCTTATTACAAATGTAGCCTTAAAGTAAACTCAGGAAATGATACACAGCTGTTTACTACTGGGCAACTGTAAGCAGAAGAGCATTTAACAGTTTAAATAGTATGTGTTAAATGAATGTTTTTAGTATTATATAGCTCGTTTTATGTGGGTGGTGGGGGAGACTTTTTATAATCTCTTACCTCGACGGAGATGCGATTTTTTCCCGTATTGTATCTACGTCCGCACGGCGGTCTAACATCGAGGGGGGGGGGGAGGGGGGCGGCATTTGCTGGAATCCGACTTTTGAGTAGAAGAGGGTAATCAGGGAGATGGGTGGGTGGGGGCAACAATAGCGGGTCAATTGCCTGTCCCACCAGCATGCAACTCCATGCGATGAACCCGATCAAACCGGCAGCGGGGGCCGCGCGGAGGTCGGGTGATCCCCTGTAAAGGGCCGTTCCCACCAGCATAGGCCTGCATGCGGCAAGCGCGACCAAACCGGCAGCAGGGGCCGCGCGGAGGTCGGGTGAGTGGCGCAACGCGGCGCAAAGTGAGGCAAACTTGGAGCGAAGTCTTAAAGGTAAGTTCGCCAGGACAGAGAGGGGCACACAGAGAGGGGCACAGAGGCACACACACACAGAGGGCCACGGAGCCACACACATAGAGGGTCACGGAGGCAACTACAGAGAGGGTCACGGAGGCACGATGTCGGGGTGGTGTGTAAATGTCGAGGCGACTGCGAGCCGACAAGCCGTTGCCTTGCGGAATTTTTGGACATAGTCGGTTTTCCGGAGCCCCGCGCGGTGTCGGGACGAACTCCGCACAATTCCGCACGGCTCCGGCGATCGAAGTGGGACCGGCCCCGCGACGTCGGACGGCTCAAGCGACCACGTTAGGTCGCGCTCATCGCATAGAGTTGCATGCTGGTGGGACAGGCCCTTCAGAGAGTTAGACAGCATCAAAA
The DNA here is from genome assembly GCA_963514005.1 of Raja brachyura. The sequence continues at coordinate 84,147,412 of OY740788.1, read as the reverse complement.
TAGGCCCTGCACCCTGAGGGAAGTGAATGGTACGAAGAAGGGGGAAGGGAAGACGTAATGGATGGATTAGACAAGGGAATATAGGGAGTGAGGGAAGGGTTTATGATATGTGGAGGAACAGAATGCAGTGGGGGAGGTTTTGTGTAGTTTTGTTTAGTTAAACAGTGTCCGCACCGACCAGCAATCCCCGCACTTTAACCCAATTATACCAAGCACCCAAACCCAGGCCGGAGTGCTGCACATCTTTGGAGTGTTGGAGGAAGCCGAAGATCTAGGAGAAAACCCACGGCAGTGACAGGGTGAATATAAAAACTCCGCACAGACAGCACCCATCTACTTTACTACTCAATCTACCTAAGTTGCCACTTTCAGGAAGTTATGGATTTGAACCCCATGATCACCAGGTACATCAATGTGGGTGAGAGGTAGAATCTGGAAGGAGTTGATGGGAATGAGTGGAAAATAAAAAATAGGATTAATTTAGGATGAATGTAGATAAAATGGATGGTTGATAGGACTTGTGGCAAAGAGCCTTTCTCTGGGCTTATGTCTCTGTGACCCTTCCTGGTGAACTGGGCAGTCAAGAGCTTCAGTCAACACAACCAAAATACATTGTCCAGTTCATTTGGCTTTTAGATAGAAATTTTTGTATGCTCTGGCCTTGATCATAAACTAACCACGGAACAAACCTTTTCTAATCTCTTACCTCGACAGTGATGCGATTTTTTTTCCGTATCTTGTCTCCGTCCGCACTGTGGTCTAACCTGTGGTTGGCGGCCTTTGCCGATGGCCGACTTTTGGGAGCTCCACCGCGGGTGCCTACTGTACTTTAACTTAGAGGAGCCTGCGGTCGCTTAGCCTGCAATCGACCTCAGAGCTCCAAACATCGGTGCCTGCGGACTTTACTAGAATGTTGCCTGGGTTCCGGCAACTAAATTACAGAGAAAGGTTGAACAAGTTAGGTCTTTATTCTTTGGAGCGCAGAAGGTTAAGGGTGGACTTGATTGAGCTCTTTAAAATGATGAAAGGGATAGACAGAGTTGACGTGGATAAGCTTTTCCCATTGAGGGTAGGGAAGATTCAAACAAGAGGGCATGACATGAGAATTAAGGGACAGAAGTTTAGGGGTAACATGAGGGGGAACTTCTTTACTCAGAGAGTGGTGGGTGTGTGGAATGATCTTCCAGCAGAAGTGGTGGAGGCAGGATCGATTTTAACATTTAAAGGTAAAGTGGATAGGTATATGGACGGGAAGGGAATGGGGAGGTATGGTCTGAGTGCAGGTAGATGGGACTAGGGGAAAATAAATGGTCGGCACGGGCTGGAAGGGCCGAGAAGGCCTGTTTCCGTGCTGTAATGGTTATATGGTTATATGGTTATATGGTTAACATAACAGAGCTCTGGTGAGAGACCAGCATCGGGAACTCCAAGCCGCAGGAGTTTTGACCGCCTCGACGAAGGAGATTTGACCGCCGGCTGCGGGAGCTTTGATCGCCAGGACAAATGATTTGACTGCCCCGACCGCGGGGGAATTAAAGTGGAGGAAGTTTGGACTTTTTCGCCCTCCATCACAGTGGGGAATGTGGGGAATGCTTATGTAGTTGTAAGTTTAGTGGAGGTTCCTCCTCCACAACCTCCTGCCGCAGTAATTTTGGGGCCGGAGGGTGTGGAGGAGGAAAGTCGAAGAGGGTGGGGGGGGGGGGGGGACAATAGCGGGTCAGAGCCAAAATAGGCCCTGCACCCTGAGCACAGTGGATGGTGTGGAGAAGGGGGTAGGGAAGAAGTAAAGGAAGGATTCGACAAGGGAGTGAGGCAAGGGTTTAAGATATGTGGAGGAACAGAATGCAGTGCGGGAGGTTTTGTTTAGATTTATCTAGAGATACTGTCCGGAAACAGTCCCCTCAGCCGCGTCCGCACTGACCAGCGATCCCCGCACATTAACACAATTTACACTTATACCAAGAATACAAACCAAAGCCAATTAACCTACAAACCTGTATGTCTTAGGAGTGTAGGAGTAAAGGGAGAAAACACACGGCAGTCACAGGGAGAATGTAAAAACTCCGTACAGACAGCACCCGTAGCAGGGATCGAACCTGGAACTTGCGCCTTAAGGCAGCAACTCTACTGCTGTGTCACGGTGCCCCCCCTTGTCAGGAGTGATGAGACAATACTTGAGTCTGTGCGCGAGTAGTGTGAGATTGTGTGTTGAAGGGGATGGAGGAGATGCAAGAACTGCCGAGTTGTATTAAAAGAACAGAAACAGGCCATTCTTCCCAAGCCATCCATGCTGACCAAGATGTCCGCACCAGCTAGTCGCATTTACCCAGATTTGACTCAAATCCCTCTAAACTTTTATTATCCATGTACAGGTCAGAATGTCTTATAAATGTTGTCGCAGTATCTGCCTCAATCGTTCTACCGCGTATGTCCCACGCTCTGTGTGAAAATGTTAACCTGCAGGTAGGTTCCTGTAAAATCTTCCCCTCTCACCTGCACGGACCAGGAAGGGTTAGCGCTTTATCCCGACAGATTTTCAGGCTCTCTTCTGCTCTCATCCACTTTAACCTGGGGTTCTCGATGAACTGTTGCCCACACCGCTCTCTGGAGCAGCGGGTTAGAGGTGGAGGTACTGAGCTGCAAATGGTCTTCCAGTCACCGTCATCCAACCGTCTTTTCTTCAGGAGCCAGCGAGGGATTAGAGTGCCTCTGCTCCATTGCAACATTCCATGGAGTTCACAACATATCAAGTGGCTTCCTTCATGGAAAGCAGCAAAGTACTGGAAGGATGCCACAGGTTGGGAAAATCTGTGGGGAGAGAGAGAGAGAAAGAGAGAGAGAAAAAGAGAAAGAGAGAAAGAGCGAGAGAGCGCTCTGGCCACGTATTTTTTGCCTAAGGGGGGTCTCGCGGCTCCCGGTGGCGGGTGTCAGTCGACCCGCTCTAAGGGGCTTGCCTGTTTTCTATAGGGATGTGTTAAGAGTGAGGAATTTGGTGGTGTTCAGCCAGAGTGTTGTTCCACGAGGAGAGGGGGATGTTGTGGCTGCGGGTGTGGCTGGTCCTCATCCTGTCATGGTGGTTGTCGAGGAGAGGCGCGAGCCTAGAGTGGTTCAGATAGAGCTTACCCCTGCTCCGTCAGATCTGCTCATCGGGCCTAGGCTTCGGGATATTTCTCGGCCTCCGGCTCCGCATAATCTGAGCTGCCTTTCTGAGATGACCAGCATGCCATTTTGTGATGCAAGGAGACGCGCACTGTACAGGATGCTCCTGCACATTCTGAACCACCGTGCCTTCGTCTCCCGTCCTGACTCACCATGGAGGACGGTGTTACCATCCGAAGGCGGCGGGGGGCCCCAGTGGGGGTCCTTCTATAAGGGAGTTGTACCCCTTTATATTGGGGACCTGGGGTGGAGAGTGCTGCATGGAGCGGTGGTTTGTAATAAACTTTTGAGTCGGTTCACGGGCTCGTCTGCCGCATGTATTTTCTGCGGAGAGGAGGAGACCGTATTCCATGTGTATGTGGAGTGTGTGAGGTTACTGCCCCTGTACCAATATCTGAAGGGGTTGTTCCTCAAGTTCTGGCTGCATTTTAGCCCCACAATCCTGGTGTTTGGACACAAGGCGGGGAGTGGGGAGAGCCGAGTGTGGGGGGGGGACTTACCTGTCGGTTTGCTCCTTGGCCTGGCCAAGATGGCCATTCGTGGGTCCAGGCAGCGGGCGGTCGACGGTCTGGCGAGAGTCGGCTGCCTGCCCCTCTTTCGGGCCTACGTCCGTGCACGTGTGTCCCTGGAGAGGGAACACGCGGTGTTCACGGGGACTCTGGAGGCCTTCCGTCAGCGCTGGTCGCCGCGTGGGGTTGAGGCGATTATAAATGAATGTACTGCTGTACTACATTGATCTGTTCATTATAGTGTGATTTTTGATTGTGTTTTGATGTGTTGTATTTTATGATTTGTGTTGAATAAAGTTTTTGAAATGAAAAAAAAAAAAAAAGAGCGAGAGAGCGCTCTGGCCACGTATTTTTTGCCTAAGGGGGGTCTCGCGGCTCCCGGTGGCGGGTGTCAGTCGACCCGCTCTAAGGGGCTTGCCTGTTTTCTATAGGGATGTGTTAAGAGTGAGGAATTTGGTGGTGTTCAGCCAGAGTGTTGTTCCACGAGGAGAGGGGGATGTTGTGGCTGCGGGTGTGGCTGGTCCTCATCCTGTCATGGTGGTTGTCGAGGAGAGGCGCGAGCCTAGAGTGGTTCAGATAGAGCTTACCCCTGCTCCGTCAGATCTGCTCATCGGGCCTAGGCTTCGGGATATTTCTCGGCCTCCGGCTCCGCATAATCTGAGCTGCCTTTCTGAGATTACCAGCATGCCATTTTGTGATGCAAGGAGACGCGCACTGTACAGGATGCTCCTGCACATTCTGAACCACCGTGCCTTCGTCTCCCGTCCTGACTCACCATGGAGGACGGTGTTACCATCCGAAGGCGGCGGGGGGCCCCAGTGGGGGTCCTTCTATAAGGGAGTTGTACCCCTTTATATTGGGGACCTGGGATGGAGAGTGCTGCATGGAGCGGTGGTTTGTAATAAACTTTTGAGTCGGTTCACGGGCTCGTCTGCCGCATGTATTTTCTGCGGAGAGGAGGAGACCGTATTCCATGTGTATATGGAGTGTGTGAGGTTACTGCCCCTGTACCAATATCTGAAGGGGCTGTTCCTCAAGTTCTGGCTGCATTTTAGCCCCACAATCCTGGTGTTTGGACACAAGGCGGGGAGTGGGGAGAGCCGAGTGTGGGGGGGGGACTTACCTGTCGGTTTGCTCCTTGGCCTGGCCAAGATGGCCATTCGTGGGTCCAGGCAGCGGGCGGTCGACGGTCAGGCGAGAGTCGGCTGCCTGCCCCTCTTTCGGGCCTACGTCCGTGCACGTGTGTCCCTGGAGAGGGAACACGCGGTGTTCACGGGGACTCTGGAGGCCTTCCGTCAGCGCTGGTCGCCGCGTGGGGTTGAGGCGATTATAAATGAATGTACTGCTGTACTACAATGATCTGTTCATTATAGTGTGATTTTTGATTGTGTTTTGATGTGTTGTATTTTATGATTTGTGTTGAATAAAGTTTTTGAAATGAAAAAAAAAAAAAAAAAAAAAAAAGAGAGAGAGAGAGAGAATTCTGGACTACCATTTGCAGGTCCAGGCAGCGGGCGGTCGATGGTCAGGCTAGAGTCGGCTGCCTGCGCCTTTTTCGGGCCCATGCATAAAACCATTGGAAATAGTGCCAGTTCCGAAGCAGACAGCCATAACCTGCCTCGACGACTGTAGGCCGGTTGCACTGACACCAATCATCATGAAGTGCCTGGAGAGATTGGTCCTTAAGCACATCAAGGGCGTTCTCCCATTCAACGCTGGACCCACACCAACATGCGTGCAGAGCAAACAGAGCAAACGACGCCACTGCCACTGCCCTCCATACTGTACTGCTCCTTCTAGAACAACGGGGAGTATAGGCACGACAGCTATTTGTGGATTACAGCTCTGCATTCAACACCATCACACCCAGCAGACTGGTCTCCAAGCTGTCCGACCTAGGCTTCGAACACAACATCTGCCTCTGGATTAATGACTTCTTAAAAGGCTTGTCCTACCAGCATCCGACTCCATGCGATGAGCGCGATCAAACTAGAAGCGGGGGCCGCGCGGAGGTCGGGTGATCCCTGTACAGGGCCGTTCCCACCAGCATGTGCCTGCATGCGGCAAGCACGACCAAACCGGCAGCGAGGGCCGCGCGGAGGTTGGGTGAGTGGCGCAACGCGGCGCAAAGTGAGGCGAACTTGGAGCGAAGTCTTAAAGGTAAGTTCGCCAGGACAGAGTGGGGCACACAGAGAGGGGCACAGAGGCACACACACAGAGGGCCACGGAGCCACACACACAGAGGGTCACGGAGGCACCTACAGAGAGGGTCACGGAGGCACGACGTCGAGGCGGTGTGTAATGAGTCGAGGCGACTGCAAGCCGACAAGCCGTTGCCGCGCGGAATTTTTGAGCATGGTCAGTTTTTCGGAGCCCTGCGCGATGTCGGGACGAACTCCGCACAATTCCGCACGGCTCCGGCGATCGAAGTGGGACCGGCCCCGCGACGTCGGACGGCTCAAGCGACCACATTAGGTCGCCCTCATCGCATAGAGTTGCATGCTGGTGGGACAGGCCCTTTACGGACCGGCCGCAGCCAGTCAGGATGGGACCCCACCACTCCCCCCACTCTGACACTCAGCACAGGAGCTCCACAAGGCTGTGTGCTGAGCCCCCTCCTCTACTCCCCCTATACCTATGACTGCATACCGGCCCACAGCACGAACACTGTCATTAAATTTGCAGACAACTCAACAGTGGCGGGGCTGGTCACTGAAGGCGATGAGTCAGTTTACAGGGAGGAGGTACAGAGGTTAATAGGCCGGTGCTCAGAGAACAACTTAGCACTCAATACAAATAAAACAAATGAACTCATCATTGACTTCAGGAAGAAGCAGGGTGGCCACCCCCCACTGCACATAATCGTGGCAGCATCTCTGGAGAGGAATGGGTGACATTTCGGGTCGAGACCCTTCTTCAGACTGAAAGTCCCTTTCCCGTGACTTTCAGTCCGAAGAAGGGTCTCGACCCCGAAACGTCACCCATTCCGTCTCTCCAGAGATGCTGCCTGTCCCGCTGAGTTACTCCAGCATCTTGTGACTATCTTCGGTTTAAACTAGCATCTGCAGTTCCTTCCTATACACACTTCAATCTGCCCAGTCGAGGGTACAATTGGTGATCAAAATACAACAGTGAGTGTTCAAGGATGATTAATGCACCTGGCTCCAGGTTACGTACTTAACATCATCCCGTGTTGAAACCGATCGCTTTGCATTTCGGAACCAAGACTTGTTTAGATACCTCCAACTGAGAGATTATTACAATAAAAAGGTAAAAAGGGAGGCACTAGAAGAAAAGAATCCAGTGATAGAAGTGATAGTTAGTGCGTATCATCAAAAAACATTAAGGATTGTTTCTAAACTTTATCATAGCTTAATGGAATGTCAAGCTAAAACTACATTTTATGTAAAATTTAAGTGGGAAAAGGAATTGAACATCACAATCTCAGAAGAAGAATGGCATCGTATGTGTGTAACACTACAGACATCCACTAATTCACAACATTGGAGAGAATTTAATTGGAAACATTTGATTCGTATCTTTATTACGCCTAACATAAGAAGCAAGCAAATTCTAAGGTAGCAAACCTGCTGGAGGCAGACGCAAATCATGCACATATCTTCTGGAGTTGCCCAAAACTAGAACCATTTTGGGACAGGGTGAATCCAGAATTAACGGAGGTATTAGGATATATAGTCGCCAAGAAGTGTTCCATTTTAGAAACATAGAAACATAGAAAATAGGTGCAGGAGTAGGCCATTCGGCCCTTCGAGCCTGCACCGCCATTCAATATGATCATGGCTGATCATCCAACTCAGTATCCCGTACCTGCCTTCTCTCCATACCCTCTGATCCCCTTAGCCACAAGGGCCACATCTAACTCCCTCTTAAATATAGCCAATGAACTGGCCTCAACTACCCTCTGTGGCAGAGAGTTCCAGAGACCCACCACTCTCTGTGTGAAAAAAGTGCTTCTCATCTCGGTCCTGAAGGATTTCCCCCTTATCCTTAAGCTGTGGCCCCTTGTCCTGGACCTCCCCAACATTTTATACCTGGGTAATATAAATACAGTGGTGCTGAAGGAAGACCATTGCTTGGTTAAAATCCTACTCACAGCTGGCAGAAAGGCCATTACAAGAAACTGGCTTGGAGCGGACACACCCAGCCGTAGACAATGGTTAGACATAGTACAGGAAATATTTGTCATGGAGAAAATGACATATTCTCTAAGACGGGTTTAACAGAAAATGGGAAAATTGATTAGGTATAGAAATAAAGAGATCAACACTGTATCATTCCATTGACAATAATGTAAGTTATTGGAAAATGTTTTGATAAGAAAATAGTTCTGTATACTGCATCATTAATTGTAAACTGAACCCCCCGCTGCACCGTTGTACGTTTCACTGTAATGTTGTATGTTTCGTTGTTATATTTGTGTTTTATTTGTGTATACATAAAAGCAATAAAGACTAAAGTGGGGAAAATAATGAAACCAATCCCTTGGTGTATTAATCACCAGTAAACACCCGCTCCATTCCCCTCTTTTCATTACTTGTATGACAGTTTCTAAAATCGGCGCACACAATGCATTGGGGCCCGTTTGAATGGGTGAAAGAAACAGCGATCCCGAATCTCGCTGCACTTAGCCCAGTGGAGCTGTTGTCTTTACTCGTTTCAATGTGCGTAAAAGCAAGTGACAATACAACGTGAAGATTCTTGCCACAAAACAACCAAAACGGCTTGTGATGATTAGCATTTTATTAACATTTCGCCTTTTCATTTTGGATCGAATAAATAAAATTGATGGACTTTTACATGGAATTCGAAATATTTTTTATATTATGGGTAGCATTTTGGAGATTTGTGGGGAAATTGAACACTTAAGGGCCTGTCCCACCAGCATGCAACTCTATGCGATTAGCGCGACCTAACGTGGTCGCTTGAGCCGTCCGGCGTCGCGGGGCCGGTCCCACTTCGATCGCCGGAGCCGTGCGGAATTGTGCGGAGTTCGTCCCGACACCGCGCGGGGCTCCAAAAAACCGACTATGTCCAAAAATCCCGCGCGGCAACGGCTTGTTGGCTCGCAGTCGCCTCGACACATTACACACCGTCTCGACATCGTGCCTCCGTGACCCTCTCGGTAGGTGCCTCCGTGACCCTCTATGTGTGTGGCTCCGTGGCCCTCTGTGTGTGTGTGCCTCTGTGCCCCTCTCTGTGTGCCCCTCTCTGTCCTGGCGAACTTACCTTGGACTTCGCTCCAAGTTCGCCTCACTTTGCGCCACGTTGCGCCACTCACCCGACCTCCGCGCGGCCCCTACTGCCGGTTTGGTTGCGCTTGCCGCATGCAGGCGCATGCTGGTGGGAACGGCCCTGTACAGGGGATCACTCGACCTCCGCGCGGCCCCCGCTTCTAGTTCGATCGCGTTCATCGCATAGAGTTGCATGCTGGTGGGACAGGCCCTTTAATGTTGAGGCACCGTTACTATATCCTTAAAATGCCCGCGTCTTAAAATCTAAATATTTATTTGCTGTAAAATAAATAGTTACACATGGTCATAGCTGGTTACCCTATATTCTGCTAATTGGTATTCATATATTTTTTTAAACCACGTAAATGATAAATTGCAGGAACAACGTGTCTATAAAAGAATTTACTTCAGCTGTGATTCATTAATGTTGTAAACCATTTGAAATGAAAACCAATTTTATTTTTCCAAAACAAAAATCGAGATAAAATGTCCTGAGTGCATAAATTCCTAATACACAATCAACAAACTGCCTCAAGAAACATCGGATTCTAATTTGATTTTAGACTCCCAATACGATCCATTGGGAACCGCGACAGTTCCGCCTGCGGCACTCACGTGGGTACATTAAATGCATCGGTCTTTAGCGATTCAGTGTATTGCAACAATATCATACATATTGAGCGAGGATTCTGAAGCTAGCGTCTCCAGTTTTAAAGCACGGCACAATTATAGGTAATCAAAAGAAAAATAATTAACTTTATCCAACACCTCCCGGTGGCTCAGCACTTCAACTCCCCCTCCCATTCCGTATCCGACCTCTCGGTCCTGGGCCTCCTCCATGGCCAGAGTGAGCAACACCGCAAGTTGGAGGAACAGCACCTCATATTCCGCTTGGGGAGTCTGCATCCTCTGGGCTTAAACATTGAATTTTCTAAATTCTGTTAACCCAGACTGACCCCTCCCCCTCCCCACCTCTCCCTCAGCCCTCAGGCCCTGGCATTCCTTCTCCATCTCCCCCCCACCCAAGTCGCACTAGCTTCTCATTTCCACACCACAAACAGCTTACAATGGCCTGTTTCCTTTATCATCAATACTTTTTTGCATATCTTTCATTCATTGTTCTTTATCTCTCCACATCACTGTCTATATCTCTCGTTTCCCTGACCCCTGACCAGTCTGAGGAAGGGTCTCGACCCGAAACGTCGCCTATCTCCTTCGCTCCTTAGATGCTGCTGCACCCGCTGAGTTTCTCCAGCTTTTTGTGTAACCTGGGTGAGAAGGGTCTCGACCCGAAATGCCACCCACTCATTCTCTCCAGAGATGCTGCCTGGCCCGAACCGCTGAGTTACTCCAGCTTTTTGTGTCTATCTTCGGTGTAAACCAAAGAACATTGAGCGGAGCAAGATAGTCCACTCCAAAGATCGTAGAGTGGGACGCCATCACCAAAGATCGTAGATTGGAGCGGAGGCGGAGACGCAAGCCGGTTACGGAAATGGCTTTGAGGATTACCCATGATCTATTATGCCTTTTTATCGACGAGTGGACTATCTTGCTCCACTCTATGATCTTTGGTGGACAGAGTCTCCAGTGCCAGGTTCCTGGGCACCCACATCTCAGCAGATCTCAGGTGGCCAACTAACACGCACTCCCTGGTAAAGAAGGCACAACAATGGCTTTACCTCCTAAGATCATTCAGGAAAGTCAACTTGCCACAACAGCTGCCAGTGTCATTCTACCGTTGCTCCACAGAGAGTGTCCTGACACATGGCATCCTGGTGAGGTACGGCAACAGTTCCACAGCTGACAAGAAAGCTCTGCAGAGAGTCATCAATGCAGCCCAGAAGATCACCAACACACATCCGCCTGCCCTGGAAGAGATCTATAGCTCTCGTTACCTGTGAAAGGCATGACACATCCTAAAGGACTCATCTCATCCCGCGCATCACTTGTTGGCCCATCTGGCCTCAGGAAAGCGTTACAGGTCCATTAAATCATACACCACAAGATTAACAAACAGTTTCTACCCCAAGGCCATGACTCTGAACTCTGCATTGAACTCACACCCCATCCCATAGCCAATATTCTGTACTGCTATAACATTATACTGTGGAATATTGCACATTCTGACTTGACTCCGGAAGTGGCGGCGCTGCCCTAGCAGCTGCGGCTCGCTTGCAGTCCGTATATATTTTTTTGTTTTTGTTGTCCTTGTCCTGTTTTAGTCAGTTAATTTGAGTTATTGGGGTGTGTAAGGGTGGGAGAAACGTGTTTTAGTCTCTTCCTTCGGGGGGGGTTGCAACTTTTTTTTATGTCGCATCCCCCGTCTCCGTCTGCGCTGAGGCCTAATGGCGGAGCTGGCGGCCTCCAACTGCGACCGACCCGAGGCTCCGGAGGCAGAGCCAGCCTGGACTTACCAGCGCGAGGCTGGCCGACTTCGGGGCTGTGGCGGGCTACGGCGGGCGGAGTTTGAATCGGCCCGTTTGCGGAGCGCGGTTCAGCCACGGGACTGACTTACCTACCAACACCCGGCGCGGTCACAACATCGAGGCCTGGATCGCCTCAGCGCAGAGGGAGAACAAGGAAGACACAAAGACTTAAGACTTTTGCCTTCCATCACAGTGAGGAGGTGCCTGGTGAACTCACTGTGGTGGATGTTAACATAGAAACAGAAAAATAGGTGCAGGAGTAGGCCATTCGGCCCTTCGAGCCTGCACCGCCATTCAATGCAATCATGGCTGATCATCCAACTCAGTATCCCATACCTGCCTTCTCTCCATACCCCCTGATCCCTTTAGCCACAAGTGCCACATCTAACGCCCTCTTAAATATAGCCAATGAACTGGCCTCAACTACCTTCTGTGGCAGAGAATTCCAGAGACTCACCACTCTCTGTGTAAAGAATGTTTTCCTCATCTCGGTTCTAAAGGAATTCCCCCTTATCCTTAGACTGTGACCCCCTTGTTCTGGACTCCCCCAACATCGGGAACAATCTTCCAGCATCTAGCTTGTCCAACCCCTTAAGAATTTTGTAAGTTTCTATAAGATCCCCCCTCAATCTTCTAAATTCCAGCGAGTACAAGCCGAGTCTATCCAGTCTTTCCTCATTATGTTAATTTGTGTTTATTGTGTGTTTTTGTTATTTTATTAAATGTATGACTGCAAGGAACGAAATTTTGTTCAGACTGAAAGGCCTGAAAGACAATAAAAGATACTCTATTTTACTCTGACGACGTTTTTCTTGCCGGTTTTGATGTTTGCATTGTCGTTATTGTTTATCTGAAACCTTGGAGCTCCGCTCGTGCATTGCGGCTGAAATTTTGTTGTATGTATTTACACTGACAATAAAGTGTATTTTATCATCATTATTATTATTATGTCTGTAGTTGATCTGTGTCTCGTTATACAATACATTACAAACTTGACTTCAATGGGTGATTTAATGTTTTGAAACGTCTCGCAAGCTTCAAAGGAAAGGTCACAGAGGTTGGCACCAATTTACAAGAGTGATAATTCATGATTGGGACAAAAACAAAGGGAGGCTGAGAGTTGGGGGGAGAAAATGGAGCGAGGGAGAGGGGGGGGGGTGAGACAAATGGAGAGAGAGTGTGGAAGGTGGAGGGGGGGGGAAGGGACAAAGCGAGGAGGGAGAGAAAAGGGGAGAAACAGGAAGAGAGAGAGAAAATGTTTGGAGGTGTAGAGAAACTGAAAGATTAAAGGATATGCATGGGACAATTGTTTTTAGATGGAGACTGGTGGGTGCGTGGAATATGCTGCCAGGGTTCACATGCAAGCATAAATAATTAGTATAAGTGAGCATCATGTTCTCCACAGATATCGTGAGTCAACGGGCCTGTTCATGTTCTAATATTCTGCTCTATGTATTATCTATGTTCTGCTATTAGCCCCATTCCCACACTTCAAAATGATCTCAGTCATCGAGGATATTCTAGGATAGCCTGAGATTGGGAGAAATTCACATCTCACAGCACATCTTGCTTGAACTGTCAGGATCACATCACATCAGCTGATCTATATCGGTGAGACCAAGCGGAGGCTGGGCGATCGTTTCGCCGAACGCCTCCGCTCGGTCCGCAATAACCAACCCGACCTCCCGGTGGCTCAGCATTTCAACTCCCCCTCCCATTCCGTATCCGACCTCTCGGTCCTGGGCCTCCTCCACGGCCAGAGTGAGCAACACCGCAAGTTGGAGGAACAGCACCTCATATTCCGCTTGGGGAGTCTGCATCCTCTGGGCTTAAACATTGAATTTTCTCAATTCTGTTAACCCTGGCTGCCTCCTCCCCTTCCCACCTCTCCCTCAGCCCTCGGGCCCTGGCATTCCTTCTCTCTCTATCTCTCCCCCACCCAAGTCGCACTAGCTTCTCATTTTCACACCACAAACAGCTTACAATGGCCTGTTTCCTTTATCATCGATACTTTTTTGCATATCTTTCATTCATTGTTCTTTATCTCTCCACATCACCGTCTATATCTCTCGTTTCCCTGATCCCTGACCAGTCTGAAGAAGGGTCTCGACCCGAAACGTCGCCTATCTCCTTCGCTCCTTAGATGCTGCTGCACCCGCTGAGTTTCCCCAGCTTTTTGTGTAACCCTCACATCCTTTCTAAGAAGCTGGCAAGTGGAAGAACACCACCAAACGCATTGTATTAAGATTTTCTCAGCTTAGGCTTGTGGCAGGGAGTTGCTAACACGAGCAATGTGAGGTAAGGGAGGTGACTAAATCCCACTGGATCTATTACACTATCTCCACACAGCTGCTTCTGTTTGAATGCGCAAAACTCTAGCAGAATTTTAACTTTGCAGTTCTTCCCTTGCTCCACCAGAACCCATCTGTTGTCACTTGGGCTAGGTGATCCACACGTACACAGGAGAACTAGCAAAACAAATATAACAGAAGGGCTTGCGTGCGTTGTATATCCCCAGGAATGCTAATGAAACCACAGCAAAGATTGGCATCTTCATTTGAAAACAATAACATTCAAACTTCCTACAAAAACACCACTGTAACCTTTTGCTTGGAGAAACGGAGATTCTAACTGCCAGCAAGTTTCATTTCATTTAGTTTAGTTTAGTTTAGTTTAGTTTAGTTTAAGGTCGGTGGGGGCGCTGCAAGCCGGCCGCCCTGCCAGCAGCGTCAGTTTTTTTCAACTTTTTTAATTTTTTGTGTGTGTTTAAATGTATGTTTTTAATGTTTCTCTGTGTGTTTTGTGTGAGGTGAGGGGAAACCGTTTAGGTCGCCTCCCCCGTGGCCTAACATCGAGGATCGATACGGCCTTTCCCGGAGTCGCGCCCAGGGCTTCAGCAGCGGGCGCAGCGTGGACTCTCGGCGTGGAGCGGGCGAGCCCTCGCTGGGGGTCACCGGAGGGGAGCGCTTCATTCGCTGGCCCGTGGCAGCATGAAGCCGGGGTCTGCAGAGCTCCAGCTGGCGCGGCATCCTCAGCCTGGGATCCCTCGTTGGGGACCCGGGAGCAGAAGCTCCCACCGCCGGCCCGCGGCCAACTTCTACCACGGGTGTGGCGGGGACTTACCATCAGGAGCGGGGTCCCTCGTCGGGGACCCCTGGAGGGGAGCTCTGACCGCTGGCCCTGCAGTCTGCAGTACTTCTGGCTGCGGCGCGGCGGGAACTTTAAATCTTCAACCGCCGGCCTGCGGCCTACACCAGCCTGAAGCCACGGTCTCCGGTGTGGGCGGCACCGTTTCAGGACTTACCTGGACTTTCACTCATCTGGATGCCCGCAGGAGTGGCTGCGGAGGTTGAGGTCCCGACCACGGGGGAAAATGGAGGAGGACTGGCCAAATTTGTGCCTTCCACCCCAGTGATGAATGCTGTGGTGGATGTTTGTGTTAAATTTCTATTGTGTTTTTGTGTGTTCTTTATCATTGTACCGCTGCTGGCAAATTCATTTCACTTGCACTTTATGTGCAATGTGACGAATAAAACTGATTGATTGATTGTTTAATTTAGAGATACAGCGTAGAAACAGGCCCTTTGGCCTGCCGAGTGCATTGACCAGCAATCCCAGCACACTAACATTATCCTACACACATTAGGGACATTTTTACCATTTAGTCTGAATACCTGTACGTCTTTGGAGTGTGGGAGAAAACCCACTAATGTCATGGGGAGAACATATAACAGGTATGTTACAAAACTTACCTTCAGCGGCGCTGCAGTTCTGTCAATGGCCGTGTGCGCGACTTTGGCGCCTTTGAGGGGGGGAGGCGGGGTTAAAATGCGGTTTTCCCCATGCCTTCCGGAATTATATTTTCTCGGAGGGCGAGCTTTTTCTGAAGATTCGTTCCGACTGCCGGTAAGTTACATTTTTTTTTAATCGCCCGACTATTTCAGCGCTGAAGTAAAATAAAAATTAGCTCCTAATGCCGTGAACGCCGACAACGGGGACGGATTTTACATAGGGGACAGGTAAAGGAAAGCCGTTTATTTTTTCATATAAACTTGCTTGTTTAGATGACCTTAATCAATATTTCATGTTGCAAAACGGTGATTTATTCCCCATACGAACCGGCAGTATTTTTCCTGCCGATATGGGGTTTAAATTCACCACAACCGCAACGTTCCAATCCATAGCGTTCCAGAAAATCCCACTCGCAAGTTGATTTAAAAAGCCCATTAATTTACGGGCATTAAACACTAAATTCCTTCAATTTGGCCTATAAATTCATAACAATGAGATTTAAAAATCTTGTTATATTGTGAATTCTTGTGTGAATGTTATTTGGACACTTAGGCTTTTTTAAAAAATGTTAATCTTTTCTTAAGAAATGGATAGATGTTTAGATCTAGTAATTGAATTTTGTAAATTAGCTACAATTGGGTAACTAACTAATTATATGCATTCATTTCAGGTCATCCAAGTAAGATTGTTTCATATTTGTTTCAGAATGCTTCAATCTATAATAACTGAAAATGTCTTTCAGTTCTCTTAATTTTTAAGAAAGTTATGGGCTTTTGACTGTCCTCGATCACAACGTTTGTGTTCAGTCAGTGGAAAAGTAAAAGGGAACAAGATGCTAATTTCTGAGTATGAAAATGGCCATAACTTTCTTAATACTGAAGATATGAAAGTGAATTAGGTGTCAAATTAAACTTTTTTTATGCGTTATCTGATGGGATAAATTGCAGACATGATTTTTTAAATCTCAAAATTTCGTAACATTGCTACATATAAACTCCGTACAGACAACACCCGTAGTCAGGACCAAACCCAGGACTCTGGCACTGTGGGGCAACAACAGTGACCCTGCCACTGTGCCAGCCAAAATACCATGCCACTGCAAAATATTTTGAAGGTTGCATCTGCAAGAACATTTTGGGATGACAATAACACAACAATAGAGGTGGCCAAAATATAAGGACTAGTTTCTACCCTACAGATTCCTCGGGTAGCATGTTATAGTAGGTGTTCCCACGTCAAAGTCTTTGACTATATCCTGGGGTAGATTAAGTGTCTGTAAAGTGAGCTATCGGGAGAGGTTGAGAAGGCTGGGTCTCCATTCCTTGGAGCGCAGGAGGATGAGGGGTGATCCTATAGAGGTGCACAAAATTCTGAGAGCAATATATCGGGTAGAGTCTCTTGGCACCGAGTAGGGGAATCGAGGACCTGAGGACATAGGTTCGAGGTGAAGGGGAAAAGATTTAATAGGAATCTGAGGGGTAACTTTTTCACACAAAGGTGGTGGGTGTATGGAACAAGCTGCCAGATGAGGTGGTTGAGGCTGGGACTATCCCAACATTTAAGAAACAGTTGGACAGGTACATGGATAGGACAGTTTTGAAGGGATATGGACCAAGCACAGGTAGGTGGGACTAGTGTAGCTGGGAAATGTTGGCCGGTGTGGGCACGTTGAGCCGAGGGGCCTGTTTCCACACTGTATCACTCTATGAATCTAAAGGGGCTGTCCCACTTGGACGACCTAATTGTCGAGTTTAGAAGAGTTTAGGAGAGTTTGAAAAAATGTCATGTTGAAGACCTCCTTCGACTATGTTGAAGACTAGTTACAACTAGCTACAACAACTTCGGGAACATTGGACACCAAATAGTGGAGAGTGAAGACGACCTCCTTCGATCTTCTTCGACTCTTCGACTATGATGAAGGCTATCTACGACTACCTTCGACTACCCTCGATTACCTACGACTAACATGCCGACCTACTATGACCTACTACGACTCAACATACGAGTAAAAAAAGTATTGATTTTTTTCCATGGCGAGCTTTTTTTACTCGCGGGCATTTTTCAACATGTTGAAAAATACGCACTACGTAGCTGAGGCCACGAGTACACGGGGACTACTCTCGAGCATGAAGGAGAGTTGTAAAGACCTCCCATGACCTCGTGTCGACCATGCTGCGTGTATGAGTCGAGGGCAAACTCGCCAGAACTCACGGATTTGGCCGCCCAAGTGGGACAGCCCCTTAGGTTGTCAGTTACTGCAAATGTATCAGATTGCAGAATATTAACAAGTGCTATTAACAAGCACTGAACGTTATTCCCCATCAGCACACTGTGGACGGCTCGATTGCAATCCTGTATAGTCTTTCCGCTGACGGGTTAGCATGCAAAAAAAAACCTTGGGTACATATGACAATAAAGTTGGGGAGCTCCAACACTCCCCTCTTCAAAGCGGGAAATATTATACTGCAACCCTGAGCCAGGTGTTGCTTCCCTTTTATCTGTGCAGGAGATATGATAATGCATCCCTGAATCAGGTGTTGCATCCACAGGCATTTGACTGGCACAGCCTGTAGGCGTCTCCTGAGCCAGGAGCACATTTCCTTTTTTTCCCCTTTTTAAAAATCTGTTTATTTATTTATTTATTTATTTATTTATTTATTTATTTGTTTGTTTGTTTGTTTGTTTGTTTGTTCATCCACATATTTGTATTTGTTTGTTTGTTTGTTTGTTTGTTTATTTAATGTATTTATTTTTTACTCACTAGACAGGTTGCGTCTGCTAGTGACTCTGAGTCCAGCCTTGCTCCCATCTAGAGCCTCAACGGAGTATCTTAGGGGAGGAAGATAACACAACCCTGAACCAGGTGCTGCTTCCACTGGCCTCATAAAGCTCCCTTTCGGAGCTCCAAAGGAGGTGGCTGAACAGGCCTCGCCCGCCAGATGCTCCAAACAGCCGCCTGAAAACCGGGGGTGACTGTACGTCCGCAGCTTCAATAGCGGTAGCTCCACGGGCCATGCCCGTCAACGTTTTGCGTTCGACCACCCTCCGTGGCGGTTGCTGTGCGGCCGCTTCTCGAGTAGCTGCATTGGCCACGGCCGTCAGCTTCTCCAAGCCCGCTGCAACTAATTAACGGAACAGCAGGCCGTTCCTGGAGTTAAACATTTCTTATCTGCCGGAGCAGTTTTGAACTGCTCTGAATCCTGCGCCATGCGTCGGCGTATTGACGGGCATGCGGGCTGGCAGGCTCTTCACGTAGTCATTCACGTGACTTCGATATAAAATCATTAAACTCCCTATATAAATTCAAAGTATATTCCTTTGAAGAACACGGTTCATGATCAAGGCACACAGAACAAAAGCAGAAGGGCTATGTTGCATCTGTAGAAATGAAAGACATCGAGTGTGGGTGTGAATTCCCCTCCAAAAAATTACATTCAAGTTTTCACCAAATCCAATTCATTCAATGGACTTCAGAGGGATGTTATTTATCGAAATATAATCCTGGGAATCAAAACAACATGTCCTCCCTTGGCAACTGTAGGCACAAAATTAAAAGCAGGCATGCACAAGAGGCCTCTGTTGTAGGGGCACGGAAATCTCATTGGCTTCTCTTGGCGCTGCGGTGGGGAGAGGTGCGGCCATGGAAGGATTCGAAAGCAAGAAGAAAAGTTCAAACATCGAAAGACCAAGAGCCAGTGACGTTTGGCAGGAAAAGCACAGGCTGGGGTTGAGATCGGCCGCGAGCTGCAGAGGTTTGGGGCGCAAGTCGATGGAGCGTAAAGATGGGTAGACTGTCCAGCAAGCTCCAATACGGTCAGGAGTAACAAATAGATGTGTGGAGGGCTGAAGGGGAGATGGTGCAAACAAGCCAGCTGACTGATGACATGGATTTATAGAACTAATCTCAAGAACAAATGTGACTCTACTCTTTCTGAAGTGTTGTCACCTTGTGCTTTCATGACAGATGTTTTCTTGACCTGCTGGCAATTTTCAGCATGTTCTCCTTTTCAACATCTGGCAGTGTTTTCCTTTCCGACCACCGCTGTCAATCTGAATCAATCTCTCATGCAAACTTGGAAGCTTCAACGCTTCTCTTTGATGCATCCAATTCCCAAAGAGCACAAGGTCCACCTTCACTCATCATTCAAAACAGAAGGCTTGTCAGAATTTTGTGCATAGGCAAAATCCTTGAATCCTTGGTCCTTTTCTGTAGCCTGATAAAATGTTCTGCTCCCAAAGTCTATGCATTGTACATTTTCCTAACCATTGTACATTGAAATTATGTTAATCAAGCATCTTCGGGACATCTTTGCTGCAGGTCCAGCAGATTTTCTGGTCTGCCAGATGTTATTCCTCATGCATAACCAAACATATCATAAACGCCACTGTGATTGCAATGAGTTTGAAAGAGAGCGGGATATGTAAAAGCACACCGGAGCCACGATCCAGCTTCAAACATACCCACTTTTCTGACCCCTGCTGCTCTGCGCCAAACCCCAGCTCTGGCCACACACTAGACCCACAGTCACCCCATCCCTGGTCGCTCCCTGACCTGTGGTCCCATTTGCCCTCTGGACTCTCAGCTCAAATTCTGGATTAATGAATGAGCCAGATGCCGAACCATCAGGATTCCTCAATAACTAAGTATGGGATTATCGAAGTTTTGCTGAATCCAATGATCGCTCTGTTTTTTTTCTACACATTAGTGCTAACTGGCGTGCACTGTACATGGACCAAACATTATGCAGCCACACCCTTCTGTCACTGTTGTTCTAAACCTGGTTTGCATTTCAACCCATCTTTGCATGTTTATTCATTTGTAAGAATGGGATAACTATTTGCTATCTGATGCAAACCTGTCAAAATTCAATTGAGCTCCAGACAATTCAGCTCATTTCTAAACACCTGTTTTCGTTTTTTTATTATGGTAGCCTTTCTCGTTGTGTGTAGATTGATAATTTAAAAAAAATGAATTTAATTCACTTTAAAATAAGGCCGTAACGTAACAAAATGTGGAAAAAGTGAAGGGGTCTGAATACTTTCTGAATGCACTGTGTGTGTGTGTGTAATATATATATGATATACATATAAATGCAATGTTAACATTTATTTAGAGGGGGCTTGTTTACAAATACAGGGATTTTAATGCCAAGGCTCTATAAGGCGCTGGTCAGACCGCATTTGGAATATTGTGAGCAATTTTGGGCACCATACCTGTGGAAAGACGTGCTGGCTGTAGAAAAGGTCCAGATCTATCTCATTGGACTATCCTTAATCGGAGATGGGTGTGGAAAGGATGTTTCCACTGGTGGGAGAGGCTGGGACCAGAGGTCGTAGCCTCAGAATTAAAGGGCGCTCTTATAGAAAGGAGGCGGCGAGGAACTTCTTTAGTCAAAGGCTAGTTAATCGGTGGAACTCACTGCCACAGAGGGCTGTGGAGGCCAAGATAGCGGATATTTCTAAGGCAGATAGAACAGTTCTTGATTAAAATGGGTGTCAAGGGTTATGGAGGAAAAGGCAGAAAAGTGCGATTAGGAGACAGAGATCAGCCATGATTGAATGGCGGAGTAGACTCGATGGGCCGAATGGCCTAATTCTACTCCTACAACTCATGAACCTGTGACCTTACTAGAATTTATCTTGGACAAAACATTATTCCCTATATCTTTACACTGTGGATAGCTCAACTGTAGTCATGTATAGTTTTTCCGCTGACTAGTTGGCATGCAACAAAAGCTACACAACGAGAAAGGCCACCATGGTTTTGTTGAAGGGTTTAACCTTCTTCAGTGGCTAATGACTGTACATTCTTCTCCATTGCTATTCTCCTGGTCCAGTCTGAGCAGGGTTGACCAGTCTCTTATCCTGAAGGAAAACAATGATGCCAACCCTGTAGTTTCATTAGTACTGATACTATTTGGGTTTTTCTGTGATATTTATTGAACTGAATTTGAATTCTACACGATGATATTAGAACTCATGCTTCCAAATGATTGATCCAAATGTTCGATTATAGTCAGTGTGGAAACAGGCCCTTCAGCTCAACTTGCCCACACCGACCAAACTGCCACCATCTACCAAGTCCCACCTGCCTCTGTTTGGCCCACATACTCTAAACCTGTTCTACACATATACCTGTCTACTTGCTTCTTATACATTGTGATAGTCCCTGCCTCAACTACCTCTTCCAGCAGCTCATTCCATATACCCACCACCATTTGTGTGAAAACGTTACCCCTCAGACCCCTCTAAGATCTTTCCCCTTTTACCTGAACCCTATACCTTCTTGTTCTCGATTCCCCTACTCATGGAAAGAGCCTTTTCAGGCCTACCCGATCTATTCCTCTCATGATTTTATACACCTCTATAAGATCACCCCTCATCCATCTGCGCTCCAGGGAATAGAGTCCCAGTCTGCTCAATTTCTCCCTCTGGTTCAGATTTAGGTTTGCTGAGCAAAGTGCTGGAGAAACTTGGCCAGTCAGGCAGCATCTGTGGCGGGGGATTGGACAGACAACACTTTGAAATGGTGAGTGCCTCCAACAGTTTGTCCATTGCTCTACCAGGGGCATTTTTGCAGACCAAAGGGTTAATCTCTGGAAGTGAATACTACACAAAAAATAAAACTCAAGAGCCTTGCTTCTTCTAGAAATCACAACATGGTTTTCTTTACATTCATCTGTCCAATTCATTTAATGGTGCACTAAATCTGGAAGAGGCAGTTAAATCTTCAGTTTGTAAGTTAAGCCAAATGGTTCTCACTGGTTAATAAAAATATCCTACGAGTTTGTTAGCTTGGGCTCAAAGTACGTACCTGGTATACTAGTCTTGCTGCCTTAAATATGAATTTTTAAATATTCCATCAGAATAATCCATTGCCAGTGATCAATAAAATCCCATGTCCGTCTTTGTTTTATGGTTGATCTTTCTATCAATCTGGTAATGGTTGGCTGGATTTTATGCTCAGACCATGAATTATTAGCCACTGCCTGACTTCACAGTGATCTGGATTTGGTTAAATTCTACTTCAGTTAAGAAGTCCAACCGAGAGACCATATCTCCAGGACACCTATTAAAAGGTGGCTGCTGGAAAGAGCCAAGGAGAGGTGGAATCAATCAACAATAGGGCCAGTGAGACAAACAATGTTTTTACAGAATTACGCAGAGCATATGCATAGAAACATAGAAACATAGAAATTAGGTGCAGGAGTAGGCCATTCGGCCCTTCGAGCCTGCACCACCATTCAATATGACCATGGCTGATCATCCAACTCAGTATCCTTCTCTCCATACCCTCTGATCCCCTTAGCCACAAGAGCCACAGCTAACTCCCTCTTAAATATAGCCAATGAACTGGCCTCAACCACCCTCTGTGGCAGAGAGTTCCAGAGACCCACCACTCTCTGTGTGAAAAAAAGTTGTTCTCATCTCAGTCCTAAAGGATTTCCCCCTTATCCTTAAGCTGTGACCCCTTGTCCTGGACCTCCCCAACATCGGGAACAATCTTCCTGCATCTAGCCTGTCCAACCCCTTAAGAATTTTGTATGTTTCTATAAAATCCCCTCTCAATCTCCTAAATTCTAGAGAGTATAAACCGAGTCTATGCAGTCTTTGTTCATAAGACAGTCCTGACATCCCAGGAATCAGTCTGGTGAACCTTCTCTGCACCCTCTCTATGGCAATAATGTCCTTCCTCAGATTTGGAGACCAGAATTGTACGCAATACTCCAGGTGTGGTCTCACCAAGACCCTATATAACTGAAGTAGAACCTCCCTGCTCCTGTACTCAAATCCTTTTGCTATGAAAGCTAACATACCATTCGCTTTCTTCACTGCCTGCTGCACCTGCATGCCTACTTTCATGCGCTTTTATATGCGGTTAACAACAACCTGGCTCTCAACATCAGTAAAACTGAAGAACTGGTTGTTGACTCTAGAAGAGGAAGGCAGAGGATCCGCAAACCTGTCTTTATCGATGGGTCAGTAGTGGAGAGTGTGAACAACTTTTCACATTTCTTGCCATGCATATCCTTCATGATCTTGGTTCTTGGTCACTTGGTGCTCCAAAATATTCCAACTGGAATTTAAACTGGAGGTGGCCCAGCACATCTGCCGTGACCCAGCACATTGATCCAATCATAAAGAAAGCTCATCAACGTCTCTACATCCTTAGAAGATTGAAGAGATTCACTGTTTTGACGAATACTCTCTTGTACTTCCACAGGTGTAGAGTCAAAAGCATTTTGACTGGTTGCATCAGGCCCTGTTTCAGTAACTCGAACGTCAAGTCAAGTCAAGTCAAGTCAAACAAACTTTATTGTCATTTAGAAATACATTGATATATGCAGTTCCAAACGAAATTACGTTGCATTTGGCTCCCTGTGCAACACAATAAATTAACCGAAGGATAGGCATGGATGAAAAGGATAAATAGACAATGGTGGCAGCCCATTACATGGCATTCAGGAGTCTGATGGCTCGTGGGAAGAAGCTGTTGCAGAACCTTGATGTTCTGACTTCCGGTGGCGCCATGTTCTAGGAGAGAACAGTGCCAGACCAGCTCTTAAAAAATCTGAAAAAAAACGGGGTTAGAGGAGGCTGCTAACGCTACTTACCGTAGGAGATTGATTTTAAACGGCTCCGGGTGCGATTGTAAGCTGCGTGACGTCATCAGGCGCGCGACTTTAGCGACTCCGGTAAGAAATTTAAAATGAATCCCTCCTCCCCCATACAGCCGAAGAAAGGTTCCAGAAGGGAGGTAGGCCCCACCAAAGCTTCAGGCTCGGGACTGGCTGCCTCCCAATAAGAGATTTCACTAAGAAAAGCTGAGATGGAAGATCTTAAAAAATCTCTGCTGGCTGATATGAGGAAAATGCTGAAGGAAACACAAACAGAAACACAAAAAGAAGTGAAGAAAGATTATAAAGAAATTAAGGATGAAATGAAAGCCTTAAAAACGGATATTCGAAAAATCAAAGAAGAATTAATGAGAGAAGTTAAAGAAATGGTAAAAATCATGATGAATGAATGGAAAACAGAACTGGAGGAGGACATACATAATCAAATGATTGAGGTAACTGATAAGATTGCTGGGATGGAGCGAACGATGGAAGAGATGATGGATGCGAAAATAGAGGCGAGGTTAAGCCCTATGTCAACTGTACTGGATCAACAAAATGATACGATTAAAGAATTAACTGATGCTGCTCTAACAACTGCGAGGGAGAATGAGAAGATAAATGAAGAGAACAAACGCCTCTCTGAATTAGTACGTAAAATAAATGAGAAATGTATTGATTTGGAGGGGCGGCAAAGACGTAAGAATTTGCGCATAGTAGGTCTGCCTGAGGGACGCGAAGGAAACCATGACCCACGTAAATTCTTTGCTAAACTCCTGAAGGACGTTTTGGATCTGGATGAAGAGCCCCTGTTGGGCCGAGCCCACAGGGCTTTAAGACCGGCTTCTAGGAGTGGTGCACCACCAAGACAAGTAATTGTAAAGGTGGTTTATGACGGCGTCTTTGAAGATATGATGAAGATAATAATAAGAAAAAGAAATCTGAAATACGAAGGAGATAACATCAGTATCTTCAGAGACTACCTGGCCGAAGTGGCTAAAAGAAGAGCTCTATTCACAGAAACAAGACGCATCTTGAGAGATATAAAAGGAAAAAAGGAGATCAGATATGGTCTGGTGTACCCGGCAATACTTAGAGTTACCTACGAGAAGAAGGATCTTCGTTTCACCAAGCATACAGCGGCACTGGAATTCGCTCGGAAAATACAGAAGAAGGTAGAAGAAGGAGAAGAAGGAGAAGCAGTGGAAGAAGGAGTAGACCCGACAGGAGTAATTGATGGATGAACTTTATGGACCTGCGGTTATGAACCACTCACTGAGAAAAAGGCGAAATAACGGACATAGAATTGTAGTATTATATTGCTTACTAATTAATTAATAAATACTAATTTGTAATTATTAATTGCTAATTACTAATTAGTTTGATTTCCCTTACTCCACTTATATAGTATTACTAATTATGATACTAATTATAGTTGAAATTATCAACTAAAAACTATTAATATGAATAATAGAAAAAGTTATTAAGAATATAAAGTTAGCACCCCCACCCCAATATATACAGTATTCCAAATAAGAGCTGGAATATTCAACATCTTTTTTTTTTAGAAAACGGAAGTCGCTAGATTAGTAGCCATGTTAGTGTGGCTTTCACCTGTGCACACTACACATTATAAAAGTGTAGTCTCTTTTTTTTCTGATCACTTTTTTATCACCCTTTACTTTTTTTATATTTACACTCGTTACTATATTTTGTATAACACATACTTGATTTTATATTATATATTATATAATCATGACTTCTATCTATTTTATATAATCAGATTAAATGGATATGGTTTAATGGAATTGGAAATTCGCATCGGATTGAAGTTGGGGTGTAATGTCGGGCTGGAGGAGCCAAGAAGGCTACTCCAAAAAAAGCCACCCTAACAATAAAATGCAAGGTATGAATGTAAGGAATGGGGGTGATGGAATCACCTTCTGTAGTTGGAATGTTAAAGGAATCAATGAACCAATTAAAAGGGGAAAGGTATTAGCTCAGCTGAATAGATTGAAATCTGGAGTTACGTTTCTTCAAGAAACATCTTAAAAAAGATGCTCAATATAGATTAACAGCTAAATGGATTTCAAAAGTATATCATTCTTCGTTTATACACAAATCTAGAGGGGTTGCAATAATTATTCGTAAAGGTATACCTTTTAAACTTAATTCGATAATAGAGGATAAGGAGGGTAGATATTTAATAATTACAGGGGAATTACATTTAAAAAAAGTAATTCTTATGAATATATACGCACCTAATTTTGATAATCCACTATTTTTTAAGAAAATATTTAATAGTATTCCTATATCCACCCAATATAATTTAATAATTGGAGGTGATTTAAACTGTACTTTAGATAATTATTTGGACAGATCTTCTACAAAAAGTAAGGCTCTTTCTAAATCAAGTAAGCTTATAAATTCTTTTATTAAGACATCGAATGTTAAAGATATTTGGAGATTGGATAATCCAACCGGACGGGAATATTCATTTTTCTCGCCGGTATTCGGAACCTACTCGAGGATAGATTATTTCTTAGTCGACTCAAAATTACTCCCCTTTACGTATGATGCAAAGTATCATAATATTATTATCTCAGATCATGCTCCATTAACATTCAAGATAAAATTAAAAGATATAGTTAATAAAACTAATATTTGGAGATTCAACACACAGATATTAAAGGATAAAGACTGCTGTAACTATGTGGAGAAACAGATTAAATTATTTTTTGAAACTAACGATAAACCTGAGACTTCCCCATTATTATTATGGGATACATTTAAAGCATTTATGCGCGGTGCAATAATATCAGCACAAGCTCATTTTAACAAAGTAAATCGAAAAATGGAGCAAAAGTTAGAAAAAGAGATAAAACAATTAGATAGTGAAAATATAATACATCCTTCTAAAGAGTTGAGTAATAAAATTGCTATATTAAAATATAGATTAAATAAAATTTAATCAGAAGATTACAACTCAGAAGATTAGACGATGAAAAAACTATACATAGTATTAGATCGGTACAGGGAAATACGTTGACTATACCAAAAGACATTAATGACACATTTTTACAATATTATCAAAATCTTTATTCATCTAAATTAACAGGGCAAACAGATGAAATGGAAACATTTCTAGAAAAATGTCATTTTAATAAGCTAGATTTTGAGAGTAGGCAATTATTAAATGCTGAAATATTGGTAATAGATATCGAAGAATCAATTGGATCGTTAAAAAATGGTAAAACAGCGGGCCCCGATGGCCTGAGTGCAGAATTTTATAAAAAATTTCATGATCTACTTTCATCAAGATTACAAACAGTGTATAGGCACACCTATGAGTTAGGAAAGTTACCAGAGTCTTTAAATGAATCTACAATTACATTAATTCCTAAATTAGATAAGGATCTGGAAGATCCTGGATCATATCGAGCGATTGCCCTTTTAAATACTGATCAAAAAATATTAACTAAAGTACTGTCTCGGAGGCTAAGTTTAGTGATTTCCAAAATAATACATTATGATCAAACAGGTTTTATCCCAAAACGTTATTCATCACATAATCTTAGACGCTTGTTTAACATTATATACTCGAGAAGAAGGAGAGATATTGAATTAGCAGTTATATCGTTGGATGCTGAAAAAGCATTCGACCAGGTGGAATGGTCATATTTATTTAATATAATGGAAAAGTATCAACTGGGGGATGGATTTTGTAAATGGGTAAGAATATTATATTCTAACCCTACAGCAAGAATTTTAACTAATCAAATACTATCACCTAAATTTAGACTTTTTAGGGGATGCAGACAGGGATGTCCGTTATCCCCTTTATTATTTGCTTTGGTGATAGAACCTCTGGCCGAAAGAATCAGATCAGAACCCGAAATATATGGGTATAATACTGATACAACAAATAATAAGATATCTTTATATGCAGATGATATTCTGATTTATATTACTAAGCCGGAATGTAGTATTCCCAAGTTATTCAATGTTATAAATGAATTTAGCGTATTTTCAGGATATAGGATTAATTGGAATAAAAGTGACATTATGCCTATAACTGGTATAAATGTAAATATACTACAAAAATACCCACTAAAAATAGTTACAGATAAATTTAAATATTTAGGAATCAATGTGTCTAAATCCTATAAATTATTAATTAAAGCTAATTATTATCAATTATTAGAGAAACTTAAAAAAAACATTTCATATTGGAAAACACTCCCTATATCTATGATCGGTAGGATTAATGCTATAAAGATGATTTTTTTACCACAATTGTTATATTTATTTCAGGCAATTCCTTTTTTTCTCCCAAAAAGTTTTTTTAAAAAAATTGATACTATAGTTAATAATTTTGTCTGGGATTACAAAAGTCATAGAATAAGTAAAAAACACTTATGTAAGTCTAAGATAAATGGAGGGCTGGCACTTCAAAATTTTCTATATAACTTTTGGGCAGTCCAGATTAAGAATATGAATTTTTGGTGGGTAAATATGGATGTTGAACCAATGTGGTTAAAAATGGAAAAGGAAGACTGTTTACCTTTCAATATAGAGTCGATTATTTTCGCACCAAAGGAAATACAAAAAAAGACTTATAGGGACAACCCTATAATTCATAATAATAGGCGTATTTGGAAACAGATAGTTAAGACCCTATATCTGGATAATCTTTCTTTTAGGTTACCAATTAGGAATAACCCACTGTTTAAACCCTCAATCTTAGATGCGGGGTTTAGACTGTGGGAGGATTCAGGAATTAAAAGGATAGGACACCTTTATAGAAATGGAAAATTTTTATTATTTGAAGAGTTACAAGATATTTTTGGATTACCTTCACAACACCATTTTAGGTATTTACAAATTAGAGATTTTATTAAATGTAACACACAAGACTATAAAAAAAAAGAACCAGGCTTATTAGATGAGCTGTTTAATTTACATCCAAATACGGATAAGCTTATAGCTTATATATACAATATTATTTTAGATAAAGAGAACCCAACAACTGAAACATATCGTCAAGCATGGGAAAATGAAATTGGATTACCTACAACAAAAGAAACTTGGGAAGAATGCTTACAAAGAATACATTGGTGTTCTTTGAATGCCAGACATACACTGATACAATTTAAAGTTATATATAGATTGCACTACTCGAAAACCAAATTAAAAAGTATTTTTCCTAGTCTCTCCTCTATTTGTGATAAATGTAAGAATCTTGAAGCAAATTTAATACATAGTTTGGTAACGTGTCCACGGTTGAATTATTATTGGATTGAAATTTTTAAAGTTATTTCGGAAGTTCTTAAGGTTGAACTCGACCCAGACCCAAAATTAATAATATTCGGAATCCCGGAGCCAAATTTGGTACTCACGGTTAATCAAAGAAATTTTTTTGATTACTGTTTAATAATAGGGAAAAAAATGATACTTAAATTTTGGAAGGGAACATTATCCCCAACAATTAAAATGTGGAAAGCAGAGATGTTGGAGACGTTGAATTTGGAAAGAATTAGATTTGTCCTTTTGGACAGGTATAATTCTTTTGAATCGATATGGTCTCCATATATACAGTATTTAGAGAAGTAGCTATTCTTGGAATCACGGCTCGATGGACACCCTACGGATCCGATGCGAATAACTTACTTATATTTGATATTATTGTGCATTTATTAGAGATATTTCTGAATGAAATAGTATTTCGTATAATGATTTTAGTTTTTGTTTATATATATGTAATATTTTTGTTTTTCAAATTTTCCCTTTTTATTTTCTTTTTATTTACGATTGAAGTATGTGGGAAGAATTTTTTATTCCTTTTTATTTACTCTTTTTTCTTTTCTCTTTTATATATCTTTTTCTTTATTTCCAAAAAATAGAAGATATTAAGTATTGATATGTTATTTGTAGTAATATTGAATTAAGGTGTTAGTTTATAAAGTAAGCTTTACATTGTAAACGGTTTACTTCAAATAAAAAAATATTACACAAAAAAAAAAAAGAACCTTGATGTTCTGCTCCTTATGCTGTGATATCTTTTTCCCGAGGGCAGCAGAGTGAACAGTCCGTGATGGAGATGTGTGGGGTCTTTTATAATACTGCTGGCCTTAGACACGCGGCGTTTGGTCGCAATATCCCCGATTGAGGGGAGAGAGGTCCCGATGATTTTTTCCGTTGTCCTCACCACTCTCTGCACAGACTTCCAGTCGGAAGCTCTACAGTCCCCAAACCAGACAGAGATACAGCTGGTCAAAATACTCTCTATGGTGCCCCCTGTAGAAAGTAGTGAGGATGGGATGGGGGAGGTGAGCTCTTGTCATCCGGCGCAGAAAGTGCAACCGCTGCTGCGCTCTCTTAACAGTTGATGAGATGTTATTCGACCAGGTCAGACTGTTAGTGATCTCGGTAACGTCCAGGAATACGGGAAATTAGGAAAAGTGGAGAACACAGACCTGACCATCAGAGGTACTGACCGCCCCACCATCGTCAGGATCTATAGGAGGTGCTGTCTCTAAGAGGCGGCCTGGGGAAGATGGTATAGGACTCTTAAAACGGTAACGTCCCGGTTCAGGAACAGCCTCGTGCCAACAACCACCAGGCCAGTGAACACTAGGAATTCCAACTAAACTCCAAACTATGAATTGCCTTGGTTGCACTTGGGACTTGTTCTTGGTTCTTGGTTCTTGGTTACTTGGTCCTCCAAAATATTCCAACTGGAATTTAAACTGGAGGTGGCGAAGGGAGGGGTTTAGCCAGAGAGGGTTATTGGGAAGAAAGTGCCACTTTAAATTTAGTTGCATCTGGCTGGGCAACCGTGGCTTGGTGGAGATCGTGGGTTTTTGTTTGTTTTGTACTATATTGAGTATTTTATTTATTAAACCGTTTTGTTTGTTTATTGCATGGTCCATTGAGTACTGTGCTTACAAACCTGTTGCATTGTTGCAATTAAGAACTTTATTTTGCTCCATATGACAATAAATACTCTTGATTCCCCAGATTAATCTATCTTCTCTCCTTCTGTCAGAGACATTCGCTTTGTCCAACCCCATCCCAACAAAGGAACATAAATTTGCTTAACTTATTTAATTTTCTTTCTCCTTTCTGATGAAAGGAACGGGACCTGATCATTAGCTCACTTTTTCTCTCTCTCTCTGCAGGTATGGCCTGACTGATACCAGACTGATTCCTGGGATGTCAGGACTTTCATATGAGGAAAGATTGGATAGACTCGGCTTGTACTCGCTGGAATTTAGAAGATTGAGGGGGGATCTTATAGAAACGTACAAAATTCTTAAGGGGTTGGGCAAGCTAGATGCTGGAAGATTGTTCCCGATGTTGGGGGAGTCCAGAACAAGGGGTCACAGTCTAAGGATAAGGGGGAATTCCTTTAGGACCGAAATGAGGAAAACATTCTTTACACAGAGAGTGGTGGGTCTCTGGAATTCTCTGCCACAGAAGGTAGTTGAGGCCAGGTCATTGGCTATATTTAAGAGGGCGTTAGATGTGGCACTTGTGGCTAAGGGGATCAGGGGGTATGGAGAGAAGGCAGGTACGGGATACTGAGTTGGATGATCAGCCATGATCACATTGAATGGCGGTGCAGGCTCGAAGGGCCGAATGGCCTACTCCTGCACCTATTTTCTATGTTTCTATGACTCACTGAATGTTTACAACACTCATAAATTCTAGGAGAATTAGGCCATTCAGCCCATCAAGTACTACGCCATTCAATCACGACTGACCTATCTTTCCCTCTCAACCCCGTTCTCCTGCCTTCTCCCCATGAGTGCATTAATATAAATGCATCTTCTGTTTTTATTTTATATTTCAGAATCTCCATTTGGTGCTCGTGGGAGCTTCCCTTGTATTCATAGCATGGCATGGAAATATTCGGCCCAACTTGTTCACGTCGTAGAGTGGGCACCATTCTGCATTAATCCTAACACCCAGCACATGGTCTATAGCCTTGTGTACCTTATTAATTTAAATGCCTACCTAGAAACTCCTCAAACACTGTCAGCGAGCCAACTTCATAAGGTCAAAAGTGATAGGAGCAGAATTAGCCCCATCGGCCCATCAAGCCAACTCCTCCATCCAATCAAGCTGATCTATCTCTCTCTCCTAACCCCATCCACCTAACATCTCCCCATAACCCCTGTCACCTGTACTAATCAAGAATCTATCTTTGTCTGCCTTACAAATATCTATTGACATGGCCTCTTCAGCCTCCTTTGGCAAAGAACACCACCAACTAAAGAAATTCCTCCTCATCTCCTTCCAAAAAGGAATGTCCTTTAATTCTAAGGCTACGACCTCTAATCCTAGACTCTCCCACTGGTGGAAACATCTAGCTAACATCAACTTCTACTACTCTGACATTAGCCAAATAATCTTATTGGCTAGAGAGTGCTTCGGGATATTAAAATCATTAATCTCACTTCAAAATATACTCCTTTGAAGAACATGGTTCATGATCGAGGCACACAGAACAAAAGCAGAAAGGCTATGATGCATCTGTATAAATGAACGATGTTTGTGTGTCATCGAGCGTGGGTGTGAATCCAGGAACAAGATACATTCTCTGGTTATTCATCATCAATTATCCCTCCAAAAAAAATTACATTCAAGGATTCACCAAATTTAATTCATCCAATGGACTTCAGAGGGATGTTATCCATCGAAACATAAACTGGGAATCAAAACAACATGTCCTCCCTTGACAACTGAAGGCATGAAATGAAAAGCAGGCATGTACGAGAGGCCTCTGTTGCAGGGGCATGGAAATCTCATTGGCTTCTCTTGACGCAGCGATGGTGAGAGGTACGGCCATGGAAGGACTCGAAAGGGAGTAGAAAAGTTCAAACATCGAATCGTTGCCAGACCAAGAGCCAGTGAAGTTTGGCAGGAAAAGCACAGGCTGGGGTTGAGATCGGCCGCAAGCTGGAAGGTCATGTTTGACAAATCTTCTTGAATTTTTTTAAGAGGTTACTAGGGAAATTGATGAGGGTAAAGCAGTGGATGTTGTCTATATGGATTTCAGTAAGGCCTTTGACAAGGTTCCCATGGAAGGTTGGTTAAGAAGGTTCAATCTTTGGGTGTTAATAGCGGAGTAGCAAGATGGATTCAACAGTGGCTGAATGGGAGATGCCAGAGAGTAATGGTGGATGGCTGTTTGTCAGGTTGGAAGCCGGTGACCAGTGGGGTGCCTCAGGGATCTGTGTTGGGTCCACTGTTGTTTGTCATGTACATCAATGATCTGGATGATGGGGTGGAAAATTGGATAAGTAAGTATGCAGATGATACTAAGATAGGGGGTGCTGTGGATTATGAAGTAGATTTTCAAAGTCTACAGAGAGATTTGGGCCATTTGGAAGAGTGGGTTGAAAGATGGCAGATGGAGTTTAATACTGATAAGTGTGAGGTGCTACATCCTGGCAGGACAAATCAAAATAGGACGTACATGGCAAATGGAATGGGAATTGAGGAATGCTGTGGAACAGAGGGATCTAGGAATAACTGTGCATAGCTCCCTGAATGTGGAATCACATGTAGATAGGGTGGTAAAGAAAGCTTTTGATGTGCTGGCCTTTATAAATCAGAGCATTGAATATAGGAGTAGGGAAGTAATGTTAAAATTGTACAAGGCATTGATAAGACCAATTCTGGAGTTTGGTGTACAATTTTGGTTGCCTAATTATAGGAAGGATGTCAACAAAATAGAGAGAGTACAGAGGAGATTTATTAGAATGTTGCCTGGGTTCCAGCAACTAAGTTACAGAGAAAGGTTGAACAAGTTAGGTCTTTATTCTTTGGAGCGCAGAAGGTTAAGTGGGGACTTGATTGAGGTCTTTAAAATGATGAAAGGGATAGACAGAGTTGACGTGGATAAGCTTTTCCCATTGAGGGTAGGGAAGATTCAAACAAGAGGGCATGACATGAGAATTAAGGGACGGAAGTTTAGGGGTAACATGAGGGGGAACATCTTTACTCAGAGAGTGGTGGCTGTGTGGAATGATCTTCCTGCAGAAGTGGTGGAGGCAGGATCGATTTTAACATTTAAAAGTAAAGTGGATAGGTATATGGACGGGAAGGGAATGGAGGGGTATGGTCTGAGTGCAGGTAGATGGGACTAGGGGAAAATAAATGGTTGGCATGGACTGGAAGGGCCGAGAGGGCCTGTTTCCGTGCTGTAATTGTTATATGGTTATATGGTTATATGATTATATGGTTATATGGTTATATGGTTAAGTTGCAGAGGTTTGGGGCTCAAGTTGACGGGAAGACTGTCGAGCAAGCTCCAAAATGTTCAGGCCCCAGAATAACAAATACATGTGTGGAGGGCGGAAGGTGCAAACAGGCCACCTGAGTGATGGCGTGGATTTATACAACTAATCTCAATAACAAATGTGACTCTACACTTTCTGAATCTTGTCACCTTGTGCTTTTGTGAGGGATGTTTATTTGACCTGCTGGCCATTTTCAGCATGTTCTCCTTTTCAACAGCTGCAGTATTTTCTTTTCCGACCACCGCTGTCAATCTGAATCAATCCCTCATGCAAACTTGGAAGCTTCAACGCTTCTCTTTGATGCATCCAATTCCCAAGGAGCACAAGGTCCACCATCACTCATCATTCAAAACAGAAGGCTAGTCAGCATTTTGTGCATAGGCAAAATCCTTAAATTTGCCACAAATTATTCCCCTGTCCTTGGTCCTTCTCTGTCGCCTGGTAAAAATGTCTGCTCTTACACTCGATGAATTGTTCATTTTCCTCACCATTGTACATTGAAATTCCATTAACCCAGCTCCCTCGGGACATCCTTGATGCTGGTCTAACATATTTTCTGGTCTATCAGATGTTATTTCATTTTGGAATGACGTGAGTGATTCCGTGAAGAAGCCGCCAGCCCGCATGCGCGTCAATACGTCGACGCATGGCGCGCTGCTCCTGCCAGCGGTAAGTTTAAATCTGAAGGTAAGTTTTTAAACTTGTCAGGTTAGGTTTCTATTGCAGGAATCTCTTCTTACAGAGTTTCCTGCTGGATTTCGGGGCGAAGTCGGGACGGGCCGCGGTTAAACTTTTATGGACCGCGTCCCAGTCACGGATCGGAGGGAATCCCGGTCACGGAACCCGCTACGGAGACCGTGGAAGTGCGGGTAGCGGCGGCGGTCAAATTCGCCTTCAGAGTCGCTGGCGGTAGAGCCAGTGGCTTCAGACTGGTGCCGGCAGCACCTTGGCAAACCCGCTTGGAGGGCAGCCACGGAGAAAGTCCGCACGGCCCGTTGACTCAAATGAGTCGGGCCAGGAGGATTCCTGATGGAGAGGATCCCCTCCTTCAATGGATAACGTT
Source organism: Raja brachyura (assembly GCA_963514005.1). The sequence goes on along the minus strand of OY740788.1, from coordinate 84,112,283 downwards.
CTTCGGACGACAAACCCACATGGAGCACCCAATGGAGAGGTGCTCCACAATGATATGCTCCAAGGAGGGAGTTATATCACTGCGGGTCTCTGCAGGGCCCGCGGCAACAGCACCTGTGTACAGGGCTGCACACTGTCTCCCTCTCTGAGGAGAGGAGCAGTCGGGGTCAGTTCTGTCTGACTCGGGGTTCGAAGGTATTGCCAGGAGCATACCACGAGGCACGAAGGATATGGTCGTGGAGGGCCCACATCAGCGCAGGTCTCCTCTGGGCCTACGGCAACAGCACCGGTGTACAGGGCTGCACACTGTCTCACTCTCTGAGCAGGGGAGCAGTCGGGGTCAGTGTGTAACTGACTCCAAACTCAGAGGTATGTCCGTGGCACATACTGGAGTTCCTGAAAGTGCCGGCAGTGAACAGCGCTATCAGGGGTGACGTTGGAGGGGCATGGTACCCCAGGAAACCAGCCACCGTATCTGCTATTCAGGTAAAACCTATTCAACAGGTGAGACCTGCATGAGGGAGCAAAAGCTGTCGAACTACAAGTACAGCCTCATCGTTTCGGTGACAATACACCCCACACCTCCATCGGCAGCAAGCGGTTCACTGAAGCTGGTGGCAGCCAGCAAGCTGGGCGCAGGGCTTTAGGTCAATGCCCAAGCCGGTCTCAGGAAAAATATGGAATCCACATACCCTACCAGTCCTCTCCAATCTGACGGAAACCTGGCTGAATGCATTAGTCTTTTTCACTCATCTATGGTCAATTGATGCAGTGTGTGACGCCTGGACTCGTATCCGGCATGAAATTACAAAGCTTTGAAATCTTCACGGTATCACTCGCGTGACTCCGAAATAGTAAGATGAAACGAGAACTTACCAGTTTGAAGTTTGATCTTTATTTTATGAGGAGTTACGATGAGCGATTACGTGCCCTCCGCTCCCAACCCTCGTATCACAAAGGTCATCTGGTAGTTCTCAAGTTCTCTCCAATCTTACTATATTCAGGTCAACAACTGTTATCTGTGATTTCACACCGCTGCTTTGAAGATTGACGCGCGCGCAGGCTGGCGGCTTCTTCACGTAATTGCTCATCGTAACTCCTCATAAAATAAAGATCAAACTTCAACCTGGAAAGTTCTCGTTTAATCTTACTATCCCTTGCTAATACTCAAACATTTTCATTTCAATTTTCACATATTACATGGTGGTAATGTGGTGTTGTGGGCCAACCCCCAGCTGTGGACACACACTACACCCACAGTCTCCCCACCCCAAGGTTACTCTCCAACCTCTGGACCCTCAGCTCAAATTTTGGATTAATGAATGAGCCAGATGCCGAACCATCAAGATTCCTCAATAACTAGGTATGGAGTTATCTTATTAAGTTTTACTTAATCCAATGCTCGTTCTTTCTGTCTAGACAATAGTGCTAACTGGTGAGCACTGTACATAGATACGATCTGACCCAAACTTTATGCAGCCACACCCTTCTGTCACTGCTGTTCTAAACCGTGTTTGCGTTTCCACCCATCTTTGCATGTTTTTTTTTTGTTTTTTTTTTAAATTAATTAGAAGCAATTACATAATTTTAAAAAGATACATTGTGTTCATTGTTGACATAATAAAAATCATTTTGTTCTTTGTAGATATACATAATCAGTATTATTTATGTTAATCCTTGCTTAATAATTGTGCTTCTATATATATTTTTTCCATTTTTTATAAAGATAGAAAGATAGAAACATAGAAACATAGAAAATAGGTGCAGGAGTAGGCCATTCGGCCCTTCGAGCCTGCACCGCCATTCAATATGATCATGGCTGATCATCCAACTCAGTATCCCGTACCTGCCTTCTCTCCATGCCCTCCGATCCCCTTAGCCACAAGGGCCACATCTAACTCCCTCTTAAATATAGCCAATGAACTGGCCTCAACTACCCTCTGTGGCAGAGAGTTCCAGAGACCCACCACTCTGTGTGTGAAAAACGTCCTTCTCATATCGGTCCTAAAGGATTTCCCCCTTATCCTTAAGCTGTGACCCCTTGTCCTGGACCTCCCCAACATCGGGAACAATCTTCCTGCATCTATCCTGTCCAACCCCTTAAGAATTTTATAAGTTTCTATAAGATCCCCTCTCAATCTCCTAAATTCTAGAGATTATAAACCGAGTATAAAAGAAAATAGTGGAAAAAGATTAAACAAAAATATATATATATATATATATACATATAGATATATATATAAAAAGTTAGGAAAGAATGGAATATTCTACATATTTTATATCGCTGGAGATATATCCGCGTTTTATGAAATGTACTACTTCATCTATTCTTTGATTCCGGTTTCAGTCGGGTTCTCGTGCCGATCCAGTTTGCCCCTTCAAATATTCAATAAATGGGGACCATATTTTTTTAAATAGTTCTTGTTTGTCCATTAAGACAAATCTTATTCTTTCCAAATATAGGGTCTCCGACATTTCTGTGGTCCACATTTTAATTGTGGGGGTTATAGAGCCTTTCCAAAATTTTAATATTCATTTTTTCCCAATTTTTAAACTATAATCAATAACAATTCTTTGATTCGAAGTCATGAATTGATTGGGTTCCGTTATTCTTAATATTATTAATTTTGAGTCAGGACGACTTCTGAGATTATCTTAAAAATTTCCATCCAAAAATTATTAATGTTTATACAACTTACGAATAAGTGTAATAGGTTAGCCTCTAAATGTTGACATTTATCACAAATAGGGGGAAACACTTGGAAAAATTCTGTTCAGTTTTGTTTTTGAATAATGCAGTCTATGCAATACTTTAAATTGTATTAAAGAAGTGTTTAACGAACAGTGATTTATATGTTGTAATACTCAAACATTTTCATTTCAATTTTCACATATTACATGGTGGTAATGTGGTGTTCTGGGCCAACCCCCAGCTGTGGCCACACACTACACCCACAGTCTCCCCATCCCAGGGTACTCTCCAACCTCTGGACCCTCAGCTCAAATTCTGGATTAATGAATAAGCCAGATGCCGAACCATCAAGATTCCTCAATAATTAGGTATGGAGTTATCTTATTAAGTTTTACTTAATCCAATGCTCGCTCTTTTTGTCTAGACAATAGTGCTAACTGGTGAGCACTGTACATAGATATGATCTGACCCAAACTTTATGCAGCCACACCCTTCTGTCACTGCTGTTCTAAACCTTGTTTGCGTTCCCACCCATCTTTGCATGTTTTTTCGTGTGTAAGAATGGGATAACTATTTGCTGTCTGATGGAAACCTGTCAAAATTCAATTGACAACACATGATATCAACAATTTGCATTCTTTCTGCATCCTTAATATAGCTAAATGTCCCCAGGTGTTTCTCAGAGTGCTCTCAAACATGTATAGCTTGCTTGAAAAGAATCTCGAGCAAGGCACGACCTAAATCATGGGACAAACTTCAAATAATTGCCGCTGAGTTCCAGACAAAATTCCACGTAAGCCATATTTACTTTGATTAATTGCAGTAATTTGCACAAGTTAGCAGGTATACTTGAGTCTGTAAACAAAACAGCTTAAGTTATATAAACAGTGTATATGTCATTAAAAACAAATTATGTCTATAAATAATTTCAGTGGAATGCTTTGCTCTAACATTTTTTTTTAAGCAGTACTCATCCCTTGCTGGCTTGTTTACAAATGCAAGGATGAAATGCCGAGTCTCCATAAGGCACTGGTCAGACCGCATTTGGAATATTGTGAGGAAGGATTTGCTGGTTCTGGAGATGGTCCAGATCTACCTCATTGGAAATTCTCGGACTTTCCTTAATCGGACTTGGATGTGGATGTGGATAGGATGTTTCCACTGGTGGGAGAGTCTAGGACCAGAGGACAGAGCCTCAGAATTAAAGGGCGCTCTTTTAGAAATGAGGCGAAGAGGAACATCTTTAGTCAAAGGGTAGATAATCTGTGGAACCCATTGCCACAGACGGCTGTGGAGGCCAAGATAGATAGACGGCCGTGGAGGCCAAGATAAAATGGGTGTCAAGGGTTACGGGGAAAAAATTGAATTAGATCAGCCATGATTGAATGGCGGAGTAGACTCGATGGGCCGAGTGGCCTAATTCTACTCCTATAACTTGTGAACTTGTGACTTTACCAGAATTTATCTTGGAGTAAACATTATTCCCTTTATCGTATATCTTTACCCTGTAGATAACTTAAATGTAATCATGTGTAGTCTTTCCGCTGACTAGTTGGCATGCAACAAAAGCTACACAACGAGAAAGGCCACCATGGTTTTGTTGGAGGGTTTAGCCTTCTTCAGTGACTAATGACTGTACATTTATTAGTCACCTTCCTCTCCATTGCTGTTCTCCTGGTCCAGTCTGAGCAGGGTTGACCAGTCTCTTATCCTGAAGGTAAACAATGTTGCCAACCCTGTAGTTTCATTAGTACTGATACTATTTGGGTTTTTCTGTGATATTTATTGAACTGAATTTGAATTCTACACGATGATATTAGAACTCATCCGTCCAAATGTTCGATTATAGAGTCATACAGTGTGGAAACGGGCCCTTCATCCACTTGCCCACAACGACCAAACTGCCACCATCTACCAAATCCCACCTGCCTCTGTTTGGCCCACATCCCTCTAAACCTGTTCGATACAAACACCCTTCTAACTGCTTCTTATACGTTGTGATAGTCCCTGCCTCAACTACTTCCTCTGGCAGGGTTACACAAAAAGCTGGAGAAACTCAGCGGGTGCAGCAGCATCTAAGGAGCGAAGGAGATAGGCGACGTTTCGGGTCGAGACCCTTCTTCAGACAATGCTGCTGCACCCGCTGAGTTTCTCCAGCTTTTTGTGTAACCCTCGATTCTCCAGCATCTGCAGTTCCTTCTTTAACTACTTCCTCTGGCAGCTCATTCCATCTACCCACCACCATTTGTGTGAAAACGTTACCCCTCAGATTCCTGTTAAATCTTTCCCCTTTTACCTGAACCCTATACCTTCTTGTTCTCGATTCCCCTACTCATGGAAAGAGCCTTTTCAGGCTTACCTGATCTATTCCTCTCATGATTTTATACACCTCTATAAGATCACCCCTCATCCACCTGCGCTCCAGGGAATAGAGTCCCAGTCTGCTCAATCTCTCCCTCTGATTCAGATTTAGGTTTGCTGAGCAAAGTGCTGGAGAAACTTGGTGAGTCAGGCAGCATCTGTGGCGGGGGAATGGACAGACAACATTTCGAAATGGTGAGTGCCTCCAACAGTTTGTCCATTGCTCTACCAGGGGCATTTTTGCAGACCAAAGGGTTAATCTCTGGAAGTGAATACTACACAAAAAATAAAACTCAAGAGCCTTGCTACTTCTAGAAATCACAACATGGTTTTCTTTACATCCATCTGTCCAATTCATTTAATGGCGCACTAAATCTGGAAGAGGCAGTTAAATCTTCAGTTTGTAAGTTAAGCCAAATGGCTCTCACTGGTTATTAAAAAAATCCTACGAGTTTGTTAGCTTGGGCTCAAAGTACGTACCTGGTATACTAGTCTTGCTGAATTTTTAAATATTCCTTCAGAATAATCCATTGCCAGTGATCAATAAAATCCCATGTCCGTCTTTGTTTTATGGATGGTCTTTCTATCAATCTGGTAATGGTTGCCTGGATCTTGTGGTCAGACCATGAATTATTAGCCACTGCCTGATGTCTCAGTCAGCTGGATTTGTTTATGTTCCACCTCAGTTAAGAAGTCCAACCGAGAGACCGTATCTGCAGGACACCTATTAAAAGGCGGCTGTTGGAAAGAGCCAAGGAGAGGTGGAATCAATCAACAATAGGGCCAGTGAGACAAACACGGTTTTTACAGAATTACGCAGCGCATTTACGGGCTGACTAACTATAACCAGACATTCATACGCCACTTGAACCTCATCACTATTCCTTTCAGCAGAAGTCTCTGTTCACACCTCCTTTGATTACTTAGCCAGCTTCCCCCTAAAGATATCCATACTCCATTCCCAACATTTCCTTGTGGTAGCAAGATTCCCATTCTCGCTGTGCTTTAATGGAGCAGGTTTACTCTGCCATTGCCTGATCCATGACTATCCCACCAGCCAGCGCATACAACAGATAGTCCTCCGCCAGTTTCGCCACCTCCAACGTGACCCCTCCACTCGCCACATCTTCCCATCTCCCCCCCTGTCTGCCTTCCGCAAAGACCGCTCCCTCCGCAACTCCCTTGTCAATTCTTCCCTTCCCTCCCGCTCCACTCCTTCCCCGGGCACTTTCCCTTGCAACCGCAAGAGATGCTACACTTGTCCCTTCACCTCCCCCATCCACTCCTTTCAGGGACCCAAGCAGTCATTCCAAGTCCGACAGAGGTTCACCTGCACCTCCTCCAACCTCATCTACTGCATCCGTTGCTCCAGATGCCAGCTGATCTACATCGGTGAGACCAAGCGGAGGCTGGGCGATCGTTTCGCTGAACACCTCCGCTCGGTCCGCAATAACCAGGCCGACCTCCCGGTGGCTCAGCACTTCAACTCCCCCTCCCACTCCGTATCCGACCTCTCGGTCCTGGGCCTCCTCCACGGCCAGAGTGATCAACACCGCAAGTTGGAGGAACAGCACCTCATATTCCGCTTGGGGAGTCTGCATCCTCTGGGCTTAAACATTGAATTTTCTCAATTCTGTTAACCCAGACTGCCTCCTCCCCACCTCTCCCTCAGCCCTCGGGCCCTGACATTCCTTCTCCATCTACCCCCCCCCCCCCCCCCCAGTCGCACTAGCTTCTCATTTTCACACCACAAACAGCTTACAACGGCCTGCTTCCTTTATCACCAATACTTTTTTCCATATCTTTCACTCATTGTTCTTTATCTCTCCACATCACTGTTTATATCTCTCGTTTCCCTGATCCCTGACCAGTCTGAAGAAGGGTCTCGACCCGAAACGTCGCCTATCTCCTTCGCTCCTTAGATGCTGCTGCACCCGCTGAGTTTTTCCAGCTTTTTGTGTAACCCATGACTATCCAGTTGCCTTCAGTTTCATTCTTCCTCTGTTGCGGTTGTTTTGTCTTTGACCAACCTAATGTTGAAGGTTTCTTCAAATCATTTTGCAGCCAGTGAAGAGGCCAAGGATTTCCATCTTTTCCTGTGTAATCGGAGCATTTTTAATATGTTTTATTTGTCCCCGCTCCAGAATCTCCATATTATTTTTTGTTTAATGACATGCCTAACGGATGTGAAGTTACAGATGTGTAAAATGTTTGTTAGACTGCACCTGGAACATCGTGTGCAGTTGTGGTCATCATGCTATAGAAAGCAAATGATTAAGCTAGAGACAGTGCAAAAAAAGACATTGCCAGGACTGGTGGGCTTGAGTAATGTGTAGAGACTGGTGAGGTTGGCGCTGTTTTGCCCGACAAAGATTTATAAAACCATGAGGGAAATAGATAAGGTATATGGTACAGTATTTTTCCCAGGATAGGTGAGTCTGAACGTAGAGGGCATAGGGTTTAAAATGAGAGGGGAAATAGTTAAAGAAGAGGCAAGATTTTCACACTGATGTTGTGGGTATATGGAGCACTGAGAAAATGATGGAGATGGGTCCAATTTCAACGTTTAAAAGAGATTCAGATAGGTCCATGGATAGGAAATGGTCAGAAATGGACCAAATGCAGAAAAATGGCAGGGAGGCACCATGATCGGCATGGAAGAGTTGGGCCTAATGGCCAGCTTCCGTGCTGTTCAACATTATGGTTCCATGGCAAAATTGTAAACGATGGGTCAAGGTGATGTATCTACTGTATGGACCTCAGCAAAGCATTTGACAAGGTTCCATGTGGTAGGCTGCTCTGGAAGGTTACATTGCGTGGGATCCAAGGAGAGATAGCTGAATGGATAGAAATTTGGCTTTAATAATTGGTAAAAAATTAATTTTACAATTTTGGAAAGGCCCCACACCCCCTACAATCAGATTGTGGATTTCAGGAATGGTGGAGACTTTACACTTGGAAAGAATAAGACTTGCACTTTTAGGCAAGTTAGACCACTTTAATGGGATTTTGTCTCCATTCCTTGAATATCTTAAGGGATCAATGTGACTTGGTCCGAGGACCTGACCGAGACCTGAACGAAGGATTGGACGAAGAATAATGCATTATTGATCACGGATATATTACTATATAAATACTGTTTGTATAATATACCACTGTTATTTTATTTACTTTTTTCTTTTGGTTATTTTATAACTATCTTTATGTTAATTATTTTTCACATTTTCCTACTTTTCACTATAAAAAAACTATAATAAAATGTTTAGAAGTATATATAAGAAAATATGGTAATTAGTACCTATCTCTTTATCAAGAACGTTGTTTTAATATGTACTTATACTTGTACTTATACTTAACAATATTCAACAAAAAAAAAAGAAAATTGGCTTTAGGAAGGAAACAGAGGGTGATGGTGGAAGGTTGCTTCTCGGACTGGAGGCCTGTGACTAGTAGTGTGCCTCAGGCTTTCAGTGCTGGGCCTGTTACCGTTTGTCATCTATATCAATGATTTGGGTGAGAACATACATTAGCAAGTTTGCAGATGATACAAAAAGGGGTGGTTTTACAGATAGTGAAGATAGTTGTGAAAGATTACAGCAGGATCTTGATCGATTGGCCAGGCGGGCTGAGGAATGGTTGATACAGAGAAATGTGAAGTGTTGTATTTTGGGAAGTCTAACATGGGCAGGGCCTACACAGTGAATGGTAGGGCTCTGGAGAGTGTTGTAGAGCAGAGGGATCTAGAGGTGCAGGTGCATGGTTCCTTGAGTCACAGGTAGATAAGGTGGTCAAAAAGGCTTTTGGCACTTTGGACTTCATCAGTCAGAGTATTGAGTATAGAAGTTGGGAGGTCATGTTGCAGTTGTATAAGATGTTGCTGAGGCTGCATTTAGAGTTGTGTTCAGTTCTCCGCACCATGTTATAGGAAAGATGTTGTCAAGATGGAAAAGGTGCAGAGAAGATTTACAAGGATGTTGCCAGGGCTCGAGGGTTTCAGCTATAGGGAGAGGTCCCAGCTATAGGGATAGGCTGGGACTGCAATCCTTGGAGCACAGGAGGATGAGGGGTGATCTTATAGAGGTGTATAAAATCATGAGGGGAAAAAGATCGGGTAGATGCAGAGTCCCTTCCCAGAGTAGGTGAATTGAGGACCAAAGGGCATGGGCTTAAGGTGAAGGGGAAAAGATTTAATAGGAATCTGAGGAGTAACTTTTTCACACCAATGGCGGTGGGTATGTGGAACAAGCTGCCCAAGGAGGTAGTTGAGGCGGGGACTATCCCAATATTTAAGAAAAAGTTAGATAGGACAGGTTTGGAGGGATATGGACCAAAAGCGAGCAGGTTCGAATAGTATAGCTGGGACATGTTGGCCAGTGTGGGCAAGTTGGGCCGAAGGGCCAGTTTCCGCACCCTATCACTCCATGACTAATATCAATGAATTCCTCCCTGTAACTAGTATATCAAGTTCTCTCTGACTCTCAGCCAGATTGGCTGTCGGCAAAGACATTTCCTGCCAATAGGGAAATAAATTATTTAAATCCAGTAGTTCTCAAGTACTGCCGTCCTCACACATAGTCTGCCCTGTCAACGCTAAGTGCAGGAGCAGCAATGTAAGATAAGGTGTCATACATTGCTGGGGTTTGCTCAAGTAGAAGGAGGCATGGTGCCACTGTCTTAGTGTACTGGAATAGCAAACCAAGGTGTAGGCCATCGATCCTGGCACATGAGATTGAATTACAGCAAAGTCGTTTGGGGAATTTAACTTCAGATCAATCTGGAATTAAAAAACTAATAACAGAAATCGTGACTGTGAAACTATTGGGTGGTTTCTTGTCCATGTTGTTTTGGTGATGTTTTAACTCCAGCCCCATTAAAGTAATTGGCTCTTCAGGCAGCGAGGGCATTATCAATCACACCAAAATCCCAGGAACAAATACAAAAAACAACTAAATGGCTCTATTTATTTCTAACCTACTCAGCTGCATATTCAGACACTCAAACCATCCTATCATTAAATAGAGAGTAGTCCTGATCTACCATCTACCTCATTGGAGACTGCTGGACCATCTTTAATTGGCTTTTGCTGGACTTGCTCTGTGTTGTTCCCTATACCCTGTATCTGAACACCGTGGATGGCTTAATTGTTAACATGTATAGTCTTTCCACTGATTAGCAGGCAACAAAAATGCTCTTCACTGTACCATGGTATACATGGTGCACCTTGGTACATGACAATAGAGTAAACTAAACTAAAGTTTTAAGGGCCTGTCTGTCCCACCAGCATGCAACTCCATGCGATGAGCGCGACCTAACGTGGTCGCTTGAGCCGTCCGGCGTCGTGGGGCCGGTCCCACTTCGATCGCCGGAGCCGTGAGGAATTGTGCGGAGTTCGTCCCGACATCGCGCGGGGCTCCGAAAAACTGACCATGTTCAAAAATTCCGCGTGGCAACGGCTTGTCGGCTCGCAGTCGCCTCGACGCATTACACACCGCCTCGACGTCATGCCTCTGTGACTCTCTCTGTAGGTGTCTCCGTGACCCTCTCTGTGTGTGGCTCCGTGGCCCTCTGTGTGTGTGCCTCTGTGCCCCTCTCTGTGTGTCCCTCTCTGTCCTGGCGAACTTACCTTTAAGACTTTGCTCCAAGTTCGCCTCACTTTGCGCCGCGTTGCGCCACTCGCCCGACCTCCGCGCGGCCCCCGCTGCCGGTTTGGTCGCGCTTGCCGCATGCAGGCGCATGCTGGTGGGAACGGCCCTGTACGGGGATCACCCGACAGGCCCTTTACTCTGCGTTCACTGGCAATCTATCTCCCTTGACATCGATCTGTCCTGAAACCATCTATTGATACCCAACATCCAGTCTTTCGTGGGGAATGTAGAGCATAATACACAATGGATCTGCACAGGAAGAAATCTGGAAGACACTTAAGTTTGTAAATTATGTCAGATGGCTGTTGCTGATTTCTAAAAATATAATATTTTACAAAGAAAAAATTTAAAGAATCCTCCCAGGTTGTTAGCTTCATCTCAAAGCCGGACATCGATGTACATCTTTTACTGCCTTAAAAACTAAATGTTACACCATTGTCCTGAAAATAAACTGAATGTGATAAACTGAATAACACGCAGGACAAAGCAGTCTTATCCATTGACACACACAGCAGCTATTCTGATGTAGAGTGGTTGATGGGTTGCCAATTGGGTAAGCTTCCTTTCTTACTTGTCCAGGGCATGCCAACACTGTTTCCCCAATCCCAACCTCTACTATCAAAAATAACAACAGGTGCTTGAGGATACTACCACCTGGAGACTTCCCTCCATCCTGAAGTCGAGGACTAACATTGGTCCTTCATCGTCACTGTATCTACACTCTGGAAACCCGACACAGTTGTACAGCAGGAGCACCTTCAACAAAAGAGAGGTAGTGGTTCATGAAGACAGCTGCCTGTTCAAGGACATTAAGTGCTGGCCTTGCCAGTGATGCCCAGATGAATAAACTGCTTTGACTATCTCCCACATTATTGACGGCACCTCTGGACCAATCTATGTGGCACTCTGCTAATCACGTTCTTCCATCCCATAAATCACCCTTTCTTGTTCCGACTCTACTTCAGTCCATAACCACTCTTCACTCCGCACCAATACCCCATCACATTATTGTGATCACATGCCATCTCATATGTTTCCAATTTTGGTTTACAACATGTGGTGTCTTATCAAAGGCCATATCTACCACATCCATTGCTTCTCAAACAGATTGGCAGAAATCCGTTACAGTGGCATCACCATTATATTGCTAGCAATCCATGGTGACTGAAAAAAGGTCTAAAGTCTGAAAAAAGGTCCCGACTCAAAACGTCATCTGTCCACTTCCCTCCACTCATTGGCTTCCTCCAGCATTTTTGCTCTGTAACCCAAAGTATGCCTATCAATGACTTGGAGACGTGAGTTCAAAACATGTGACAGGTGGACAATCGCACAGGGATGAAGGACAATAATAAATGCTGTAGCAATGTTACATTTAAAAAATCAAGCCTGCAATTTATCCCATCAGATAAAGCATAACAAGGAGTTTAATTTGACACCTAATTCACTTTCATATCTTCAGTATTAAGAAAGTTATGACCATTTTCATACTCGGAAATTAGCATCTTGTTCCCCATTGCCTTTCAATTGACTTAAAGCAAAAGCTGTGATCTAGAACAGTTAAAAGCCCATAACTTTCTTAAAAATTAAGATAACTCAATGACATTTTCACTTATTATAGATTGAAGCATTCTGAAAGAAATATGAAACAATCTTACTTGGATGACCTGAAATTAAAGCATATAATTAGTTAGTTATCTAATTGTAGCTAATTACAAAATTCAATGAGTAGATCTAAACATCTATCCATTTCTTAAGAAAAGATAAACGTTTTTAAAATTGCCTAAGTGTCCAAATAACATTCACACAATAATCCACAATATAACATAATTTTTAAATCTCATTTTCATGAATTTCTAGGCCAAATGGAAGGAATTTAGTGTTTAATGCCTGTAAATTAATGGCCATTTAAATCAACTAGCGAGTGGGTTTTAGTGGAATGCGGTGGATTAGAACGTTGCAGTTTGCGGTGAAGTCAGTATGCAAAACACTGCCGGTTCAGACCTTTTTTTTGTCCCCTTCTCGCAACATGAAAATGTGATTAAAGCCTTCCTAAAAAACAAGTTTTTATGTAAAAATAAACTGGGTAGCTTCTTTTATCGCCTACCTTAGGTCCGTTCCGCTGTCACCGTTCAGAGCTTTAGAAGATGATTTTTGAACTACTCTAGTTAATAAATAATCTAACGTAGTTTAAAAATACCTTTATGAATGAAATGTTGGAGCGATTTCTCTTTAGCGACGAAATCGCCCGACACGGATCGACTTGGACTGCCTAGAATAAATCAGCATTTTAAACCCGCCCCCCTCTGAAAGGCGCCAAAGTCGCGCACACGGGGAGCAGCAGAACTGCAGCGCTGCTAAAGGTAGGTATTGTAACATACCTAAATGCTGGCCTTCGTAGTGCAGTTATCAGTCCCAGAAGGAAATTAAAAGTACTACATCCCCACTCATTCCATTTGTCCAACACTACACTCTTCCATTGCGTCCCCTCTCCCATTGTTCCCACCTTCCCAACCCATCTCCCTTGTTTGGGTCCATGCTTGAAAATCCTTTCCTATCACATCTGCAGAACATTGATGCCTCCTTCCATCAGTTGCCAGCCTGATAATTCTGCCTTTCCCACCCCCACCTGGCTTCATTTGCCAATAAACCCTTCTTCACCTGGATCCAACTATCACTTGTCAGTATCCCATGGCTCCACCTCACCTCTTCATACTGGCTATCCCCTCTCTACTCTTTTAGTCCAACTGACCGATCCAAAATATCAAATGTCCATTTCCCTCCACAAATGCCAAAGTCAAAGTCAAAAGAGTTTATTGTCATGTGTCCCTGACAGGACAATTAAATTCTTTCTTTGCTTAGCACAACAGAACATAGTAGGCATTGACTACAAAGCAGATCAGTGTGTCCATATACCATTATATACGTAAATACACACATGAATGAATTTACATGTCCGAGCCTAGTTTAATAGCCTGATGGCTGTGGGGAAGTAGCTATTCCTGAACCTGGTCGTTGCAGTCTTCAGGCTCCTGTACCTTCTACCTGAAGGTAGCGGGGAGATGAGTGTGTGGCCCGGATGGTGTGGGTCCTTGATGATGCTGCCTGAATATTATATTCTGGGCACCATATTATGGGAAAGAGTACAGAGAAGATTTACGTTTTGTTGCCGGGGCTCAAGGGTCCTATATAGGAGCTGTAGGGGGCGGTTGAACGGGCTGGGAGTATTCCTTGGAGTGCAGGAAGATGAGGGGTGAATTTGTAGAGGTGTATAAAATCATGAGAGGAATAGATTGGGTAGATGCACAGAGTCTCTTGCACAAAATTAGGGGAATCGAGAACCAGCGGACAGAGGTTCAAGGTGAAGGGGAAGTGATTTAACAGGAATCTGAGGGTTAACTTTTTTACATAAGGGGTGGTGGGTGCGTGGAACAAGCTGCCAGAGAAGGGCAGTATGGTGGCAAAGCAGTAGAGTTGCTGCCTTACAGGGCTAGCGACCTGGGTGCTGCTACCCGTGCTGTCTGCACGGAGTTTATACGTTCTCCCCGTGACCATGTGCGTTTTCTCCGAGATCTTCGGTTTCCTCCCATGCTCCAAAGACGTACAGGTTGGTAGTTTAATGTTTCTTGCAATGTTTAAGAAACAATTAGACATGTACATGGATAGGATAGGTTCAGAGAGATACGAGCCAAATGCAGGCAGGTGGGACTAGTGTAGATAGTGTGGGCAAGTTGGGCCGAAGGGCCTGTTTCCACGTTATGTGACACTCTGACTCTATGAGCCACTGAATACCTCCAGTGAATTATTTGTTGTGCCAGATTTTTTATTGCTTCAGGGTCTCAAGGCATCTGGCTTGGACTTGTATTTCATAACAGGTACAGAGATAGATTTATTACCTTAAAAGACAAACAAACCTCAGGGATATACAGTGGCTGATTCACCTCTACTTTTATTCAGAATTTAATGAATTACTTGAATTTAAATCCCTTTGTTGCCAAGGTGGGAATTGAACTAATGCATCCAGACCATTATTCCAGATTCTTGGGCATTATTCCAGCAATCATTCCAAACATAAGGAATACAAAGTTCCAAATGAGTTGTGGAACAAAATATTGGTTCAGAGTAATGAGGCCTGATACAACATCCATCTGCAGCTTTTCGAGACCTTTATTAACTGTCTTACTCAGGGACTACAATAGACTGGACGTACCTTTGTCTGCCAATCTCTCTTCATTGATGTGCTGCACTTTGGCTTTGCAGTGTAAGGGGCCGCCTGATTCATGGTCTCATCAGCAATGCATGCTCACCCACATACAATCTGTTTCCAGTTAATCCGTGGCACTGATCATTCCTTCACAGGTGGCTCGAATGAGGGAGCTCAGCTACTGATACAGTATCGCATCAAAGTATTTCGAGCATTCACCGTACACACTACAGCTGGTATTGGAATGCTCCAATATTAAGAAGGATCAGATGTACTACAAGCCGTTCAGGATGCCGCCTCCCTCCAGCAATGTCTAGTTTAGTTTAGGTTTGAGATACAGCGCGGAAACAGCCGCTTTGGTCCACCGAGTTCACGTCGACCACCAGTCACCCGTACACTGGTTCTACCCTGCAGGCTAGGGGCAATTTACAGAAGCCAATTAAGCTACAAATCATGCACGTCTTGGGAAGTGGGAGGAAACTGGAGCACCTGGAGATACTGTCTCATCACACGTGATCACAGGGAAAACGTACAAACTCCATGCAGACAGCATCCGTAGTCTGGATTGAACCCAGTTCTCTGGTGCTGCAAGGAAGCAACTCTACCACTGGACTACTGCGTCACCCTTGTACTTCTGTGAATTATTTTTAACCAGCAGAATCATGGAATAACCAAAATGATTAAAGCACGGAAAGAGGACATTCGGCCCATTGATTCTGTGATGGCTTAATATAAGCGTAGGCTTTCTAGACCCATTCATCCCCCTGCTCTCCCTGCTTATCACTCAGTTCCAGTTCCACAGGTGGGCAAACCTTCTAATCTGGACAAGCCCCATCCCCGCAGAGCTGGTGTCAGTATCCCAGTACCACAGAGCACAGAATCAGGCACTCAGCCCAAAACAAAATTAGAATGGTGGCAGAACTCGGAAGGCCAAGAAGCATCTGTGGATGCAGATGGTATATGTTAACATTTTGAATCAAGACTCCTCAGCCCACCAAGTCTAAACTGGTCATCAGCTTTTTCCCTTCTGTTATCAAAGTGCCAAACAGTCCATCCATAAGCTATGGTGTAGTCCTGATCTTTCAACCTTACAGCACTTGCAGAGCCAGAGACCTGGGTTTGATCCGACTACAGGTGCAGTCTGCACAGAGTTTGTACGTTATCTCCGTGACCGTGTGGGTTTCCTCCGAGATCTTCGGTTTCCTCCCATGCTCCAAAGACGTACAGGTTTGTAGTTTCATTGGCTTGGTATAAATATAAACTGCCCCTAGTGCGTGTGGGAGAGTGTTAATGTGCGGGGATCGCTGGTCGGTGAAGAATCGGTGGGACAAAGGGCCTGTTTCCGCGCCGTAATTCAAACCGAACTAAAGAAGGTAATTGAGGCAGGGACTATTGCAAGTGTTTAAGAAACAATGAAACAGGTACATGGATAGGACAGGTTCAGAGAGATTTGAGCCAAATGTAGGCAGGAGGGACTAGTATAGATAGGGCATGTTGGTCGGTGTGGGCAAGTTGGGCCGAAGGGCCTGTTTCCACGCTATGTGACACTCTGACTCTATGAGCCACTGAATACCTCCAGTGAATTATTTGTTGTTCCAGATTTTTTATTGCTTCAGGGTCTCAAGACACTGGCTTGGGCTTGTATTTCATAACAGGTACAGAGATAGATTTCTTACCTTAAAAGGCAAACAAACCTCAGGGATATACAGTAGCTGATTCACCTCTACTTTTATTCAGAATTTAATGAATTACTTGAATTTAAATCCCTTTGTTGCCAAGGTGGGAATTGAACTAATGCATTCAGACCATTATTCCAGATTCTTGGGCATTATTCTAGCAATCATTCCAAACATAAGGAATACAAAGTTCCAAATGAGTTGTGGAACAAAATATTGGTTCAGAGTAATGAGGCCTGATACAACATCCATCTGCAGCTTTCCGAGGCCTTTATTAACTGTCTTACTCAGGGACTCCAATAGACTGGACGTACCTTTGTCTGCCAATCTCTCTTCATTGATGTGCTGCACTTTGGCTTTGCAGTGTAAGGGGCCGCCTGATTCATGGTCTCATCAGCAGTGCATGCTCACCCACATACAATCTGTTTCCTGTTAATCCGTGGCACTGATCATTCCTTCACAGGTGGCTCGAATGAGGGAGCTCAGCTACTGATACAGTATCGCATCAAAGTATTTCGAGCATTCACCGTACACTCTACAGCTGGTATCGGAATGCTCCAATATTAAGAAGGATCAGATGTACTACAAGCCGTTCAGGCTGCCGTGTCCCTCCAGCAATGTCTAGTTTAGTTTAGGTTTGAGATACAGCGCGGAAACAGCCGCTTTGGTCCACCGGGTTCACGTCGACCACCAGTCACCCGTACACTGGTTCTACCCTGCAGGCTAGGGGCAATTTACAGAAGCCAATTAAGCTACAAATCATGCACGTCTTGGGAAGTGGGAGGAAACTGGAGCACCTGGAGATACTGTCTCATCACACGTGATCACAGGGAAAACGTACAAACTCCATGCAGACAGCATCCGTAGTCTGGATTGAACCCAGTTCTCTGGTGCTGCAAGGAAGCAACTCTACCACTGGACTACTGTGTCACCCTTGTACTTCTGTGAATTATTTTTAACCAGCAGAATCATGGAATAACCAAAATGATTAAAGCACGGAAAGAGGACATTCGGCCCATTGATTCTGTGTTGGCTTAATATAAGCGTAGGCTTTCTAGACCCATTCATCCCCCTGCTCTCCCTGCTTATCACTCAGTTCCAGTTCCACAGGTGGGCAAACCTTCTAATCTGGACAAGCCCCATCCCCGCAGAGCTGGTGTCAGTATCCCAGTACCACAGAGCACAGAATCAGGCACTCAGCCCAAAACAAAATTAGAATGGTGGCAGAACTCGGAAGGCCAAGAAGCATCTGTGGATGCAGATGGTATATGTTAACATTTTGAATCAAGACTCCTCAGCCCACCAAGTCTAAACTGGTCATCAGCTTTTTCCCTTCTGTTATCAAAGTGCCAAACAGTCCATCCATAAGCTATGGTGTAGTCCTGATCTTTCAACCTTACAGCACTTGCAGAGCCAGAGACCTGGGTTTGATCCGACTACAGGTGCAGTCTGCACAGAGTTTGTACGTTATCTCCGTGACCGTGTGGGTTTCCTCCGAGATCTTCGGTTTCCTCCCATGCTCCAAAGACGTACAGGTTTGTAGTTTCATTGGCTTGGTATAAATATAAACTGCCCCTAGTGCGTGTGGGAGAGTGTTAATGTGCGGGGATCGCTGGTCGGTGAAGAATCGGTGGGACAAAGGGCCTGTTTCCGCGCCGTAATTCAAACCGAACTAAAGAAGGTAATTGAGGCAGGGACTATTGCAAGTGTTTAAGAAACAATGAAACAGGTACATGGATAGGA
Source organism: Raja brachyura (assembly GCA_963514005.1). The sequence continues at coordinate 84,093,966 of OY740788.1, read as the reverse complement.
CAGGTTCAGAGAGATTTGAGCCAAATGTAGGCAGGAGGGACTAGTATAGATAGGGCATGTTGGTCGGTGTGGGCAAGTTGGGCCGAAGGGCCTGTTTCCACGTTATGTGACACTCTGACTCTATGAACCACTGAATACCTCCAGTGAATTATTTGTTGTTCCAGATTTTTTATTGCTTCAGGGTCTCAAGACACTGGCTTGGACTTGTATTTCATAACAGGTACAGAGATAGATTTCTTACCTTAACAGACAAACAAACCTCAGGGATATACAGTAGCTGATTCGCATTTATATTTATTCAGAATTTAATGAATTACTTGAATTTAAATCCCTTTGTTGCCAAGGTGGGAATTGAACTAATGCATTCAGACCATTATTCCAGATTCTTGGGCATTATTCTAGCAATCATTCCAAACATAAGGAATACAAAGTTCCAAATGAGTTGTGGATCAAAATATTGGTTCAGAGTAATGAGGCCTGATACAACATCCATCTGCAGCTTTCCGAGGCCTTTATTAACTGTCTTACTCAGGGACTCCAATAGACTGGACGTACCTTTGTCTGCCAATCTCTCTTCATTGATGTGCTGCACTTTGGCTTTGCAGTGTAAGGGGCCGCCTGATTCATGGTCTCATCAGCAGTGCATGCTCACCCACATACAATCTGTTTCCTGTTAATCCGTGGCACTGATCATTCCTTCACAGGTGGCTCGAATGAGGGAGCTCAGCTACTGATACAGTATCGCATCAAAGTATTTCGAGCATTCACCGTACACTCTACAGCTGGTATCGGAATGCTCCAATATTAAGAAGGATCAGATGTACTACAAGCCATTCAGGCTGCCGTGTCCCTCCAGCAATGTCTAGTTTAGTTTAGGTTTGAGATACAGCGCGGAAACAGCCGCTTTGGTCCACCGAGTTCACGTCGACCACCAGTCACCCGTACACTGGTTCTACCCTGCAGGCTAGGGGCAATTTACAGAAGCCAATTAAGCTACAAATCATGCACGTCTTGGGAAGTGGGAGGAAACTGGAGCACCTGGAGATACTGTCTCATCACACGTGATCACAGGGAAAACGTACAAACTCCATGCAGACAGCATCCGTAGTCTGGATTGAACCCAGTTCTCTGGTGCTGCAAGGAAGCAACTCTACCACTGGACTACTGTGTCACCCTTGTACTTCTGTGAATTATTTTTAACCAGCAGAATCATGGAATAACCAAAATGATTAAAGCACGGAAAGAGGACATTCGGCCCATTGATTCTGTGATGGCTTAATATAAGCGTAGGCTTTCTAGACCCATTCATCCCCCTGCTCTCCCTGCTTATCACTCAGTTCCAGTTCCACAGGTGGGCAAACCTTCTAATCTGGACAAGCCCCATCCCCGCAGAGCTGGTGTCAGTATCCCAGTACCACAGAGCACAGAATCAGGCACTCAGCCCAAAACAAAATTAGAATGGTGGCAGAACTCGGAAGGCCAAGAAGCATCTGTGGATGCAGATGGTATATGTTAACATTTTGAATCAAGACTCCTCAGCCCACCAAGTCTAAACTGGTCATCAGCTTTTTCCCTTCTGTTATCAAAGTGCCAAACAGTCCATCCATAAGCTATGGTGTAGTCCTGATCTTTCAACCTTACAGCACTTGCAGAGCCAGAGACCTGGGTTTGATCCGACTACAGGTGCAGTCTGCACAGAGTTTGTACGTTATCTCCGTGACCGTGTGGGTTTCCTCCAAGATCTTCGGTTTCCTCCCATGCTCCAAAGACGTACAGGTTTGTAGTTTCATTGGCTTGGTATAAATATAAACTGCCCCTAGTGCGTGTGGGAGAGTGTTAATGTGCGGGGATCGCTGGTCGGTGAAGAATCGGTGGGACAAAGGGCCTGTTTCCGCGCCGTAATTCAAACCGAACTAAAGAAGGTAATTGAGGCAGGGACTATTGCAAGTGTTTAAGAAACAATGAAACAGGTACATGGATAGGACAGGTTCAGAGAGATTTGAGCCAAATGTAGGCAGGAGGGACTAGTATAGATAGGGCATGTTGGTCGGTGTGGGCAAGTTGGGCCGAAGGGCCTGTTTCCACGTTATGTGACACTCTGACTCTATGAGCCACTGAATACCTCCAGTGAATTATTTGTTGTTCCAGATTTTTTATTGCTTCAGGGTCTCAAGACACTGGCTTGGACTTGTATTTCATAACAGGTACAGAGATAGATTTCTTACCTTAACAGACAAACAAACCTCAGGGATATACAGTAGCTGATTCGCATTTATATTTATTCAGAATTTAATGAATTACTTGAATTTAAATCCCTTTGTTGCCAAGGTGGGAATTGAACTAATGCATTCAGACCATTATTCCAGATTCTTGGGCATTATTCTAGCAATCATTCCAAACATAAGGAATACAAAGTTCCAAATGAGTTGTGGAACAAAATATTGGTTCAGAGTAATGAGGCCTGATACAACATCCATCTGCAGCTTTCCGAGGCCTTTATTAACTGTCTTACTCAGGGACTCCAATAGACTGGACGTACCTTTGTCTGCCAATCTCTCTTCATTGATGTGCTGCACTTTGGCTTTGCAGTGTAAGGGGCCGCCTGATTCATGGTCTCATCAGCAGTGCATGCTCACCCACATACAATCTGTTTCCTGTTAATCCGTGGCACTGATCATTCCTTCACAGGTGGCTCGAATGAGGGAGCTCAGCTACTGATACAGTATCGCATCAAAGTATTTCGAGCATTCACCGTACACTCTACAGCTGGTATCGGAATGCTCCAATATTAAGAAGGATCAGATGTACTACAAGCCGTTCAGGCTGCCGTGTCCCTCCAGCAATGTCTAGTTTAGTTTAGGTTTGAGATACAGCGCGGAAACAGCCGCTTTGGTCCACCGAGTTCACGTCGACCACCAGTCACCCGTACACTGGTTCTACCCTGCAGGCTAGGGGCAATTTACAGAAGCCAATTAAGCTACAAATCATGCACGTCTTGGGAAGTGGGAGGAAACTGGAGCACCTGGAGATACTGTCTCATCACACGTGATCACAGGGAAAACGTACAAACTCCGTGCAGACAGCATCCGTAGTCTGGATTGAACCCAGTTCTCTGGTGCTGCAAGGAAGCAACTCTACCACTGGACTACTGTGTCACCCTTGTACTTCTGTGAATTATTTTTAACCAGCAGAATCATGGAATAACCAAAATGATTAAAGCACGGAAAGAGGACATTCGGCCCATTGATTCTGTGATGGCTTAATATAAGCGTAGGCTTTCTAGACCCATTCATCCCCCTGCTCTCCCTGCTTATCACTCAGTTCCAGTTCCACAGGTGGGCAAACCTTCTAATCTGGACAAGCCCCATCCCCGCAGAGCTGGTGTCAGTATCCCAGTACCACAGAGCACAGAATCAGGCACTCAGCCCAAAACAAAATTAGAATGGTGGCAGAACTCGGAAGGCCAAGAAGCATCTGTGGATGCAGATGGTATATGTTAACATTTTGAATCAAGACTCCTCAGCCCACCAAGTCTAAACTGGTCATCAGCTTTTTCCCTTCTGTTATCAAAGTGCCAAACAGTCCATCCATAAGCTATGGTGTAGTCCTGATCTTTCAACCTTACAGCACTTGCAGAGCCAGAGACCTGGGTTTGATCCGACTACAGGTGCAGTCTGCACAGAGTTTGTACGTTATCTCCGTGACCGTGTGGGTTTCCTCCGAGATCTTCGGTTTCCTCCCATGCTCCAAAGACGTACAGGTTTGTAGTTTCATTGGCTTGGTATAAATATAAACTGCCCCTAGTGCGTGTGGGAGAGTGTTAAGATGCGGGGATCGCTGGTCGGTGAAGAATCGGTGGGACAAAGGGCCTGTTTCCGCGCCGTAATTCAAACCGAACTAAAGAAGGTAATTGAGGCAGGGACTATTGCAAGTGTTTAAGAAACAATGAAACAGGTACATGGATAGGACAGGTTCAGAGAGATTTGAGCCAAATGTAGGCAGGAGGGACTAGTATAGATAGGGCATGTTGGTCGGTGTGGGCAAGTTGGGCCGAAGGGCCTGTTTCCACGTTATGTGACACTCTGACTCTATGAGCCACTGAATACCTCCAGTGAATTATTTGTTGTTCCAGATTTTTTATTGCTTCAGGGTCTCAAGACACTGGCTTGGACTTGTATTTCATAACAGGTACAGAGATAGATTTCTTACCTTAACAGACAAACAAACCTCAGGGATATACAGTAGCTGATTCGCATTTATATTTATTCAGAATTTAATGAATTACTTGAATTTAAATCCCTTTGTTGCCAAGGTGGGAATTGAACTAATGCATTCAGACCATTATTCCAGATTCTTGGGCATTATTCTAGCAATCATTCCAAACATAAGGAATACAAAGTTCCAAATGAGTTGTGGAACAAAATATTGGTTCAGAGTAATGAGGCCTGATACAACATCCATCTGCAGCTTTCCGAGGCCTTTATTAACTGTCTTACTCAGGGACTCCAATAGACTGGACGTACCTTTGTCTGCCAATCTCTCTTCATTGATGTGCTGCACTTTGGCTTTGCAGTGTAAGGGGCCGCCTGATTCATGGTCTCATCAGCAGTGCATGCTCACCCACATACAATCTGTTTCCTGTTAATCCGTGGCACTGATCATTCCTTCACAGGTGGCTCGAATGAGGGAGCTCAGCTACTGATACAGTATCGCATCAAAGTATTTCGAGCATTCACCGTACACACTACAGCTGGTATCGGAATGCTCCAATATTAAGAAGGATCAGATGTACTACAAGCCGTTCAGGCTGCCGCGTCCCTCCAGCAATGTCTAGTTTAGTTTAGGTTTGAGATACAGCGCGGAAACAGCCGCTTTGGTCCACCGAGTTCACGTCGACCACCAGTCACCCGTACACTGGTTCTACCCTGCAGGCTAGGGGCAATTTACAGAAGCCAATTAAGCTACAAATCATGCACGTCTTGGGAAGTGGGAGGAAACTGGAGCACCTGGAGATACTGTCTCATCACACGTGATCACAGGGAAAACGTACAAACTCCGTGCAGACAGCATCCGTAGTCTGGATTGAACCCAGTTCTCTGGTGCTGCAAGGAAGCAACTCTACCACTGGACTACTGCGTCACCCTTGTACTTCTGTGAATTATTTTTAACCAGCAGAATCATGGAATAACCAAAATGATTAAAGCACGGAAAGAGGACATTCGGCCCATTGATTCTGTGATGGCTTAATATAAGCGTAGGCTTTCTAGACCCATTCATCCCCCTGCTCTCCCTGCTTATCACTCAGTTCCAGTTCCACAGGTGGGCAAACCTTCTAATCTGGACAAGCCCCATCCCCGCAGAGCTGGTGTCAGTATCCCAGTACCACAGAGCACAGAATCAGGCACTCAGCCCAAAACAAAATTAGAATGGTGGCAGAACTCGGAAGGCCAAGAAGCATCTGTGGATGCAGATGGTATATGTTAACATTTTGAATCAAGACTCCTCAGCCCACCAAGTCTAAACTGGTCATCAGCTTTTTCCCTTCTGTTATCAAAGTGCCAAACAGTCCATCCATAAGCTATGGTGTAGTCCTGATCTTTCAACCTTACAGCACTTGCAGAGCCAGAGACCTGGGTTTGATCCGACTACAGGTGCAGTCTGCACAGAGTTTGTACGTTATCTCCGTGACCGTGTGGGTTTCCTCCAAGATCTTCGGTTTCCTCCCATGCTCCAAAGACGTACAGGTTTGTAGTTTCATTGGCTTGGTATAAATATAAACTGCCCCTAGTGCGTGTGGGAGAGTGTTAATGTGCGGGGATCGCTGGTCGGTGAAGAATCGGTGGGACAAAGGGCCTGTTTCCGCGCCGTAATTCAAACCGAACTAAAGAAGGTAATTGAGGCAGGGACTATTGCAAGTGTTTAAGAAACAATGAAACAGGTACATGGATAGGACAGGTTCAGAGAGATTTGAGCCAAATGTAGGCAGGAGGGACTAGTATAGATAGGGCATGTTGGTCGGTGTGGGCAAGTTGGGCCGAAGGGCCTGTTTCCACGTTATGTGACACTCTGACTCTATGAGCCACTGAATACCTCCAGTGAATTATTTGTTGTTCCAGATTTTTTATTGCTTCAGGGTCTCAAGACACTGGCTTGGACTTGTATTTCATAACAGGTACAGAGATAGATTTCTTACCTTAACAGACAAACAAACCTCAGGGATATACAGTAGCTGATTCGCATTTATATTTATTCAGAATTTAATGAATTACTTGAATTTAAATCCCTTTGTTGCCAAGGTGGGAATTGAACTAATGCATTCAGACCATTATTCCAGATTCTTGGGCATTATTCTAGCAATCATTCCAAACATAAGGAATACAAAGTTCCAAATGAGTTGTGGAACAAAATATTGGTTCAGAGTAATGAGGCCTGATACAACATCCATCTGCAGCTTTCCGAGGCCTTTATTAACTGTCTTACTCAGGGACTCCAATAGACTGGACGTACCTTTGTCTGCCAATCTCTCTTCATTGATGTGCTGCACTTTGGCTTTGCAGTGTAAGGGGCCGCCTGATTCATGGTCTCATCAGCAGTGCATGCTCACCCACATACAATCTGTTTCCTGTTAATCCGTGGCACTGATCATTCCTTCACAGGTGGCTCGAATGAGGGAGCTCAGCTACTGATACAGTATCGCATCAAAGTATTTCGAGCATTCACCGTACACTCTACAGCTGGTATCGGAATGCTCCAATATTAAGAAGGATCAGATGTACTACAAGCCGTTCAGGCTGCCGTGTCCCTCCAGCAATGTCTAGTTTAGTTTAGGTTTGAGATACAGCGCGGAAACAGCCGCTTTGGTCCACCGAGTTCACGTCGACCACCAGTCACCCGTACACTGGTTCTACCCTGCAGGCTAGGGGCAATTTACAGAAGCCAATTAAGCTACAAATCATGCACGTCTTGGGAAGTGGGAGGAAACTGGAGCACCTGGAGATACTGTCTCATCACACGTGATCACAGGGAAAACGTACAAACTCCGTGCAGACAGCATCCGTAGTCTGGATTGAACCCAGTTCTCTGGTGCTGCAAGGAAGCAACTCTACCACTGGACTACTGCGTCACCCTTGTACTTCTGTGAATTATTTTTAACCAGCAGAATCATGGAATAACCAAAATGATTAAAGCACGGAAAGAGGACATTCGGCCCATTGATTCTGTGATGGCTTAATATAAGCGTAGGCTTTCTAGACCCATTCATCCCCCTGCTCTCCCTGCTTATCACTCAGTTCCAGTTCCACAGGTGGGCAAACCTTCTAATCTGGACAAGCCCCATCCCCGCAGAGCTGGTGTCAGTATCCCAGTACCACAGAGCACAGAATCAGGCACTCAGCCCAAAACAAAATTAGAATGGTGGCAGAACTCGGAAGGCCAAGAAGCATCTGTGGATGCAGATGGTATATGTTAACATTTTGAATCAAGACTCCTCAGCCCACCAAGTCTAAACTGGTCATCAGCTTTTTCCCTTCTGTTATCAAAGTGCCAAACAGTCCATCCATAAGCTATGGTGTAGTCCTGATCTTTCAACCTTACAGCACTTGCAGAGCCAGAGACCTGGGTTTGATCCGACTACAGGTGCAGTCTGCACAGAGTTTGTACGTTATCTCCGTGACCGTGTGGGTTTCCTCCGAGATCTTCGGTTTCCTCCCATGCTCCAAAGACGTACAGGTTTGTAGTTTCATTGGCTTGGTATAAATATAAACTGCCCCTAGTGCGTGTGGGAGAGTGTTAATGTGCGGGGATCGCTGGTCGGTGAAGAATCGGTGGGACAAAGGGCCTGTTTCCGCAATTCACAATATGCCGTAATTCAAACCGAACTAAAGAAGGTAATTGAGGCAGGGACTATTGCAAGTGTTTAAGAAACAATGAAACAGGTACATGGATAGGACAGGTTCAGAGAGATTTGAGCCAAATGTAGGCAGGAGGGACTAGTATAGATAGGGCATGTTGGTCGGTGTGGGCAAGTTGGGCCGAAGGGCCTGTTTCCACGTTATGTGACACTCTGACTCTATGAACCACTGAATACCTCCAGTGAATTATTTGTTGTTCCAGATTTTTTATTGCTTCAGGGTCTCAAGACACTGGCTTGGACTTGTATTTCATAACAGGTACAGAGATAGATTTGTTACCTTAACAGACAAACAAACCTCAGGGATATACAGTGGCTGATTCACCTCTACTTTTATTCAGAATTTAATGAATTACTTGAATTTAAATCCCTTTATTGCCAAGGTGGGAATTGAACTAATGCATTCAGACCATTATTCCAGATTCTTGGGCATTATTCCAGCAATCATTCCAAACATAAGGAATACAAAGTTCCAAATGAGTTGTGGAACAAAATATTGGTTCAGAGTAATGAGGCCTGATACAACATCCATCTGCAGCTTTCCGAGGCCTTTATTAACTGTCTTACTCAGGGACTCCAATAGACTGGATGTACCTTTGTCTGCCAATCTCTCTTCATTGATGTGCTGCACTTTGGCTTTGCAGTGTAAGGGGCCGCCTGATTCATGGTCTCATCAGCAGTGCATGCTCACCCACATACAATCTGTTTCCTGTTAATCCGTGGCACTGATCATTCCTTCACAGGTGGCTCGAATGAGGGAGCTCAGCTACTGATACAGTATCGCATCAAAGTATTTCGAGCATTCACCGTACACTCTACAGCTGGTATCGGAATGCTCCAATATTAAGAAGGATCAGATGTACTACAAGCCGTTCAGGCTGCCGTGTCCCTCCAGCAATGTCTAGTTTAGTTTAGGTTTGAGATACAGCGCGGAAACAGCCGCTTTGGTCCACCGGGTTCACGTCGACCACCAGTCACCCGTACACTGGTTCTACCCTGCAGGCTAGGGGCAATTTACAGAAGCCAATTAAGCTACAAATCATGCACGTCTTGGGAAGTGGGAGGAAACTGGAGCACCTGGAGATACTGTCTCATCACACGTGATCACAGGGAAAATGTACAAACTCCGTGCAGACAGCACCCGTAGTCTGGATTGAACCCAGTTCTCTGGTGCTGCAAGGAAGCAACTCTACCAATGCACTACTGTGTCACCCTTGTACTTCTGTGAATTATTTTTCACCAGCAGAATCATGGAATGACCAAGATGATTAAAGCACAGAAAAAGGACATTCAGCCCATTGATTAATTAAGTGTAGGCTTTATAGACCCATTCGTCCCCTGTTCTTCCACCTTATCACTCAGTTCCAGTTCTACTGGAGGGCAAGCCTTCTAATCTGGACAAGCCCCATCCCCACAGAACAAAATTAGAATGTTGGAAGAACTCAGCAGGTCAAGCAGCAAAAGGAATATGGATAATGGAAGGTATTTTGGATAATGAAGTCGATTTTCAAAGTCTACAGAGATATTTGGGCCATTTGGAAAAGTGGGCTGAAAGATGGCAGATGGAGTTTAATGCTGATAAGTGTGAGGTGCTACATCTTGGCAGGACAAATCAAAATAGGGCGTACATGGTAAATGGTAGGGAATTGAGGAATGCTGTGGAACAGAGGGATCTAGGAATAACTGTGCATAGTTCCCTGAAGGTGGAATCGCATGTAGATAGGGTGGTAAAGAAAGCTTTTGGTGTGCTGGCCTTTATAAATCAGAGCATTGAATATAGGAGTAGGGAAGTAATGTTAAAATTGTACAAGGCATTGGTAAGACCAATTCTGGAGTATGGTGTACAATTTTGGTCGCCTAATTATGGGAAGGATGTCAACAAAATAGAGGGAGTACAGAGGAGATTTACTAGAATGTTGCCTGGGTTCCAGCAACTAAGTTGCAGAGAAAGGTTGAACAAGTTAGGTCTTTATTCTTTGGAGCGCAGAAGGTTAAGGGGGGACTTGATTGAGGTCTTTAAAATGATGAAAGGGATAGACAGAGTTGACGTGGATAAGCTTTTCCCATTGAGGGTAGGGAAGATTCAAACAAGAGGGCATGACATGAGAATTAAGGGACAGAAGTTTAAGAGTAACATGAGGGGTAATTTCTTTACTCAGAAAGTGGTGGCTGTGTGGAATGAGCTTCCAGCAGAAGTGGTGGAGGCAGGATCGATTTTAACTTTTAAAAGTAAAGTGGATAGGTATATGGACGGGAAGGGAATGGAGGGGTATGGTCTGAGTGCAGGTAGATGGGACTAGGGGAAAATAAATGGTCGGCACAGACTGGAAGGGCCGAGGGGGCCTATTTCCGTGCTGTAATTGTTATATGGTTATATGGTTATATGTTAACATTTTGAATCAAGACTCCTCAGCCCACCAGGTCTAAACTGATCATCAGCTTTTCCCCTCTGTTTTCCGACCTCAGACTACTGAAGAGCCCTTGCATGAGCTTGGGTGTAGCAAGGAGTGTGCCCCTCATTGCGATCCTTACACTTGTTATGGAACAGTAATGCTATAACACTGAGCTCTGCACGCTGATATTTTCCTGTTTACACTATCGGAAGAAGGATCCCAACCAGTAACATCACCTATCCATGTTCTCCAGAGGCAAAGCCTGACTCGTTTAGTTACTCCAGCAGTTTGTTACTTTTGCTGTACATGTATAAGGCTTGAATGTACTCATGTATAGTATGATATGAACGGATAGCAAGCAAACAAAGATTTTCATCGTATCTTGGTGACGATAACAAATCAATCACCACTCTTTCATTCGAAATGGCTGCGACCTACTTCCTAATGGGAGCATGAGAACACCTTCAGCAGAAGGACAGCAGCAGTTCAGCAAGGCTCTCACCTCCACTTGCCGAAGGGCTACGAGGGAAGGCTATAAATGCTGGCCTTAACATAGCATCCTAATCTGTGAAGCAAAGGAAAGAAACAAAAGTCTCCTCACACTCATTCTACTCCCACTCACCCTATTTTATTCCATTCACTTTATTAATCCAACTTCAGCTCAGAAACATCACTTGGTTGTATATTGAGGAAAGTGACTCAGTGGCTATAGCTCCATCTTCAACGCCATAATACTATCCAAATTCATTTCCAAACTCTTGGTCTTAAGAGTCAACTCTGCCACCTACTTCCTGACCCATAGACCACAATCCACACTGTGGTGCAGTGGAAGACCTGCAGCCTCACAGTGCCAGAGACTCAGTTTTGATCTCGACTACAGGTACTGTCTGTACAGAGTATGTACGTTCTCCCAGCGACTGCGTGCGTTTTCTCTGGGCGATCCAGTTTCCTCCCACATCCCAAAGACGTACAGGTTTGTAGGTTACTTGTCCCTCTGTAAAATCTCCCTCTAGTGTAGGATAGTGCTAGTGTACGGGGTGATCGATGGGTGGCGCAGACTAGGTTGGCCAACGAGCCTGCTTCCACGTTGTAGCTCTAAAAACAAAGTCTGAATCAGTGAGGATCAGCAACAAAACATTTACCACAAAGGTTCTCCATATCAAGTGCCCCGCAAGAATGCGTTCTCAACCCCTTGCAATGGAAATCTCTTATACTTCCTATACACCCATGACAATGTGACCAAATTCTGCAGTAACTCAATCTACAAATTTGCAGATGACACCACTTTAGTTGGCCCGATCTCAAACAATAACGAGACAGAGTACAGGGAGGAGATAGGGAGCTTAATAACGTGGTGCAAAGGCAACAGCCTTTCCCTCAATGCCAGCAAGATGAAGGGGCTAGTTATTGAGTTCAGGAAGCGCGATGGATGGAGTACATGCCCCAAACAGCCTCAATGGTGCTTGAGTGAAAATGGTCAAGTGCCTCAAATTCCTAGGTGTAAATATCACCAATAATCTGTCCTGGGTCCACCATGTTGGAGCTGTGGCCAAATGACCACTTCCTCAGGAGCCAATGAAAATCCGGCTTATCTCCCGACATCTCTCACCAACTTCTGCAGATGCACTGTAGAAAGTGTCCTATTGGGTTGCATCACAGCTCAGTTTGGCAACTGCTCTGTACAAGACCACTAAAAAAATTCCAGAGAGTTTCGGATGTAGCCCAGTCCATAACGTAAACCAGACACTCCACCTTGGATTCCATCTGCAATTCACGCTGCCTCTGGAAAACATCCCAAATCATCAAAGATCTTTTAGATTGCAGTCATTCCATCCTCTTTCCTCTCACAGGGGGCAGAATATACAAAATCTTGAAAGCACATTCCATCAGTTTAAGTTAGGCGTAACCGATCTTCCAACATACCTTTATTGTGGACACTGGACCATTTCAATCCAACTGTTATGCGACAATCATGTTAGACTATATCCTGCACTCTTTAACTTTTTTCTTTGCACTATCTGTTGTACATGTGTATGGCCCGATTTTACTCATGTATTATATGATTTGAATGAATAGCCTGCAAACAAGGTTTTTCGCCGTATCTTGATACATGTGAAAATAATACACCATTTCCCACTCTTTCATTCTAATCGGCTGTAACCCACTTCCTGGGAGCACCTTCAGCAGAAGGAAAGTAGCATAGAAACATAGAAACATAGAAATGAGGTGCAGTAGGCCATTTGGCCCTTCGAGCCTGCACCGCCATTCAATATGATCATGGCTGATCATCCAACTCAGTATCCCGTACCTGCCTTCTCTCCATACCCTCTGATCCCCTTAGCCACAAGGGCCACATCTAACTCCATCTTAAATATAGCCAATAAACTGGCCTCAACTTCACTCTGTGGCAGAGAGTTCCAGAGACCCACCACTCTCTGTGTGAAAAAAGTCCTTCTCATCTCGGTCCTAAAGGATTTCCCCCTTATCCTTAAGCTGTGACCCCTTGTCCTGGACCTTCCCAACATCGAGAACAATCTTCCTGCATCTAGCCTGTCCAACCCCTTAAGAATCTTGTATGTTTCTATAAGATTCCCTCTCAATCTCCTAAATTCTAGAGAGTATAAACCGAGTCTATGCAGTCTTTGTTCATAAGACAGTCCTGACATCCCAGGAATCAGTCTGGTGAACCTTCTCTGCATTCCCTCTATGGCAATAATGTCCTTCCTCAGATTTGGAGACCAGAACTGTACGCAATACTCCAGGTGTGGTCTCACCAAGACCCTATACAACTGAAGTAGAACCTCCCTGCTATACTCAAATCCTTTGAATGAATAGCCCACAAACAAGGTTTTTCACCGTATCTTGATACATGTGAAAATAATACACCAACTCCCACTCTTTCATTCTAATTGGCTGTAACCCACTTCCTGGGAGCACCTTCAGCAGAAGGAAAGTAGCCATTGAACAAGGCTCTCATCACACATCACAACGTTGGGGCAGCACGGTGGCGCAGCTGTAGACTTGCTGTTTACACACTGGTACACGGGCTACAAAATTCCCCTCTGACACCTACAACATCCCCACCCCTCCCCAAACTCACAATCTCTTTCAGCAAGGACAGGAACCTTGAAGGCATGCATATACTACTACCCGCAGGTTCCACTACAAATCACCATCGTCCCAACTTGGAAATATATCGCCGTTCCTTCATTATCAGTAGGTCGAGAGTCATCTTCATCTTCAACAGCAACACCTTCACCGGAAGAACGGCGGTCGTTCAAATAGGTGGTTCAACAAAGGCTACTGATGGGCAGTTGCCAATGGATAATTAACTGCTCATTGTCAAGGGTAAAATTATATAACATTTAAAAAATTGGTTTACCCTGTAGGTTTGGTTGAGAAACAACTGTATGTCAAAGTTTAATTTGGTTCAGAGATACAGTTTGGTAAACAGGCCCTTCGGCCCACCGAGTCCGCACTGATCTGCGATTCTTGCACACAAACACAATCCTACACACACTAGGGACCTTTTACAATGTTACCATGCCAATTAACCTACAAACCTGTAGATCGTTGGAGTGTGGGGGGAAACCTGTGCTCCTGGTGAAAACCCTCACAGGTCACTGGGAGAACGTGCAAAGTCCGTACAGGCAGCACCCGTAGTCAGGATCCAACCCGGGTCTCTGGCGCTGTAAGGCAGCAACTCTACCCCTAGGCCACCCTGCTGCAATTTATACAGTGTGGTACCTCCGAGCACTGGCCATGGCTGGCATACCCCAATTCTTCATGCTTCCCGACAGGTCATGAGATATGAATGACAGAACCACCACACTTCTAAAACATCTAGACCAGGAAAACGCCATCTTGGCCACCTCGTGGGCCAGTTTGACCACCTTGCTTCGTTGCCCCACCTTCACCTCTCCCACCCGCGAATCCCCCAACCACCCAAATCAGCAGCATCACTTTTGCACAACTAAAGCCTTACTTTATTCACTTTCAAAAAACAACAAATGGAATCTGATCCAACGCGGAAAGAAGAACTTTCACTTAGTTACAGGTGCATCGACACTTCAAAATGGAAACTGCGACAAGTCAACAAGAGACAAAGACTGTAATAAATAAATATTTACAAGGATGACTGGATTATCAGCGCAACAGTTTGAGAGAAAGCATGGGTGGGGTGGGAAGAAATCACATGGAAGGCACATATTAAAACAAACATATATATGCACTGTACTACACAGTAGTAATGCCTGAAAATAAAACATCCAGCTAATACAATGATTGTCAAATTAATATTTGCAACAAGGCTAGTTTGCTAATTCAACAATTCTGGTCACTAAACTCATGTCTTCCCAACATTTTATTCTAAATAATCATGTTCACAGCATGGAAAATGTTGTTTTGGAACGATAGATTGGAATTGGGGGAAGGGAAGGGAAGGGTGACGGACCTTAATTACTTCTGCAAATTACATTTGGCAGCCATGGTGCATCGTCTGCCTTACCCCCCCCCCCCCCCCCTTCTCAGAGAGCAGGCGCGCGTATCCGAATAGTCTCAGTGCGTTCGCCTGCGTGTCGTAGCAGGTTTATCGGCTAATTGGAGCAACTGCTGCGGATAAGCAGGCTGGGAGGTTGCATTTTAATACGCGGTGCCACAGTCCGTTGATAAATCGCCCCAAGGCGTTCCACAAAATGTCTCCTCGCAAACATTTCCCAATCAGCAGTTTCTCCAGGCGAGAAAGGAAATAAGGCCGGGAAGCAACGCTGGGTGTGGTGCAGCATCCTGCCCCCACAGCTGCAGACATTTGATGACCCTGCCTATCCATGCAACGGCTGTTCACTTCTACCTCATGGATGCAACTCCAGCTGACAATGCTGCGCCCCACACATGGTGAAAACCGCCACCACCAGCACTTTTCTGTGCTCACTTAAAGCCTGGCATCACCGCATCTCCTACTCTCCTATTCCACGGCACAACATTCTGGTGATATCCAAGACATTGGGCCCCTAACTCTGGATTCCGGGTCCTCAACACTCTGGATAATACCTGCAGTGCCAGATATCTCCCAAAGATGGCACTGGTGGGTGCGCAGGTAGGTGCGAAGGCGATTGGGGAGGAGATGCACCCTTAGCTCCCAGTGCACCACTGCCACCATTAGATGTATGGTGGTATTGCAGATTTTTATTGCAGACACAAGTACAGGTAAAGTTAAACAAGGAACCCACAAGCAGACAAATTACAATATTTTTCAGAATAAATACATTTGCAAATATTAGTCACAGATTTAAGGCACTTTTCAGATGAAGAAGTCATCATGATAACATGGCCCTTGGCCTCTGAAATGGTTCCAACGAGAGAAAGGATTGCCTATAATGTGCCAAAGTGCGTTTTGTTGCCAAAGTGTAATTTTGTTGAGTACTTGCTTCGTTTGCACACAGCAAGCACCCAAAATCAACAGCTTTATAATAACCAGGGATCGTTATTTTAATAAGTGTGTGTGTGAGGGGTCTAGAGCAGCTTTCCGAATCAAACAGACTTGCCCTTCTTCAAAATATTGACCATGGGATCACTTCCGTCATTCTAGAGAGAGCAGATAGGGCCTTGTGGCATCAATGCCTCATCCCAAAGAGAGCATCTCCAACAGCACCGGCCAACGGCCTCACTAGGACAGCACCATGTTGCAGATGGTAGAGCCACTGTCTCGCCCGTGTAGGATACTGGCCTGCAGTGCTTTCTGTGTGGAGTTTGCACATTCTCCCAGTGACCGTGTGGGTTTCACCCAGGGGCTCTTGTTTTCTCCCACGTCCCAATGACCGAGGGGTTGGTGAGTTAATTGCCCTACATATACACGAGGGGTAGAATCTGAGGGTAACTGATTGTAAGTTGGGGAGAATGGGATTGCTGTCGGATCACTGTAAGTAGGTGCTCAAGTAATGGGTTTCTAAATAGTAATGAACACCAGGCTACCACGTCCCAGACCGTCGGAGTCTGTAGAAGAGTCCCAACTCAAAATATCATCTGGTCATTACCTCCAGATACTGCTAGACCTACTGAGTTTCCCCAGCACGTTGTGTTTTCCCAATTTATGTCAATGGGTTACTCAGAAGTGTCAATGGGTTCCTAAGTACCGTCAATGCGTCTCGAGGAAGTGTCATTGGGTTCCTAGGAATTGTCACTGAGGCTTTGGGTAGTGTCACTGGTTGCTTACGTAGTGCTAGTGAGAGTGGATAAAAGATGACGATCTTCAGAGTTTAGATGACGTCCATTAATGAGCTAATGACTACTCTGGCAGTGTACAATTTCACCTGAAGTCTCTGATTAAACTTACTCTTTCATTCACTCCCACAACCCTTTCCCAAACCATCGCACCCTTCCCCTTGCAGTGAGAGGCCTGCTGCCCATTAACAGATTGACCAGCGCATCCGTGAGAAGCCCCTCAGCTTCCTTCCAGAAACTTTCCTCAGTTCCTTCTCTCATTTGGCGGGACAGCTCAGAACTTTGTGCTGTGGCTGAAGTTTTCGGACATCATTATGTTCTTGTAGAAGTTGTCTGAGTGGGTTGGGTAGTAGGATGAGGCCTTGTCCAAGCCATTGTGGACGGGAACAATCGGATCCTGGCGGGCGTCCAAGTGGCCAAATTTCGAGGATCTCACAGCTGCAAACAGGCCATCTAGCATGGGAGAGAAACAGAGGCTGTTAACCATGGTATCAGACTGACAATGGTCAAGATTTATAGAGAGACCAAGTCTTGACGTCATACAGCTCTGAAATACTCCCTTCAACCTAACTCATCCATTTCACCCATATCTCCCTAAACCTTTTGTAGGAAGGAACTGCAGATGCTGGTTTAAACCATAGATAGACACAAAAAGCTGGATTAACTCAGCAAGTCAGGCAGCATCTCTGGAGATCAAAGATAACCACAAAATGCTGGAGTATCTCAGCGGGACAGGCAGCATCTCCAGATAGAAGGAATGAGTGATGTTTCAGGTCGAGACCCTTCTTCAGGTCTGAAGAAGGGTCTCGGCCCGAAACCTCACCCATTCCTTCCGTCCATTCCAGCCTGTGGAACTCTCTGCCTCAGAAGGTAATTGAGGCCAGTTCATTGGCTATATTTAAGAGGGAGTTAGATGTGGCCCTTGTGGCTAAAGGGATCAGAGGGTATGGAGAGAAGGAAGGTACAGGATACTGAGTTGGATGATCAGCCATGATCACATTGAATGGTGGTGCATGCTCGAAGGGCCAAATGGCCTACTCCTGCACCTATTTTCTATGATTCTATGATTCTATCCAGAGATGCTGCCTGTCCTGCTGAGTTACTCCAACGTTTTGTGTCTATCTTCGGTGTGAAGCAGCATCTGCAGTTCCTTCCTATACATCTCCAGAGATCAGTCTGATGAAGAGTCTCGACCCAAAACGTAATCGATTCCTTTTCTCCAGAGATGATGCCTGGCTGGCTGAGTTACTTCAGCTTTTTGTGTGTCTACCTCCCTAAACCTTTCTTGTCAATGTAACTATCCAAATAACTTTTTAATTTTGTTAAAGAAGGAACTGCAGATGCTGGAGAATCGAGGGTTACACAAAAAGCTGGAGAAACTCAGCGGGTGCAGCAGCATCTAAGGAGCGAAGGAGATAGGCGACGTTTCGGATTGAGACCCTTCTTCAGACTTTTTAATTTTGTTACTGTACCTGCTTCAACTATTTCCTC
Organism: Raja brachyura; assembly: GCA_963514005.1. The sequence goes on along the minus strand of OY740788.1, from coordinate 84,075,954 downwards.
CGGCTGGTCGTATACCCACCAGCCTATGTGTGAAAAAGTTGCACCTCAGATTCCAATTAAATCGTTTTCCTCTCATCGTAAACCCATGCCTTCTAGTTCTTGATTCTCCAAGCCTGGGAACAAGATGGTGTACATTTATCTTATCTATGCCCCTCACGCCTTTATAGAAACATAGAAACATAGAAAATAGGTGCAGGAGTAGGCCATTCGGCCCTTCGAGCCTGCACCGCCATTCAATGTGATCATGGCTGATCATCCAACTCAGTATCCCGTACCTGCCTTCTCTCCATACCCCCTGATCCCTTTAGCCACAAGTGCCACATCTAACGCCCTCTTAATTATAGCCAATGAACTGGCCTCAACTATCTTCTGTGGCAGAGAATTCCAGAGATTCACCACTCTCTGTGTAAAGAATGTTTTCCTCATTTCGGTCCTAAAGGAATTCCCCCTTATCCTTAGACTGTGACCCCTTGTTCTGGACTCCCCCAACATCGGGAACAATCTCCCAGCATCTAGCTTGTCCAACCCCTTAAGAATTTTGTAAGTTTCTATAAGATCCCCCCTCAATCTTCTAAATTCCAGCGAGTACAAGCCGAGTCTATCCAATCTTTCCTCATATGAAAGTCCTGACATCCCAGGATGTATACACTCTATAAGATCTGTCCTGCACTCCAAGGAATAAAATCCTAGCCTGCCCAATCTCTCCCTATAGCTCAGGCCCTCAGGTCCTGATAACATCCTCATGACTTTTTCCCAGCAGTCTTTCCAGTTTAAAGGCCATCTTACAGCAGCGTGACCAAAACCGAACACAATACTGTTGTTGTGTAAGTCCACTCAGACATGTGCAAGTCATTTATGGACCAGTTGATCAGCGTTCAGGATCAGCATGTTCCAGTAAAGACAAGAGATATGGTTGGCAAGGTAAGCGAACTTTGAATGACCAGAGTCGTTCTTAAGTTGTCAAAAAAGAAAAAGCATTTGTTTGTTTTAGGAAGATGAAATCAGTCAGGGCCTTTGAGGAATGTAAACCATGCAGGAAAGAACTCAAGCAGAACTCAATTGGAAGGGCCCAAATAAGCCAAACAAAATGTCATTGGCAAGTCAGGTTACAGAAAATCCTACAGCTTTCACATGTACAAAATTAGAGGGCAACTGGGGAAAAGGGTTGCACCACTCAAGGTTACAGGCGGTCATTTCTGCTTGAAGTCGAGGATGAAGGCAAGTTTCTAAATGAGTACATTGCATCCGTATTCACCTAGGAAAGGGACATGAAGAACAGTGAGATCAGTTTGGGATATACTAATATGCTAAGGCAGTTTGCGTTCAAGAAGGAAGTGGACTCGAGTCTCCTGAAAATAATGAAGGTTGATAAATCCCCAGTGTCTGATCTGCCCCAGATTACTGGGAGAGGCCGGAGAGGAGATTGCAGGGGCCTTGGCGGCAATCTTTCTATCTTCTCTAGCCCCAGGTAAGGTCCTAGTGGGCTGTTGAGTAGCCAATGCTGTTCTTTTATTTAAGAAGTAGAAATAAACCAAGAAATGACAGGCCAGTGAACCTCATGGCATTGGTAGAGAAGCTATTGGAGAAGATTTGGAAGAGTATTGGACAATTAGGGACAGACAGTCAGTCATGTCTTACTAACTTGAATGAGATTTTTGAGGAAGTAACAATGAGGGTAGGGCGGTGTATGTTATCTACATGGATTTTAGTAAGACATTTGATAAAATCCCTCATGATACAGAAGATTATGATGCACGGGATCCAAAGTGACTTGATTTAGAGCTGGCTTAGTCGTAGAAGACAGAATGTACTAACGGAAGGGTGTTATTCTGGCTGGAGATCAGACACCAAGAGCGAGGGAGGTGCAGGTGATGAGGAAGGCTCTCATAGTATATACGGCAGTATTATCTACAGAAATGAGTGGAGAAAGTGATCAAACTCCATGTGTGGGGTGCTCATTTTGGGTGCTGCACTTTGAGAGATCAAATGCAAGGGGAAAGGTTACAATTAATGCAATACCCTTGACAGCATTGATGTGCAGTGTGCTTTTAGGGTCCAAGACCATTAGTCCCTGAAAGTAACGGCAAGTAGATAAAGTGGTAAATAAAGCATATGATATGCTGCCTATCAGTCAAGGTGTTAAGTATGATTCAGGAACACACTCACTCGGCACTGATTGTTTTGGAGTACCTTTGAGACTCTATTACCATCTTAACTTTTCAGTATGGAAGTATGGAAGGGTTTTTTTTTTCCTCTAAGCCCCTACATTTTACTTCCAAGATTTAAAAAACACATTTTACAAAAGCAATCACATGTTGGAACTATAATGTTCTCCATTTTATTTCCTCTGTCGAGAACCCCTCCCTTCACCACCTCCAGTTTAAATTCCAGTGGAATATAACCATATAACAATTACAGCACGGAAACAGGCCATCTCGGCCCTTCAAGTCCGTGCCGAACAACTTTTTTCCCTTAGTC